>CM053784.1:146365494-147565494 GCA_028749045.1 Cupressus sempervirens | reverse complement strand
CCTACCTCTTAGGCCCGTGATAATTGGAGCTCCTTTTCATCAATGGAGTTTAGATTTTATAGGCCCAATTAATCCTCCTTCCAGTCAAGGACACTCTTACATATTGTCTGCCACAAACTATTTTAGTAAATAGGCTAAAGAAAAGCCAATGAAGAAGATTTCATCTGAAGTAGTATGTGAATTTTTCAAAGAGCATATATTGATAAGGTTTGGAGTTCCTGTGAAGTTGATAATGGATAATGCATCTTATTTTTCCTCTTTAGAGGTTATTGAATTTTTCTATGATAATGGTATTTAAGTTGGGCATTCCTTTGATTATTTCCCTCAAGGAAATGGGCAAGTTGATTCTAGTAAAAAGAATCTGATTAATATTTCGAAAAAATTGGTCTCAGGTAAAAAAAAAGTTGGCATAAGAAGATTCATGATGTTTTATGGGTTGATAGAACCACACCTAAAGGGTAATTGGTATCTCACCTTTTGAATTAATCTATGGATTGGAAGCTAATTTTCCATTGCCTTTAGGGCTTGTTGCTTGTAAATTAAAGACTGTGAATGAAGAGGATGTTTTCAAAGATGGGTTAGAGAAGAGGATCTTGTATCTTACCAAATTACAAGAAGAAAGAGAAGAGATGGTTGGTAAAATCATTGAACATCAAGGAAAGGTAAATAAGTTGTTTGATAGAAGAGAAAGGCCTAGAAAATTCATGTAAGGTGATTTAGTGTTGCTATGGGATAAGAGACACAAAACAAGAGGAATGCACTCCAAGTTTCAATACCTGTGGAAAGGTCCATTTCATATCATACAAGTGAATCAAAATAATTCTTTCAAGTTGGCATATCCCACTGGAGAAACCTTGCCATGTTCTTAAAATGGGCAGGATTTGAAGTTGTATCAAATGAAAAATTAAAAGTAGGTAACCCCTACATAGTGGCTAGATAGGTAGGTTTTCTTTTTATGCAATTTGCTTTATTTGAGTTTCTTTCTTTCCTAGGTAGTTTGTTGTTGTTTTCCTAGTTTAGTCTATTCATTTTGTTTCCATGTTGTCACCTTGTTGTGCAAAACTAGAGATTTCTAGAGTTTTTTCAAGCATTATCATGCTTAAATCCCCAAACAGAACTAGTTGTTACCCAAGTTTCTCTTCATATCTTTTTTCTTTAAATTAGAGTCATATCAAAGTGTCAATGTCTTGAGTTTGAGTCTATATTTCCTATAAGATGGCCTTTCTTCTCATCATTCCTTTGATCTAACCTAATGTAGGAAATCATATGAGCAATGCACCAATCCAAGGCTAGGTGATTAGGTCTTGGAGGGTTTGTGATGTGTTTCCTTGATGAGAAGGTGGTCTGGATATTCTATTGATTCATTTTTATTTTTTCTAATTATGGTGAAGACAAGGATTCATGCTATGTTGTAGTAATCATAGAAGACATTGCAGATGATCAAGATCAAAGTGTAGAGAAAGCAATTTGTGCTACTAAAAGTGATTAGAAACCTTTAATATCAAATAAGAAAATGTTTGTCATCAATTCAATGAATTGATAGTTCAAATGAAATCATAACAAGCTATATGGGCTGGTGAAAAGTCAAATTGATGAAAGAATGCATTCCATTGGCCAGTTGAAAGTGAAATGCTTACTTGTTGGCTAGGTCTCATTTGCTTGATTTCAATTTCATGGTGACTGTCAGATTTGAAAAGATCGATGTCTATCGTATTTTTTCTTTCCAAAGATGCATGAGGTTTAGCTAATGCAAGAAAGTGAGAACACAACATGTGGATCAAGTGGGCTTGTGCTATAGAGAAATTGGATAATTAAAGTTTCTAAATCTTAGCCATCATATCTTAAAGGATCTATGCTCATCATTATGTCAATTTCTGAAGTTGTGTAAAAGATGACTAAATCAACATTATGATAGTTCAACATGTGTCCTACTGGACCCATCATATTCTAAGAGATACAATTAGAAATTAGTTATAAAGTGCCACAAAGAAAACAAGGTCAATGTTAGATTCTTCAAGCAATGAAATTTTGCCACCTATTTGCCATGATGTGCATAGCTAGAAAGTGGACCCAAGTATAGAGTAAAACAAAAACTTAACATCTTTTTATCATCACTATCAAATCAAAAAGAGATCTACACTTGTCATTATGTCACTATGGAAAGTTTCTTGAACATTAATTATAGCAACATCACAAAAATTTGACACATGTACAAAAGGGGACCCATAAAGGAAAATGCAAAGGAAGAAACAAAAAGGTTTATAATGGTTGGGTTTTAATCAGGATCATTGGTTTAAGATCGATGGTTAGAATTCATACATACAATGACCTTTGGAATATGAATTATACAAACTTGGTGCTAGACAACAGAATATGAAGAATTGAATATTTCTACAAGATTTTCTAAAGTTGCAGGAAAATAAATAGTCACCATATGTTTTCATAAGTACCATGGATCTAAAATCATCGATAGAAAAGATGCCACATATTCATATTATTGGATAGTTTCATATTTTATTCTCTTTTCTATTTTGTGATTATTTCTCTATTGAACTGAGGGATGACAAAAAACTATAAATGTAATCTCATTTAACAATACAGTGGTCGGCAAACTTGATGGTGAATTGGTCTGTAATTCCATTTACCCTATTTGCTTGTCATGTTTTGTGGCCCATGCATAGAGTAGTTTGGCATTAAGAGTTGAAAGACAATCATATATGATTTTTTGAATAATTAAATGAATTCCATTATACTTTGATGTTTGCAGTATAGTGATTCCATTTACTTTCTTCATATATGGTTTTGTTTCTTCTCTTGCTAGTTTCATAACATGTTAGAGAGTTTCATTAGGAAATGAAAGATAAATGTGTGTGAATCCATTAGTTATTGGTTGGATTCCATTTCATTCAAGGTTGATAGTGAAAGCAATTCCATTTCCCCTCATATGCATATCTTCTTCATTCCTCTTCTACATTTAGATGGTTAATCTGCACTTATAATAGAAGTAAGGATTATAAATACCAAGATAATCTACTACAGTTTTTCCATTGGGTCTAATAGGTTATTCATATATATTTTTCCTAAATAATTTGTCTACAAAAAATTTGGTTATCCTTTACTTCTCTTTATTTGAGATCTTATAATGTCAAAAATTTTGATCTCATAAACACATGTTCATTGCATATCATTGCAAATCATAAGGGATTTGTACCTAGTAATTTAGAGGGTAGTGATAGAATATATAAACTAACCCATTTGTTGGTAAAAATCCTTTTGCATCTCTAAAATATTGGGTATTAAAGAGTCAGATTATAATTTAATAGGATGACAAATTGCTAACCAATAGTTTTTGGCAACTCTACTAAGAAAATTCAAGTGAAAGCTTTGAGGAATTTTCCTTCATATTAATGCAAAAATAAGGCATAAGGAGAACAACGACATGGATCATTAGGTTCAACATGTAGTCAAACTTACAAGGGAATGGATTAGCAAACCATTTCAAATGGATCCAATTCCCTAAGCCATATCTCTTAAGGCTACAACTCAACCAAAGAAAGGAAAAGGAATAAAGGTCACTACTCTGACCTACCCTACCAAATCACCAGTGAGGCTAGAAATAGTACATCAACATTGAGAGGTTGAGTATTTTGAGACTGAAAAAGGAAAGGGTGAGAAGAAAAGGGTAGCCCCAAGGGAAAAAAGGCAAGTGGCTAAGGCCCAAGAAATAGAAGCCTAGTAAGAGCCAGATAAATAATAGGAACAACAATAGGTATGACCAAAAGAATAAGAAGGAGCCCCACCTCCCTGAGCCTTAGAGGAAGAATCCTCCCCATTAGTGTGTAAGAGATCTTGAATAGAAGCAAAGGTTATAGGAGTGAAAAGGAGAAAATTAAAGAAGAAGAGCACTCCCTCCCATAAGTGCCAAAAATTATTCTTGAGGTAAAGGATGAGGAGAATGGGAACAAATTGATTTTGTCCCTTTGAAAAAAAGAACTCTCTTGGCTACTATGACAAATGAAGAGAGAAGGAGAAGTTCTATGCAAACACCTCCATCCTTACCTAGGGATCCCATCCATGTTTTGATTAAGTAAAAATAGTTTTTAAAGGACTTGAAACCTTTTACAGAATAACAAGATTCATAAAAGAGAAACGTAAAGCTAAGATTAGATTATAAAAGCACAGATCAACATAAAATAGACCTCCTAAAAGAGAAAACAAGAGGCCAACTAGAAACAAAGTTGAAAAGGATAGCAAAAAGGCAGCAAAAGACCAGAACCTGAACAACTAAATAGTCTTTATCAAGTCAGCAACCCAGTCTGCTAGAATGTTCATATTCTTTGCAGTGGCCTTCACCTCATCCATCTTGTTTATTTCCTCATTCTTCTTAGAGTGAGCCTGAGTGCATTTTTTGGGACCCTAGTTCTCAACCAGTGAAGGGGAGTCCCGTCCTTTATCTTGCTCAAACTTTTTAAGGAGAATTCCCACATTATCTACCATAATCTTTAGAGAATTTCTATTATTATCTGCCATTTTCTTGATCATCTTTGCAATATTATTTAGTTTGGCCTCCATTTTTTCACCTTCTTCTGATTATCACTATTAGCCTTCTCCAACACCTTGTTTTTAGCTTTAATATGTGAAATCTTATGCATAAGGCTTTTAATCTCTTTAGCATTTCCAATTATCTTAGAAAGCCAGGCAATATGTTGTCCCAAAGTACGCTCCCCTCTAGTTAGTTTTCTGACCTACTCCACTTCCTTTCCAATAAACTACATTTTTTATTTCAGAATTCCAATCTCCTTTATAATAGTTCTAGGGTTCCCTAATAGACCTTTGGTAGAACCAATCTCTCCCTTGGTCTGGTCAAAATATGGAATTTTCTCTTGATCCCCATCTTCCTCTCTTTTCACCTCCACATTCTTCATATAATTCTGAATCATCTCCTCTTGAAGCCTCAAAGATTTTCACTTCCTCTCCATTCTATGAGCTAGAGGTTCATCATTTGATGGGGTTGAAACCCTGTCACCACTTGACCCTTAATTCCCTTTCCCTTACCACAACTCCTCTTCTTTTGGTAATCTCTCACCATTTCCTCCACAAAATCACTTTCATGGTTAGAGTCACTCCCTTTAGCAATCTTCTTCTTCTTCTAAGAACTACCCCTAATACCCCCTTTCAATCTCACATTAACCCCCTCCATATCATCTTTAGTATCTAAATCATAACCTTTCTCCAGGAGATTGCCCTCCATATCATACTCTATTGCCTTCAAGTTTCCCATGGGTTTCTTAGCCTTTTTGGCTCTTAACACATTCATAATAAGAACCATAAGACCCTCATGACACACATGTTCTCCATTCAAATTATTTTGAATTGCCTAGATAGATAAACTCAGAGACTACCTCAAGTAAAAGGGGAAATTAATCCTCACATCATGCCTAAAGTGGTTAGCTAACATAAAATGATACCCATATAGCTTTGTAAACTAGCCATCTAGAGTAAGGTACTCCATAATAACAAACAAAAAAAATCTCCAAGGTCGAGAAATGAGGGTAGGGTTTAAATAAGAGTTACCAATTTTCACTAGTCGACTTCTCTCTTTTGCTAACTCCACAAATTAGTTGATGGCCCTGTCCAATAGCTTCCTATCCCAATAGAAGTTGATGCCATCCATATCCAAACCCATTGCCTCCACAATCACCTCTTCAGTCATTTCTATACGTTGGTTTCCAACCATGATAGAGCTATCCCTCCATGTTTTGATGAATTGTTGAGTAATGGAAACATTGTTACCTTTGAGTCTTTCCATATAACCAGTAAAATTCTTGCACCTTAAAATTTCCTAGACCTCCTTTTTCTTCATCCACTCCTTACAACTTGCAGGTTCCACTCTCTTCCTTTTTCTTCTCATATTCTCCCCTTCAATGTCGTTGGATAGCTCTCTTTGTAACACCCTATACTCACTATTACCAATATCAAGACTACATTCAAAGGAAAAATTAGTAGCAACAACCTATAATCTATGCAAAATAAAGCTCAATATTCTAAAAATCATCACCCACCAAAGCCTGAGAGTGATCAACACATAATTTCAAATATTTGACATCATCATTATTAAAAAAAAAATTTCCTACACCTCAATTTACCATAATCAATAAATTGGTGAGCATCAGCAATTAAAGGCTCATTATTATCTCAAGTAACTTTATGCTCACTTAAGTAGGCCACGTTAGCAGCCTAATCAACAACATAGTTAGCTTCCCTAAAGTTATGGGTAACAATACATATATCAAAAGATTTGATAATATGAATAGCTTGAAGAATAATATTACTAGTAGTCCATGAAGGTGGAGTAATTTTATTAAGAAAATTAATGATGTTAAGAGAGTCTCCTTCCACCCAAACCTTCCTCAAATTCAAACTCTTAACATAAATAAGACCATGAAGTGTAGAACAAGCTTAAACCACATGATGAGTTTGACTACCAATAGGAATACCCATGCATCCCACTTTGTCACCATAAGAGTTCCTAATAGCAACTCCACAACCAGCAATGCCCGGGTTCCCTTTTGAGGCCCTTTTTATCTTGAACCAGTTTGTCATTGGGCTATTCCATCTAGCACTATCCCTTGGATTAGGTTCTTGTTTATCCTTACACAAGCTCCTAAGGTTCCATTTATGAAACACCTAGTCTTCCCAATCATTATGAGGTTGCTGTCTAGAACCATTAGCTTTAATATTCTCTATTACTAGAGCCTTTATTTTACAATTTTTTAAATCCAAACTAGACTCCACTCCTCTAAAGATCCTTTCATTGCACTCCTTCCAAATACCCCAACAAAGATAAGAAAGAATGAAATCCCATGGATTTAATATTAGAGCATTCTTGGAAGGAGGTTTCCAACTAGTAAAGAACAATTGAATAGTGGTAGGAAAGACCCAATCCATATTCAACAAATTAAAAACCTTATCCCAAAGCTTTTTGGTAAAGGGGCAATGTAAAGTAATATGGTTGACTTATTCACAATCATTCTTGCAGAGTACACACCTATTGATAATGATGAAACCTTTCTTCATTAAATTGTCTAGAGTCAATATCTTATTCTGCAAAAGAATCCAAAAGAAGATATTAATTTTAGGCATCAAGCCTTTCACCCAAGCCTTGGCCCAACAAGGTTCTTCATGTAAGTCAAAAGAATTAGCATAGGCTAAGGAAATAGAAAATATTCCACTAGGATCATACTTCCATATTTGATCATCCTCCTTTTGACTTAAAAAGATAATATTTAGACACTTGTTAAGATCAACCAAGTTGCCATTCACCCTTTTAAGGTCCAACCACATATCATTCTTCCAAAAATCCACCACAAGAGTACCAATAAGATTCTTACATTGCTCCATATAACTATTCCACCTTGGATCATCACAAAGTGGGCGATCCAAGATCCAAGTGTCTTCTCAAAAAAGAACCATTCTTCTATTACCCACCTTCCATCTGACCCCTTTCCTTATAATGTTTTTAAAATTTTAAGCATTTTTCTAGATTATGGATCCCCCTTGCTCCAAATCAATATGAAGGAAATGGTAAAAATCATAGTTATCCCTATTGTATTTATCAATCCAAATGTTCTTCCATTCCCCTTCCTCTTTGTGCCATCTCCATAATAATTTTTCCAATAAAAACTCATTCATTGTTGTAACTCTTCTCAAACCAAGTCCATCCTTTTTAAGAGGCAGGCATACTTTTTCTTGAGCAATCAGTGGTAATCCTTTTTTAATCTCCATGCTTGTCCATAAGAAGATCATCTAGATCTTCTCAATAGCAAGAGAAAACTTTCTCAAAATTTTTAAAACACTCAAAGCATAAAGCAAAACACTCTGAAGGATGGATTTCAAAACAATAACCTTTCCAACCTGGCTAAGGAGGGATTCTTTCCAACTAGCAAGTTTCAAGTGAACTTTTTCAATCAACAAACTCCAAAAGCTGTTAGGAGGGTTTAAAAATAGTGGTAACCCTAGGTAGGATCCAGGAAGAGAGCCAATATCAAAGACAATAATCTTTTTAATTTTATTTTGCCTAGCCTCACTAGTATTAATGAAGTACATCACACTTTTGTTCTAATTAATGATTTGACCTGAAGCTCTCCCATAATCTACCAAGGATTTTTTAATATTCCTTGCATTTCTAAATGAAGCCTCCCCCATAACAATAGAGTCATCAACAAATTGTTGACAAGAGCATATCAAAGTAGAAGAGGAAGGGTTTAGGCTCATAAAGTCCCCCTTCATCACCATATTTTCCAGAAATCTCCCCAGACATTCAACCAAGAGAATGAAAAGAATAGGAGAGATTGGGTCCCCTTGTCTAAGACCTCTAGAGGCCTTAAAGAAGGGGGTAAGATATCCATTAACAAGCACCAAGAAAGAAGTCAAAGAAACTAGCATGAAGATCAAATCCTAAAATCTCTTATCAAACCCAAACACTTCAAGACCTCAGAGAAGGAAGTTGCGGTCCACTCTATCATATGCTTTGGAAAGGTCAATCTTAAGAAGAAACCCTTCTTTCTTAGACACTGAAAGGGAGTGAATATTTTCATGAACAATACTAATGGAGTTCAAAATCTATCTACCAAGAACAAACCCATTTTTTGGTCTAGAGATGACAACAGGAAGAAGAGGCAGAATTCTAAGAGTCAACACTTTGGAAATAACCTTGTAAAAAGAATTACAAACGCTGATAGGCCTAAACTGATCCAAACTATCCACACTCGACTTCTTTGAGATAAGAGCAATGAAGGTACCATTGACTTCTTTAAGAATATTCCTAGATCCAAAGAATTCCTTAACCCCATTACAAACATCACTACCAATGATGTTCCAATATTGATGAAAGAACAAAAAAGGGAACCAATTAGGACTAGGGGCTTTATCTCCTTCAAAAGAGAAAACAATCTTAGAAATCTCATCTGAGGAAGGGATGGATGTAAGAGAATTATTTTGATCCTCAGAAACACAAAAAGGGATACAATCAAGAAAAAAATTCTGCTTCTCCAAATCCAAAGTGGGATCACCTTGAAGCAAGTTATTAAAAAACTCCATTGCCTCCCTTTTAAAAGTCTCCTCATTCTCAATGAATCCCTCTTCCCTTTTAAGTCTATAAATTCTATTGGCCATCCTATGCTTTAGAGTAGTCATATGAAAGTACTTAATATTTTGGTCACCTTCCTTCAAAAAAATCTTTCTAGAATGCTGCCTCCAAAATATCTCCTCCCTGGTAATAATGTCATGAATTTTAACCAATTTGACACTTTCCTCCTCCCTTGTGCCAACCTCATAACCATCAATCTGAATCCTATCCTGTATATCCTTTAGTTCCTCTATAATCTTCTTTTTATTAGGCCGATAGGCCTAAATTGATCCAAACTATCCACACCTAGCTTCTTTGGGATAAGAGCAATGAAGGTACCATTCACTTCTTTAAGAATATTCCTAGATCCAAAGAATTCCTTAATGCCATTACAAACATTAGTACCAATGATGTTCCAATACTGATGAAAGAGCAAAAAAGGGAACCAATTAGGACTAGGGGCTTTATCTCCTTCAAAAGAGAAAACAACCTTAGAAATCTCATTCGATGAAGGGATGGATGTAAGAGAATTATTTTGATCCTCAGAAACACAAAAAGGGATACAATCAAGAAACAAATTTTGCTTCTCCAAATCCAAATTGGGATCACCTTGAAGCAAGTTACTAAAAAACTCCACTACCTCCCTTTTAAAAGTCTCCTCATTCTCAATGAATCCCTCTTCCATTTTAAGTCTAGAAATTCTATTAGCCATCCTATGCTTCAGAGTAGTCATATGAAAGTACTTAGTATTTTGGTCACCTTCCTTCAAAAAAACCTTTCTAGAATGTTTCCTCCAAAATATCTCCTTCTTCGTAATAATGTCATGAATTTTAACCAATTTGACACTTTCCTCCTCCCTTGTGACAACCTCATAACCATCAATCTAAATCCTATCTTGTATATCCTTTAGTTCCTCCATAATCTTCTTTTTATATGCACTTTGGTGAGATGGATCATCTAGCATATAGACACTCTCGGTTCACAGCCTTCTATTTTTGTGGAGGTTCTTCAGATCAATAGTTTCTTTCTGATAGAGTTTGTAGCTTCTTCATGCTTCAATAATGATCTTCATGATCTTCTCTTTGTTCTTATTTTCTAGGACATTCCTCTACTTGGAGGCTTCTTTATTCCTTCACTAGATTTTTAGCTATCTCTTTTTGGAGAGGGGTTTTTCTCACTAGGTTTTCTCCTGTCTTCAGTTTATAGAGATTTCTTTGCATTGTTTATGGGTACCTAACATGACCTAGTTTTTAGGACCCATTTTGAATTTCATCTTAGCTTTTGTAAGCTTAAGTGCATTCCCCTAACCATCCATGTTGAGACCTCAGAAGATGAACATTAAAAATGGATAGTGTAAATGGAAAGTGAGGGAGAAGACATTTTTGACCTCTTGGATTTTTATTTCATAGTCGCAGGCACTAAGATGATAGGAGAGAAGATAAGGGATACTTCAAGGAATGAGTTGTTAGGAGAGGATTGGAATTAATTATCTCCTCTACCTTAAGGGGCTGTGAGTATTCCTCCACCACCAACACAAGACATGGCATTGATCATAATCGATAAAGGGGTAATAGCTCCACCTCCTCTAATAACCCAAGCAAAAAAAAAAGTTAAAATATAGAGGAAGGATAATATAAAAAAGTTGCATGGTGATGAAGTATCTAAAGAAGGAAAAATAACAGAAGAAAGACATCAAGTTCCTCTAGATATAGATGCTAAGTACTTATCCCAACATAGCATGAAGACTCTCTCTAAAGATTTCCCTCAATAGAAAAAGACTCTGGAGAGAAGTGATAAGGGAAAGGAGCTTGCTTTAGAATCAACTTCTTTAGAAAAATATATTTCACCAATGGGGACTACACCATCACGATTAAAGAATGAGGTCATGTTTCAACAAAAGAAGTAGATGGAACTCACTAAAGAGGAGGAAATAACTGAACTAATAAAAGTGATGAAGAAGCTTGAGCCACCTAAGGGTGATGCCAGAACACTTGCCTTCATTATGAAGAATCAAGATCTAGACCTTCTAGAACATATCTTTATTCCCCCTCCTCATGCCAATACTATTGAAGAATTGATTCCAAAGGATTACTAGATGAAGGAGGTGATATTGGAAAGCCCACAATGGATACGGTAAAGGTCTTGATTACCATGAGCCTCAAGCAAGTGTTTTCATACTTGGGTAGGGATGAGTTAGAGATAATAATATTGTGAAAGAAGAATTAGCTATTAAGAGGTTATCTCAATGAAGTGGTGGGGCCAATATACTTGGATAATCCTAAGATCACTCTTGGAGCTACACTAGGAAGGAAGTAGGTAGGATTACAAATGGATTCATTTTTGGATGCTTCTCAGCAATGGCATCATAGTTTTGAGGAGAGAGGAGTATAAATAATATAGGAAAATTTGAACCCATTGTAATTATAAACCTAGATTTTGAGCTAATGGATGAAGTTCATACTTGGGATAATGGATGAAGTGTGTAATTGGGCTAATGATTTGTAGGCACTCAAATCTATCAAAGGGAAAAGGTACTAGATGTTGATAGAGATATACTCAGCAAAGGAGCTAGATAAACTAGATGATTGGATAGAAAATATATCATCAATGGAATAAGGTTATGGAGGGATTACATGAAGGTGTTAAATAGATAAAGAATAAATCTCAAGAGCAATTTTTGAAAGTGGAGAAGTTGTAGTGCCTGCCCCTAGTTCGCATTTTGTTATCGTTGCTGAACTCTTTTAGGGCTAGTTTTATGTTGATGGTTAGCAGCATTATTTTGGGTTTATCAGATATTGTGCTATTAATTCTGTTTATTATGTGATGAGATCACTTAGACTTTATATTTCATGTATGCATGATGATTATTACATTGCTTTCAGTTATTAATGATGATTAGTTAGACAATTTATTATCATATGAGTTTTATTATGGATACTTACCCCATACTTGCATGTGTATGGTGTGCGTGTTTTCTTTGCGTGTTTGCTTTTGTATGGCGTGTTTGATGTGGTTAAGGAAGGGAGTCGTAGTCACCTGCTAGTCGGGATCTACACGATGCACCACTTCCTGCCATTGCCTGTTTAGTTTAGTATATATTGTGCTTGTACATGCGTGGTTTTTATGCAGGTTGCAAGTATCGGGTATCGACTTCCCTGAATTGCCAGGATGAGCGTACCCTATCACATTATCTCAATGATAAGAGAGGGGAGATAAATTCTCAAGTCCAAATCCCAACCCTTTTAAGCCATTTGTTCTAATTGGAAAATTAGGACAAGTATCTGAGTTGAGTACCCTCCGAATACGTTGGATAACGTAATTCGTGATATTAACCCTTGGTTTGATTTTGTATGTATTTTGGCTATGATGGGTTTTCATATTTTTACCTTGAGAGTCTTTGATGTATTTTCTATTAATTAAGCCTAATTAAAAGATTTAATTAATGGTTTAATTAAATGAAAAATTAATATGGTATTTTAATATTCATTTTATTTAATTAATTGGGAAATTAATTAAATAAAATAATTAAATTTGAAAATAAAAAGTTTAAAGTTTAAATTTGGAATGTGACATTATTTATTTTAATAATAATATATTTGGAGCTCATTTTTAAATAAATGACTAAATAATATTATTATTAAAGCTAATAAGTATTTTAGCAATTAAGTTTTGGAAAATGAAATTTAAAAGTGGAAAATATATTTAAATTATTAAAAGATTCTAAATTTTATGTGCTTAAAATATAAATATATTAAGATTGCAAAGTGGAATTATTAAAGTTAGTGCATGAGATTTAATAAATAAATAAATTAAATTGGAAAGAGTAAATTAAATATTATATTAATTAATGTGTATTATTTTAATATTTGCTCACATAGGAGTTGGCAAATTCTCGGGAGTTGTCATGTAGACAACACTGGAGTTTGCACTCTAAGAATGCACTAGTTGTCTACACTTAGAAGTTAGCATTTTATTTGAGCACATGGTGTCTACAACCTTAAGACTTATCTAGAAGGTTGGAGAAGACTCATGCTTGGTTGTCATGCTTATCTTCTAGTGGTTTCTAGAGACACTCCAGATGCATCTTAGAGGCCTTTAAATAGAGGCTTTCCTAGTGTGTTTGGACAAGCCTTATGGAAGCTGAAGTAGAAGCTGAATGGAAACTACAAGCTACAAGCTTGAAATGGAAGCTTCAAAGCTTACATGCATTGGAGAAGTTCATATGCTCATATGTTTTCTACATGTTCTATGATTTTTTCGGTTGGCTTGGATCTTGGAGGAATTGTGAATGATGGAGAAGGAAGGGGTTTGCTATGGACTTCTGACGCATGACAGATTAGCATCAGTGTCCAGGTGCACTCGTGATAATCACATACTCTCTTTGCACTCTTTCTCTTCCTATCTTCATCGTGTCTGATTATATTCCATGAATGAATTTGCAAATTTGAATTTAGATATGTATTTATTTGGTTGCAAAGAAATCAATAGAAAACATTAGAAAATCCTAGATCCAATTAAAGAGACATTAGATCTAAACGGGTTTGGGTTCGAATTAGAATTAAATTGAGAAAGATGATTTCAAATCTGTAGTTAAACCTATTGGATGGATTAATGGATACGTTTCAAAAAATAATTATTTAAAAAGGAAAAATTCTTGTGTAGAAAGGCCCTTTAGATCTAAGTATATAATTTCTTTTGTAAATCTACATATATATATTTTTTAATGTAGTGATAATTGATAACAAATTTTGTATATATATACATATATATATATATATATACATACATACATATACATATATACATATATACATATATGTATATATTCGTGAAAGTAGAAATAAGAAACTTTAATTACAAATCTGTATCTGCAAATCGCATAATTTAAAATGTGATGGGAAAAATTTAGTTAGAATTCGAACGCATTTATTAAGAAAATGTTATAATAATAATGTTGGGGGGGGCGGGGGTCTCACCCCACCCGACCCCTTTTTCCTTACTATCTCGCCGGCGGTTGCCTGTACCCGCTGACGCAGGTACTACGACTGCCATCGTAGGCCCTACGTCAGAGGGCAGAGGCCGCACGGCTAAAGCGCATGGCGCTGTTGTGAATTATTATCGCAATGTATGATGTTGGAATTGATATTTGTTAGTCTGCAGTGTACTATGTACTGCAGCATCTGTTGCTATAAACAGGTTATGTGATATGTTATAAAGTTTGGATTTCGGTTTTACATATAATTATTATATATATATGTATATATATACGTATAAACACACACACACACACACACACACACACACACATATATATATATATATATGTATAATATTATATTGTAATTCGATTTTGTAAACATAATGAAGTATTGAATATTAATCATTATATATATATGTATATATATGTAATATTAAGTAATTAATCAAGATAATTAAATAGTGATAATAGACGAGTTTAAATATTTAAGTTATCTATTATTTTTGGGGTCCATAATCGACTCGTTGAAAATGATAAATGATAATCGATTAATAATAATTCGTGAATTATTATTAAGAGATACTGAATTATTAATATTGAGTGATTAGAGAATTGAGTCTAAAGGTTGACTTTTAATATTAATTATTTAATGTATATTAATATATACATTAAGTAAATAAGAAATGGTAATTTTATATTACGTTTTTAAACGATGAGACTTTAATGATAATAGATTAAGATTTAATTGACATGGAGTCATATTATTTATAGTTGCGATGAGTTTATTATTTATTAATGTTGTTTGGTCTAATAAACTATTAATAAATAATAAATAGATTATATAGCTATCAAATAATCTGATTAGAATTAATCTAGAAGAGATTATTTAACGATTGAAGTCTTGTAAAGACATTAGTTTCTGGATTTGGATTATAAATTGATTAATGAGTTATCAATATAATTAAATGCGATAGAGATTTAACTAGGAAATGATCATCATTAATACGAAATCATTAAGAAAGATGAATGTAGTCATTATGGATAAGATTTCCAAAATAACTTGTTAATATTATTATTATTAAAATATTAATATTTGTGTATTGGATTGAAGTTGACTTTGACGTACAAACTATTGTTAATACTCATTGGGTTGATGGTTTGGTTGTGAAATTATTAATTAAATCAATTAACTAGAGCTAATTGGATTTAATTAATAATTAAGTTATGTAATAGAGATTTAATTGATATAATTATGTTAACGAGATTGTAGATTATCTACATCGAGGTTGATAAGTCTTATGACTTGAAGTATGACCTTAGATATTTTAATGGTGAAGACTTAGTAATATATAATTGAGAACTATTAGAATGTTAATAGGTCATGGATGGTGTACATATGTTAATTGATTGATTAAATTGATCATTTTATAATCTTCTTATTCGAAGATTAGTAATTGGCTCTCTTATAATTTAGATGATTAATGATCCTTTGATTTATGTTGGAAGTTTAAGTAACCTTAAAAGAAGAGTTAAACAATTAGAATATGGATCAAGGTTAAATATAGAGAACAATTTAATTAAGGGTCAATAATGATCAATTTAATGAGTAAATATTTTATTCTTAGAATAATGCTTTCGGGGAACAAATGGGTTGACTTGTAGGTCAAATGATGAAACTTAGACATTTGAAGTATACTTGAAAATGGAAACTGAAACCCCTACACTTGAGTAATGGAAAAAGAAACTCTACACATTATTCAACTATGAGATTTTAGTAAACCAAAACATGTGTCTACATCGTGTATTCTATATGCTTTTTGTTTTGGGTTTTGGGTTGACTAGTGTTGACCAGTCCTAGGTTGTTACCAAAGGCTCGGGGGTTATGAGATGTGATGGCATGTTGATCTTTTGGTCTCGATCTTTATAAGCCCAACCATGGTTATGTGATCGTATGCTCTATGAAATGTTTGTATTTGTTCATCAGTCTTCATGTGTGAAGCTGAGATGTATGTGTATGAAACACATGAGCTAATCATTTTTGAGTCATCGATCAGTTATCCTTGGATTATTTTCTAGTCGCCATGATGGGACTATAATGTGAATTTATTTCTTGATGATGTCATGTTGTGACATGTTTGACTCAACCATTTTGGAGTCTTTGATCAGTATGATTTTGAGATATTTGATCAGTATGATTTTGAGATATTCTTGGTTGCTTGTTGAGAACCAATGGATGTGATGATTTATTTTGGTTATTGAGAACCAATGATTATTATGATTATCAGTGATGCCTTCAGTTGCCAATAGAGAACTGTTGTGGTCATGATTTTCTATGGATGTTGCTCATGGAGATTTGATGCTTTTATGCATATTTGATGATTCTTATTATGGATATTTGATGATTCTTATTGTGGATATTTGATGATTCTTTTTATGGATTATCTTTTGGATTTTCTTTATAGTCACTTGTACAGGACTGTGGTGATTTATGATTCCATGAGCATTAGGGTAGGTAATCTACTTGTAGTGTCGGGAAGTGGCTTGCAATGGGGGTCAGGGCCCTAAGTGGCTGCCAGGATAACTCATTGTAAGTTTGGTTAATAAGTGATAACATTTACACACTAAATGGAGATTAAATGAACCTAAAAAGATAATTGTTTTGGTTCTCGCCCATGCCTTGAGCGCTTGTACAGGCTAGGATGAGAGTAGTGAGATGCATGGTTGCAACCTTGCATTCCGTAGTATGCCTCGTCAGTATGAGAGGATACTAGTGGCCGCATGAGATCTGTATGGACCCGTGGAGTTTAGCTAACTGTCAGGGTAACTTGTATGAGATAAATGCGATGACACTTTCCTTCTTGCAGAGTAGGTTTCCTACATGTCATTGTTGTGCCTCTGGGAATTAGATGTCGATTTTGTGTGTGTTGGAACCTTTGAGTAGTATACTTTTTAGGATTCCTGGACTCATAGAGATTTATGCTTTGTGATTTTGATATCCTATTTGGGACTTGAGATTATCTCCTCAACACGGTGGGAGTGGACCACTTAGGTACCACGCGGTCGGGTGGTAGTGTTTTTCCACTCTTATCATTTGAGATCCGTCGGAGACACCGTGGCTAGAGCATTCTTGGTTGGTATTTATCTTCATTATGTTCTTGGATCATTATGATAGATGATATACCTTGTGATGGATGTATTTACTGGTATGTTTCTTATATTGATGATTTGCATATGTTAGATGATGTTATCTTATGCTTTACCTTGCATGTTGGTAGGATGTTTTTAGGAGTGACATTCCTACTATGTTAATAGCCGATGATCTCTTTGGTGCTTTGGAATGTTACGCACGGAGGGATGGCTAGGATCCATGATGGTCTAATGATGCTATTTATGGTTGGGAGGAACCGTGCACTTAGTTAGTTATGTTTGTGACATATGGTTATCTTTTATGATGGATGTTTATATCTTTATGATGATGATGTATCATGTATGGTTATGGTTTCATTATGTTATTGCATCAAGAATTAATATTGGATGATGATGTACTTTATTTACATGGATGTTTATTCTTCTAAGCTTTTTCATACCTTGTAACATGTACAGTGGATGATTGAGCAATATAAAGTAATTACAAAAGGACACTTGTAATATTGTTTAGGAACATTGGATGTATCCTTGTTATTTCATTATTAAGCATGTGATGTTAGATGGATAGTTATGATTAGAAGTAATTCAACATTAAGGGATCTTTAAAGAATGTAATCTGTTATGTTATGTTATTTTCAGTTGGATGTTACTATTGCTTCCGCAAGTGTTGTGTATGGTTTTACTTTCATGTTTTAAAAAAAAAATTGTTTGGCAAACTTAGTGAAATTCTTTGGATCCCTTGGCGGGGCATTACAGAAGTATTATAACACCGCTAGCCTTGAGATTTTTGAAAATGAGTCAAAGACCAAGCTCTCCTTAGTGCAAATAGTGGTTCAAAAATTCAGAGATACATTTGAAAATGCTTCATCAGAAGATGATATAAGACAATCATTTAAAACCAATGAAACACTATTGGAATTAGATACCAAGCCTGACATTTTTGTTGATATAAAAATAGAAGTAAGTAATTACCAAAAAGTAGTTAAGAATAAGTATGATTCATTGAATTTACTGGAGGAGAATGGAGTGGAAAAGATAATAGAGAAGTTCAAAAGAAAACATCCAAACATCATTTTGGTATAATGGGGAAGAAAACCTAGATGCTAGAAATTTAGTTTTGACACTTAGAAGAATTTTTGGATTTTTTGGGTCTTATAACACAAGTGTGCAAGTGCACTTTTCTTAGAGGTGCTTTGACAGTTTTGAAGAGAAGTAGAGCACCAATATTTAACTAACAGTTGCTATTTTAGAGCATTTCGTGCATCATAAATGCATTTTGACATCTATTCAACTCTTAGAGATACCTAGAGAAGGTTGAGCTTCCATTTTTAGAGCTCCTAGAGACTCCCATATCATCTCATGACTTCTATCTTCTTTTCTTCTCATTCTTTTATTCTTTTAAGTCATGTAAAGGCTCATGCACCCATTAATTGATATAAACAAAGATGGAGACCTATTTAGCACCTTTTAGAGAGTTAGTTTGTATATAATTAGCTTTATTTATTAGTTTTTAGCATGATTTTGCATTAAAATATCTCTCACTCCTAACACAAATGGAGGAGATGATTTATTTTAAATACATGAATGTAATTTGTACTCCAGGCCATTATTTTGATGCAATAATATATGTTATTGATGCTCTCATTCTGAGTGTAGTTATTCTTGCTAGAGTGTGTTATTTTTATGAATACATGTTCATTATTAATAATGGAGCCAATGGTTTCATTATGTTGTTATGATTGTATGATCCTTTAGTTCTAGTGTTTATGTTATGTTAAAGAATTCCACTTTTGTGAAAAATTGGAGAAAGGATCATCTTTGTTCTTAAATAGCATTTTGTCTCGTGTGAGCACACTTTCTATGGCCTTGTGATTTAATGAAACATGAAACATCTTTTGGTTATTATTGAAGTTCACATTGATGATTGCATTAGTAGAGTTGAGGAAGCACTGCTCCTAATTTCACTAGTTTCTTACCAAGATCCTTTTGATAATTTAATTCACATACATGTTGTTACTTTGACTTATGCCCATTAGAAATTTTCCTCTCAATAATTTGCTTAAAATTTCTTGTTACTCTATCTTTGTTATTTAATTTTCAAAAACTTGGTTAAAATAGGAATTCATATATTTGCATTGATCAATTACATTCATCATAAAATAGAAAATACAAAAATATATCTTCATTTGTGGTTACATTTTCAGAAGAGTTGTATAGATTGGTTAGTACCAACAAAGGTCTCCTTGTGAGCATACACATTTATCTTCAGTTGAGTTACCCAACAAGTTGAAAAAGAAACCATCTAGAACCTTGGAGTTGTTTATTGATCATCTTTTCAAGAGAGAGATCTAAAAGGATTTTTGTTGTTAAGCATCGTGCAAAATGACGACTCAACAATATTATGCTCTCTGGAACCACTCTCTCTTAGGCTTCTATTTTCACATACCGGTCAATAGAGACTTCCCATGATACTACCGAATCTCATGTTACCTGATCCTCCCTTATGATTTTCTCCTTTTCTTTGTCACTATTTCTTACTTGTATGAATGGAAGGAATGCTCTACCCATTACTCTATTCTATTTAATATATGACCTCTAGGATCAAACTTAGGCAATGAAACCAAAATGTAGAATAAATATCAAACAAAATAACACAACATATATTCAATTATAGAAGAATCAAAAGGACATTTATAATAATTATCATATGTACCACTATATGTGAGGGAAACCATATATTTTATTGATTACCAAAACTACCCCTACATCATTCATATTCCAAAGTTCTTAAATAGAGGTTGGTTGGTCAAGAAGACCAACTAACACATTGCCTCGCTAACAAATACCCATCCCCAAACTAACTATCTTTGATTACAACATTGTATTATTAGGCCCTATATAGGTTATCTCTTATATCACCCCTAATTATCATTCATTTCCTCTATATTTAGGCACATCTATGTTATACATATCTTAATATTGTGCATTTTTTATCCATTAAAATTTGATCATTATTGGGCTTTTCATTTGGTCATAATTTTTGTCTCTCTTGTGCTATCTCTTGAGCTTCTAGATCTTGGGATCTTTATTCTTTTCCTTAGGAAAATTCTTACTTGGTATTAGAGTTGAATGAGCATTCATTCCATATCCATTACAAAGTTTTTTTCTTCAACTTAGGTTCATGATTCTAATCCATGAGCAATAACATTGTGGAAGAATTTTGAGAAAGATCAAACCTCAGCATTGCATTTGGGTGGTTGTTACGATGAGTATTGACTATAAAATTTCCTAAATTGGGCTCTCCATTGTATCTAGGTGACATTTTGGAATGAAAAAGGAGAAGAGGAATTAATTTTTTGAATGTGTATGGATACAATAAACTAGTTGTCAATCAATTAAGTAACCTTAATGTAACAAAGAATACATCTCTTAGTATTATAAGAATGGGATATGGACCATTTGGAAGGTTTAAATGTTTTTAGTTTTATTTCAATAATAAGAAATTGGGATAAACATGCTAACAAGTTGGATACTATAGGTGTTGAATTTGGCATTCCCAAGGAAATCAATGATCAAAAGTGTAACCATAACATTAAACTAGTGACAAGGCCTAATTACTTGATCAAAATTTCATTGGAACATATTTTAGAGTGACAAAAAGATAGTAAATTTTATGAGATAAGAGGTTGAGTTTTTTTATGCTAACCAAGATAAGCATCAACATTAGTACAATGATGAAATCATATAACTTAAGAAGAACAAGATACCAAAGGGTTTGGTCACCCTTGAATTTGTATTGACTATTGATGTTGAACCCTAGAAGCCTAAGGACAACATACAATCCTAATATAATCATTATGAATAGGTGGAGGTTTTTAGGGACGCAATGTTAGGTGAGGTATTATAAATGAAGATAAAATTGATTTTATTTAGGTGTTTCAAGTGTTCAATGGTTTATTTTTGTGGGAGTATAGTAACTCAAAGATGTTTGACCCATAGCTTCCCCAACATACATGTATGTAAATTTATGTGTCAATTATTGAATATCAAATCCAAGCTAATAAATGAAACAAAAATGAAGGATTGCAAATCAAAATGAAACCTTTACCTTTCCTTACCATATGCAACATGCCTCCATTGTCCTTCTAGTGTTGAGTCTTCTTAATTTGTCAGCCCTCAAAATTTGATTAGCTCCCTTCTATAAGATTGCTTCAAGATGTTGGAGATTATGAACTTCAATACAAGATTAAATTGAATGATCCTAAATTAACTAAATGATGAAGATGTCTGATATTGAAAATAGGTTATGAAAATGAATCATTGATTTCTTGAGAATGCTTCTAATGATAATTCAAGATGCTACAATTGAGTATGAATCTAGGTGTTGAAATGAGGAGATAGAGGTTCCTTTTATAGAATTTTAACAGACCCTAGCCTAGGTGGCAACATCTAATGGTGGAGATATAATTAAGGGCACATGGATGGATGTGATTGAATTGATTAAAGAGATGAAGGAAATCAAGGATTTAGTCGAGTTATGAGAAGAAAGTTAGGAAAAGGAAAGATACTTGGCAATCATCTCATCGAGACCTTTTTAGAGGACTCTAGCTCTAGAGAAGACTCCAAGGACAAGTGTCTCATGAGCCCTTGTTGACTGCATGAGGTGGATTGATTGACTCCAAGTTAGTAGAGGAAGAGGAAAAGAACTTAGTCTCCCAAAGGCATGTATCTCAGAGGTTGAGTTAATCAAGGCCACATCTCCTCTTTTAGTCCCATAAAATAGGACATGTGGGTGAGGATAAATAGGATTTTTAATAATTAATTAAAACTAATTATTGGTGCAACTAAGAGGTGACACATGACTTGGAGTAGTTAAGTAGATTGAAAGACTCAGTCATTTGAGTGAGTAGATAATTAAGTAATTTCTATAAATTACTTAATAAAAGAATTTGAGAGACTTAGGATAGTATAATTGACTTAGTTGAATTAGTCTAATAAATTAAATAATTTGTTAATACTAATAGACAAAAAATATTAATTAAATATAGAAATATGTAATTAGTTATTAGCAAGTGAATTAACTTATAAATTGAATAAATTATTAAAGTTAATAGAGGATAAATTATTAATTAAATATATAATATTTAATTAATTGAGTTGATGATTTTTAAGTGTGTACATTTTTCCCCTCTTTTTAATAATGTTTGGATAGCACATTGTTTCAAAGATATCTAGTGGTTGACTCTATTACCCTTGTACCCTCGAAAGATTGAGCAAGGTATGAATATGAGCAATATTTGGATAAGTGATAGAAAGAAATGGACTAGGTGATAGGGAATGATGAAAAGTGATGATCTATGATAACACCCCCAAGCATAAAGGGTTCAATGGGTACATATAGGAAAAAGACAAGGTGGATGAGTCATCATTTTCCCACATGGTGATAGGAGACTGGTGGAGAGAGAGTGAAGCAAATATGTCGTTCCAAATTTTAAAGCACCAATTTGAGTGAGTCCAAAGATATCAATAACCAACTGACTATGGGGAGCTGGTAGGTAGTCTATCCCTCTTAGTCAATTGATAGTTTTAGCGATAAATTGTGATAGAATAATAGATGTGATAGGTTTTTTATTAGGGTTGTAGTATAAATAGATTTTTTTTGAATTTTTTGGCTTTAGTGGACAAATGCATAGTTGTGGTGGACAAATGCGTAGTTTAGTGCTTGTTTGCATATTCTTAGCTATAAAAGTGCATTTGTAAACAATTTTTGTGCAATTGTCATTTGTATGCTCACAATTGTGATATTTGTGCATATGTGAAATGATACTACACATAGATTTAGGGTTGTTACACATTTGATTATGATTCAACACATTGGATTAGGGGTCATGTGCATTTGTTTAAAATGTGCAATTGTTGATAGATTTTCTACATAGGTCTAGGATTTATGCACAAATGCTTTCATTGTGCAAGTGTTAGATAATATTGTGCATCTTTCAAATAGAGTTGCACATCTATTTTATTGGTAGATATGGCTAAGTAGAAGGTAGAGTATGATGAAATAAATAAGAAAGGTCTATGTTGGAATGTTCAGGTAGGATAACTAATATGACCCACATAGGCATCATTGTAGCAACATTAGCTAGAAGCCCACATAAGTAAATAAAAATGATAGATTTGTCAATATTCATGTGATAAACATGTGATAAGATGAGTTGTTTGATAGAACATGTACAAAAAATAATTTCCAAGATAGTTAATATTGTGTTTTGTTGATCTATGTAGGAGGATCTTTAAGATATTCTGGTGTTGAGAAAGAGATTTCTCAACATACGGTTTTTTATGTCATTATTTATTGAGAGTGATCAAGTATTGATAGTTGTGTGAAGATTATATCATGTGATGTTTTGGCCTATGATCAGGGTGAACCTTGTCTTATTGATGACTACAGAAAAGAGATGGCACTTTGAGATAAGTATTTGCATCTTTTGACAAGGAAGATGAGTGTGACACTTGAGGATGTATATAGGATTCTAAGACTCTAAATTAGTGGAGAGCTAGTACAATATGATCAACAAGGAGGATTAGAGGAGTGTTGAGATGTATTTGGGGATTAGGAGTTAGATGAATATGAGATCAACATGGATTTTTATGGTGGAGGCTTATGAACCATTACCTATAGTATTAGTATGTATACTAGTAGGTTATATTAGCCCCAATAGGAGATCTAGAGGATTCCCTATGGGATGGGGATAAAAATTGTAGTGGGTACTAGAGGATGGGACCCAATTTTCTTGGGAAGTCTTTTTATTAACACACTTATATCATGAGTTACATTAGGTGGTGTATCAAGGAGGTGCATCATTGTCATCAAGGGTAACATTGTTATATTTATGGACATGGGAGCATATAGTAGTTTCACGTCCCATACATATGAGATTTAGATGTGCATGACAACCCTATGTGCATTTATATGCATTGATTTAGTCTCAATCAAGGTTAGGACATTTAGAGTATTGGAGGTATGTGTTGAATACATTAGATGGGGTGATTTTGAGGCCTTAATTGGATTTCCAGACATGGGATGATGAGATGGATCTTGGCTATTGCTTCTAGACATGGTGGTTAATTGGGAGGACACCACACATCCTGGAGAGATAGTTAGTGGGCTGAGTTCAGTGACAGTTTGGATGATAGTAGGGGATGCCCCAGGGCATGATTGAGTTTTCTTAGACATATCATGAGAGGAGAGATTGGGGACCAATGGCTTCCTATGAGGTAGCAAGATATGACTTCTTTGATCTACAACTTTGATTTTGCTGAATGAGATTACTTTGGAGTGTAATGATCACCTTGCTGTGATAGATAAATCTTTGCTACTCCTTCAACTACTTATATCCTTCTTACTTTGTACTTCTACTTAAGGATCTTCTTGTCTTATTATCATTCTCTTTTTGGATGTGATACAATACATTACATATATACCAATCCAATTTACAATTCATCAAGGTCGACGACAATACAAGTTTCACCAAAATACACAAAGTCAGCCCATTTGTAGGTACTCAGTTTTGAAGACAAACTCGGTGAGGTTCTAACACTTGGAAATCATTGTCAACACTCAGCATCATCATGCACTTAGTAGAAATAGAAGCTCAGGTTATACTAATCACTTCCAAGTAGTCTGAACTTGGTCTACACTTGTGACTCAGTGAACACTATGAAACTCGACATATAAACTGAATCACTTTGTTGACACTACATAGCTTGGTGAACACTATCATTGCAAGCTCAGTATAAACTAAATCACTTGGTTGACATTGCATATCTCAATCAACACTAGATTCATATTACTAAAGTTGCAAACTTGGTAAGCACTAGAAAACTTGGTTTGCAATGAGAAACTCGGTAAACACTATAAAACTCAATTTATACTAATAATAATCAACTTGGTAGATACTACTCGGTGCAAACTAAATATTATTCTTGAAACTTAATAGCAACTATAGAACTCAATATAGCCTAAATTAATTGATTAACACTATAAACTGTAAGATAATCTCAGTAGCTACTAACCATACAATTAAGTGTGTGTGTGTGTGTGTGTGTGTGTCACTAATAAACAAACTTGACTATAATGTCAACAATGTACATGGTCAAAAATTTATTATGGTTATGTACAAGATAAATGATGAGGCACTGTCAAAAGGGATGAGAGACATAGACTAGGCGACGGAGAATTCAGAGGAATCCTAATAGATAGAGGAGCTAGTTTTGTCACAAATGACATTTGTTTCTAGGTTTTCACCATTTTCTCTTTCTTTCTTTTTTTGATTTTTTTGTATTGTTTTGAATTTTTTCTCTTTTTTTGGTATTTTTATCTTTATCTCTTTTTTTTTTGTATTTTTTAATCTTTTTTAATTTTTTAAATATTTTTCATCCCTTGCACTGGGATTTTAGACAAAGAATTTCTTAAGGTTTATATTATTGATAGGTTCATACAACAACTCCCCATCAAAATTTGATAATTTATATGCCCTAGATCTGAACATTATTGTGATCACAAAAGGACCTGGCCATTTTGCTTCAAATTTTCCTTTCTTTTCTTTGTCAACTTGATTCTTTGAATTTTCTCTTAGGACTAGATCACCCACTTTAAATTCTCTAGGTCTCACTTTTTTGTTGTATCGATGGGATATCCTTTGTTGATACACTTTCAAATGGTCAAACGCTTTCTATCTCTTTCATCTAACAATTCCAATTATTGTAAGCATAATACTCTATAATCTTCATCTGGAATAAGATCTCTTAATGATCCACTAAGAGATAGTAATTCAACCTCAAGACGAAGTATAGCTTCATTTCCAAAGACTAGGGAATATGGAGTGACTCTAGTAGGTGTGTGAATGGATGTGTGATAAGTCCATAGTGTTGGACTGAGTTGAACATGCCAATCACAACCAACATTATTAGCAGTGTTTTTTAGGATTTTAACAATGATTTTATTTGATTCCTTAGCTTGACCACTTCCTTGTGGGAAATATATGGATGAAGAATGATAGGTGATTTGAAATTTCTCACATAGTTCTTTGATATCTTTATTTTGGAGTAGTTTACCATGATCTATGATTATGGATGTAGGGATACCATATTGACAAATGATATAGTTAAGGATGAACAGGGAGATTTTTTTTCTTGTAGTGGTTATGAGTGGAATGGCCTCAACCCATTTGGTAAAATATTTAGTTGTTATAATGATAAATATGTGGCCATTGGAAGAAGATGGATAAATTTCCCCAATGAGGTCGAATCCCCACTGGTTGAATGAACATATTGTTATAAAAGGATGAAGCTCTTGAGTTGGTGCATGAATTAGATTCGCATGTATCAGGTACTTTTTTCATTTCTTAGCATATTGAAAAGATTTTGACTCCATTGTAGGCCAATAATGACCCATACACATAACTTTCTTAGCCAAAGCAAGAACACTCGAGTGTGACCCACATATACCCTCATGTACTTCTCGTAAATTAGTTTTAGATTCATTATGTTCAAGATAACATAAGAGAGTACCATCAAGAATTTGTCAATACAAGGTATCAACAATTGGGGTGTAACGAGATGCTTGGAAGAGGAAGTCTCTCTTTTGATTTTAGGATAAATCAAGTGGTAGGATATTTTCTTTTAGATAGGCAGAGATTTTTCCATAAATTGGGAATCTTGACTCACCAGATGACATAGGATTAATGATTCATGATCATCATAAGAAGGATAAGATAAGGGTTCCTCTAAGAACTCAAAATGAGCTTGCATGATTTCCATATCGAGCAAGGAAGCAATCATTTCCATGGCATCTACACCATTATTGTCTTGTCAAGGAATCTCTTCAAATGTGATTATTGTGAAACATTGTTTGAAGTCATATGTCATCCACATGTATAGTAACAATTTATTATCCTTGGTTTGATATTCATCATTAACTTGATTAATGAATAATTGGGAGTCTTTGAAGACCTGCAAATCTATCACTTTCCATTTTACTACCAATTTGAGTCCCATAAGTAATGCTTCATATTCTGCCCTATTATTGGTACAAGGAAATAATAACTTGTAAGACTTAGGTATTGTGCATCCTTGTGGTGTAAAAAATAATACCCCTACCCTTGAGCTATTTTGAGTAAATGAACCATCAAAATATAATTTCCAAGACTATGTTGATATTTGCATAATTTTGGCATCTAGAAGTTCAACATGTATTGGTTGTTTCACTGATAGTGGAGCATCTACTAATTGATCTACTATCACTTGACCCTTCATGGATTTTCTATCTACATACTCAATGTCAAATTAACTTAATATCATAAGCCACTTTGTTAGTCTACATGTTAATGCTAATTTACTAAGTAAATACTTCAATGGATCTATTGTTGTGATTAGTGTGACTTTGTGGGATAACATGCAGTGTCTCAAATTTTTGGATACAAAGACCATTGCCAAACATGCTCTTTCAATTGATGAATAGTTAAGCTCATATCCCACCAAAGTGAAACTAATATAATAGATAGCCTTTTATTTTCCTTCATGATCTTGTTCTGTCAATAAGGCTCCCAAAGAATTTTTCAGTCATTGATATGTATAACAAGAGTGGTTTTCCATGTATAGGTGACATCAAAGTTGGTGGATTTATCAAATATTGTTTCATTTTATCAAAAGCTTCTTCACATGTGGCATCCTAGTGAAATGACACATTCTTATGTAGTAGGTGCATAAAAGGATGATTTGTATCAACCAATTGTGAGACAAATCTCCTAATGGATTGCAATCTTCCTTGTAAAGATCTTAACTAACCTATGTTCCTTGGGGGTGGAATTTCCATAATTGCCTTAAATTTATCAAGATCTACTTGCATTCCTTTTGTCGAATCTATATATCCCAGTAGTTTTCTAGATGTCACACCAAATGTACATTTCTTGGGATTTAATCTAACATTGTACTTTTCCATTATGGTGAATATCTTGTCCAATATTTGTAAATCATCTTTGCATTTTTTCCTAAGATATCATCAACATAGTCTTCCATTATGGTATGCATCATGTCATGAAAATTGTAGTCATTTCCTTTGGATACATAGCACTTTCATTGTTACACCAAACGGCATGACATTCTAGCAATAACTACCTCACGGGAATGTGAATGCAATTTTCTCTTGATATTCTAGTACAATTTTGATTTGATTATAACCAGAAAAACCATCCATTAAAGATAGCATTTCATGCTCGATAGTAAGATCCATAATATTTGTAATTTTTGGTAAAGAAAAATCATCTTTTGGACAAACTTTGTTTAGAGCTCTAAAGTCATTTCATATGCTAATAGAATCATCTAGTTTTGAAATAGGAACAATATTTGATATCCATTTTGCATAATCAATTTCTCTATAAAACCAACATCAAATAGTTTCTTTATTTTATCTTTTATTAGAAGTTGTACATGTGAATGCATCTTTCTAAGTCTTTGTTTCACTGGGTTGAATCCTGGAGATACATTTAAATGATGCATTATGAGATCTGGATCTAAACCTAGCATATTAACATATGACCATGCAAAATTGATTTTTTTGGATTTGATAAACTTTTCTCTTTTTCATTTTGATAAAGATGTTATTTTTAGGATGCTTTGAGATTCTTCTATCCCAATATTAATAGGCATTGTTGGTTCGATGAGTATTATTGATTGCTCTCGATATAAATAATCAAAATGAGTGTCAATTCTTTCATCTTGAGATGCCTCACATAGGTTTTCACCCTTAGATACATCTTTTATTTTTACTATTTTTGGATCTAATACTACTACAATGTGGTTTTCATCATTAGATCTATTCATACTTTCATATATTATGACTAAAAGGATTGGAACTCTCACCGAAGTAAGACATGTAATTAAGTTCAATAGGAAACCCTTTCTTATGATATCCTTGTGGTATAGGATCTCTAATCTCAAGATAATCTATGACCACATCATCATTATGGAAAATATTCAGTTTGGGAATAGGAGGTGAAGCCCAATCAATAAGCTCAAGATATGTTCGTGTTAAAGGATCATTTGGGTCATATTCAAAGGCAGTAATTGTATTGATAGAAAAAATTTCAAGATTTATGAATGCATCGACAAGGTCTATTTTCGTACTCTCATTTGAAATGTCATGCTTTTGATAATTCTCTCTTTCTTCACAATCATCATGATTAGCATAATATGGGATTAACTCTAATGAGTCTAATTATGAACTTTCTCCCTCATGGAATGAGTCACTATAAGTCCTAACAATATCAATTTGTTTTTCTTTGGTGATGGTATTGGAATCATCTTCATCACAATTAGTGTCTTCTTTCATATCTCAGATTTGATTCAAAAATTCTATGGTGACCTTCCATTTCTCTTTCATTTTAGATATTTGATCTGATCTATATCCCAATCTTGTAGTATCTCTTTGATATTTTGGATTGTTCAAGATGGGTTATAAGATTCCTTCTCTTGGTAATCCAAAAGGTCCACTTCATTTGTATCCCATTTTTATTGAAATAACATATCCTTTTCTATAATTCTCAATGTGTACTAAAAAAAGTGTACTTCTCTAAGTCATTATATCCAAGGTTGTCTCATGAATTGAGAACCTCGAATGTCAACATAGAGCTCCCTGGTCATGGAGTGCAAAGGATGGAAACACATATAAAAGCTCTTAGTCGAGCCTTAGTAATAGAATCATTTGTGAATAAACCACAAAATGGAATATTCTTGAGGTGAAATACAAGTATATGAGATTAAGAAAATTCAATACTATATTATCAATGGATAGAAAGAAACTAGATTAAACATGCATAAGAATATTAACTAAATTTATGAAAATTCAAGCTAATATGATAGAATGAGGACCCAAAAATTTGGCATCCTAACTCTATATAATTTGAACTCCTTTCATAGCATAACCCTATGGAATCTGAACCTCCCTCAAGGAAGAGAAACCCTCCTCTTTTAAGGAAAAATAGATGGTATAGATCAAAAGACATGAAAATCCAAATCAAGGGTAGATATGGACATAGAATAAGTGGACCTTAATTTATTTGAGTGGACAATTCACTTAGGATATTAAAAGACGGGTAAGAGCTCTACTTAGATAGAAAATAGGTAGGTGAGCTCCACCTAATAACCCATTATGAATATCAAATTAAAAATCCTCATCCCACTCAAGATAGAATGAATTTCAAATAAGGATCCTTCCTTCCACTTAAAATAGAATGAATATCAAATTAAGATCCCTCATTCCACTTAAAATGGAATGAATTTCAAATTAAGATCCCTAATTCCACTTTGAAATATTAAATTGATTAAGAATAAGGTCCAGTTTTTATTTCCAGAAATGAATAATCATGTTTCTTCTAAAAGGGGGTTCAAATTCAAATTTCAATAAGAATGTCTAAGATTTGAATAAATTCAAATGTCTAACATCTTATAAAAATGAATTAATAATTAAGGAGCATGAGCTAGATGAAATTCGATGATTATTTAATTTGCTCGAGTTGATCAATAAAAGAAATGAATTTAGCAATTTGAGATTATGGAGTCAATTTTGGGTGATTACTTTTGCCCTTCTTTGACTAATGCGTGATCGATATGGGAACACATGCAATCAAAGAATAGAAGAACCTAAGAATTCGTCATCTAATGTGTGATCAATATGGGAACACATCAAATGAAGGAGCCATGATAGAAAATAGATTAATAGCTCTTACTTCAAAGAATGAAGTCATTCTCTAACTAATGTGTGGTCGATATGGGAACACATGTAGTCAAATAATTAAGAGACTATAATAGCAATAGATTTAGTAAGCATTGAGTGATTAGACTAGTAGTGATAGTTTAGAACACTCGTATATAGATCAAGAGAAAATAGAAATGGTCAAGCACATGCCCTTGAAAGAGAAAATGTTTCCAAGCATAGTAATGATAGATTATGTCTGCCCCCTCAGGATCAAAATTGAAATGATAGAGGAAGTGCAAAAACTAGCAATATATGATCATATAAAGCAAGACTGAAGATAGATATATCAATAAAGATCAAGAACAATCATTAATGAAATGAAGGTATGCCCCAAGAAAGAATGAAATAGAAGAAACATGATATGAAGTGAATGAGATAAGTGAGAAGAGAATGGAAGCAATGTGAAAATGAAGAAGTGAGGAAATGCCCTAGTGAGAATCAAAGATTTAGGCTCAAATGAGTCAGCTAATTACATAGAAAGAAATGAATTTGAAGATGCAATTTTGACCTTAAAGATGAACTTAGATTTCAATTTTGATCCCAAAAATGAATGGAGGATGTCAATTTTAAGTAAAGGTGCAAGAAGGTCAAAATAATAAATTTGAAGTGAGATAGTGAAATGAAAATATTAAGAAAGATATGAAGACACGATCAAGAAGAAGGAAGAAAAGGTGAATGCAACTAGTTGACATGTCCATGAATTATAAAGAGGAGGTTCTCTCTTATATGCAAAGCTAGAATGAAGCTTATAATGCAAGCTAACATGAAAATGTGGTTTATTAGCAAAGGACTCTTGACTTTATAGACTTTATTTTCATCTTTGAGCTTTTAGATCATACAATCATCACTAGCATGAACTATGAGGATACGAATATTACCTTTATCAGATATGTAGGAATCCAACTTAAACACAAAAGACATAGAGGTCAAGATGAGTAAAGTAGTTGGATTTCCTAGTTTTAATATAGCAAGATTATTCTTACATCAAGACATAGAACATCAAGATGACCAAAAGAATGCACTCGCATAACAGATAAGGATGTAACCTAGAAAATCCTAAGTGTCAAGTAGACCCAGCAAAATGCTCAAGACACCTAAGATTATCAAAGCACACGCATAAGAAGAAAACAAAGAAAACATGCCCCATGCCCCCAATCTTCTAGTCCATGACCTCATCGAGAGGTTATTAGGGAGGGAACACTTATGCAAGAAATAATCATGGACAACACACAAAGAAATAAATTTAATCAAATCTCAACAATGTGTAGTGCAATGTGTGTGAAAGTCACATGGTTATTCTTGCTTCACTCTACAAGAGGGAGATCTATCACCATTCTAGAATGCTTAGAAAAGTGTTGAGAAACATTGTTTGGAAGACATTGCAATGTCAAAGAAAAATCTTTGTGCACAAGAAGATCCTTGAGAGGCTAAAAGAACTATGATCTCTAGACTATGACAAGAGTTAATCCCATGCTAGGTAAGGCAAGATGGAATAGTGAAGTGGATGAGCAATGAGCATGCTGCAAGCCTAATAGACATAGGTGCAAGGGACTTTCTTGTTGTTTTTCTTTGGTGAGACATCAAAGTATTCAGGAATAGGCTTTAGTTAGATGCTCATTTTTTCAAGAAATTTTATAATTTGTAGGATTTTTTTAAGGATCAATAGATATGTACAAATAGCTGAGTTGTGAGCCTTTAAGCATAGATTTTTTTTAGATGTAGTACATTAATAGGCTCTACAAGTTGTTTTCCTTCAGGGGTAGAAAGTTGATCAGTACCATATCCATAAACTATTGTGATAATATAAGGACCTAGCCAATTAGGCTCAAACTTTCCTTTTTGTTCTCTATTTTGTTGGTTCTTAGGATTCTCTCTAAGCACAAGTTCACCCATTTCAAATGCCTGGGGATGAACTTTTTTATTTAAAACAATAGACATCCTCTTTTGATAAGCCCTCATGTCATCAAAGATGGCCTTTCAATGTTCATATAAAGCTTCTAACTCATATATTTTCATAGCTCTATGGTCTTCATTAGAAATAATCCATGTAAAGAAACCCTCAAAGATAATATTTCTACTTCTAAGGGTAAAACAACCTTAGATCCGTAAACCAGAGAGAATGGTGTAGCTCCAGTAGGTGTGTAGATAGTGGTCCTATAAGCCCATAATGTTGGGTTAATCTGCAAGTGTCAATCTCTTCCTAACTTATGAACTATTCTATGAAAAATTTTGACTAGTATTTTGTGTGAAGCTTCAGCTTGACCAGTGCCTTGAGGATAGTAAATGATAGGCCAATACTAAGGAAAATAACTAAGAAATAATAAATAATTTAAATGATGAAATTCAGCTTGGTCTATACGTGTCAATTTGTGAGTATAATCTTGTGAAAGCTATCCAAGAAGTATGCCATCAAGGGATGATAGTTGTGAGATGAGGGATTATGAATGCAACTGCAACACACAAAATTGAATCTATGAAAAACTAGAGAAATCCCAGTGACAGTTTTTGTCACTTCTTGGCAACAAGAACATTAGAAATAAAAATAAACATTTAAAATAATACCAACAATATGCATATAAATAATCTAATATAGTAATTTACTAATATAAATCTGATATAGCTATAATATTTTAACTCTTTATGAAAATATGATATCAACTTCAAAACATGAAAAGAATTACTAATAATTTTTTTACTATTAAATAAATTCTTTTGCTTAGCTATGTTAGTGATTAGATTGTGGACATATTAATATAAACTAACTATTAAAATGAAACCTTATTCTATGGAAAAATAAACATGCTAAACTCAAATTATAGAAATCACCAGCATTCTACTGAGTGTGCCCTTCCTCCTTAGTTTGCTAAGTGATGAAATTCAAAACGTCTCTTCCTTAAGAAATTCCAATCATGCAAGGTTTTGTGTTTATTGATCTAAAGTTTTTCCATACAAACTCTCAGTTGAAAGCTTATATATATATAAGTTCAAGATGATAACCACCTCTATCTACACGGTGTGGAAAAAAATAGTTTATTTTTGACTTGTAATAATAATACATATCACCAAATAAATTTTTTATAACAGAAGGCATATAGAACCACATGTTTCTTATATTCTACACCTACGTATATGCTTGTAAATCTTATTGCAGAAATAGAATTATGACATATGGAGTAATCTTACTTGTAATAGCTATAGTGGTTTTGATTTGCATGTGAGACTATACTATCTCATCTCATTAGCAACGATAACATTATCTTCAGACATATTTGTTCAGCCACATTTTTTGGAATGTAATACAAATATGGGGAGAAGTTGAGCCACAAGATTATTTTGAACCACTCATAACAGCAATAACAGTTTCTATTGGTTGAGACTTTATTATTTGCTGGTCATTCCTATCATTTTTCTTCACTATAGGCTCCCAAATAACATGGTTGCAATACATATAATTATTTATTTATAATACCAACTTGACTATGGGTGGAAATGGAAATAAGAATGGAATATATTCTTTTCTATCTAACAAGTGTGTTTTTTATTACAAGTCAAGGCTTACGAGTTTCCTCATTAGTTTTTGAAAATGGGTAAAAGTACAAACCTGTGTCGCCTTTTATAAAGAAATGTGATATCAGAATGTGACAGTTCAACATTAATGACAGAAAAAATGGTATTTGTGTTTAAAATATGAAGATGATGTAAACTAATGAAATATGTAGAATTGTATGAATTTTATACTTATAATTTTTTATAATTTTTTTGACTAAGAATTTATTCATTTTATTTTATTTTGAAGTCCCTTTTTTAAGTGTAAACAATATAGGATGTAGTTCCCGTCAAACAAGTATGTGCAAATCATCTTTTTTTGTTCTGATTTGAAAATATTTTATAGATGACATGTATAGCTAGTGAACAAAAAAAGAAATAATTATTTTTGATGTATATTTTCTTTGTTATAAGTACTCAAGTTCGACCTTGTCAGAATCCAACAGTTTTTTCTTCTCGTCAAAACTTCCCTATCAAATCTATACCTTCTTGAAAAAAAACTACATATTTGTGAAGAGGATTCTCTCCTCTAGTGATAAATACAATTTTTTATTTTTTTTGATATGATTTACTATTTTTTTTCCTTTTTTGAGGGAGCATTTTTTGAAATGTTAAAATATCGACTTATAATATTTCGAGATTATAACATATTATAACTAATCAAAAGACTCAAAAATTTATATAATGATGGTATTGAATCTGAGATCTATAAAAGGGTATTTTTAGATTTTTAAAAAAGTTGAGTTTTGATAGAGAAATGAGATTTGACCAAAATAGGTTTTTGTATCACAAACGGTGACACAGATTTGTGCTTTTACCCAAATGCAACAGGATGTTCTCATCAAGGAAATGATAGGAGGATTTGTTCCATATAGTAACATGCAGTAAAAATAAAGATTAGTAAAATGTAGCCAATAATGAATTTTCCATGTTTTAATCCCAAAACAATATTAAATACTACTTATTTATATTAAACCATATGTAATGTAAAAATGGTAATAATGAAATGGAATGGAATGGAAATGGAATAGGGAAGTGAGTAGGAAAGTACCTGAAATGGACTAAAATATAGAATCAAATAGGTTATAGTTGGCTCTCATCATTCCCCCTAACTTAACATATTGCACATCTTTGTGGAATAATTATGATCATGAGGTCTTTAGTTTTCACTCAAAGCACCTTAGGTTTATGGATTTTGGCTTTGTCTCCACCTCAAACCATGATAACTCATACATAAACACAAATCCCTTTCTTTGCTTCAGATGAAAAGCTTTCTTATTATTGTTAAAAATTTTAGTGGTGCTATTATTTTTTGGTTTTGGTGCACAGATTTGTTAGAAATTTCAATTTTTGGTGACTATACCTATCCAATCCTACATTTTGCAAATTCAATTGCTCTATACGGGCTCATCTAGACACATAAATAGGTTTCATTTTTTTTTAAAGTGAATAATTTTTTGCCTACTTTCTAGATCTGCAATCAAATTATAGGCTTGTGGGAAAAAAATACCCTTTTCAAAAATAGGTCCTTTCTTTGCATTGTATTGCTTTGAAATTGTTGTATTTCTGAGCTACATTGTAAAGTTCCAAATTTGAACCATAATAGGTTGTAAACAAAAAAAATTAGAATTCCACTAGTCCATTTTGACAAAGTGGTCTATTGTAAACACACTAAATATAAAGTGTCAAATCATGCATTAGGTGGGGTTGATTGATTATTTTTTGCATTTTGAGGGGTGCATACATTTATTGATCTCATGGAGTTTTGTTTCACATGTCAGTTTGGTGTAAGACCAAGGTTGACAAAGAGGAACTATTAGAAATGGAGTGCCTTGATAATTGATCATCTACAAAGAGAGCATAAGGAAGTATTTCCTTATCTATGTTCCAAAGAACTTCCCTCCGGTGATCATATACCTATCAAAATAATTAAGGACCTCATTTATTTCAGTTTCAATGTTGACATCTTTAAAATCATTGACAAGTTGAATGATCCTTATGATATTTGGATGACTCTTTGGAAAGCATATGGAGATCCTATAATTTCTCCATTTCCAGAGGACATTCTACCTCTAGTCACTCTAGTTGTGGTACCTTCAACTCTAGATGTGATCACACATCCTGATGCTCATGTTGCTTCTAATAATCCAGTTCCAACCATAGATGCTCTTGATTTAGTGCAATAGGAAATACCATGTCTTCCTATTTCAGCTTTGTGGGATGAATTCCTTCCAAACATTGCAGTGTTGTTCATGAAGTCTCACATTATAGATGTGGAAGACATCATCGATGATATCAATATTCTCTTTGTTAAGGAGATTTAATCTTCACTCATTATGAAAGTACACTCTAACCCTCAACCATTTGATCATTCTAACATGATTGTGGACATTTCTTTACAGTAGATGGAGAAGGACTCTTTCACTTCAAAGGAGACATATCTATCTTTGGAAATTGTATTATAGTTTCCTTAGACTTCATATTTTCTAAGGATTCTTCCTGCTAGTTGGGGAGCATTCTCTACTAAACCTATGGCACCACTTCTTCCTACGAGGATGACTTTCATTCAACTTTCATGGTGCAACTTCTTTAGTGATTGGGGAGATTATTTCATGAGTGTACCTACATTATTGAGGGAAGGTGACATTAATTCTCTTCCTACATCTTCCTATTAAGATGCTTCATTGTCTTTAGAGGTTGATTCTATTTCATCCATGGACATGTTACCTTGTTTCCCACCTTATTTTGGGCATCCACCAGATTGGTTCATGGAATCTTCATTCATCAAGGACTTTTCAACATATGAGCAGACTTTAGAGGTAACATCCACACCATACTACATCTGGATCCCTCTTCAATCTTCCTATCCACAATTGGAAGCATATTTGCACCTATACTTTGTGTATCTTCTTCCTAAAGGGAGAAATGTTGTTTGTAGGCATTGGATTTTCTTTTGTATTCAAACACTCATCATTAGGAGATCCTTCACTAAGGGGGGGATTTCATGGAGGGATTCTCTATTGTATATGTATGATGTATGTCATAATTGGGGGGTCTTGATTACTCCATCCATACATGCATCTTTCTTTGTTGTACTTATCTCTCTTTTTGGGGGAGGGTTTTTCCCATGAGGTTTTCCCTCTTTCTTTATTTTCAGAGAGATTTCATTGTGTTTCATTGCATTGCACTATATGTACAACATTGCATTTGTACATGGGTACCTAGCATGACCTAGTAGCCAGGACCCATTATGCATTTCATCATAGCTTTTGAGAGCTTAAGTGCATTCCCCTAAGTTGTAGTTAAGGGGGGGTGTTAGTATAAATAATTATTATTTACACTTTACTTAAGTTTACTTAGGATAAATGCATTATTTTTTTATTTATTAGGTTAGACACCTAGGAGTATGCGTACTCATATGAGTTTTCATGTTGACAACACATGAGTTAGTCACTCTCAATTAAACACAAGGTGTCTACAAAATAATTTTACATGACACACCTTTGTAGGCTTATCCTCTCATCATCACACTAACTCCTATGCTTAATGGAGGATAATCCACTCTTGGTGGACATGTGCTTAGTTGTGAGGCCTATCATATTGCTAACTCCTAGTCATTCTAGAAGCATTCTACAGGCCTTTATATTCAAGCACTCCTAGTGTACTTGAACATCATCACAAAATCAATTATCTATCATTGAATATTCTGATATCCAAAGATAATCAGTTATTCATTCTCATATTGTTATGATCATACATTATTTGGTCCATATTGCACTAGTCTTGTGCTTCTTGATCTTGGTGCAATTTTTCCCTAAGGAAAATTCTTCATGGTATCATAGCTATACCAAATTCTTACATAGTATCAAAGCTATACCAAATTCTTACAATTTTTATACGATCTTCCCCATTGGATTTTTTGACAAAATAAAATCCCATTATAGGTCTTACTATTCTATTTTCAAAAATGTAAATTTTATAGTGTTATGAGTTCATTTGCTATTTTTGCATTATTTATTAATCAAAAGTGTCTCTTAAACATAAAATAGTGAGATTCACTAAACCTTTAATAACTTTTTAATTTTTCATATTTCTTAAATTAATTTACATGTCATCAATCTTCACACAATTCTTTTGAAGTTAAAAAATAAAATTCAAAAGAAAGTTAAATTTTGATTAAATTATGGTGTCCATACATGAGAGGTTTTAGAAGTTAGTTTAATCATCAATTAAAATTTAATTAAAAATATTCATTAAATAATTATTATCATCAATCTTTGGTGTGTCAGGTAATTTCATTTAAAAGGATTCACAAAATTCATTTAGTTGTGTCAAATCATGGTGAATGTACATGAGTGTGGTATGGTCCTGAAACAAGCATTTCGAAAAAGTGGTTTTTAAAGATCCATACCAAAAGAATAATCTCTGTCATATGGGTATAGAAATAAATTACATTTTCAAAAAGGAGATTCTAGGCACTACAAATGTACATATATGTATGTGTGTGTATATATATATACACACATAGCTACATCTGATGACCACTCCATGGTCTCAAAACAAAAGAACATAATAGTTTCTTTTAGACTATTAAATTTTAATGTTTCTCTTGTTTTAAGAATTGACTAGGTAGCTCTTGATTGTCCAAGGTATATTATATATGTTTCCTAACCATTAAATTTGTCACCAAGATGGTTAGAACTCATACTTGATGATCTAACAATAGACTTAATTGGTGCCCCATTCCTTAAATCCTATTTAGGAATGTTCCCCCCTTTTTCTTCTGCTGCATCCAAAAAATATTTCCACGATAATAACATATTTCTCAATTATAACCAAAAGTGTTTAGTAATTATCATAATGACTAACCACCAATACTATTGACAACTTATTTTTATAAATTCAAAAGAAAATAATAATCATTTTCAATTATATTGTAACTAACAACTAACAAATCATCGTCATGAGAATCAAATAATAAATCAAAATTATCCATTTCCCATAATCGTATTATTCAACTAATTTTAACTAATTAACTACGAGTCACATGAAATGTATGTGGTTACGTGATTATTTTAAGAGATAAAAAATTGGGATGTAACATACCCTCCCCCTTGTTTTTCAATGTTCTTGATAAACTTTACAAAAATAAAATTCTACTTAAGTAAACAAAGCATAGTTTTAAAATGATAGTCAACAAAATTTCATGTTTCAATCTTCCAAAAGAGATGGGGAAATTTTTGGAAGATCTCATCATAATCTTCCTAGGTAGCATTCTCCTTAATATATTAGTCCCACTTGACCTTGCATTGGGTTATTTCTTGATTTCATAAGAAGAGCTTACACACCTAGAGTATTTTGAGCAGCTCTATTTTCACCACCCTCGGGTCTCATACCTGTAAAAAATTCCAATCAAGTACATGCACATGATGGGTGATATACTTCTTAAAGATATGATACGTAGAATACTTCATGCATCCTGAAAAGGGTTGGAGGTAGTGCAATCCTATAGGCCACTGAGTTACAACTTCTAACACCTCAAAGGGTCCCACATATCTTGGGGCCATCTTGAAATTCTTTCCAAACTTGATAGTGCTATTTCATGGTTTTATCTTTAATAGAACCTTTTCCCCCACCAAGAACTCTCTAGGTATTCCTTTAGCATTTTCATACCTCTTGTGTCTGCCAATTGCCTCTTTCAATCTTTGATATATCTAAACTATTTGTTCCTCCATCTCTAAGAACATCTCTGGCCCAATGACAATTCTATCCTCAATTTGATTCCAACTTATAGGAGTTCTACATTTATGACCATATAGGGCCTCAAAGGATGTCTTGATAGAGGATTGGTAAGAGTTATTATAGGAAAATTCTACTAAGGGAAGGTATGCTTCCCATTGATATTGTCGATCCATATGATATACTTGCAAGAGATCCTCTAATACTTGGTTTACCATTTCTATCTAACCATCAGTTTCTGGGTGATAAGTGAAACTGATGTTTAGCTTAGTTCCCAAGGTTGAGAATAAAGTTTTCCAAAATCTAGATGTCATCCTTAAATCTCTATTAGATATAATCTTTTTGGGAACCCCATGAAGTCTGAAAATTTCTTAGATGAACTTGGGAACAATCTTTGGTGCTTCATTTGTTAAGTTACCTAGTATGAAGTGAGCCGCTTTGGTTAGTATATCCATAACTACTAAGATAGTGTTGTACCTATTTTAGGACATGTGTATCCCTCAAATAAAATCCATGGCAATTATCTACCACTTCCATTCAAGAACCTCATTTGGGTGTAGTAGACTAGTTGGGTTATGATGTTCTCTCTTGACCCTTTAGTACTTGAGACATCCTACCACATAGTCTGATATTTCTCTTTTCATTCCCTTCCAAAAATACAAGGGTTTTATATCTGCCAACATCTTGGTCACTCTAGGATACCTAGAATATGGGGTGGAATGGAACTCTTCTAAAAGCATCCTTCAAACTTTTAAGACCTTGGGTATATACATCCTACCCCTATATCTCAACAATCCATCCCATTTTGAATGATAATCTCTATACCTGGGGTCTTGAGGGTCATTATGAAGTGCTTGTCCCTAATTAGGTGTTTCAATACTTGCTTCCTGAGCCCAATAGTCATGGCTACCACAATTGATATATGTCTTCTTTGACTTAAAGCATCTACTACCTCATTTTCCTTGAGCTTAATGTAAAGAATCTCAAAGTCATAATCCACTAGAGATTACATTCATTATCTTTTTTAGGCATTAAGGTTTGGATGAGTAAATATATATTTTAGGCTATGATGATCTGACTAGAGATGAAATGGTTTCCCTATCAAATAGTGTCTCTGCATCTGGAGGGCATGGATAATGGATGCTAACTCTAGATCATGTGGAGTGTAATTTTTTTCATAGTTTTTAGCTTCTTAGATTCGCAGGTAATAACTTGATCTTCTTGCATCAATACACCCCCTAACCTCTCCCTAGATGCATCAGTTATAACTACAAATTGACCTTTTGGATTAGGTACTCTTAGTATTAGTGCTATTGTTAATTTCTCCTTCAAATATTCAAAATATCCTAGACATTTTTTAGTCCACATGAACTTCTTTCCTCTCCTTTAGAGTAAGGTGATGGGGTAAGCTATTTTAGAGAAATCTCTAACAAATTTTCTATAAAATCTTGCTAAGCCCATGAGACTCCTGACTTCTATCCTATTCCTAGGTATAGGCCAATCTTTGATTGCATTGATCTTAGTGAGGTCTATGACTATTCCTTTTGCTGATATAATGTGTTGCAAGTGCTGGATCTCCTTTTGTAAAATGAATATTTTGATAATTTTCCTTATAGTTTATGGTTCCATAACCTCTGTAAGACTTTCTCTATGTTCCTTTTATGTTCCTCCTCATTTTGAGAGTATATGAGAATGTCATCAATACAACCAATACAAATATATCTAGACAATCTTGGAAAATACTATTCATAAGATTCATGAATGCTACCAAAGCATTAGTTAATCCAAATGGTAGTACAATAAATTCATAATGGTCATATCAAGTTCTAAAAGAAGTCTTGTGAATGTCTTCCTCTTTAATGCAAAGCTAATAATAACTAGACCTTAGGTCAATCTAAGAAAATATAGCTGCACCTCTCATCTGATAAAATAAATCATCAATTTTGGGAAGTGGATACCTATTCTTGATAGTCACCTTGTTGAGAATTCTATAGTCTATGAAAAACCTCATAGTCCCATCCATTTTCTTGATAAACAATACTGGGGCTCTTCAGGGTGATACTCTAGGTTGAATAAATTTCTTATCTAGTAGTTCTTGAAGTTGTATTTGAAGTTCCATTAATTCAATTGTAGTCATCTGATAGGGTACTCTTGATATAGGGTCCACCCTAGATACAAAAACTATAGTGAAATCGAACACCCTAGAAGGTGGTAGTCTAGGGAGTTTTTATGGAAATACATCCTAAAATTTCTTAAGGTATGGATACTTATTTTTTAAGGGTTCCTTTGAATTTCCTTTAATTTCTCTATCCTCTAGAGTGTGGTCATTTTGATAGGTGTTCTTTAATTCCTTTAAATTTTCTTTCTTGATTATGAATATTTCACACCCTCTCCTACTACATCTCTTAAGTTGCATAGAAGAGATTTGGCAAGGTTTGATCTTATGCAAAATTCCTTTAATATTTATGGGTTTTCCCTAATCATTTAGGCATTCTACTATCTTGGAAAGTTAGTCCACCTTAGCCTTATGTTCACTAAGCCTATTTATACCTATAATGATGTTGTAGGACCCAAAAGTTAATACATATAGATTCATGTCTATACAAACGTCTGAAAAGTCAACTTGGGCCTCAAACATGCATTGCTCTACCTTAGCCCTTGACTGGTTTGCATACTCAGTTGTCCATGAATTTTTCATAAAACTAGTTCTTTTAGGAAATTTACTCAATATCTTTAAGCATATTAAACATTTTACTGCCCATATATCAATTAATATAGAAATAGGGTTCCCCTCTATTGGACCCAGTTGTTCTTATTTTCGATTATTCAGTGTTGCATGAATTCTTTGTTGGTAGAAAGTGTGTTGTGGTGATAATGGTGGTCAAGGTGGTTGCTTGATATTTTTAAAACATCTCAATGATGGTCCCTTCTTTTCATTTCCTTTATTGCCCCCGTTGGAGTTACCCTTGAACTCTTTACCACTATTTCCTTTGGTTTCTAGTTTATTGGGCTTAAAGTTCTTAAAACACTTCGTGTATTCTCCTGAATCTAATCCTTTTGTGTTCCATCTAGTTTTTATCTTGTTTTCTTGAATAGATTCATCCCTTTTTACTTTGTGTTCTTCACAAAAAACTCTCTTGAGTGACTCCTCCATAGGTCGTAGACTGAAGACATTCACTGTTACCTTGATCCTTTTGTTTAATCATATAATGAACTTCCTCACTTTTAGGTTCTTTCCTTGTTGATACAGGGGTACATGCTTTAGCAACTGATTAAACTTCTCCAAGAACTTGTGTACAAACATATCCCTTTAGGTTCTAAAAGTCTATCAATTTTTTATCGTAGAAATTTAGGGGTAACCATTGGTTCTTATAAATCTCTCAAGGTATTCCTCCATAGTTCATGGAGTGAGGACATCCATTGCTCCCCTGATCCTATTTCTCAACCCTATAATGAACTTCCCCACTTTTAGGTTCTTGTCTTGTTGATACGAGGGTACATACTTCAACAACCAAGTAAACTTCTCCCAGTACTTATGTACAAACATATTCCTTAGGTTTTGAAATTCTATCAGTTTTTTATTGTAGAAAGTCAAGGGTAACCATCAATTCTTGTAACTCTCTTGATTGATCCCTTCATAGTTCATGGAGTGAGGAATTCCATTGCTCCCCTGATTCTATTGTTCAATCCTATAATTAACTTCCTCACTTTTAGGTTCTTGTCTTGTTGATATGGGGGCACATACTTTAGCAACCAAGTAAACTTCTCCCAGTACTTTTCTACATACATATCCCTTAGGTTCTCAAATTCTATCAATTTTTGATCATAGAAAGTTTAGGGTAACCATTGATTCTTAAAGACGGAGACAAAATCATCCCATGTAACCTTAGCTATCTTAATGTTGAGCTCTATCTTAATGTTTCTCCACCAAGTAGCTACTTCACCTAAAAGGTGGTATATTCCACATACTACTTTGAAATTTTTGAAAAAAATCCTGATTTCAAAGTATTATTCCATATTAGTTAACTAGGCTTTTGCATCCTCTCTAGATTTAGAGCCTTAGAACCTAGGTGGTTTGATCTTTTAATAACTAAGGACAAGTCACTAACTATTTCTAGTTTCCTTTGTTTCTCAAGTTGTGTGGGTGAGACTTGAGCACTCTTTTCACTATGGCCATAATTTTTAGGTTTAGTTCAAGCTGGAAGAGAGGATTGTATATCCTCTTGACCTCACTCGATCTAGGTTACCATATCATTCATTTTATTTTTGATATTTTCCATCCTTTTTTGTGTGTCTTGTAAAACTTGAAGTAATAGATCCAAGGGAATGTGTGGATTGACTTCTGTGATCACTTCATAATCTAAGATGTTCTCATTATTGTTCATGTTTCCTATTTTTAAAATTCCATATAATGTAAATAAGTTTCTTAAATCAATATCATGTTCATACTTAGACATATATATGCTTGTTCAAGGAAAAGTACAAGTACAATAAAGGTATTTACTAATTTCTTATTTTATTGGATTCATCAAAATTGCTAGTTACATTTGTTAGAATCAACAAGTGGGAAGATTTACTTCTGAGAGGGGGGGGGGGGGGGGGGGTGAATTAGAAGTAACTAACTTTAACCCTTGTAAATTCTTTTGACTATAATCATTCACATGCATTCAATCTATCTACTGAACATGAAAGTAAAGACATGCATGAAAATAAACAACACAAAAATTTGGTAATAGAGAAACCCTCCAAAATGAGAAGGTAAAACTAGGGTGGGGGTGAGACCCACAAAATATCACTACAAAAATGTGTAACTATTTAAGGTTACAAAGTTTGACCATTTCTAATGGTCTGCCCTGTGAAAGGCATGTCCTCTTAAAGACTTTTACACTTTGTCAAGAGTGACCTGGTTAAAGGATTTCACTACCCTACTAAAAGTAGGCCTGATTAAAGGACTTCTATACATTCACTTGGAATGCCACCCTGTTAAAGGATTTACAAGTGGATGCTAAGCCAACCTGAGTCCATAGGATTTCTATTATCTAATACAATTGCTAGAGAGTATTAGAAAATCTTTGACCTGATAGCTCTACAATCTCCAATTGCTAATTTTAGATCCTTGTTCTGCTCTGAATAACCTAATCCTTGCTTGATCTAATATGTCACCCTTTGATATTCTGATACTTTGTTCTTGATCAACTGAATATTGCAATGCTACTTTGTTCCTCTAAGTCTTTTTACACTTCCCTCTGAATTTTACTATAGTTCTCCCATACACTACTCACATCCACGCATACAATGGGGTTTTGTCCTCCTTTTAAGGATTTCAAAGACTTAGGGTTAGGTATGAATCTATGATCCATATTAAATTTTTATTTCCCATTCAATTCATACACTTTTGTTATTGGTTGGATGCCTTCCCTATTTTTCTTAGTGGTTGCATGGTGATTGCATAGGAAATGTAAAAGATTTGTTCTTATCCTTAATATCCTTTAAGATTCTTCAATATCTGCTCAAAAAATGGTTTACATAGGTGTTTGCGCAATTACAAACAACTATGTCCAATTTGTGTTACTCAACAATTATTACCTTTGATGCTCAACTTATATAGAAAAATTGGCTCACTTGGCACCTATAGCAATTATATTTCACTTGGCATCTATAGTGACTCGACACCTATACTTTTCTCAGCACTTGATCTTCACTCGGCACCTAAAGATTGCTTAGCACATGAAGTTCACTTGGAACATATGGTAGTTCTGTCTGGTTTGACACTTGAACTTTCTTGGCATTGACTATTTACTCAGCATCTATACATATTTTACTCGGCATATGATACTAGCTTGGCATGAACTTAGTAAACATCTTAAGTGTGTTGACACGAAATAGTCAAAACCTAGTCTTAGATTCAACAATTTCCCCCTTTGACATGAGTGTCAAAAACATCTAGTAGTATATCAAAGTATAATCTCCTCAAGTAAAATATGCATATAGTTTGGCATATATACAACTCAAAATTCTGTGAAAAGTATATATATATACCTCAAAAGTTTTGTAACTCCCCCTCAGTTGTTGTACCATTTAATTCTTGTGCTCCCCCTCAGCTAATGTATCTGTGTATCCTATACTTTGTATCTATGTTTTCTTCCATTCTTATTTACATTTCTCTAAAACATTATATCTCCCCCTTAACTATATCTCCCCCTTTTTGATACTTATGTCAAAGGTTTCTAAGGATTAAGACCATATTTTTCCAAAAATGTTTTATTGATCTCCATAATTATCTTGAGAGAAGTATCCCAATTATCCAAAGCAATTTCTAATGATTTATGTTGGATAACTATCTTTGCTGCAAGATGAACAAGTCCTTCCAAAGTAGAAAGATTAGGATCTTTCTTAAGAACATTCTCTGCATAGGCTTGTTCTTTATGGAGTACTTCCAGGTGTGGGGTTATGGAAGATTGTATTTGCATCAATTTGACCTTGATATTGGCCTCTTCAGTTGTCAACATAGCTAATTCTTTCTATGTGTGAAGCATTTGAGAAAAATGCTTCTCACTCTAAGCTAGATCATTTGGCAATTGCGTACTAGAAATCTTTAGATTTCTCTCCAAGCTCATTATTCTTTGGCTTGTCTCTTGTGTGAAGTATGAGAAATCACACAACTTTTTGTAAAATGAGAATACATTCTCAAGTACCTTTTTAAATTTGTCAATCTTCTTTGCCAATTCAACCTATGATAGTGCTATTTCACAGGATATTTTCTCATTAAATTTTTCTTGAAATTTCTTCTCAAACCATTCCATGAGTTCTACATTGGTTTCCTAGTCTTCATTAGTCACCTGTTCTACAATATTTGTTAGTTGTTCCAATATAGGCTTGGTTTCATCAGGTGTCTGCAAGTTGAATGCATCAAGAAATATTTCTTTTATTTCTACTAGTGCTTGCTTCTGCTTATACTCATTTCTGAGTATCTCTTGTCTTTTTCTCTTTTCTAGTGCCTCTTGCACTTCATATATCTATTGTAGGTTCATTGTCTTTGAGTCATAGCTTGGTATGACAATTTCTTCATCTAATGTAGGGTCTCCATAGTGAAGTACCCTTGTAACCTTAGTAGAGCTTGAGCCTAGTGTAGAGATTCGCAATGACATTGCATCAGTGTTCGACTGCTTCTAAGGAGTCCTTGAGGTAGGCAAGTTTACCAATGTTTGTTTTGCCTCTTGCTCCTTAGGGGTTTTCTCCACTTCTTTCTCCTCTTGTCTACTACCTTGGTCAATTATGAAAATTTGAGGAGGTACACCTAGGGTTTGTGCTGCAAGAACATGTTATCCTATTAGTTCTTTTGTAGGCTCCTCACTAGTAGTTGTCATTTTTGTTGTAGAATCAACCTTGGCAATTTTATCTTGTATCTCTTTCTCTCTCAGTTGATCTATTATAGCAGTGGGAGGTTGTGAGGTTTTTTCTTGAGTGGTTTCCTTCTCCCTTGTTATTGCTGCTATAGCTTTTTGCAACTCATCAGCACTCACCAATACAAGATTTGTGCATAGTTATACTTGTAGTGTTGATTGGTGAAGGATCTTCTTAAGATCCTCTGTAGTTAAAGGGTTGATGTTCTAAGAAGAAGTGCCAGGAACATCCTTTACAATGACTGTGACTGCAAGTGTTATGTGTGGAGGACTAGGAGGTGGCAATTGTGTAACTTGTACATTCTATTCAGTTTGTTTCTCCTCTTTAGCTATTGCCATTTCACTTTCTTTTTTTGTTTCCTCCTCTATAGTTTCCTTTTCTACCTCTTTTTATCCTTCATCCTTTTCTTGGTCTCTTTCTTCTTCTTCCTTGCTGGCCTTAGCCTTATTTGCATCTTTATCCTTTTTAGTGTTTTTTCCCTCAAAGGGATCTTCTTCTCCATCCTTGATAGTAGTCAAGCCATATATCAACTTCCACATTCTTGTTGATTTATTAACAACTTCTTCAACTTTATTGTACAAGATGCTAAAGGCTCAATATTTTGGTGCAAACTTTCTCCCATATTTCTTATTTGCCTTAGTGATTTGACCTTTACTTAGTTCTGGCATTACTTGTGCCAATGTGGATTCTCTTATCTCTTTTTCCATTTTTAAACAATAATGCCACTTATTTTCAACAATTTCATATAATTCCTTGTGCATTGTATTGTCTAATTCAAGAGGAGTGTTCTTGAATTCTGCCATCATGGCATATACTAATTCTTCTACTTTATTTTGATCCTCTCTTCTTAATTTCTTAAAATCAATGCCTTTCAAACTTGAAAAATCTACATTCTTCCTAACATTATCACAGATTTTATCAATATTTGACTTAGGAACATAGCTTACCACTCTAAATTGGCTAATATCTTTAGATTTTTTCCTTTCCTCTTAATCTGACTATGGTTGTGCAACATATTTTCTCCTTGGTTTCTTCTACACAAGACCAGTCTACTCAGTAGCCTTCTTCTTTTCTTTGTCTTGTTCCTTGGCCTTTTGAGTTAAGGCCCTTGTAGTGGCTCTTGTTAATGGTATAGTTAGCTTTGCTTGGGTTGTCTTTGTAGCCTTCTTTGCTTTAGACTGGGTTATAGGCTGAGTTTTGGCTTTTCTCTTCTTGGGCTTGGCTTGAGAAGGTGCTTCCTTGGTTTCTTCTTCCTCAAAACCTTCTTCCTTTTCTTCATCCTTGCCTAAGCCTTGTGTCAATGCAAGAGGTTGATGTTCCTCTTCATCATCATCATCATCTTCCTCTTCCTCAACTTCAGCACCTTCACCTTCTACTTCTCCTACTATGCCTTCTCCAATTTTTTCCTTAAGCTTCTTTACAAGCTTATCTTTCTTCGTTAAAGTGGAGGCAGTCTTTAGCTCCATATCCACTTTGGATCGCACCACATCATATGACCCAAAGTGGGGTGCCTCCTTATCAATTTCCTCTGCAAGAAATGTTGTGATTTTTGTTGATGCTTCATCAATGTTTAGCTCATATCCTAACAATCTTAGCCATCTAGTTCTTGGAATTGTTGCTTGGATATAAGTATAATCATATCAACTAAGAAACAAATATCATTGATGTGTTGTTCCACTAGGGAAACTAGTATCCTCAGTCTTTGCTTCATGGATTTCTTGAAATCCTCAAAGTAACTGGTCATTAGGGAGTTAAAGTTGTCTCCCATTTTCTCAATGTACTCATTGATTTGAGTAATAGCTAACTTATCTAATTTCCAATTTTCTTTGCCAAAATAGGGGAATTCTTCTAGAACATAGAAAAATATATAGATTGAAACTGATCCAAACCTACACTGAGCACCTTTTGATCTTCTTATTGCTCCTAGATTCTCCATGATCTGTTGTAATAACAATTCTGCTAGATCATATATATGATCTTTATTGACAATTTTATAGGCCACATCCACAACAATGCATGGAACACTATTCAATCTACTTGATTGATAAAACTTGTGAGATATGATTCTTATTACAAAGTCCAAAAGGGGATCTATGATTGTATCAATAGTCATGCCCCTTTTGTTCCATTTTGGCCCATTGTTCTTTTCAATCGCTTCCTTAGAATCACTTCGCAGGGTCTTGTACCGATCATGGGTTGGAAAACTTGTAACCCAATGCACAACTCTCTTTGTTATCTTGATAGGTCCTCCATCTAGCCATAAACAACCATTATGTATTTTTCTTAGAATAATTCTTATCCATTCAGTTTTAAAGACTGTGGGGAAAACTAGGGCATGGGTTAAGCCCTTTCTTTCTACTATTTGGAATTCTTCCTTTAGCACTCCATTTTCACATAGTTTATCATATGCTTGATGAATCTCCATGTCTCCTAGTGCTCCTACCTTGCAAGTGTAACATTTCCTAACATCTTGCACCATTATGAATTTGGGTGGAATCATGGATAGTGCACTGGTAGGGTCATTTTTATATGTAACTTATGGAATCAACCTAAAATTTAGTTGTTTAACCTCATTGCTAACTAACTAAACCTAAAAACCTTCCTTTTCCTTAGGATTTTTAGAACTGGAAGCCATATTGCAAATATAGGGTTTCAAAAGATATTGGACTTTATAACTGCGCAACTTGGCACTTGAGGAATACCTTAGATCGATGAAAATGGTGCTTGATCTTTGTCAAAATCCATGCAAAAGCTTCAATTGTTGTTGGTCAATCACTCCTATCCTATTCTCATTCTTACTCTACATTTGAATGAGAAATAATCATAAAATTGACCTTATACCCTTCAAAACATAGCATTAAATACTTAGTGCGTATACAGCTATACACTTGGCTCCTTAAGGATTTCAGCATAACTCGGCTTCCTTTAACTTTATATCACTCAGCTCCAGCTAGATTTCTTCTTCATTCATCTTCCATTGCTAACTCAGTTGTGACTAATCACTTGGCTTCTACTAGCAACTTGGCATATACTAACATTCACTCGGCATCTAAGGATGACTCGGCAATACTGGTGAAAAATTTGAATTTCAACTCTACTTCTTTGATCATGTTGATCTCTTCTTTTCAGTACTATCTTATTTTGGAACTGATATATGATAGAGCTTTGTAAATCAACCCCTCATGCCTTGTTTTGCTTAGGTAGGTGAAGTTTGACCACTTGACTTGTTAGGTGAAGTGATCCCTTCATTTGATGTGCTAACCTTATCTTTCTTCTTCCAAGTCTTGTCCATTTATCCTCTGATGTGTTCAACAACTACCTTCTCTTTTCCTTTGTTGACTTATGACATGGGTGCCTTTGACTTTTTTGGGTAACTCCTACTGATATGACCAGTCTTCAATCAACTGAAACATGTGGTTTGACTTAACCATCTATTTTAGTTCCCTCTGAAATGTGTCCTTATGAAATTTTCAAGAATGTGTCCATATTCCTAACAATAATGATAGCCATACCTGGTGTTATAGTCCCAATTGCAGTGATGACCATGGTTACCCTCTCTTGTTGCCTAATTTGATGTCCACATATGCTTTGATCTGCACTCAAAAGCTCTATGTCCATACTTCTTGCAATTGTAGCAGTGACCTTCAAATTTTGATGTACTAATAGTCCTAGTCCTGCATTCATGTGCTTAATGTCCTTGCTTTTTACACTTGTGATAGTAGCTTGCATTCTTAGGCTTATCATGCTGATGGGCATTCTTGCTTCTACATACATTAGAAGTATGTCCCTTTTTACCATAGAAATGACAAGTAGGTTTAGTGTTGTTACCTTTGTTACTCCTTTCTTCTATAGTTTTGGAGGACTCTCCTTGTTTAGTGCTAATGTAACCAAATCCTGAAGTATCTTTGCTAGACCTTGGTGATTTTAGTAGCTGCTCAAAGTACTTGATGGCCTCATTAGGTTTGTTGAAGCTCTCTGCAATCTCCTTTTCTCTTTTCAGTTCATTTTGCATCTTCAGTGTAGAGATCTCAATATCCTTGACATTTAGTTCATGATGTGCATTCATCATCTGACTTAAGGTGTCTAGCTGCATGTTTGAAATTCTTTCAAACTCAATTGTCTTTTCCTCCAGTCTATTGGTAAGATTTCTCTTGTCATCTTCTATCATGGCTTTTTCTTCAATGACTCTTTCCTTTTGTTCAGTCACTTCACAAAGCATTATGGCTTGTGATTCTTGTTCAAGTTTGAGTATTCTGATTTCTTCTTCTTGAGCTCTATTCTTCTCCATTAGGTCTGTTGTGGCTACATCAAACTCTTTAGAATCTCCATTTGAAAACAAATTTGAGGTGTCAATCTCCTTGTACCATGTGTCATTCTCAGCTATGGAAATCTCTTTTCTTCTTTTTAAGGATTTTTTTAGTTCTCCTCTAACTTCTTCCAAAGCATGTAAAGCAAGTTGTATATCAATTGCTTGATTCTCTATGATCTTCCCAAGTTTGTAGACTTCCATTTCTAGATCTTTTCTCCAAGCTGTAAGGCTCCTTCTTGTGAGAACTTAGCTCTAATACCAATTGTTGGAATTAACAAGTGGGAAGATTTACTTCTGAGAGGGGGGGGGGGGGGGGGGGTGTGAATCAGAAGTAACTAACTTTAACCCTTTTAAATTCTTTTGACTATAACCATTCACATGCATTCAATCTATCTATTGAACATGAAAGTAAAGACATGCATGAAAATAGACAACACACAAATTTGGTAACCCAAAAACCCTGCAAAATGAGAAGGTAAAACTAGGTTGGGGATGACACCCATAAAATATCACTGCAATAATGTGTAACTGTTTAAGGTGAAAGGCCTATCCTGTTAAAGACTTTTACACTCTGTCAAAAGTGACATGGTTAAAGGATTTCACTACCCTGCTAAAAATAGTTCTGGTTAAAGGACTTATGTACATTCACTTGGAATGCCACCCTATTCAAGGACTTACAAATGGTTGCTAAGCCAACCTAAGTCCATAGGATTTCCACTATCTAAGACAATTTCTAGAGAGTATTGGAAAATCTTTGACCTAATAGCTCTCTAATCTCCAATTGCTGATTTCAGATCCTTGTTCTACTTTGACTGACCTGATCCTTGCTTGATCTGATATGTCACTCTTCAATATTTTGATGAATACTGGAATGTTGCTCTGTTCCTCTAAGTCTTTTTACACTTCCCTCTGAATTTTGCTATAGTTATCCCATACACTACTCACATCTACACATACAATGGGGTTTCGTCCTCCTTTTAAGGATTTCAAAGACTTAGGGTTAGGTATGAATCTATGATCCATATTAATTCTTTATTTACTGCTCAATTCATACACTTTTCTTATTGGTTCCATGCCTTCTCTAATTCTCTTATTGGCTATATGTTGATTGCATAGGAAATGTAAAAGATTCATTCTTATCTTTAATATCCTTCGAGATTCTTCTATGTCGGCTCAAAAAATGGTTTACATAGGTGTTTGTACAATTACAAACAACTATGTCCAATCTGTGTTACTCGACACTTATTACCTCTAATGCTTGGCTCATATAGAAAAATTGGCTCACTCGGCACCTATAGCAATTCTATTTCACTCTGCATCTATAGTGACTCAACACCTATACTTTGTTCGGCACTTGATTTTCACTTGTTACCTGAAGATTTCTTGGCACATGAAGTTCACTCAGCACCTATGATAGTTTTTTCTAGTTTGACACTTGAACTTGCTCGGCATCAACTGTTTACTCAACATTTATACATATTTTACTCAACATGTGATACTAGCTCAGCATGAACTTAGTAAACATCTTAAGTATGTTGACACAAAATAGTCAAAACCTAGTCTTAGATTCAACAACATTTGTACCAAATTTTATTTACAAAAATATCCTCTTCTAAGGATAGTACAAAAGGGAATACTATTTAAATTTTCAGATACCCTATTCCCAAGTATTTTGTTCAATTTTAATCTTGTGCTTATCCTACACTATCCAAGTTTTACTAAAGACCATAAGGGGGTCATTTTTTTAGGCATTCCATGCCTTGATAAGTTTGTCCCTTAGTATTTTCTTCTTGGAAAAAGTCCATCTGAGCCTTTCCTTCTTCATTCATTGCATGGCTTGTGCTATGGTTTCATCATTTAGGGGCATGGATCAATAGGAATATTCATGGTTTGACATGTTCTTTATCAAATAAAATAATACGGGATGTCAATTTTTCTTGTGAGGAGTCTTTTAGATATACATCCTACTACATTTAAATTTGTATTTTTTATTTTGCTAATTTGGTTAAGTGATGAGCCCAAAGTTCAGAGTTGAACCTAGTGCTTTGATACCATATGTAACATACCATTTTTCATATACTAGGAAAAGAAAACAATTCTAGAGATAAATCTATCTTTCATAACTAAATAATATAAGGTAGTTATATTCATTACAATTAATTTCAATGTACAAGGAGAGTAAATAGGAGTTAAGAGACAATCCTTTTCTAGTTACATGAAAAGAAATAAATATAACTTCCATAGTTACTTCTAGCAAAACCATTTGATACTAAAAAAATCATAACTAAATACACTTCCAGGGATACCATGGAAGTAAGATAAGAAAACATACACAAGTATTGGTATCTGATAATATGTTGTGCAAGCCTCAACATTTGGTAAAGAGGAGAAGCACTAGCATAGGCTTAACCTACCAAGCAAGGACCTTAACTTATCCCACACAATCTCATACAAGAAAGGCCCTCCCTAACCTAGGGTTAGGCTTGAGGCACCATAGTCCTACCACCCATGCATTCTGGTGTTAGAGTGTTGACTAAGAAGCACACAAGGCTAAGGAATCCCTTAATCAACTTCCCTTCTATCAGATAGCACTTTGATCTCTACTGATCAATTGTGACAAGCATGCCTCTAATCTACTTTGGCTAGGGATTTAGTTGGACAAGTGAATAGCCTGATCACCACCACTTGACTTCAAAACTAAAAATACTTTGGACAATCATGACCTAACTTGGTCTAGATAGTTTTAAATTTTCATATACTTTTGTTATTGATATTCAATTTGTTCTTTCAAAGATACCTCTCCTCTTCACCCATTTATGCATGACTCTGTTGGTCTTGGGTGCATCCTAGTAGATTTTTCTAGTATCTATGTACTTAGTTTATCAATAAAAAATTATTTACACCAATCCGATATGATTCTTATCTCAACTAGTATATGCATAATACCACTGTATAAGCCATATATGTGCCTTGTGAAATATAAAGGAACCATCTCTATGTATAAAGTACATGATTATGCATTTTACACGTATTTTCTCAATAATTACAATGGAGTCATTTCAAACTTGACTATGTGGGTCTATACCAACACTTGATATGCATGAATAAAAGAACTATAATACGATGAATTTTTTTAAAATGTTTTTTAGGATTCAATTTACTTTTGAGCCTTGGTTATGACTAGTATACTTATACAATATTACCATAGCATTCATTCATTTCGTAGTGGAAATCATCAAAAAATGCTTTAGAAAAGACATAGCATATATAAATATGAAAGGAGACTTGTGTAATGATTTCATGACCTATAAATAATTGATTAATTGTGTGTTTTCTTTGATGTTACACAAATGTCATCATCATTATCAGTCAATATATGCTAAGCTCACTCGGGCAATGAAGATAGTTCTTAGTGTCTACTGAGCGTTCTTGTATTTGCCTAGTTTAGAAGGCAGTGTCTACCAAGTTCACTCGAGCATCGAAGGAAAAATTTCAGAAAGCAAGTGTTAATTGAGCTCACTCGAGTAACAAAGGAAAGTTGGATGGAACCAGAGCTAACCAAGCTCTGTCAGTTGTCAAAGGATTTTCTTAAGATTGCTGTGTTAACCAAGAATATGTTGGTTAATGAAGGAAATCATTTTAGAGTTAGTTTCTACTGAGTAGGGTTGGCTAGCAAAGGATTTTCCTATTTTGTTGTATTGAGTTTAATTGATCTATCTATTGATTCCAACTAACTAGGGTGATGAATATTGATTATTGTAAGTTGTATTTGAGCCAACTTGACAAAATGGAAGGTATAAGTATAACGTCAAGTTGTGATTTCAAAGTGTGCAAGTGTGAGTGCAAGAGAATGTGTGAACTATGGTGATGTGCTTGAAGATCTATTGGTAAGTAGAAGAAGCGAATTTGAAGGATAAGAAAAATATCCTTGTGGTGTAGCAAAGTCATATTTGATCAGGAAGGATCAAGTACAAGCCAAAATAGAGATCTAAAATCAGCAATTAAGTTGCTTCAAATTAGGTCATTTCATTGTTACTCTCTAACCGTTGTAGCAATGATCTAAATCTCTAAATAGAGTTGTCTTAATAGGTATTTGAAAATCCTCTAACAAGGTGGCAATTCCATTGAATTGTTCTCAAGACCTCTAACCAAGCCACTCCTAACAGGGTGATTAAATCCTTTAATAGGGTCACACGTAACAGTGTGTTTTGTAACCTTTAACAGGGTTGGCTCCTAATAAGGCTCACTTCAGAAGAGTAAAAATCAGTAACTAGTTGCTATTGGTGGTTTTTCCCAAATTGGGTTTCCACATTAAATCTTGGTGTCAAATGTGCTCATGCTATTTTCTTTATGTGTTTGCAACTAAGTTAAAGTAATGGTAATCACAGATAAAATCTAATGGTTTTTTATGTTGATCTTTTACCAAGCTAATTTAGTTACTACCTAGTTACAACACTTCGTGTGTTTACCAAGCTTCATTAGTATTTTGTTATATGTTTACATTTTGTATTGACAAAAAAAGGGATTTGGGATTTATTTTTGTAGTAACTGATTCACCCCTTTGCTCTTAGTTAGTCCTCTTATATTTCTGACAAAATGATGGTCAAGATCCTTTGTCATGGTCTAACAATACAACTTCAACACGTGAATGAGTCTACTGCTAAAAATGGCATGATTGATACTGCACTTGTGGTATCATGATATGAAAGTAGAATGATATTGAGTCTCTGAAAGGAGTTGTTAAAAGAATGGAATAACTATTTCTTAGAGCAATCATATGCGAACAAAATGGATTCACCAAGAGCTTTTTCTTTGTAGCAAGGAGTGTAATAAAACCTCCCACACACTCCATTGTTACAAGGAAGAAGTTTTGAGCAAGGCCAAAATAAAGACTTAAAGATTATATTTCTCAATATATAACTTAACCTTGAGAAATATAATCTTTAAGTCTTTATTTTGGCCTTGCTCAAAACTTCTTCCTTGTAACAATGGAGCTATATATATATAAATTAAACTTGAGAAATATAATCTTTAAGTCTTTATTTTGGCCTTGCTCAAAACTTCTTCCTTGTAACAATGGAGCTATATATATATATATATATATATATATATATATATATATATATATTGGTGTCATGCTATTTTATTTTACCTATTATATGTGTGTGTGTCTGTGTGTGTAATTTTGAGAGCACATATAATTCCTTTTATCAATATATTGATTGTGCACACACACATATACACATATACATGTCGGTGTAAATTATATATGTTAGCAAAAATAACATGGTATCATTACACACACACACACATATTGGTATCATGCTATTTTATTGTACCTAATATGTGTGTGTGTGTAATTTTGAGAGCACATATAATTCCTTTTGTCAATATATTGATTGTGCATGCACACATATACACGTCGGTGTAAATTATATATGTTAGCAAAAATAACATGGTATCATTACACACACACACACACATACACATAGTTACATCTAACGACCACTCCATAGTCTCAAAATAAAAGAAGGCAACAATTTCTCTTATGTTATTAAATGTTTAATATTTCTCTTGTTTTAAGAACCAACTAGGTAATTCATGACTATCCAAGGTATATTTTTTGGCCTAGCTCTTGAATCCTTCACCAAGATAGTTAGAACCCATACCTAATGGTCTAACAATGGACTTAATTGGTGCCCCATTCTTTAAATCCTATTTAGTAGTCCTCCCATGCTTTGTCTACTCTTGCATCCAAAAAATATTTCCATGATAATAACATGTTTCTCAATTATAACCAAAAGTGTTTCATAAGAATCATAATGGATAACCACCAATACCATTGACAACTTAATTTTATAACTTCAAAAGAAAATAATAATCATTCTCAATTATCTTGTAACTAACAACTAACAAGTCATCTTCATGAGAATCAAACAATCAACCAAAAGTATTCATTTCCCATGATCATATCATTCAACTGATTTTAACTAACTAACTACTAGTCACAAGAAATGTATGCAGTTAGATAACTATTTTAAGCGACAAAAAAATTGGGATATAATAGAGAGAAAAAATTACAATGCAAATATGGAATTTACTAGTAATTTGATCAAATCATCTAATTGTACACAATAGGCAAATGAAGAGGGAATGATAGCTCAATAATTTTAAATCCAAAATCTATCACTATATGTCATGTATCCAGAGTTTCAAAAGATGGCCATAAGTCACTAAATGACTCCAAGAAATCACTAAAAGTATAAGAGCATAATGAGACATAATTGTAAAATGAGTTACAAAACCATCAAGCAACTCATTACAATTATTTCTGCCAAAAAAGTCTCTAAAAACCCCTTGGGTCAAATGCAACAAAAATCCCCAAATTTAGCGTGAGTCTATCACCAAAAGTGATTAAAAGGGGTGAAATAGTCAAACTTGACCAAATTCTCTTGAAATGCAAGCTAAAAGATCTCCATAGTGCTTTAAAAGTTAAAAACAACCTCCTTCATCTTTGGTACATGTCTATCAATTGTTACAACTACCCCTATATGCTTGGTATACCTCATAACTTCAATTTTACCCCCTTAACATATATAATTACATTATTGCATTTTAAGTTAATATTAATTAAATGGATTATAATAGACCATTTAATAAATATTAATTACAATTAGAAAATGCAAAAATAGAATAATAAAACAAATACCCCTTATTTTGATAAAGACATGAAATCATTTCATGAGTCTCAAGGTATTAGTATGAAGATGGCTTTGTTTTAATAAAATGAAAAAAGAAAACAAAAAATTAAAAATGCCTAATCCTTACCTACTTTGACATTAGGGTTAACACCCTAAAACAAAACATTCTCATTTCATTTTAGTTTTCACTTGCCTTTCAAGACTTTTGTGAATGATTTGAAGATTTTGGAAAACTTCCTAGTCGTTCTTTATCCATGCAATCTTTCTTGTGACTTTCCTAAGGTTTTCCTAAAAATACATTAGGATTTTTTAAAATGAACTAATATTTCTTTGTTTTTGATAAATTGTGTCATGAACTATATTCCATACTTCAAAACTTGCAAAGATTTTTCTTTTATTCCATGTGTTCTTTATAACAATGACATATTATATAAATACTATGAATCTATGGCATCTTTAATCCATTTGAACCATAACAATATTTTCTTATCTTTAGTTGTGCATTTCATACAATTTTGAAACCCTTATTGAAACTTTACTATTTGAAGAAGGTTTTTAAAAAAATCAATATTTAACATAGGCTATGGATTCTCTTATGAATATTTATAATTTCAAGGCTCTATTTTTTCATGAAATTGGGTGCTTAAATTTATGTCCTTATATTCATTGATATCCATCCTACTGAACTTTTCTTTTGGTGGAATTTCTCCTTAAATGACATCGCTATCCTTTGAATGCTTGCAACCTCTTTCACAAAATTATGAAAATAAGAAACTTTCAAAAATCTGCCATCTCATGCCTAAGCTCTCAGCCATCTTCATGACTTAGTATTTCCCTTTCACTTTTCAAAGTTTGACTTTGACTTAGTTTTTCACAATTTTGATTTTTTTTTCTATTGCTTTTAATGTTGTGGTCATGGGGTTTGACATCTCTTCTTTAGCTCTGAAACTTCTTTTCTCCATTCATTGTGTTGATGTGTTATTTTTTCTTGTCTACGCATTGATTTTGAGACAAGATCTTTTTTATCTCCATGCCTTACTATCATGACAACACTTTTCATTTTCTACTCACTCAAAGCATTTACTATGGAGGTTCCTTGGAAACACCTTATTTTCTATTCACATCACTTTGACAATGATTTCATTATTTTGCATATTGTCACTTTGTCATATATTTGATCAGTTTATAGTAGGAATCTCATACAAAAAAGAAAAATGTGATGAAATATGGATACACTACTTTTTTGTATTATTGTTATTTTTCATTTTGTATATATTCTTGTGATTATTTTCTAAAACTTTGTAAGCATGCATCAAAATGTTGCATTGTAGATCATTTTATGTATAACTCTTGATTGTACATATTTTTTCATGATAATACATTACTATTATGCTCTTATAGAAACATTGTTTGATGTTAACATAGTTCTTTTATGACACATTAGTATGACTTCTTTATGATGTTGTCCTCTTTTATTGACTGTGGCATAATGTTTATTGCTCATCAAGTTTATCACTACTTGAATATAGTTTCTCAAGAAGTAATATTCACACCATATTTGTAACACAACGAAGCCACCTGGCACCACATATGATTGACTAAAACCCTTTTGGCCAGGCCCCCTTCGATTGATACTCCCTTCAGCTGAGCATCAATAATTTCCTTTACTACAAGATGAATTTGTACTTTTACCCTTGAATATAGCTCCTCAAGATGTAACTTTGTTTCCACAAGCTCATAGATGACAATATTAGTATACTTCTCAAGTTCTTGGTATTTAGTCTTTGAATAAGTTCAGATTTTATCTTACCAAGTTGAGTTCTCAAACCTTTGCATTCATCTATCTTACTTTTCATATCTACTTCAAGTTTCTATCTCTATGAATTTCCTTCTTCAATCTCTTTTGTCATCCAAGGTGATGTGATATCAAATTCATTCTCAAGTGACTGATTCCTCTTTTGTAGTTTTGTAATCAAATTTGATTCACCATCTGCTTTAGGTTCTTTGATCTATTCATCAAGCTCTCTCCTTTGTATAATTTAAATACTGATACGATCTTTAAGTTTCTTGATGTAATCTTGTGTGTCCTTAAGCTTAATTTTTAGTCTTTCCTTATCTTCATTTTCTTTGTCCAAATCTTTAAGTGTTTCCTTAAAGTTTCTCTATAAATCACTTGTATCCATCTACACTCTCCTCAAGCTATAAGGCTTCTTCTAAGGAACTGGGCTATGATACCTATTGTTGGGATCAAGCAATATTGAGAAGGTGGGGGGGGTGGGGTGGGTGTGGGATAAATCAATATTGCACCATTTTTACACCAATTGATAACTTTAAAACTTAACTACAAAAATCCACAATTAGCTATACAAGAAAGTAAACCATAAAGAAATAAGGAGCTCATAACACCATAATTTATTTTTGAGGAAATATAGGCCAAGGGAAAACCTTGGTGGGGATGGTATCCACAACTAGGCACTAATATGAAAGTACTCTATTGGGAGTTTTTGAAGGATTTGAGCAATATGGAAAACAAATCCATGAAGCCCTCGAATAACTATATGTAGAAAACCTATCATAGAGAAGAAAACGACAAGAAGAGACAAGGCTTTACTCTAAAAATATAGAAATTGTATTCTCAAAAAAAGAAAAGATGTAGCTTATTACAAGAGATCAGTCCTTATAAAAGGAGATCAAAACCCGAAAGGGTAACCTAAAAGGTAAAAGCTATTTAATAATTACTAATAAATTATTAAATAGAGAATAAAAAAGGTGCATAAAGTGAAATCTTAAGAAGGGAGAAAAGGTAATTTAATTAATGAAATTAAATTAACCTTTTTCTCTAACATCCACCTTGAGATGAGCAACAACATAGTTACAAACAATGCAGAAAGGGCAAGGAAACTATAATGCAATGTTGAAATCAAACCTGGGTCCTAGAAACAAGGCATGATAAGGTACCTAATCACAACTAGATCTCTATAAAATAGAGAAATAGAGAAAACCCAATGGGAAAAACTCTACCCAAAAAGGGATAGCTGAAAACCTAGTGAAGGACTGCAGAAGCCTCCAACTAGAGGACTATTCCAGAAAATAGAAAAGAAGAGAAATCATGAAGAAAACCACTAAAGCATGTAGAAGCTACAAAGCTCTATTAAAAGTAACTGTTGATATGAAGAACCTCCACTGAAATAGAACCTAACTAGGTAGAGAAGATTGTGATCTACATCAAATCAAGAGGCACAGAAAGGAAAACAATTAAACTTGAAGATACAGATGGCATGAAACATCAAAGCCCAAAGAGCTAATTAATCTAACATGAAAGGCTACAACCAAAGTAGGAACAAAAAGAAGAGTGTCTATATGGTAAATGATCCATCTCACTGAAATGCATAGGTACCCAATCACTACATCCACCTAGTACATAGGAGAAAAAATTGAATACATAACTCACTCCATTGAACCAAGGAAGCATGAAAAATAATAGAAGAACCCCTTATGTAGACAAGGGTGAAGCGAAAAACAACTAAAAAAAGTGGGCTAAAAGAACTACAAGGCAAGGAACCACAATCAAGATGCACAAAAGAGTACATATGTGTGTATTGAAGTGATGAATCTCAGACATGTCATGAGGCTAATGTCTCAAAAGGGAAGCTTACTAAACGAAGGAAAATGACAAAAAAATGCAACAATTCAACCCCCCATGACACTTTAATCATGAATAGTTCATGTACAACAAGGCACAAGATATGGTGAATCCCAAGATTACAATAATCTGTATAAGTGTCCTTAGATGACACTGCTCAAATCAGAAGGCAAAATAGGGCAAAACTACTAAAACAAAAATACAGATGCAATATGTGTAATGAGCTTGCCTGGCTCTCTTTTGAAGTAATTATTAATTTATGAATTCACTTGCTAAAAGTCTTGTGTTTTACTTTTAATAAAAATTAACTTGTTGAATTTTGTCCATAATTGAATAATAAGGATAACAATTTATTTTAAAATTCAACACTTTGCTGAAAATGATCATAATTATCAAATTTATTCTAATTTCAATTGTCATATAACACAACAATTAAATATATCAAATGAGCACTTTTTTTTAAAATTAAGAACCCAGCTGGAATGAGACGCAGACCTCCATGAATGTGCACTAATTGTTAAGAGTTCACACAACCCTTCCACATGTGCGTGGGCTGCTAGGAAGAAAAAAATGCAACCTCTAATGCTATTCACACAGCCATTAAAAGGGACACAACTCTTTCAAATTTGATATGCAACCCATAATTACTGAATCTTCTCCAAAATAAAAAAAATGCAGCACCTTGAGTCCTCACCAATTTCCAAAATTATATTGTAGCTTCTGTAATAGCAACAATGTAATAGTTCTCTTCAAATTTGGTATACAACAGCACCGAATTTGCATCCAAAGAATCAGAATAGTATTCTGAGAATTCAGTTTGCAAAATTCATCATCAATAAGTGATGATTCAAATTGCCAAGAGAGGAATCAGTCCTCAAACCCTAGCCATTTCTCATAGCCAAGAAACTTAATAAGTTTTCATCAAATGAACAATGGATATCTTAGAATGAGTTCTCAAGTCCCTTTTTATTCTTTCTTGTGAGAGCTCAAACACAATTCTTACCAATGTGGGATAAAAAGATATACTTTTCTTTTTAATAATTCATTTACTCCAATACTTTAAATTAATACCTTGGCTTAGGCTTCCATGAATTAATTAAATAAATGGCCCCTTCCCATGATGACTCAACCCTCAACTTAAGTTAAATAATAAAGTTAAATTATAACTTTATAATAAGCCATTTAATGATTTAATAATAATTTCGCCACCAAAATAATGATAACTCAAATTATAACTTTCCACCAAAATAATAATAACTCCCAAAATACTTATCCTTTTAATATGTCATCTGAAATAGGAGTCACACCTATTATTTCCCCATGTGACCAAATGCACTTTCCAAAAATAGAAAGGGTCCTTCATGATCAATATCAGACTTACTATAAATAGTAAACATGGCAAAACTATAGCGAATGAAGTCCGAATGATGCCAAACAAAAGCCAAACCATATGATACTGAATCTTGAAGTAGATGCCCACTGAAAGAGGCCCTTTGTCCATCCTCATTAGCCTATGAGGGTCACATGATAGGCTAATCCCAAGAGCTTGAAAAAAATGGGGACATTACAATATGTCACTTTATGTTAGTACATTTGCAAGAATGCATACAAATGATATCAACTATGATCAGAAAGGTCAAAGAGTTGTTACAACAGATAGTACAATCGAAAAGAAGAAATCTCATGCCACAAAAATGATCGCTAGACCTGAAACACCCAAGATATACACCATAGTACAATAAAGAAAATACCATAATAGAAAGAACTTGGAGAAAAATCTAGAAGACAAACCAACATTCTAGAAAGAGTACTAAACAAGCTTTCCAAAAATATAACATTTTTGAAAAACGAAGTTGGGATGCTCAAGATATGCCCTCCGGAGTGAAAAACATTACACCCAGTTTTGACTACCCAAATAGGAAACCAAACTACATCAAAACTAGAAAATTCCTACACCATTGTCTCTATCTTGGAACCAGCTTTCCAACTCATCTTTCAAATTAAAAAAAGACCTCCGTATGCTCAAGATACGGCCAAAAAACCAACAGCTAGTCTAAAAAGGGAACTGAAGGGCATTCAAGGGCTATGATGTAGTGCTAACATCATGTTGATGTTAGCATTTCACTGCTTTAAAATTGACGGCTAGGGGGCCGTTGTAGCAAAAAAAATTGCCATGTGGTATCCACATGGTAGTGGGCCCAAAAAAGATGACATGGCACCTGATACTTAAAAGGTGTTGATGTGGTGTCAATGCCACATGGTAGGTGTTGGTGACACCATATGGTCGGAGGAGGCATAGGAGTCGGAGGGCAGTGGAGCAATGATGACCGCAGGGGTGGCTCAGTAGTAGCATGACAGTAATGAGAAGCTTCTAGCAGTGGCGACGAGTGCAGTAGTGGCACTCTGGTGGGCAAGAAAGTTTCTTTGGCGACTAGGAATTTTTGCGGGCAATAGAGGGTTGGCAGTGCTAAAAGGCACCTTTTGTGGTGTTGGAAATTAGTGTTGGCACTAGAAAAGGGGGTTGTAGGTCGAAAAATGGCCTTGGCCTTTTTTTTTAAAAAATCACATTGAGATACATGTAGGAGGTCATATAGCCTTTTGGGAAAAATATTTTTTCCCTCCTAGATCAACGTTGTCTAAAATGGACAAACTTTATATGGAAACATGGGTTTTGAGGCCTTTTGGATCCATCCGTGAAGTCTGTTTGGCCTCAAACTGCTTTGAAATTTAGTGAGTCCCCTATTTCCTCAAGAAATATCCAAAAAAACTCTAGATTTGATATGTCAAACCCTCATTCTCCTTTTTCTCCAAATATTGAACAAGCTACAATAGATCTGGCTCTGATACCATGAAGGGTTTGAGCAATACACAAAACAAATTGACAAAGCCCTTGAATACCTGCATGTAGAAAACCTGTCACAAAAAAGGAAAAGAAAAGAAGAGGAAAGGGTTTCCTCTGAAAATATACAAATTGTATTCTTAGAAAAAGAAAAGATGTAGATTATTACAAAAGATCAATCCAAGGAGATCAAAACCCGAAAGGGTAACCTAAAAGGTAAAAGCTATTTAATAATTACTAATTAATTATTAAATAGCGAATGCAAAAGGTACATAAAGCAAAATCTTAATAAGGGAGAAAAGGTAATTTAATTAATGAAATTAAAGTAACCTTTTTCTTTAATAGTTTTGACCCTGTTAGGATTCATTACATACAATTAGTACATTGGTCCTTGTTAGAGGACTTGACCTTGATAAAGGTCTCAACCTACTAGGAGTTGTATTACAATATGAGCTCACTACTTAATGAGGACTCGCTATCTAATTACAAGTAATCCTAGTTACAATACTAAAACTAATTGTACTAACATCACTTTTCATGATTAGTCCACAATGTAGCTAGCATATGCTTTGATCTATCTTCAAGGCTCACATCAAGCATCAAAATAACATCATAACATCATTGCATAACATCAGTGTACATAATACCATGCTCTTATGCAAAATCTAACTTTGCTTTATACCTTTCTCAATTATTTTCTTAGTCATCTTACCAAATTGTCTTCACAAAGTGCGTGACATAATATCTAAAAAAATTTATTAATCAATGTTATCCAAGGTTTAACATCTAGGATGCCATCCAGAAAATGCCAAGTAACTGAATGGAAAAAAATGATTCATTTCCTTAGGCCAATTTGTGTGATCTTTAAAACTGATTATGAACAACTATGATCGATGCTATTATAACTTTTTTAATCCATAACCCTTTCCTACCATAGTCTAACCATAGGCAAAAATATGTAAAACATCTATAAACCTCATACTATTATTTTCTAAAATTATGGCCATTACTTATTGCTATATTGTGCTTGTTGATCAAAATAATCTAGCTATTCATTTCTTTCCTGCATAATATTTAGGCATTTTTCATGTGTAAGCATAGTCAAAATTGATTATAGAATTCAATGATGATACCAAGAGACTTAGTTTTCATCACTGATAACATCTAAATCTTCACTATTGATCACTTGCAAATAGAGTACAATGTCACAAAACTAGATCTTGGATATGCCTCTAAGGAGCAAGCCATTTAAGAATTTTTAGGAATTTGCCCATCAATAAAGGAGAAGATGAGGAAGATGGAAGTAAAAAATAAAAAAGTGAAAAATAAGAACACAACTTTGCGAGAATAAATGAACAACTTATATCCCATTTAGTGATGGAAGAACACCAACACTTTGTTCCTTATGGGGTTCTTCTAGTTGAGTTTTAGGAAGGTATTGAGAGAATTATGAAGATTTGTCAAATTGCATAAGATTAACTAGAAGGCATCCGTAAGAAGACATACAAATTTGTTGAAGACATGGTTCTAATTTATAAAAAGGTATTGACCATTCTCTCTAAGATACAATACATAGATAAGCGATGGGATGATAAATATATTTATCAAGATGAATTTATTTCATAGATACAAGATTCGGTAGAAAGTCTCAAAAACATATTGGATGACGATGGAATAATAAGATAAGGAGAGCAATGTATATTTTTCCTACTAGTACAATGTAGTAATCATGACAAAGGAGATATTTGAGAATTTCAACAAGGATATTTTTCGATTGCAAAAGGTTCTAAAAAAAATTTAGCAGAGAATCTCTAGCACAATCGCAACCTTGTTATCATTGAGATTTACCAAGATTGGTATGACTATAGACAACCTAAGAAGTAAAGTAGATGAATTATTTTGATTAAATTTCTTCATGAGGGTTGATGACTTTGATGAGGATTCTTCCATATTCTAGAATATCATGCATATGACCTAAGATTCATTGATTGTTTGAGAGAACGATTTAAGAAAGCGTAAAGGAGAGGTGATTATTTTGAAACTCAAGTGAAAGTTAGTGCCAAGTGTCAATGTAGATGAGTTGGAGATTATATTGTCTAGAATTTGTACACTTATGAAACAAAATCAAGTAAAGGCTAGTTCTGATGAAGGAACAATAATGCATAATGGGCATTCATTTCATCCACTCTCTTACTAGATGAACTAGTATAGTGGGCATTTATTGCCCCACTAAGGAAGTTGTTTTCTCTTTATTAGTTCATGTAGACCCATACATTAATTGTAGATTTTCTCTTTTTCCTAACCCTAATTAAGGATAAGGTGACACATTTGGGCCGTACATTTTGTTTCAATCCGAGCCACTCATTATAATTAGAGACCTATGAAAAGGCCTCATTTCTCATTTGTTAAGGACAAAATTTGGAGATTGTTGCTATGAGCTACTGAGATAATAAAATTGTCATTAATGTTTGCTGATTTCTTGATGAATTTGGGTGCTTGCGCATTCTCTTTGTTCCCTCATTTAGTTCAGAATATGCTTGCAAGTACTTAAATGAATGTGATTGATAATATTGTTGTGGTGAAGTTCTTTTGCTCATACATTTTATTCTTAAGTGATTCTCTAGTGTGGTGTAAAGTTGGTTCTAAGACCTTATGTGGAAAATTTACTTCTATCTTTGATACATATAAGTTGTTATGATAGTATTCACGAGGATATGGAAATCTTTTGAAAAACCCTAGAAGATTGCACCAACTTTGCATAGTTTTTAGATTTGGCAAATAACGTTTGGTGACTTTATCTTAATAACGTCCATCTTTAAAAAATTTAGAAGTAGAATAGAATTCCTTCACTCTACTTTCTTTAAATTTTTGCATATTCATGAAAAATTGAAAAAAAGTACTCTAATTATAGTTACATTTGAAAGCTTCCATAACTATAATTGTTTGAAGCTAACTTGAGGAATATAACATAAGACCCCTCGTAATACCAACATATCACATCAACCATTGAACTTATCCATAGTCTAGAACTCATAGAAACAGAGCTTTTGAATCAATTGTACAATCTTTCACAATCTTAGCATACACACGATTTTGATTAAGAGAGGATGTGATATCGAGCAATGTTTATTTATACTATTGGTAGGTCATTAAACACATATCAACAGAAAGGAAAAAATCTTAAATTTTGTTCAATCATATGTTTCTTGCTTAGATCATATCCTAGAATTCTCAAATGTTTTATCATCCCTTCAACTATTTAAAAAAATCTCATATTTCCAATTTAGTTTTATGAGCACCTTAAAATAAATTAACACAGATATTAATGCATCTTTAAAATGTATAAAATGATTACTTAATACACCTTAAATTAAAAATAAGACTTAACAGTCTTTATTTATTTATTTCGTTGAATCAAATATAATTATCAATAATCCCAAGGCAAGAGCCTACAACACAATGAAAAATTGTGAGTCTCTCATAGAGAAGGTCTTGAGTTCGAATCTACTCAAATTTAACACATCATAACAATTTATCTTAAAAGAAATAAAACAAAAATATTTGTCAAATTTAATACCTCCTTTGCATATATATTTCTCTCTATAACAACTATCAAAAAGAAATAAAAAGTTTTTGGAATCTTTCACTTTTTGAGCAACCTCTTTCAAATTCTCCCTATGCAGATTTGTGCTCCTTAAATGCTGTTTCCGAGACTTCCCTTTCTATTCGTGTGCTCATATACCAATTGAAGGTATCAAGCATTCACAAGAAAAAAAGAACAGATCTTTAGAATTTTTTTTTTCAATGCATATCTAAAATGTAGAGAATTTTAACAAAATCTATATGAATGATGAGGGCAGAAGGTTTATTTATACATAGATGTTCCAAAGACTGAATGAGAGAGCTCTAATCTAACCAGATCGAACTAATTCCCCTAATTCCTAACGATAATAACTAGCCCATAATGTTTATCAATGTATATTATCTTTTAAAGACGGCGGTTCTTCAATTTGCAGGTAAAGCAGCTGTTCAAAGGGTATGCCTGGTCATTTTTGTAAGATTCTGTCATAACTAATTCTCCCCTCTTGGAAATTTCTTAAACAATGCGACGATAAGTGGCGATTTTATTTGCTTAGAACTCGGAAGAATAGGATATAATCAGCTATGTTTCTAGAACTTGCGAGGATAGAATAAAACCAGATAATCAGACAGTTGAAGACCAAACAGAACGGTTTATTTATTTATTTTGAAGTAATGTGGATTTCCTTTGAACCTACAGGTGCTCCAGCTCATTTTAATTCAGCCATTTCTGACCAACCTCTATCTTCTTCACGTGTTTCGATCCAACGTCTGACTTCACCAAGTTTAACTGAAGGCTGAAGATTTCCTGAGCCTGATTCAGACTTGGAACCGTCAATCCTCATGGAGTCTAAACACAGCGTTTTCAGTTGATTTTAAAAAGGCAACGATTTTTGGTAACAATCCATCTATATTGTGAAAAACTAATACTAAGATAGGATGAAACAACAAATCTCTTTAAAGTAAACATCAATTTTGATTGCATCCCTTAATTACATAACACGCGGTCTACATTGGAAACTTAATGAATTCATTGCATGACTTTGTCGAAAATTTCTGAGCCAAAAAAAACCTCTTCTCCGCATCTTATTTACCGAATTGTTTTAGTCATAAATGTGCCACATAGATAAATCCTATGTCATGCCTTTAGAGTGCATTATTTGCTTCACATCATTCACAATGCGAGGACACTCATAAAAAAGTAAAGAATTTCTCCACTCTAGCTCATCCCTGTTAGCTTTATTGTTGGTAGATTGGTGGTTGTTTGGGCTGCCACCTATTATAAGATCAAAACCTCCCACCACATCTATCAAGTCCCGCAGTACTTCTCTTGTCAAATGTTGCACATCTTCCTTCTGAATTAATCTGCCTCTTTGATGCGTTTTCTGCCACCAACTATCAAGAATAGTCCTGTTCTTTGGACATATTTCTACAGAGACAACACACTTTAGAGGAATCTTCAGACGATGCAGAGCAACCTCTGCCCCGCCAATACCAGAAAACAGAGAGAGTACTTTAAGACCATCGGGATAGAGTGCTTTCAAAACTGACAAATGATATGCGACGGTATCTGTTTGGAATGAATTGCATAGACATTGGAAGCGATCAGTTCGGCAAGATACTCCTCGAGTATGATCTTTTTCATATCCCAGTAGGGCTTCTAGCTCATGAGGTTCTAGGAAGGCCATATCATCTGGCCCAACCCAAACCAAGTTCCACTGCTCACATTTTTGAAGTATGTATGCTTGTTCACTCACTGATGGTTTCCCGTGTGAATTTCTAATTATAGATCTGAGTTCTTGAAGGAGGACAATACTACTTCGCCCAGCGACCTTGCAATTTAATTTTTCCCTCTGGTCCCAGGAAGGCCAATACTTCTTTGTCTGAGGAAGTGCTTCCTGAATAGTCATAGGCGGCAAAGGCAATGCTTGAAACCTACCATCTATTGGAAGGTTATGCACATAACCTCTTGGTCTTCTTGCAGCTGAAAAATACTTGGAATCGACAAATTCTGGCTCCACGCCGTTGAGATACTGGGATATCTTCTTCCAGACTGCCCTTGGAGCAACAACATCATTCTCAAAGTAGAAAAATGGCGGTCCTTGGACAGGTGCATTCAGCTCCTGACAGCCTCGACCAACAGGTTTTCCAGGAACTCCAAAACCAGTCAGTTCCTTTAGACATAGATCACTTGAGTCTTCATCACTAAATTCAAGTATATCTGGATTCCATTTCGTGCTTTCCTTGCTTTTATCATGTTCTAATATTTCTTGAAATTCTCCAAGTGCTCTCTTGTGGAAAGATGGCGCGCTACCTTTCATGCTAGTCGTGATAAAATCCATCTGCTTTCTTTTATGAATTATATTCATACACGCCTCTCCATTTTGTTTCTGCAGACAAACAAAGAATGAATTCAGCTTAGATACATGATTAATACGAGTTTTTTCATATTAGAAATCATTTGAGAAGGAACATTAATCATCCTATGTGTAACTTTGAAGTTAAAAAAATATCGAAATATTCTTAGGAAAAGGAAACATCATTAATGGCCTCTCAAAATTGAGATCTCATACGAATTAAAAAAACTTAATAAAAAATCTGTAGACTTCAAGACTTTGAAACTAGTAAAATACTTTCTTGTTTTAACGTTTTAGCCATTTTATGGGTTCACAAGTGGACATTACCAATTTAACTAAAAAATGCGGGAGAAAGGGGATGGGTGTTGCAGATTAGAGAGGAGTTTGAGAGCACAAGCAAGCAACATGGAAGAGGTAGGAGACTGGGGGATGTAAGAACTGCTATAACAACCCGTTGAGGAAAGAACTCTGCAAATGAGATACTATTGCTGCAAATGACTAGTAATCTAGCTCAAAGAGTGCTGCTATTGTTTGTATAAAATATATTTACCATCCATAACACTTTCTAAACTCTTGCCAATCATAGAAATTAACAAGGTAAATCTGTATGCGATTTGGGAAACAGAGACAAGTCAGATCAGCTGTTTGACAAATTGCCTAAGGAAATCTGGTGTCTTGTAAAGGCATGTTGGCAGGGTAAGTTGTAGAAATGTGGTTGTAAAGGAGCCTTAGAAACCTTTAAGCATATGCAATCGGCATACTCTCTGCCATCTTAACTTGAAGATTTGGAAGCGAATTGTACATCCATGATTACGAATATAAAATGAAAGTTTTGTCATACTTCGCAGTTGCAATGCCATTTCCTATTACCAGAGTCTTAACAAAACTTATTTGCAGGATTCAATAAAGAATAATTTATGCGCAGAATCATGCTTGATTGAGTTCAAATGCATTAGTTCTCTATGTAAACTAAATGGTGTGACATTCTCAATCATCCACTGCTGCATCCCAAAAATAATTAATTTAGGTTGATTTATGCAATGTCTAAGAAGTGTTGGGCACCCCAACTGTAAACAACAGGGGTTAGCATGACAAATCCCTCAAGAAGTGCATGAATTGTATGATATATTCATAATGGGCGTTGTATGGGATTTATAATATTTTTTACAAATATAAAAATCTTCCCTATCTGTGCTCAAATTGGGGCTTGGAAACATGGACAAAGAAGTATGCTTTTGTTTCATCCAGCATTGATGATCATTGATAGCCCATGTGAGTAGTTGGAAAAGGATGAATGAATGCAAGGAAAAACCTTTCATTATTGAAATTCGAATAAGTGAAACAAGCAATAAGAAGATTGGTGACATGGCTGTGAAGTAGAATCACTGCATTACATCATTAATGTTGTATTCCAATTCATTTTTGTTGGAGCATACTATGAAGCTCCTGTGTACAATGGTCAGGCTAAAATAATAAACTTGTCTAAATAAATCATAATTTTTCGTTTTAGCATACTATGAGTATGAAGCTCTTGTATCCTATGGTAAGGCCAAAATTATAAATTGGTCTAAATAAGCCCCAAATGTTAAAGGCTATGAACTATGGGCATTGTATGCTGACTACATCATCCCTCCTAAAATAAAAAGTCATCTTCTAGATGAAAAGCATACATCAAGTAGTATTTGGGAAGACTATTGACACGAGCATAGACAGGGAGTCGTATATTGCCAACTCAAACTTGTATTGTACTTCAAAAATTAAATGGGGGTTCAGGGGCAATGCCTCTAGCTGAGTCAAGGAGCATTGCCCCTTATGGGGTTTGGGGGCAGCACTCTTTGTGGGTCCTAGGGGTGGAATAGAGGGCTAGCACCCCCACAGCCAAGACCAATTTAACACCTTTTGAACCACATAGAACTCCATGGTGTGCATCATTTTCTTGACATTTCAAGATGCCAAGAATAATGTTGAAGAAGCCAGAAATACACTTGCCAAGAATACTGCCAGGCTATTGTCAAACTCCCCTTGCTAAGGTACTCCCAAACACTCTTATTGCCAAGCTGCGTCGTAAATCCTTTCACCTGTCAAACAAAGAATTGATGTTGTCTTATGACATACGGGTAGGACCTTGATACTACTTTCCTACATGGTCTTGACTCTTCTTCCCTATTTGGTTTCAAGTACAACATCATTGTGTTTCCTTTGTATGGTTCTTCTTTTCCTCCTCCATATAGCTCTGCCTTGTCTCCTTTGTATGGATTTGCCTTGTCTCCTTTGTACATCTCTATCTTTACTCCTTCATATGGCTCTGCCTTTTCTCCCTTGTGCGGTCTGGTCTGTCTTTGTCGTATAGCTGCACTATTTGTTAATGTTGTATGGTCGCAATATTGCTTTTGTACCACTCATTGTTCACTCCTTATGGACCTTGAATTTTCTCCCTTTTGTGTCCAGTCTCCCCTCTGTATGGTTTGCTCGAAACTTAAAATTTCTGAGTTTGCAATTCTGGTATAGTACCACATGTGTATGGATGCTTGGTCTCATATGGTTCTTTATATTTGTTGCACAATCTTTTGCTTGCCTTGTTTCCTTTCCATATGGTATCACCTGCATATGCTATGGTCTTTTGCTTGCCTTGGTTCCACTTAATTGCTCTACTAGTCTAGAAGGGATATCTTCTTGTAGATCTTCTCTCCTTACAGATTGTTTGTTTTATACATGTACTCAATATTGAAACACAAATTGCTTGTTTTGTATAAGCACTTATTGTTGAAATAACTGTATAGTATTAGCTGCTATTGTATGGTATAAGTTTTCCTGTGTATGGTACTTGCCTTTGTAAATCTCCTTAACCTATACAGACACTACCACACTTCTCTCTTGCCTTTACTTGACTTTTCGCCTTGGCTGGTGTCTTTAATTTCATGTGACACTCCCTCTTTATTTTTCTATTTGAGTACTTTCTATTTTTGTTTGTTTTATTTTCCTTCCATTTTTTCGTCTTTGTACTATCAGAAGTATCATCCATAGCCTTACATGCTTTCATTGTTTTCTTTTCACCAAGAGTTGTCACTTGAAGAAAATTGCAAGTTGCTGAAAATATCTCATTCCTCCATTTTCCAGTGAAATAGTCCATTTAGGAACTCGTCTCATCTTCAAAACAATCTTCTAAATCAATCATCCCTTCATCATTTCATTTTATGCCTTGTGTTCCCTTATCCATTCCCATTTTCCATCTTCTGACTCTAATTAAGAGGATGCCAATTCCCCACTCACCGCCTAGTTCCTTAGATTGATGGCATACTTCCTTTACTCTAGATTGAGAGTGTATTCCATTTCCAATTTTGATTTGCCTTGCCAGAAATCAACCGACCTCTCACCAAGACCCACATCATACACCTTCCTTTCCAAGGATATAACTACAAAATCCAAGTAAAAGCACTTTGTACCAATTGTTACCTTTTGTGCCATGAGTGTGTCAAGACATTTGATACCATGCTAGTCGACCCCCTATCAGGTAGAGCACTAGTGGGCAGAGTGTTGGCTTGTTGAGCCCTATCCATGTCTCCTCTAGTAGCACATTCATGCTTGAGCCTTCATTGATGATGATGTTTGTCAAATTTTGTCCCATTATCTCTATCTTGATTGCGATCGACTTCCTTCCAATGCCCACCCTTAGCAACATCGAATTAGTGGCCGAGGTGTTGGTTAACTTTTCTATTGGCTTGTCATGCTCTTGGCCAAGTTTGTTGTTACTGACTAAATTGGTAATGCCTATCCTCAGTTGTGGCATGGTTTGCAGAAGGTTAGATCCCTATACAAGTATCTTGGCTTGCAATGTTTGATTCATGATAGTTTTCTCTGACTTTGGGTGTTGTAGATTATTGGCAGCATCATTCAACGTCCTCTCTAATGCCATTGCTAGTTCAATGACAACTTTTTCTTCTTGAAGACTTTCCTTCTCCGTACAAGGGTCGGATATATTGCTTTCCTAGTTTGGAGTCTAGCAATTGCTATTACTTCCTTGTCTATCTCCTTTCATCTAGTATATTTACTCCCTTCTGTTTTGGGCAATCAATCCTCATGGTTTCCTGGACCACACTACTTGCACAATAGACTCCTGAAGTTCTGTCAACTGTGTCAATCTCATGCGAAGTTATCCCACTCATTACACCTTTGACATTATATGATAGGATGTCCTCTGGAGTTACACTATATTTGATTATGTCGTCATTTTCTATAATTTGTAGGTGATAAGTTTTGAGATTTTGATGCTTCTAGTCTTCAAATTATATGGGCAGTCCTTTATTGAATGACCCATCATTTGGTGAATCTCGCAAAACATCATCTTGAGGCAATTACCTTTCATGTGCCCTTCAATTTTACACTTCCATACACCATAATTCATTACTAGTCCCATTCTCAAGCTTTAGTTTCTTTCATCATTCTCATCATGTTGTAGTGTAGGGCCTAGACTTTTGTTGATTCATCATTGCTACTTCCCTTAGTGCTATTGTCACCATGCATCTCCCTCTTCCCTCAAAATGATGTCTTTCTTTCACTCTCGATGTCCATCGCCCAATTGTAGGCATTGACATATGATGGTGGAGGCACCAATCGATATTTACAACTACCTAAGAGAAAAAACCAACAAAGAATTAGTACATTGATGGAAATTTGCTAGTTGTTACTAGTGACATGGAGGTGATGGATGCTAGGAGCTACCCATGGTATGATAGGGATTGACCAACTTCCACTAGTATTGTGCGGGCGATGGATGTAAGGAGCTACCTTATACTAGGTTGGACTAACTTTCGCTAGTGGCATGCAGGTGATAGATGATAAGATCCGTTGACTTAAAAGGTTTAGTGGGCTATGAAAATCTTATTAATGCCTCGTTTCTTGTATGCCATTACATAGACAATAACTAGTTATGATTGCAAGTAGTGTGTGATGGTTTCTTGTCATGACAACTAACATTGGACAAGTAAAAAGGACATGACCTTTAATATAGAAGATTCCTTTTTCTCATTGGGTGTACTTGAAAGGTAAGTATTATCACATGAAACAATGGAAATATGTATATAGTAGGGTTCTATCTTGATATAGTGCAGAATCGGATGAACCCCCAATGGAGGTGATCTAGTTCCCAAAAATAACAACACAGCGGAAACACTCGACAAGATACAAGATCTGATACCAAACTCAAGTCTTTATCCATAAAACAAGTTATTACATGCAATGTGCTGGGTTGTAGGCCTTCTTGGTTATGGCCAAATACAAAGCAAGTGATAGTTTTGCAAGATCCCTCAAGATCCAACCCAAACTCTAGCTAGTTTAGATCTGTAACACAACAAAAAATCTGGTAGAAACACCAAGCAAGATCTAAACTTGTGCTTGCAAGCCACCAAGCAATCTTCTTTCACAAGCCACAACTACTAGCTCTACTCACAAATTCACAACTCCAGATTCTAAACTCAAATCTTTGCTCCTCATCTTCCCTTGATTGAATCCTGTTACAACTCTACCCAAGCCCTCCTTAAATACTTGAACAACTACAACTCAGCCTATTGCAAATATTATCATTTAGAACCGCAATAAACCCAATATGCCACAAGTCGGCTTACAACAATCATTAAATACACAAGTAACGAAGATTCAAATAGGTCCACACACATCCCTATGATCGATCCATGTCACATCATATGTTACGTCCATTAAATGCACGAAATCGATCGATCAAATTTGCAAGAACACCATTCAACAAACTATTGGGTGGATATTTTGCAACCGACAATTTTGGGTAAAAATCCAATCGCAAAATAGGATAACCAGCCATAGTGTGTGAGAAAAAGTCTCTGCTACCTTAAAGGGAAGGCTCCCCCTCCTCACCGTTCCTTGGATCAACTCAAGGTAAGCAAGAAGTCGAGAAATTTCATAAAATGGGTGTTACCAATATCCTTTCTTCTTAGCTTTCAAGAAAGAATCCACTTACTCGTGGAGCGAGTAATGGGCAGGGTGAATCTTTAACTACATTTCTATCAAGAGCTGAAAATAGTGATACCGATAAACTTTTACTAACTCAAAGGCTAGCTGAAAATGTATTGGTTTGGCTCTAAGTCTAGTCATACTTCTACATGGAAAAGCTTTACAATTAGGGCACAAAGACTCCTAAAAGTAAGAATAACTTAACTATTTTGCGAATTAAGAAAGAAGTATAAGCTACAGACAAATCTTCTAGCTGTATATTTCCACAATTGCTTCTAGTCAAAGCTCCAGCTCCAGCTCCAATTGCTTTTTAACTCTTTTATATTCAATTCACAAGATACAATTACCAAGAACTTAACATGAATCAAAGATAACTTAGATGAATTATAGACAAAGCTTATAACTCATACAGGTAACATCTTACTTAATCAAAATTAAGTCTCAAATGCTCCTTTGTATTCACTTTCTCTCAAAATAGTGCTTACACAAACAAAGTTCTACTGATACAATTTCTCTAGAGCTCTCTTGCATAAAGATAAAAATGACTTTTACAATGAGGGGGCACTCCTTTATATAGGCACATGAGTTGAGAAAAAGGTGGAGAAAAAAGTGGGAGTAACTCAACCAACTTTGACCTAGTCTAACTAGAAGAGAAATTTTAGGGTTACATGTAACTGCACATGCAACTCACATTACATCTTTTTACATACATGTAACTCGCATTACATGTAATTAGATCTTTTCATGTAATGCATCCTCTTAGACCTACAAACATAAATAAAAACAAAAACAACAATCTTAAAGATTGTTTTCCAATGCCTTGAACTTGATGATGACATCACGCACTGTGGGAAGATTAGCAATTTCCATCATCTTTGATATGGCTTCAATCCTCACTGCATCTGCATATGTTGATTGTACAACCTTGGAATTTGTTGCCAGAGAATCCAACAAGTGTTTTGTCGAGGATTTATATAAGAAAAACTTGTTCATTGTGCGAACCAAAATCTTTAGAATCCACATCAGCATTGATCCTGATTGTATATTTTGAGCTTACCCTTTCAATTGTAATGAGATTACCATGTCCATCAAGAACCTGACATCCCTTTTGTTCCAAATCACAAGTAACACCTGTTTCAATTGCTTGACAATCTACAAGGGTTGCCTGCAACATTGTAATCAACTTCCTCAATGTTTCTTCTTTGTAACCAATAAGTCCTTGGAATCTGAAGAATATTTCACATAACGGAAGAATGTCACATGAGACCAAAGCATCTAGATCAAATTTTACCATTTCATCCCAATCATAGAGGATTTCGTTTAAATCATCTGCCTCCTGAGTCAAAGAAGAGATCAAGTTTCGCTCCATTTCATTCATCTCTTTGACACGCTTAAGAATTGCAAATGTCTCTGTGATGGCTCAAACTCCCTTAGAGATGATTTCCCCTATCCAAGACTTGGCAGCTTCAATCAACTTTCTCTCCTTGGATGTTTGAGACATAACAACTCTTTGAGAAGATTGTTGCCAAATGACCTTGTTCAAGTGAGAAACCTCCTTTTTCAATTGATTTTTCTTCTCCTAGAACTCATGATTGCTCTTTGATACTGTTGGTGTAAATACGTACTTTACTATTTACACTTACTTAAGTTTACTTAGGTTAATGCATTATTAAATTATTTTGCATTATTTTATTATTTTGATTTGTGAGACACTTAGGAGTTTGCACACCTTTTTGAGTTGTCATGTAGACAACACAGGAGTATGCAACTCTATTTTAGCACATGGTGTCTACAACACTGTTTTGCGTGTCACACCCTTGTAGGCTTATCCTCTCATCATCGCACTTACTTCCGTGCTTAATGAAAGATAACCCATATCTGGTGGACATGTGCTTGGTTTTATGACACATCATGGTGCTGATTATGAGGCATTCTAGGTGTATCTCAGAGGCCTTTATATTCAGGCACTCCTAGTGTACTCTCAACTAGTTATTGAATACATTGTTATTCGGATCATACTCTCTCTTTTTGGTCTACTGTGTGCTTGTGTTTGAGTTCTTAATTCCTGGGTGAATTTTTCCCTTAGGCAAATTCTTACATGGTATCAGAGCAACTTGGAGATTTTCTCATCACATAGCCGTTCGAGACCACGCTTGCTTTATCACCTCAGCTCGAATTCAGAGTGCTACAGAAATTGGGAGCGTCTAGAGCCAGATTTGACCTCTCCATTGCGTCTGGAACGCTAAACCGGTGAAAATCGACTATAAACTCGGCTACTTTGGCCCAAAGTTGACCGTGAGGCAAAATTCTTTTGCAAATCAGAACCCAGAGGCCCGATTTGCAGTATGGATATGATCTTATTTTCAGATCTGTAATTTAATTTTTCGGATCTGTGCATTTTCTCTATTGTATTTCCATCATATTTTTCTACAAATTTTTCGGATTTAATTTCCGACAGAGAAATTTTTTTAGCAGACTCGGGCAATAACATCCTGGATCTACCATTTTTGGAGATATTTTATTGCAGGGCTTCTATTTTAATTGGCGAGCATTGCATCAAACCTACGGTCCGTACCCCGTACTGCACATCGCAGCTACCAGACTTACCACATAGTCTCGGCGAGCAACAGCCCTGGCCCGGCGGGCTTTTCATTTGGTTAAACCCTCGCGGCTTATTTTATTAATACAATAGCAAAACCCGCAGTGCAGTGCACGTGGGACTATTAACATAGTCCACCCGCTGTAAAGAAAATTTTTCGGCACCATCGAATGTCTGCACCTGCCCGCCCCCCAGATTTCTCCCGGCGTCGTGAGCAGTTTTTAATCTTCTCCGACAGTCAGCGCCCGCAGACTTTGTTTATCGGCGGTCATTTTCGATTTGCTGGCGATACCAGTGATCTCTGCAACCTGTGTCCATTTCTTTTCGTCGTCGGCAGCAAACTTTCCGGCTAGACTTACCGCTCACGTGTCCAAAGTCTTCTCGGCGACCGTTCTCCGGCAGCGCATTTTAAAATCTGGCGAAACTTTGAATTCCGGCCGCGGCAGACTTTTTCTGGCATTTGCTGCTACCCTCTCGGCTCGTGTATTAGTTCCCGGCATGCGCATCAACATTCCTGCCGACTGTGAGATTATTCCGGCACAAAAAATTATTGCGGCAGTTTTAACACGGCTGCCCACACTTTGACAGTCTGGTGCCACGCAGCACCGGCCTATATGCTCTTGCCTGTACACTCAGCAGAGAGCACACGTCATATTAGATAGCTAAGACAGGTGGACACGCAGGCAGTGACACGTCACTCTTGTGACAACCGAAATTGCCACATCACCTGTGGATAGCCGGTTTTGTGCCACATCAGCATCCGTACATTCTGTACAGTACGAACAGATACAGTCATCTGACACGTCAGCAGAACACTGTCTTAAAATTGATGCCCATCTAGACGTCATTTCTTGGCGTTTTACAACTGCAGTGATGGCCATTTGACCGTCAAATTTAGACTTTGAGTTTCTCCTCCAGACCCCTCTCCAGATTGCTTTTCAGTTTGGCAGCCTGACTTTGCGAGCCCATATCTCGGACATCCGGACTCTGATTCAGGTGCAATGTTTTTTGAAATTAGGTAAAATTTTTTGAATTTTCTAGTGGTGGTGTTGTTTTTTTCTTTTGGTGCACAGATTTTGCAGAAATTGCATTTTTTGGCGACTGTACGTGCATAATCCTGCGTTTTGCAACTTCAAAAGCTCCATACAAGCACATTTGGTCACTTTTTCAGGTTCCGTTTTTTTTGAAACTGTGTATTTTTTCGTCTACTTTCCAGATCTAAAGTCAAATTCTAGGGCTGTGTGGACCAATTTCTCACTTTCAGAATTAGGCCTTTTTCGGCATTATAAAGCTTTGATTCCTTTTCACGAATTGTTGTAAAACTAAGCTACAGTGCTTAAGTGACAAATTTAAGCCTCATAAGGCAGTTGTAAAAGCAAAATCAGAAAGTCCACTTTGTTCATTTTGACAAGTGGCCCATTGTAAACGCACTACTTACAAAGTGCCAACAACATCTTTTTTGGGAGGGGTCTTTTGATTGAGTGAAAAGGGGGGGTGTACAGTGTTTCTTGTGTCTCTCTATCTTGTGCTTTTTTCATTTCTGCATCATGGGTTTTAAATGTCCTCCTTTAACTTCACGCAACTATTCTACATGGAAAGATATTGCATGGAGTAGATTAATGGAAAAAGGATATAGTCTTTATGTTGATGGTACAATTACCAAACCTACTGATGCTAAAGAACTCATTGATTGGCAAAGACAAGATAGACAGGCTTTAGGTGTTATTAGGAGTTGTGTACATGGGGATCTTCTTTTTCACATTAAAAATTGTTCAGAATCTAAAGAAGCTTGGGATAAACTTGAACTGTTGTATGGTAAAGTGGATGAAGAAAAAGGATTTCAGATTGAGGATGATCTACTTCTCTTGGATCCTAAGAATTATGACACAATTCAGGATTATATCATCAAAGTCAATGAGTATAGGGCACTTCTAAAAGATTGTGAAAATCCCATAAAGGATGACAGGTTGATTCATCACATCCTGAAGAAGCTACCTTCTGAGTACGCTAACTTTGTTTCGAGTTTTAATACTCACAGGTTAACCATGGGATCTGCTTACTAGAAGCCTTCCTTTGATGGATTTGTAGTTATGTTGATTGTTGAACAATCTCACTTGGTGGATTTTGGACTTCTCAAGTCATTTAAGACCAAAGCCTTGGTGGCCAGTGATGATCACAAATCAAGTCAAGGGGGAAAAAGCAACAACAAGAAGAAGCAGTGGAACCAGAAAACACAATCTGAGACACAACAATCCTCCTCTCAATAGGGCGGTTCTTCTTCAAACAAAAAGGGAAGTAATGAAAAGAAGGACAAACTCTTTTGTGCATATTGCAAAAAGCCAAATCATGACGAGCATCATTGCAAGACAAAAAGAATCGATGAGTTAGAAAATCTACTCAAGAAGAATAAGATTCAAGTGCCAGGTACTTCCAAGGATTCTACTCCTACCTCTTCGAAGGGTAAAGGTCAAGCACTTATGACAAACTCAAATTCTTCTTCGGAATGGATACTTGACTCAGGTGCCTCTTACCACATGGGTTCTTCAAAGGAAGACTTTTCTTCATTGAAGTAGTCAAAGGTACCACACATCTTCGTGGGAGATAATACTAAGATGGAAGTTGAAGGGAAAGGAAATGTGGAAATGGAAGATGGGGAATTCAAAGATGTTCTCTTAGTTTACCAAATCACTCACCTTGGAGATGGTCATAAGGTTGAGTTCCTTTCCTGATTCAGTTATGGTGCGAAATCTTAGAGATGATTCATTGGTAGCAGTGGGGAAAGTCGGTGATGACAAGAGGCTTTATTCCTTCTCCCACTTTGTGCCTAAGAGTCCTTCCCAAGCCTTGTTAACTCACTCTAATTCAAATAACAACTTATGGCATGAGCGGTTTGGTCACCTTGACTTCCACTCTCTTCAACAACTTTGCTCAAAATGCATGGTCAAAGGTCTACCCAACATCAACTTTTCTAAGGGAGAGTGTTCATCTTGTTCAGTGGATATGAATCTCAAGGAGAAGTATGATAAAGGGAAGTCTTCTCGAGCTCCAGTTGTTCTTCAGCTAGTTCACATGGTATTAGCAAGACCCTTTGCAGTGACTTTAGTCAGCCAAGGCTGCTACATACTTACATTTGTTGATGACTTTTCGAGATTCACTTAGGTCTTCTTCCTTCATCATAAGAATGAATTGGTTCATAAGCTTCAAGATTTCAAGACTCATGTTGAACACAAGTCAAGGAAAGCCATCAAAGTACTAAGGGTGGACAATGAGAACATATATGTTGACAGTAGACTTAAGAACTTTTGCAGAATTGAGGGGATTGATCTTCAGAACTCACTACCATTTAGTCCGCACAAGACAGATGTTGCAGCTATGAGGATTAGGACTCTCAAGACCATGGCAAGTTGCATGATAAAGGCCAAGTCTGTTGATCCTACACTTGAAGTTGAAGCCATTAGCAGTGCTACTCACATACTTAATAGGTCTCCTCATCCAGCCTTAGATGGTAAGACTCCTTTTGAGGCATGGTGCGGCAGAAAACCGGTTGTAAGTCACCTTAGAGTCTTCGGTTGTCCAGCATGGGAAAACCTATCCTCCAAGTGTTGCAAGGCATCGACACCTAGGCCTTGTACCTTTATCGGCTATGAGGACAATGTGAACACTTACAGACTGATGGATCCAGAGACACGAGATCTTTGTGGAGAAGGATGTTCATTTTGAGGAGAGTTCACCCAGCTTGTCCTCTACTCCTCTCCGCACATCATACATAGTGGAAACTGATAGTGACATCAGCGATAGTGCTTCAATAGGTTCAGACACGTGGGGTTCTATCGACAGTTGCATGAGAGGTCACATCAGTCCACTCCACATGCTTATGTTGCCACAGTGAAAGGTCCATCACATCATGGTACACCTCGTCTTCCAACTCCAGCTTCAGTTGACTTGGGAGACAGACTTGAGGACTTACATCTTCTCATTGATGATGATTCTTCTACAGTTGTTGCGAGGGCTCACTTTGACCCTCATGTCCATTCTCTACATGATCAATCTACTCAGGTTGGTGTGATTGTGGATCCTTATGAACAACAATTAGTGGAGGTCTCTTTGTCAGTTGAGGAGACAAATGGTTAAGTGGAACAGGTTTAACAAACATCCTTGACCGATCTACATTCATTCTTTTCAACACAATTGGAAGGGGTGAACTTCAGCATCAGCATAGGGACACTTGAGCAGGTTTCAGGGCCACCATACCTCTTCAGGAGTGTACCTTTGGCATTGTTTCTTCCTAAGGGGAGGAACACTATTCTGCATTCATGGACCAACTTCTTCATCGGAGTAGCTTTCACTTGTTGGCATTCTTTTTTTTTGGAGGGGAGCCTATTCTATCTCTCTTCCTTCTCTCATTCTCTTATGTATATACTGGATGTATGTCGTAATGGGGGGGTCTTGATTACTCCATCCATCGATGCATCTTTATTTATTTCTCTTTTTGGGGGAGGGTTTTTCCCATGAGATTTTTCCTTTTTCCCCTTTTTATGGGAGATTGCATTATGTACATGGGTACCTAACATGGCCTAGTAGCCGGGACCCATTATGCATCTTCATCCTAGTTTGTAAGCTTAAGGGCATTCCCCTAAGTTGCAGTTAAGGGGGGGTGTTGGTGTAAATATGTACTTTACTATTTACACTTACTTAAGTTTACTTAGGTTAATGTATTATTTAATTATTTTGCATTATTTTATTATTTTGATTTGTGAGACACTTAGGAGTTTGCACACCTTTTTGAGTTGTCATGTAGACAACACAGGAGTACGCAACTCTATTTTAGCACATGGTGTCTACAACACTGTTTTGCGTGTCACACCCTTGTAGGCTTATCCTCTCATCACCGCACTTACTTTCGTGCTTAATGGAGGATAACCCATATCTGGTGGATATGTGCTTGGTTGTATGACACATCATGGTACTGATTATGAGGCATTCTAGATGTATCTCAGAGGCCTTTATATTCAGGCACTCCTAGTGTACTCTCAACTAGTTATTGAATACATTGTTATTCTGATCATACTCTCTCTCTTTTTGGTCTACTGTGTGCTTGTGTTTGAGTTCTTAGTTCCTGCGTGAATTTTGCCCTTAGGCAAATTCTTATAGATACATTAACCAATGCATCTTGCGCATCTTGTAAACAACTCAGATGTGATTGTTTCCCGATTTCAACCTTAGTAAACTTGTAATCAGAACGAGTAAGTTCTTCAACAGGTTTGTCCACCAAGGGCTCAACAACTTCAACAAATTTTATTTTATTTGAATCGACCAAAATCCTTGAAACAATCTTATCTTTCAAAGATTTGGATTTGGTATTCTTGACAAGGAGTTTATCCTACGGCACAACCACTTTTCTTCTCTTTGTTGTTATTTTGCTCAACCATGTAGGCAAGCTGAAACTTTCATTTGTGGAAACAGGTACAGTGGAGACTATTGGCATTGATCCAGATTGTATTTCCATTGTGATTTCGCAAGATTAAGTCTGCACAGCTGAAGGCATAGGAGCATGCTGAGAGGACTTTGTCATGAAAAGCTCAAAACTCATCAAAGATGTATCAAGTTGGAAAACTGGACCATTTGTAAGAGTTGGGAAATCTTCAAACACATTGGCCAAATGTTCATATTGCTCATTTGCGAGGATGAGAGGAGCAACAGAAAAAATAGAAAGAGCCATTATATTTACCTCCGAGAGTGGAATAGGAGTGAAAACAATGGAGAATGAATCTACAACATTATCTACTTCATCCAGAAAAGGTGCTTCATGTATGGATGATGCACGAGTTTTTGCAGACCTTGGGGGAGAAATGATCATGACTTCCCCTTCTTCATCCGTATCTTCTTTATCCGATTCTCTCTCCAGTTCCTCCTCTGATTCTTCCTCTAATTCTTGAACTGGTTTAGAGATCTAAAATGACTTAGATCCTTTTCCACCCTTTAATTTGAATTTGAGGGAACCCTTAGCATCAGAAGATGAGGCACCATCTTTCCCCATAATTTCTAGCTGTGACTTCCTACTAGGGGGGCCCAAAGCTTCCACAATCCAAGCCCATCTTAGGATTAACTCTTTTAAGACCTTTATTTTTCAGCTATTATTTGGTATTTACCAAATGGATTGAAATCTATCCATGATAGATGTACCTTCCTTTTGTTGCCATTGAATAGGAAAAGGGCACTTCTTATCAAAGTCAACTTGATGAAACTTCAGATCAAGGATGTTGCTGTCATCTTTAACTTGGAAATCTGAAGGAATCTCCAACATGTTAAGATCGATTATCTTCTGCAAGGTTAATTTGTAGTAGTCCATTTTCATTATGTTAAGCTCTATTCTGATATCAATCCAGATGTCTTCGATGCAATGAACATGCGTGTAAGCTCTTTTCATTTGAGAATTCATTTCTCAGTAATCAAAGTCGAATCTAGCCTTGAACTTCTTCAAGGTGATCAACTCCAACTCTGCTTCCATGTTCTTTGCTTTGGGCATAGAATTGATTGAATAGTTGCCAATCACCAAGGGCTTGGTTAGAGTGATACTAAAACCAGGCCTATGCATAGCATGATGATCACTTTGCACATCCACGAGCTATCTAGCTAACTCCATCAAGATGATTCTATTTGTGGCATATCTAGGTAAAGTATAAGTTTCGCCTTTAAAATACCCAACTCTCAAGTATGTAAAAGTTGGAAACTGAATGAAAATACAACTGTATTGATTCACCTTTTCCCATGTTGCATTAGATACCCTCTTGACGGATAATTGTCTATTGAATAGGCATCAAAAATGCCCAAAGAAGGCATCTTGGACCCTTTTGTAATGAAATTTACTATTAGCTAGAGTGATCTAGTTATAGTAATCCCAAACAGGAATCTGAAGACGATCTCCTTTGGTTGAGAGACGAGAGAAAGATCCCATGGTAGCAACAATGTAGACGAGGTAAGAGTTCATGTAAAAGGGCTCTAAGGTTCCTACATTGAGAAATTGCTAACAAAGTGTAGCGCTAATCAACTCTCCCCAAAATATGTGTTCTTTGTTTTCCATGATTTCAAAGATGAATTTGTACATCCATGGCTCAAAATCAATAGAATCTTTGAGACCGCAAACTCTGCTGAGAAGGATGATGAGGCCTTTGTATTTTAGTGGAAAATTAGACCAATGGACGGTCTCTGGCCATCTTAAGAAGTTGTTCCTTTTAGTTTAACTAGTATTGGTTGACATATTTTTGATAATCACCTTTCTTCTCATTCCAACATGCCAAAGATGATTCCTTGGTTAGATCTACACACTTTACTTTATGTGGTACCTTGAAGATTTTCTCAATGACCTCTAGATTAAGGCTAATGACAACCTTGCCGTCAACATCCTTGATAGTCTTTGATTTTGGACTAAAACGTCTTGCACATCCAAAAACGAAATCAAGTTCCATGGAAACCATGGGAAATGTAGACACCAAGTGAATGTGACTTCTTTTGATGCATTTCATCTCGTGGCCAACAGGAGTTTCAACTCTCCATAGAAAATCAACCACATCCACATGATTAATCATTGTGTCCATTACATTATCAAGAACAGATGCAACCGATGATGGAGTTGCACGAGCCAACTCTTTATCGTATTGATATTTCATCTTTTCTTTGGATTTTGATGATGAGAGCATCTCTTGTGTTTGCATTGCAACACAAAAATCTCAAAACATAAACACATCATCAAAAGGAATCACCATACAAGTTGATTCACGATCAACAACAAAGATTCAGAAATGGATTGGAGACTTTGTAGATCCAATGGAATGATTTCAAAAAGAAATTATATGCATATGTAGTGAATGAAGATGGAAATGGAATGCGGAATGAAAATGTGTGAAGGTGGAATGCATGGGAATGCGTGTGAATGAAGATTGCTACTTTTCAAACATGACTTAGGGTCTTCAAGACATTATTGCATGAAAAATGAGTACATGTAAGTGCAAGATGCAACAGGAAATGGAAAGTGAGATGAGATGTGAATGCGGATGGAGGATGCACTTTACATGCAAGTGCCGATGCAGGATGCACTTTACATGCAAGTGCGGATGGAGGATGAGATGCGACGCATGGAAAGATGTGAAAACATGTATTTTCTCATGAAGGCGTGAATGCATATGGAGAGATGGAAATGAAAAATGAAAGAGGAATAATGAACTTTATAGTCATCTTTGGTAAAAAGGTGAAGTCAAAGTACATGGAAGATGAAAATGACATCTTTTTTACTTTTCAAAAAGTGAGTTTAAGTCAAAATCGGGGTTTTGAGATGCTATTACACGTAAGACTTTTTGTGTAATTATACCTTGCGAGTGGATGCGAAAAGTGAAAATGGAATTACTTGCATGCGTGGATGGTGAATGAGATGGAAAACATGTAATCACATTTGTCGGATGAGATGTGAGGTGTTGTGACATGGAAGGTGGAAGTGAAATGTGATGATGCTTTCGCATGAAGTAAAGCAACAACAACTTCTTGGGAAAGAACTTGTAACTTCTCCAAAGTGGAGAAAACTCGAAAGCAAGCACAAAACACAAAAATTCAAAAGAAAAACATACCTTCGGAAAGTGATTCAAACATGTCAAGATGCAAAGTACTTCAACACACAATTTCAAATTCGGAGTTTGAGGAAAAACCAAAAACATGAAAATGAACAATTTCTCCATTTTTAAAGGAAAAATGCACTTTCCATGGTATCAATTTCAACAAGTGGCAATCATTAAGCAATAATATGCATAAAATCAACAAGATAAGCACAATTTAAATAGCAAGAAAGAATAAGTCCACTTACATGAATATTAAGTGCCAAAAATGGTGGAAAAAGATGCTCCAATGTTGAAAATTTCTTCAAAAACACTTGGACTCTTTCAAAATTTGCAAATTTGAATGGGAGAAGGCAAAAAACAAGGCATTTTAGTGGAAGATGCCAAAACATGCCCTATCCTTGCTCCAAAATCCAACATTTTTGGGTTGCATATGCTCTGGGATGTTTTTGGTAAAAAACGTTTTTCTCCAAAGCATGAGATCAACACCTTTTGGTTGTTAAACACCAAAACATGTACCAAGATGTAATGAAATCACCAAAATATGCTAAATCAATTTCTCTTTGAGCAAAAACGTGGGCCAAAAATAGATTTATTTGGAGTTTTCACCAAAAACGTGCCCAAGGATAGAGCTTAGAAAAACGTCTTTTAGCAAGATGAATCCATTTTTGATGTTAGAAAATCCATTGCCAAGCAAAAACGACCCTATTGGAGAAGATCTCATGCAAAACCATCAAGTAAATCTCTAACAATCTCCAAAACCGGGTTCTTAGAGGCCCATTACATGTGTTCTTCCAAAATCGGGCTTTTAGGAGGCATGACATGTTTTAAAATATGCAAAAGATGCAAATTGGACCTTTTAAGATGGAATGCATATTTTAAAAACTCCCCGTAAGATAAATCGTGCCTTTTGGGAGGCAGGACAATTTTAAAACATGCATTTAGTTAAAATTGCACCTTTTGGGGTGGATTGCATATTTTAAGTGAAAGCTCATGTTTTTGATGCAATGACACATTTCAACTAAAAGCTCACATTTTTGGTGTAATGACACCAAAAAGGTCCACTTATGATAGTCTTATGCTTGTAAGCTGAACCTTATATGCAGTGACATATAAAATGTCCACTTTCGATGGATTTTACATATAATGACATTTAAAATGTCTGTTTTTGATAACCTAAAGTCATTAAATAAACATATATCAATTTAATTTCACTAAAATGTTACTTTAATGGGACATAAACCATATTTATATATCATATTAAAAATATAACACATAAATATCATTTAAAAAGTATTTAAATGTCAAAAATTAAACTGAAACTATATAGTTTATATAGTCACTTTAAGTAAAAAATCAAAAATTAACTCAACTTAAAATTATAACATAAAGTGCACTGTAGTTACTTTAAGTACAAAATTTAATGATAAAGTAACTTAAAAACATAAGATAAAGTGAATATAAGTTATATTTTTCAAAAAGTGAATGTCAAATTAAAAATATAACATGATTTTTTTAATTTGTGTTGTTGCATCAAAAGGGTCCACTTTTGAGGCACTAAAATGATCGTAACTTTTGACTGACAACTTCGATTGCGCTCTAAGTTAGACCAAATCAAAGGGAAAACTGAAAGGCATGACATGAATAAAACCAAAGGACTAAAAACCAACAAATGCAAACACAAAAGCAAATAAATTGACAATGAAGGCCTCAAAAATCATGCAAAGGCTCGATAAAAAGAAAAATGAAAAGGACTTGATGAAAGCCTTAAATAAAACAATTTGATATACGAATTGGAGTTGATTGATTGATCAACATTAAGCAATTGAATATCAAATTCAACTTAGAGAAATATGAAACTAGCTTGAAAAAGTTGTGTTGTTACCAACATTTTGTGGTGATAAAATGCAAGACAACACAAACCACATGACCGAGTATTAGCAAAACTACCGAGCAATCTAGGCAATACCGAGCCAACACGCTTGCCGAGCTACCCAAGCATTGTTGAGAAAACCAAGCATTGTCGAGCCAGCACGCTTGTTGAGCACCACCAAGGGATGTGTCATGTCCCCACTCTAGCTAAGTCTGTGGCTGCCAAAACTGACTCTTGGAACCCCACCTCTGGTGGTTCTACCTATGTTGGTCGTTCACCTGGAATGAACTAAGGAGGCAATGGTCTATTTGTATTAGGTGTACAATGGTGATGTTGCCTAGAAGAATGAAGGGAGCTCCCAACTGAAGAATGGGACTGATGGTTGCGCTGACTACCAACCACTGAGACCAATCTACTTTGCTCGCCTCTGTGTCCACCCATTTCCAAACGCTCCAAGGTATCTTGTGATCTGTTTAAAGCCTGAGCTATCCTAGGTTGAGTAGTGAATAGGGTCCACACCATCTCTCTCTCTTCATCATCCTGATTCCCTGTGCCACCCACCTGTTCTTCTGCCATAATAGGTTCCTGGTCTATTCCAAACCCTTGCTCAAGTTGAGCTCTCCTGTGCGTATACAATTTGTATATCTCAGCTCTTGGATGCATAGATTCATATTCAATCCACCAACTAGTGACTACCTAGATGCTAATATGAATTATTAAAACTTTTGATCCAGTAACCAAATGCCAAAATGAATTATCAAAACTTTTTAGCCAGTACCCAGATGCTGAAATGAATTATCAAAACTTTTAGCTCAGTCTAGCAGACATGTGAGTTAGCTTATTATGGGATCTTGTAGGTTCACAGGGTTGGATAGAGACCCAGTATGATTATTCAGTGTTGGGGACTTGATGTTTTGGCAGTTATTGATTAGTTGGGAGACGTTCCTTGTTTTTAGGAGGCAGTTCCTACTTTTTAGGAGGTATGATCTTGCCCAGGGTTGGGTCTCCATGAGATTACTCTTTGGGTTCAGTTTCAAAGGGATAGGGCTTGTTTCCTAAATTTTAGGAGCATCCCTAGATTTTAGGGATGAGACTGCCAGTGGATCCTTGATTTCCGACTTCAGTCACAGACAATTGATAGGATGATTTTATGGTTTGTGATGTCAGTTGGGCATTTTGTGGCTATTTGGGTTATATTTTTAATATTTCCTTAGCGTTTAATAATTAAATAAGGCTAAGTTATTAGCCATTTTGGAGTAATAAGGGGTTTTTGGCCTCATCTGGATGCGCATCCTATGGTGTGATAGCTCGTTGGAAAGGTCTCAAAATTCTCTAAATCTTTCTCTTTGGTCTCAGGGCAATTCAATGAACAGATTTTTGTCTATGAGGAAAAAGGTCATTTTCTAGTAACATGACCACTTTAAAATAAGAAATTATAACACTTTCACTACCCAATGCCACTTGGAGACACTTAGGGTTTGATTTGTAATTGAGAGGGGTTATAAGGAGATAGAAGCTTCATTCTAAAAGCATCTTTTGCATATTTGACAACTTGTTTATGAATTTTCTCTGAATGAGTGATTTCTAGTTTGGGACGAAAACCCCAAGTTAGTAATTGGCTGGGATGTAGCCCTCAACAATCTTTGGCACCAAATCTCTTAGGCATTGTGCATGGTGATTAAGGATAGAGGCATCAATTCTCATTGGGGTTTCAGCGTAGCATATCATCTTTACAGTTGGGATGTGGTTCATTGCCACCTGTGGGACGCCATTTGCAGCAAATACACCATGTGGTGTATAGCGTATTGCTTATATTCACCTCCAAATGTATGTTGAATTCAAGAACAATCTTCACCTTCTAGTTTGACATCAAATTTGTATGTGAGCTTTGGGAAATGCATTGGATTTATTGCTTGGCTCTATAATTCAGACAAATCTACCTGGTACAGTTTGCAATAATTCTGATTTTTATTGAATACTTATTTATTTCAGTGTTGTTTCATTGTTGCTATTCCCTATTCGTTTCTATGTTATAAAACCATCAAAAACAAACAAACCTTTCTACACTTCTATCTGGTTCTACAAGAAAACATAAATAAACAGGAAAACAGATTAAAAAATATAAAATTATAGCAGATCAGTAGAAGAGATCCATTAGGGATCTTTCAGTGTTATAACTGACTCCTGGAACCCCACCTTTGGTGGTTCCACCTATGCTGGTCGTTCACCTGGTATGAATTGAGGAAGCAATGATCTATTCGTAGTAGGTGTACAATGGTGAGGCCGCCTAGAGGAATGAAGGGAGCTCCCAACTGAAGAATGGGTCTGATGGCTGTGCTGACTACCAACCACTGAAACTGATCTACTTCACCCGCCTTCATGTCCACCCATCTCCAAACACTCCAAGGTATCCTGTAATATGTCTAAAGAATCATCTAAAACCCCGTTAAACCCAATATGCCACAAGTTGGCTTACAAAAATCATTAACTACACCTAAGACAAATAACCAAGACTCAAATAGGTCTGCACACATCCCTACGATTGATCCATGTCACAATCATACGTTACGCACACTAAATGCACCACGTCGGCCTATCAAATCCACAAGAACACCATTCGGCAAACCGCACCACTGAGCATCAACAAAACTACCAAGCAATCCAGGCATCACTGAGCCAACACACCTACTAAGCTCCCTAAGAATTGTCTAGCAAGACAAGCATTTCCGAGCCAGCACACCTATCGAGCACCACCAAGAGATGACTAAGCAACATCAACTGAGCACGAGTTCAAGCTTCTTCGAGTTCCTTTGATTGCAGAGTTCCTTGGGCAACACTATGCCCCAAGAACAACCCATAATACCGAGCATCAACCCTTCTTCGACCAAGTTCCCCAACTCTAAGGTCCAAAGTACTCCCATCATACAGGATTGCCAACTACCCCAAGATGCTCCTGCATCATATCCACTTCTACATTCTAGTTATTCAATATGTATTTGTGAGTAAATCATTGTGCACGTGTGTTAATGTTAAATTTACATCTTATTAAGAAATGACAAGTAGTATTGGATGCTTGCTTATTATCACAATTGATAGTGAAATACAAAAAAAGATGAGACCCCCAATGTAGCATAAGATGCATCAGCATTCCTTCTTCTAGTTGTGATGCACTTTAAGGGAAACTGATAGTGATGTAATAAATAGGTAGTTATTTAGTAGGGTCTCATATCTATTTCCTACTAATAGGGTCACTATGTATGTGAGTCAATCACTAGGGACATGTAATAATGACCTCATGTATTTTGTGTTGTTAGACTTGTGCCCTTGCTGATTGCACCAAGTGGTATGGGATACTCGTTTCATCATCACAATTGGTAGTGTTTCGAGAAAAAGTTTGGTTCCATGGTACAATAGATTCTTTTATTTTTTTGGCTAGCATGTACTAAAGGGCCTATGTGTTAGTGAACTAGGTAAAGGGAAAATGATTGTAGCAAGGTTGTAACCACTTCCTTTCTTTAGTTGGAGAAGATGATTGTAGTAAGTTTGTAACCACTTCCTTTTTATTGGTTGGTTAGTATGTGCACTTGATAAGTTGTTGAACTATTCACATTGTGTATATGGGTCATATGCATGAGCTTGTCACATTGTATTTGTGACACATGCATGATTTATTCACATTAAGTATGTGTTGTGTGCATGAGCTAGTCACACTGTGTATAATTGTTGTATACATAAGCTAGTTATATGGTATATAGGTGTTGCGTGTGTGAATTATATGTACAAGAAAATAACTCAATGTAAACGTTTTGTATGTATGAGCTGGTTACTAAGTGGATTTGGTGGTGTTTTTCACTAATGCTAGCATTTAACTATTACACAATTGTATGTAGACTTGAATTGGAAGTATAACTACAACAAATGACTTGAATTTAAAAGAGAGTTTGGAAATCTCATCCCAAATGTGAGGATGAAGATTCTATCATTGGGTGGAAACTATGGAGCTTTTGATTCCCAAAGGGGATAACTAGGTAGTGTCATCACAAGTCAACCTCAAGGTATAGGTTTAGTGGATGTTTAGTCTAGAAATAACGATAACAACAATAAACAAAAGTAGAAAAAAAATGGTACTTTATCCTAGGAAAGACCTTCAACTTGAAGGGAAAACCCAACCAAATGAATGCCACCAAACTAAAGGGTCTCAAAAGCCATGTTAGTGAGCATAGCATCATTGACCATCCACTAGAGGAATTCCACCTCGAGATACACCAGTTTTCGGATTAGGGGCAACTCGCCCAAAAACTTGACATTTCTGAGTTGAGATGCACCATCTTGTAGAAAATATCAATACCATGAAGCCTACAATAATCAATCTTGTTCTTAATGGACTAGAGCAAGAGATAATCTCTTCCTAGTTCTCACAAGCCTTCAGTGTCATCCCAATAACCAACAAAATGCATGGGCAAAAGATTTGGGAAACTAGGGTTTTTCTTCATCCATTCACTTTGCTGCTCATCCAAATTAGAGATATTGGGCCCCAAGCTATAAGACGGCCCATTTAGATCTCTCTCCACTTTCGTCTCCTTGCAGTCACCCACAATGAGATGCTTCAAGGATCTCGACAAGATCTTGGCCTGATGTCCAAATTTCCTGTCTCCAATGGTGCCTCTCAACTCTATTACAAGTAAGCACAACAATGTAACTTTTGCATAATGAACACCTTCTGCATCTGCCTCACCTTGTACCCTAAAACCACCTATGGAAAATAGATTCTAGCTTTCAGTTTGAGTTCAAATCACTTCCCCTCTTAATGAGAGACAAGATATTTGTGGCCTAAAACACTTATGTAAACCTCAATAGATACATGAGCTAGTGAAAAGAAACTTCTTTGCTGTTATCAAAACCTTGCTATGATACCATGTTAATGTTTGGTCTATAAATAACGACTACAACAATAAACAAAAGTAGAACAAAAGGGTAGAAGAGACACAATGACTTATCCTAGGAAAACATTTCAACTTGAAGGAAGAAATCCAACCACACCAAAAAAATCTCTCTTTTAGTGATATAAAAACATTCAAGTACGATGCCTTTTACTTGATACAAATTGTACTTACACAAACAAGGCAATCATGTACACACACACACACACACATACATAGAATTGAAAGACTCTTCATATCACAACCGAAGGTCTCTTCAATTTCCATAGCAAGTTTCATATTTTCAAATGCATGACTCTTCACGTCGCATGTCTCTTCATATAATAAAATGTGACACCTAGCACATATTGAATGCCACATTGTGCTCAAATAATATGACGAAAATATCATCATAAATATCTTCTCTAGTTGTTGACACAATACTGAGTTATTGTCCTGATTTCTACCTATAGCAAAATCAGAGATAAAGATCTCTACAAAACTACAATTTCAACATTTAGGTCTAGTGATGACCATAATATTAGGAGCTTACCATATTTTAGTGCAAGTATGTAAGTTGCAGTACAAAGTTGTTGACACGCATATGGTTGGTAAAGCTATGAAGTTGGCACTTGTAAATCTATAGAGGATTTTTGCTTGATTAAGTTGATGTGTGGTGAAATTAAAAATAATATGAAATTTATATGTACTTGTGCAATATAACACACATGTCCCATTGCAAATTGGGACCCCCCCACCGCCCTCCCCCTCTTTTTGCATGGTAGTAGAATTTTGGTCTCATGTCACCTTAGTTTGGTGGTGATTCGGAGTCTTAAAGTCTTTATGCTAGGTTTGAGCAGCCCTAAATGCAAGCTCTTGTCTATTTATTGAGAAGTTGAACTATAAAGGAATAGAATCATTTAGGAAGGAATCCACACTTAGCCAAGTTTTAGGTGAAGTTGAGCCTTAGTCAAGATCTGATAAAGAAGGGGAGAATTTGACTTGAAGCCCAAAATGTGATCCTTGTGAGAAAGTGGAAGTTTGATTGTGTAAGAACCCCAACTCGTTCTAACTTCAATTATGGTGGTTTGACATTTTGTCAAACACTTAGCATGCAAGCTTTGATACCATTGTAAGTACCCTCTCCAAGAAGATTCTTGTAAATACAAACTTTCTCTCTTATTTGTGTTTGTTTTGATGAATGTGGTATATTTGCAATATTTGATATGACTATATAATACAAGTAAAATATATTAAAATAATTAAATTTTCAACTTAAAGCTGAAATTGCATTCAAAATATACAACTAAAAATTTGAGATTTTCATATCAGCTTATATATTCTCTACTTTCATAAAATATCGACAACCCAGTTCATAAAATATCCCCTGTAATCAAAATCAACAATACCCAGCAAAACTAGGAGTTACAATTAATGAACACATATGTAAACATGCCTCGAAAGTTTGAAACCCTTTGAAAAGGATGAATAATAGCAGCAAATGAATAGCTTGAAATCTGATCAACAGTGGCTGCAATAATGAACCTATAGGCCTGCATTAGGTGAAACTTAAAAAAAGTTTTAACCCTTGCACAAATCTGCTCTTTCTGCTCATATTGGATTCCTGGATGAAGTCCACACTATTGTAATGATCCCTTAATTAATGACATCTGAGATTTCGGCCATATAGATATACCAAATAAAATATACATAAATATTTATAATATACATATCCTAATGCATATACATACATACATATATGAATGAAATGTACTTATATCTCATACAAACAATATTATATATTTATAGACATAGATATATATGATCATTTACATTAATTGATATAATATGAAACTGAGTAACATAACTTACAATTACTTGTCAGATATAAGATTAAAGTATATAAAAAAAACAAATTCTTTTAAACCCACAACCCTTGGTCAGACCATGGCTGTGAGCAAAGGTCGCGACCTTGGTCGAGTGACCAAGGGTCACTGCTTATAGAGTATGCTGCCACATATTAGTGAGTGGTAGGGAGACCATGTAGGAAAATAAAAGAACATAGTCAGCACATAAAGCAATAAAGGTTATTAAGTACAGAAAAATAAAAGACAGTGGTGATAATAAAGACAGGGAGCCGTTGAAGATATACAGCAGTACAGATAAGCAATAAGAATTAAGTGTCAAGAACAGCGTTGATAATAGAAAAAGAGACATCAATGAATATATTAGACAGTCAATGGCAATTACAAGACTGTAGCAATAAGGAGTGGTAATGAAATTGACAAGAAACAGTGACAATAGCAGAGATGAGAAACAAATTGGAAGAGGGAATATGGAGGGAAAAAAAGAATAAAGAAAGGACTTGATGGTACTTCGAAGGGTATAAGAGAAAAGCATAAAAACAAGTAGATAGAAATAACAGCATTAATAATTACTGAGGCAAGGCAGCGATAAGAAAATAAAAAGAAAAACAGCGTAAACATAAAATACAAACAACGAAAGCCATTTTTAATAAGATATATTATAAAGTGATTGGACCAAGAGGAGCATTACAAATACTTCAGTACTGTGATAAATCACAGTTTTGGTAATAACAAATTGGAGAGTTAATAAGAAACTTAGAGAAGCGCATAGAGAACATTTGGAATTAGTGAGAATTAAAATCAGAATAACATCTCAAGAATAAAGTGCAGATTTAGACACAGCCAAGAGGTATATCATATTTATTTCATATTTAATATTTATATTATTATTATAGAAGAATACGAATCATGATGGGGTGAGAACTTTATTGTTCTCATAGAGACCAAGTTGATCTTGGTAGAGGGCATTTGTTATGGATATCGAGTTTCTTGTAAAGAGAACTCATAGAGATTCCCTAAGAATGTCGGGATTCCAATTTGGAACCCAGAGAGATTTATAGAGAATCTCTAGAGACAATATATATATTGTAGTGGTTAGTCATATGCATATGTTAGAGATTAGATCCTTGGTCAGAGGTGGGATCTCTGCTAAGTGATTATTGCTAATGAGTGCACTCGTTAATAGAGATCTTAGAGCCCATAGAAAGGCACTCTCAATGCGATGGTTTCCTAATTGAGAATAATTCTCATCAGAGGGTAAGGTAAATCTGAGAAGAGTACTTTCTAAGGATTTGGTGGGTTAGTATGGGATTAGTGAATAATTAATTTAATGGTTATTTATCTTATTATCTACTAACACCTGTTGCAGGTCTTATAAGTAATTGATTGCATATCTATATATATTTTATCATGTACTAACAAATTGTTACAAGTTATTGCCTTAATTAAGTCAATTCGGAAGTGGGGAGATTATTGTGGTATCAAAGCACAATCCCGCCATCTTGTGAGTAGAAGCTTATGCAAACTTACGAGAGAAGAACAAAGAAGCCACAATGAATGACTTAGACATATGGAATAAACAAACCAGACATTGATAAGTGGAAAAATCAAATCAGGCACTCCTCCAAGCCCTACAAAACATGGGAAATTCAATCAATAATTTAAAAGGCCCATCCCAACCAAGGGAGAGGCACTAGCTCAAATCATTCAGAGAACAACAGTATAACCTCTAACACTAAAATACCCCAATCCCCATTCTTTCCTAGGGAAGGGTCCCTAAGAGAAGAAGGAATAGAACAACTCATGACCCAAATTGAAGATATAACAAGGGCTTATGCAGAGCTAGATCCTCATTTTAGAGAAGTAGTATCATTTAGAGAGTTTTGTGAAGATTAGTGAAGAGAGACACCCAAGAGGCATGTAAATAAGGAATTCAAGCACAACGTGAATAAGGTAACACTTCCAAACTTTGATGGATCAGGGAAGATTACAACTCATGCATGTTTACAAGATTTCAATACATTTTTCATCTTAAGTCCCATGATAGAAGAAGATGCCCTCCAATTGGAATAATCCATTCAAAAGGAGCAACACATCAAATGGTGGCACCACCGACTTTCCTCCCTAGGACATCAAGATATAAACTCCTATGGAGAATCCTCCCCAAAACTTATTAACGGGTTTAATGAAAGAGATGTGGAATGGTACTTACAAGATTTAACACATCTTAAACAAATTAGAATAGTAGATTAATTTGCACATCAATTCCAAGGGTTGTCAGTTATGATTCCTAATCCCTTCCAAAATAGACTCACTCATATGTACATATAAGGTCTCAAAGAATCCACAAAAAATGTTGTGAAACCATTTGACCCACAAACGCGAGAGGAAGCTGTCAAGAAAGAAAGAAAGAAAGAAAGGTTGAATCTAATAATATTAGGGAAAGGTCCAAAAGCTTCATTTCTAGAATGTTCCATCAAAGTGAAGAAGCAAAGAAGGATAACCAAGATAAACCATGTTAATCCATGGAGCATAGGACAAATGTCAACAAAGGGAAGAACTAATCCAAAAGAATTTATATTTCAAATGTAAAGAGCCGTAGATACATGGTCACCAATGCAAAAAAGGGCTAAAGTAGATGAATAAGAATATGGAATTCTAGCCATCATCACTCAAGTAAAGGACATAGAACATTTAAATAAAGGAGACATTACAATTATTCTTTGTATGTTAAGGATGATAAGGGTGTAGAATTATTTATTGAGTATTTTCTTAGAGAATTGTGTTGTCAAGATAAATGGAATAACGGTGATATCCTAATTAGGCAGAGTAGTTCCAGCAATCTAGAACACTTTCAAAGATCATATAACTATTATAACTCCTTGAATAAAATAAATAAAACCTTCTTAAATTTCCAAGTCTTGGGAAAATAAATCATCAAAATGCTTGAAGACAAGAAAAAATTGAGATGGGGCACTGTAATGACCCTTAATTAATGGCATCTGAGATTTCCATATTGATAAACCAAATTTCACACACACACATACAGATATATACGTGTGTGTAATATATATATATATATATATATGATGAAATGTACTTATATCTCATACAAATAATATTATATATTTACATAAATACATATATGGTCATTTCAAATAATTGATATAATATGAAATTGAGTTACATAACTTACAATTACCAGTCAAATATAAGATAGAAGTTTATTTAAAAAGAATTTTTATTTTATTTTATTAAAGCCACAATCCTTGATTGGACTAAGGTCGTGACCTTGGCTGACTGACCAACAGTCGCTACCTATGAAATATACCACCTCATATAAGTGAGCGGCAGGGAGGCCACATAGGAAAAGAAAAGAACACAGTCAGCACATAAAGCGATAAAGATTATTAAGTAAAGTGAAATAAAATACATAGTGGTGATAAGAAAGTAAGCGTGCCTTTGACAATATATAGCGACAAGGATAAGCAATAAGAGTTAAGTGTCAGGAACAGTGTTGATAAAAGAAAAGAGATATCAACGGATATATTAGATAGTCAGCAACAATTACAAGATCGCAGCGGTAAGGAGTGGTAATGAAAGTTGGCAAGAAACGACGACAATAGCAGAGATATGAAACGAATTGAAAGAGGGAATAAGGAGGCGAAAAAATAAGGAAAGGACTCGATAGGTACTTAGAAGGGTATAAGGAAAAAACATTAAAACAAGAAGATACAAATAACATGATTAATAATTACTGAGGCAAGGCAGCGATAAGAAGATAATAAGAAAAGTAGTGTAAACATAAAATACAAACAATGACAGCTATTTTTAATAAGATATATTATAAAGTGACCAGACCAATAAAGCATTACAAATACTACAGTATTGTGATAAGTCACAGTTCTGGTAATAATAATCTGCAGAATTAATAAGGAAACTTAGAGAAGAACGTAGAAAACATTTGGAAGAAGTGAGAATTAAAAGCAAAATAATATCTAAGGAATAAAGTGCAGATTTAGAGGGAACCAAGAGGTACATCATATTTCTTTTCATATTGAATATTTATTTTATTATGATAGAAAATTATGAATCATGATGGGATGAGAACATTCTAGTTCTCATAGAGACCAAGTTGGTCTTGGTATAGGGCATCGTTATGGATGTTGAGTTTCTCATAAATTAAACTCATAGAGATCAAAGGGCGTTCTCTAAGAATGTTAGGATTCCAAATTGGAAACCAAAGAGAGATTTATAGAGAATCTCTAGAGACTATATATATATATATATATATATATATATATATATTGTATGGATTAATCATATGCATATGTTAGATATCAAAGACTTGATCGAAGGAGGGATCTTAGCTAAGTGATTATTGTTAATGAGTACGCTCATTAATAGAGATCCCAAAGGCCTTAGAAAGGTGCCCTCAATGTGATGGTTGCATAATCGAGAATTATTCTCACCAGAGGGTTAGGTAAATCTAAGAAGAGTACTTTCTAAGGACTAGGTGGGTTGTTATGGGTTAGTGAATAATTAGTTTAATCGTTATTTATCTTATAATCTACTAGCACTTGTTAAAGGTTTTATAAGTAATTGATTTCATATCTATTTACATTTTCTCATGTACTAACAAACTGTTACAGTTATAGCCTTCATTACTCAATCCAGAAGTGAAGACATTACAACTATGGCAGTGATTCAGCTGATCTCTCACAGCCTCATCATTACAATTATGATGAAGAGTTCTTGTTCTTCAAAGGATAAAAATGGATGAAACCTTTGGCTTCTGTTTCATGTCATTGACTTCTTCATGGTCACGACACCTATGTCATGAGTATGAAGGGACTTAATGCTGCTGTTCTCAAACAAATCAGAAATGACAACATGCCTCTATGAAGAACCTCCTTTATCATGTGTAGAAAAAACACTAGTGACTGCTCCACTAAGTAAAGGATCAACTTCCACATCTACCTTCTTTCCCATGGTTCCTTTTGCATGATAAAATCATTTAAATTAGTGTTTGCTTTTTTCTTCCTTACAAAGGATCCAAGATGCTTGGATGTTGTAGAAGCCCTGATAAATTTTTATTATGACCTTGAAAGACATTATTATAATATTGAAAGGCATGCATCAGCCGAGTAAAATCATATATAGATTATAACAAGTTCTAACTTCAATTTTGGCAATTTGACATTTTGTCAAACACTTAGCATGAAAGCTCTGATACCAATGTATGAATGAATGAATGAATGAAGGAATTTTAATGACGTCCACAAGACCAATGGTCTAAGGGACCAAGAGAAAGTCAATTAATCAGTTGGCTACAATTTCTCCAAGTTGTCCCTTCTATGGTGGATCCACATTAAGAAAGTTGTCATTTTGTACAATCTTGCCTCTTCAAAATGTTCATTCATGCTGTTCACCTATAACTTGTCATCGTATTGTATTCAAATATCTTCATAAGTTTCACACTTTTCGATTAAATGCCACTTTGTTTCAACCACCCCTCTGTTTTTGCCTGCCTGATTTGTCCACATGACAGCCCTAACTTTCTCTAATACCCACTTTTTAATCTCAATGTTAGTGCTTGGGCACTCAATTTTTATGTTCCATCTGTTCGACCACTTGCTCTTTTGTTTCATCGAGCTCTTCATCAACAACCATCTTCCAGTGATGCTTGTCCATATTTCCTGTTTTTTTAAAAGTATCTTAGCAAGTGAATAATTGTAGAGACTTAAATCGGAAACATACGTGCCTCCACGAGGAGTATCTCGTAAGGGATCATAGACTTGACCTTGACATAAGAACCCTCTCTAGGTGGATTCCCGTAAACACAAATTTTCTGTCTTGTTTGTGTTTGTTTTCATGAATGAATTTAGTATATTTGCAATGTTTGATATGACATTACAATGCAACATATAAAAGATATTCAAATAATAAATTTTCCAACTTAAAACTGAAATTGTATTGAAAATATGCAACTGAAAACTCCAGATTTTTATATTAGCTTAGATACTTAGTATTTTTCACAAAATATCAATAAATCACTTCATAAAATATCCCCTATAATCCAATTCAATAGTACCTAGAAAACTAAGCATTACAATTAATGCAATCACGTGTAAACATGACTTGAAACCTCTTGAAATGATGAATAACAATGAATGAATAGCTTGAAATCTGATCAACAATGGCTGCAATAGTGAAGCTACAGGTCTGCATTAAATGACACTTCAAAAATGTTTCAAACCCTTGTGCAAATCTACTCTTTATGCTCAGATTGGATTCTTGGATGAAGCCCATACAATGACAATGATTTACCTGATCTCTCACAGCCTCAAAAGTGCAATTAGGATGAAGATATTTTGTTCTTCAAAGCGTAAAAATGGCTAAAACCTTTAGTTTTTCTTCCATAGTCACAAATTCCCAAAAGCATAGTACAAAATGATCATCATAATGAGGTTGATTTTCTTTTTGATGTGCTTCTATAACTCCAATCTCCTTAATAGCATTTAAATCCACTTTTAGGTTTTCAATAACACTTTATAACAAGTCTTCGAACTTGGGTGCTCATATTCATGGATTATAAATGTATTGTAATATCATAAATGATAATATAACTTGTGTGCACATTGAATTTATAAAATACTTTAATGTTTTGGCCTACAAAATATAATGCATTAATTGTACTTTATGTGACAAATGAAGTGTCACGACCTCATTGAATATAGAATGGCATTTTAACCTTATAAATAATTATTAATAATCACTTTATTAATAATTAAAATACAATAACTCCACAAATAATCATTGTTTATCAATTCCGTCTGAACTTGGGAGTTAATGAGAGTTAACCATTATGTCCATTGTGCACCCAATTTGCCTTACTAAACATAGTAGGGGTCCATCTCTATCAACCCCTAACCTGCTATTATTAGTAAAAGTGCATACCCGATCATTAAAGATGCCAAGGCTCAATACCACAACTAAGGTCGGTTCGAGTGCTCTGCCAAATATAATGACTGTGCGAAATGACTTACTATTATTAGTATGTGATGTCCCCAGAGTGGGCCCCTAACGGAAGGTGACGTAGGTCTGTCCGTGCGGTTTGTCGCTACCACGTGTCCGGGGTCCTCGCTAGCGAGGCTATCCTGGGGTTGCCCCCTTAACGCGGGGAGGTGCCGTTTACTAACAGTCTGGGCTTTTGGTACAACGGTTACTAACTTGGGATCAGAGCAAAAGTCCTGCCATCCTGTGGAGGTTTTATCGGGAATTTGGAACAGCGGGGAAAGTGTTTGACGAAATGTCAAAACACTAAAATCAGAGCATGCGACAAAGGCATTATAATTTCCGCAATACCAAAGCAAGACAAGATAGGACTTCAGACCTGCAGGGCGAACAGTCTAGCTCATCTATCCAGGTAGATATAGAATCCAGTCATACAGACACAGGGGAGGTATTCTTTGATCAAGACTACGACCACAATATGGATAGAGGCGGGAATGCCGGTCCAGATCAGCGAGAGGAAAGATTTTTACAGTTATTAGACACCTTGGCACAGGGACAGCGATTAGCAGAACAGAGAGCACAGGAACAGAACCAGAGAATGGAGCTTATGATGCAGATGATGGCTCGACAAATGGGGTTGAACGCTAACATAGGTGGAGGAAATAATCAGAATGGTCACAATCAGAATGGGAATAATCAGGATGAGATACATAATGGAGGCGAACAAATTGGGAACAATTTCGATCATGCACCCCAGCAAGCTAGGACAGTGAGTTCGAGGCCTATGATTCCTACGTTCCTTCCTAGGGCTCCAGAGCAGCCGGTACCAGAACCCCAGATCACTGACATACAGGATCAGCTGAGGAGAGATTGGGAAGCAGGAGGTCCAGATTTTACAGCTGCAATCACCTTCAGAGAGTATATGGATGTGCGGATGAAGCATATGCCCCGTGGACAAGACAGGACTCAAAGCTATGAGCTACGAAAGAAAGTAGGAAAACTACAGTTACCATATTATGATGGCTCGGGAAAGTCTACAGCAAGAGCTTGGGTTCAAAAGCTCGACACATACTTTCAATTGAACCCTATGTCCGAGGAAGAAGCTATTAAGTATGCAGCAATTCACTTGGATGGGTTAGCACACGAGTGGTGGCATCATGGTATGGTCACTATGGGTCATGCACACATTACTTCATATGTGGAGTTCACGGAGAGGCTGATTGAACGATTTGATAAGAAGGATCCAGAACTCCATTTCAAGGAGTTAGCTCAGCTTAAACAGTGGGGATCATTGGAAACCATACATTTCGGAGTTTCAGAAACTTGCAGTGTTAGTAACAGATGTATCCGAACGGAGGCTATTGGTTTTATTTATGGATGGGTTAGTTGATCCGTTGAGAGGGTGGATTAAAGCTCTCAACCCTCCCACTTTGCAAGAAGCCATTAAGAAAGCTCGTGACATGGATTCTGCTTCAGCTTCTAAAAATAAATTTCAGGCAAAGAGTTTCCCTTCAGGAAAAGATAAGGACAGGAAACCCTTTCATAGAGAGGCGCAGCTACCAAGGGAGGAAAGTAAGAAACTGGACAAGGAGACACTTAATGACTTGCGTAGGAAGAAGTTATGCTTCTATTGCAAAGGACCGTATGAGTACGACCATGACTGTCCTATGAGGCCAAAAGGGAAGGCCAACCGGGCAATGTGGGCTTATTACGAAGAATCAGATTCAGATGGTTCGGAACATCATGATGAGGATCCTGATGAAGCAGAGGGAGAGCAGGAGATAGGCAGTGCAGGGCAAAAGCAGGAAACAGAGCTACATTTACAGGAAGCACGACTGTCTAGTATCCAGAGAGAGGGATCTTTCAGACTTCGGGGAGTCTTGGCTGGGCAGAAGGTTATTACATTGTTGGACACAGGTGCCACACATAATTTCATTGATGTACGATTCGTGGAGAAGCGTGGACTCATTACTGAGGAGTTCGAGGGACTAAGAGTCAAGGTAGCTGATGGGTACACTCTTCGTTGTGACAGGATGGTACGAGATCTACCTATGCGCCTGAACAACTATGAGTTTAAGGCGGACTATCATGTGGTCAACATGGGTGACATGGACATAGTACTTGGAATGCAGTGGCTACATTCATTGAAGGTGGTTACTCTGAGATTAGAGGATATGGAGATACAATTTGAAATGAATGGTAGGACTCATGTGCTAAAGGCTATCCGTAATGGAGACATCAGGACTATCTCATTTAGGCGGCTGGAGAGATTAACTAGGCATAATGATATAGAGTGGGCAGCAGTTTGTACTTTGATACCTACACAGGAGGAGCAACATAAGGCGGAATATCATCCTGATATTCAGAAATTGAGGATTAAGTACGAAAAGGTATTCAGTGAGATTCCACCAGGCAGGCCACCGGATAGAGGCATTGAGCATATTATTGAGCTGGAGGAAGGTGCTAAACCTATCATGATCACACCATATCGACATCCAAAGCGACTCAAGGATGAGATCGAAAGGACCATTGAGGAGTTGCTAGCTATGGGGCACATCCGACCAAGTAAGTCACCTTTTGCATCTTCTGTTGTTTTGGTAAAAAAGAAGGATGGAACGCTTCGGATGTGTATTGATTACAGGGCATTAAATAAGAGAACCATTAAGAACAGGTATCCTATTCCTCGCATTGATGAGTTGATAGATGAATTGCATGGGGCTTGTTATTTCACGAAAATTGATTTGAGATCAGGATATCACCAGATCAGAGTCCGTGAACAGGATATTGAGAAAACTGCTTTCAGATGTCATTGTGGGCACTTTGAGTTTGTAGTCATGCCTTTCGGCCTGACCAATGCACCTGCCACTTTCCAGTCCACTATGAACAGAGTTTTCCACCATCAGTTGAGGAAATTCGTGTTGGTGTTTTTTGATGACATTTTGATCTATAGCCGATCATGGCAGGAGCATCTAGAGCATTTGGAGACAGTGTTGAGCATTCTACAGAAGGAGTCCTTGTATGCAAAGGAGTCCAAATGTGACTTAGGGATGACCGAGCTATTATATTTGGGACACATCATTAGTGCAGATGGAGTGCGGATGGATCCTGAAAAGATTCGCGCCATTATTGATTGGCCTCCACCAGAGAACCTTACACAGTTGAGGGGGTTCCTTGGTTTATGTGGTTTCTATCGCAGGTTTGTCAGTGGCTATTCGCGACATGCAGCTCCCATGACAGATCTCCTGAAAAAAGGGGAATTTGTGTGGACTCAGAAGGCACAGGACTGTTTTATGAGATTTAAGGAGATAATGACTACATGCCCAGTTCTAGCACTACCTGATTTCACGAAGCCATTTGAGCTTCAATGTGATGCATCTGGAGAGGGAGTAGGTGCTGTACTTATGCAGAATAAGCACCCCATAGCTTATGAGAGCAGGAAACTCAGAGGACCCGAGCGTTCATTCAGTATATATGATAAGGAGATGTTGGCTATCATGCATGCTTTGGCCAAGTTTAGACAATATCTTGTGGGTAGCAAGTTTTGTATTAAAACTGATCATAACAGTCTGAGGCATTTCTTGGGACAGCGGGACCTGAATGATCGCCAACAAAAGTGGGTAAGTAAGTTGCAGGCATATGATTTTGACATCTCATATGTCAAGGGAACTCAGAATGTTGTTGCAGATGCTCTATCTCGAAGGCCACACCTCACTCTTATGGTTCAGATATCAGAGGATTGGCGACATTTGATTATAGCAGAGTATGCCAGGGATACATGGGCCTCCGATATAGTAGAGGGAACAGTGATTGATACCAGATACACACTTATAGATGATTTAATCATTTACAAGAACAGGATTTACCTAGTCCCAGGATCGAAGGTTAAGCGACTGATCTTGAGAGCATTTCATGACTCACCGACAGCAGGCCATCCCGGGTACTTCAAGACTTACAGATCAGTTCGAGAGCGGTTCACTTGGAAAGGGCTGAAAGTTGATGTTTTGCAGTATGTTCGAGAGTGTCTTGTTTGCCAGCAAAACAAACAAGAACACACCTATCCGGCAGGGCTCTTACAGCCACTTCCGATCCCTGACAGGAAATGGGAGTGCATATCCATGGACTTTATCACAGGTTTGCCCAAGGTACAAGGACGGGATTGTATTTATGTGGTGGTAGATAGATTAACGAAATATGCTCATTTCTTTCCTGTCACCACTACACACTCAGCAGCTCAGGTGGCAGAAGTTTTCTTTCGGGAGGTTTTCAGATTGCACGGATTGCCTCGGAACATTGTGAGTGACAGGGATAGCCGTTTCATGAGTCACTTTTGGCAGGAGGTATTCCGGTTATGTGGCACGGAGCTTACACCCAGCACTAGCTATCACCCACAAACCGATGGTCAGACAGAGATTGTGAACAAGTGGGTGGAAGGGTATTTAAGGAATTATGTAGCAGCTCAGCAGCGAGCTTGGGTCAGATGGATATATCTCTGCGAGTATTGTTACAATACTACATATCACCTCACTATACAGATGACACCCTTCATGGCACTTTACGGTTATGAAGCACCTAGCTTCTTGGATTTGTTATTGGGCGACAGCCGGGTACCCAGTGCAGGTGAATTATTACAGGAGAGTAAGGACATAGTTGCTACTCTCAAAGATAATATTGCGAGAGCTCAGAACCAGCAGAAGCAGTATGCAGATCAGAAGAGGACTGAGCGTAGTTTTGAGGTAAACGATATGGTTTACCTCATGTTGCAGCCATACAGGCAATCTACTCTTAAGAAGAGTGGTGCAGAGAAACTCAAGCCACGCTATTATGGGCCATTCAGAATTATCAGGCGAGTTGGTGAGGTGGCTTATGAGTTGGAGCTTCCCGCAGACAGCAGAGTGCACAATGTGTTTCATGTGTCACGCCTCAAGAAGGCTTTGGGTCAGAATGTGGTGCCTTCTGCAGTATTACCTCCTTTAGATGATGAGGGAAAATTGATTTTAGTACCAGAGTCCATCCTGGAAAGCAGAGAAAAGCAGCTTCGCAGAAGAGTGATCAGAGAGTACTTGGTTAAGTGGAAAGATCTACCTGTTGAGGATGCTACTTGGGAGGGGGAAGCTATTTTGCAGCACCCGGCGTTGAGATTGCTTGAGGCCAAGCAATTTCAGGAGGGGCGGACTGTAATGTCCCCTCTTTAGTTCGACATGGCATTAAACATGGATTTGCCTATCCCAGACTCTCGTAGGCAAATGGTGTGGAGAGAGAGTCAATGTTGCGGATCAGATGGTCATATTATGCTTTTGAAGAAGTATTAAGAGGTTTTATTTCATTATTATGTGTTATTGGGGCCTACATGTTATAATTTTAAGTTGAGTTGCACTTTTTATTTTTTTTAAAGTTACTTTATTATAAAAAGTGCCTTATAATGAGAAGTTTATAAAGGATGTTTCTAGAAGTTCTAGTAACTTCTTAGAAAAGTAAATAAATAGAGGGCTGGGCCTCTCATTTGGACATGCGGGGATTTGAGATTCCTTCTACTTCTTCATTGTGGAGCAATTTGTAGCCTCTTGGGTCTGCAAATTATTCGATCTTTGGGAACGAATCACTCCCTTGGATTGGCGACTTTGAAGGTGTGAAATATCACCTGAATTGTTGCAGTTGAGGAGTTGGTATTCAGCCATCTCATTTGAACTTCATTGAGAAATTGTTTGAAGGGTTTATTTTGATTGGAATAAGGGTTTCAGATTTGCCCTAGCATTGGTGAAGCATGTGACAAGGGTTTGGAAGCAATTCAGCACTTTTCTGTGAAGTCCATATCTGGGCCTGCGACACACATTTTTGCTCATATCTTCCTATCCCTTTGGAGTTCGATTTTATGCATTGGAGGGGTTATATATTAACCCTAGGCGTTTCAGATCATACCAAATTTGGCACCCATTACCAAGTAGATTATTTTATAGCAGGGCCGTACATAACAGGGCTGAACTAGGGCACGGGTCACAAATTTGTTCGTATCTCACAAACAGTTCAGAGATTAATTTTATGCCTTTGGGAAATCATCAAACAACCCTAGGCGTCCCTGTTTAGGGCATTTTCGTCAGCAGAAAAAAATACAAAAAATTCAGACATTGAAATCGCAGTCTCTCAGCTACCTGGTACAGCCAGCACAGGGTTGCAGATTTGTCACAGTTGGAGGGCAGTTTGGACAGATTTGAGGAGTCTTCTTCATCAGCTTTCATCAGCAATTAAGGCAGCGTCTCCAGGTTTTTATACATTGCTTAGTGATTGAGTTTTTGCACAGAATTGCATATATATATACAGTTACTGGTGAATCAGTCCAGAATGCGTTATAATCAGTCATCATTGTAATTGGATTGATGCATTGTAAGGTTTTGTTATTGTCCTAGGTTCATTGTAATGGTCCATATCAATTCAGAAAATAGTCTTTATAATCAGTCATTATCATTTATGATCTGCCATTGCATAGCTGTGACAGTCCATTAAAAATCAGATATTGTAAACCAGTCATCTACCATTCCAAATCTGAACAGTGATATTCTTTCAAAGCATTGTATTGTCTTATGCACAAAGGTTGATATGATGTAAACTGAATTACTTGGTTGTGACAGTCTACTAAGATCTCATATTCAGTCATTGATGTACACAGTCCTTACAATCAGATTGCATGCATTGTTAGGATTAGATATAATGGTTTATATGCTGTCCTCAATCCATGTTAGTATTCACATACAAATCTGAAAATTGTCATATTTTAAATATTGTTATTGTTATCGTAAATTACATGCCAAGTGTTTGATAAAATTCCTAGTTCATTTTGAGGGTTTCAGTGGTCTTTATAGTAAGGGTCATTACAGTGGTATCAGAGCCGGAGGTCTCGAGGTCGAGACCCGCGGAGCGTGGTGGGCTGTGATGTCCCCAGAGTGGGCCCCTAACGGAAGGTGACGTAGGTCTGTCCGTGCGGTTTGTCGCTACCACGTGTCCGGGGTCCTCGCTAGCGAGGCTATCCTGGGGTTGCCCCCTTAACGCGGGGAGGTGCCGTTTACTAACAGTCTGGGCTTTTGGTACAACGGTTACTAACTTGGTATCAGAGCCGGAGGTCTCGAGGTCGAGACCCGCGGAGCGTGGTGGGCTGTGATGTCCCCAGAGAGGGCCCCTAACGGAAGGTGACGTAGGTCTGTCCGTGCGGTTTGTCGCTACCACGTGTCCGGGGTCCTCGCTAGCGAGGCTATCCTGGGGTTGCCCCCTTAACGCAGGGAGGTGCCGTTTACTAACAGTCCGGGCTTTTGGTACAACGGTTACTAACTCTGTGATGTCCCCAGAGTGGGCCCCTAACGGAAGGTGACGTAGGTCTGTCCGTGCGGTTTGTCGCTACCACGTGTCCGGGGTCCTCGCCAGCGAGGCTATCCTAGTAACCGTTGTACCAAAAGCCCGGACTGTTAGTAAACGGCACCTCCCTGCGTTAAGGGGGCAACCCCAGGATAGCCTCGCTGGCGAGGACCCCGGACACGTGGTAGCGACAAACCGCACGGACAGACCTACGTCACCTTCCGTTAGGGGCCCACTCTGGGGACATCACAGCCCACCACGCTCCGCGGGTCTCGACCTCGAGACCTCCGGCTCTGATACCAAGTTAGTAACCGTTGTACCAAAAGCCCAGACTGTTAGTAAACGGCACCTCCCCGCGTTAAGGGGGCAACCCCAGGATAGCCTCGCTAGCGAGGACCCCGGACACGTGGTAGCGACAAACCGCACGGACAGACCTACGTCACCTTCCGTTAGGGGCCCACTCTGGGGACATCACAGCCCACCACGCTCCGCGGGTCTCGACCTCGAGACCTCCGGCTCTGATACCAAGTTAGTAACCGTTGTACCAAAAGCCCAGACTGTTAGTAAACGGCACCTCCCCGCGTTAAGGGGGCAACCCCAGGATAGCCTCGCTAGCGAGGACCCCGGACACGTGGTAGCGACAAACCGCACGGACAGACCTACGTCACCTTCCGTTAGGGGCCCACTCTGGGGACATCACATAGTAAGTCCTTGAATAATTGCTCAAGCCCCGGATGACAACTTTCAATATTGCAACACATGTTCAGGTGCTCTGCTAAAGATAGAAATGTTGGCATTCTTGAAATAGAAACTATAAATAGAAATTGTGCCAAATTGAACCAAACTAAGAGTAATCCTAAACATCCTTGACCACTGGGGACATCACGGACTTGAAAAGGCTGAGAATGTCTTATGGAGATGAGGATGACTGAGCAACAAAATATGAGCAAGATTTGAGCATGCAATGAAATCTATACCTTTTAGCAAAACAAACCTGAAAAGATTAAGTAAAAGCATGCATTTTCCAAGTGAAAGGGATATTGAGTTCCAAGTATGCAGATTCAATAAAAGATGAATGAAATCAAAATCTGAAAGAGCAAGTGAATGAAGGGAAGAAGTTGACAACATTTTAGGAAGCCTGTCCAAAGAGAGGTTAGAATCTGAGCTCACCTCGCATAGGGCTGTCCAAGGGGAGGTTAGATTTTGAGCTCATCTTGAAAAAGGATTTCCAAGCCTGCCTAAATTTTTTTCTTCAATAAGAACCTGGTTCAAACTTCATAATGATCTCCACCTAGCTGTATACCCATTTTGGAGTACAATTGAGAACATCTTTGGAAAGAAAAATCTGATCTGAGTTTGGAAAGGATAAATTTCTTCATGAAAACCATAGAAACCAGATCCATTATCACCAACATTTATATTCAGATCCAAGATGAAAACCAAGACATCAAAGGCCACTCCATTCAATCAAGATGTGTGAATTTGAAAAGGAAATGGCAAGGCAAAGTGAAATTATTTTAGAGAAGGCATTAAACTATGGAAAGGGAAAGTGTACATGCTGTCCAAGGAGAGGTCAAAATCCAACCTCACCTTGGACAGGGTTGTCCAAGGGGAGGTCAAATTTCAAGCCCACTTTGGACACTATTGTCTAAGGGGCATCAAAATCCCACCCATTCTTGACTTAGAAATTAGACTTTGAAAATGACATTGTCTCCCTAGTTTTATGGAAATTCTTAAGAATGGCGGCTTGCATGAGGAGAGCATCAATTATGAATCAATTCAGTGCCAATTAGACCGGCCACCCCAGGAAATTGTACCTTTTGGATTAAACCCCTGCAAAGGAAGGATCAAGAACTTAATTTTCACACCACAATAATTCAATCCAAGCATCAATAAGGCAGGCTAAACCTATATATCGTCCTAAAAATTTAGCACCCATAATTGGGTGCTCTACGACCTATTAGACCCTATTTTGGTGATTTTGAGATTCAAATATTTGTTATGCTTGATCATAGCAACTTGTATCTTCTCCACTAGCTTCTTTTTACCATCCCCAATATCCTTGTAAATTTTGGACCCATTTTGTCTAGGACAAGTCATCAAGGGCAACATGTCCTGAGGTCAAGTTGCCAACCTTTCCGTCAAGTTTTAGGCCCAAACTTTGGTCGAGGCATGATATTCAGGTTTTCTCTTGAGATTTTAAATTACGGTCAGCAAATCCTAAATGGAGAGAGTTTAGTATAAAAGGGCATCCTCTCTTATCATTTAAGTGCATGTTATCCATCTAGCATTCAAGGGAAAGCTATCAAGTTATGCAATTGAGGATTTGGGTTCAAGATTTGAAGGAAAACATCAAATCCAAGATCTCCAAGTCTCCATGTCTTCAAGATTCATCAAATCAAAGGCTATCTTCTCCAAATGATGCAAGTTTCTCTCCCATGATGGCCAAGAAGAGGAATTCTCAATCAAGCAAGAAGATTTATCCATCCATCCTTCTCTTTTCTTCTCACATGTGGTTATCAAACATATCTACATTCTAGATCTACGAGTGGCAATCATAGATCCATGCATTTGTGAAGGCATTCTTGATTCTGTGTATCATTCCAAGGTCAACTCTTTGGATTTCAAGCACATCCAAGCATCTTCATAGATTTGAGTGATTATAACATCCGTTCATGAGGGTTTCATATAAGTTGAATCAACAATTTACCTTCTTACATTATTTTCTTCATGCACTTCCTATCATATTTCAAGGTTGATTCCTAAACTGGGGTTAGACTAAGGTAAACCCCTTTTCCCAACAATTTTCCCATTTTTCTATATGTAGAAACAAGTTGCAAGTTGTGATTTCGGATCTAGGTAGAATAGGTGCAGTTACAAGATCTGAGAAAGTTTCATTATAATCTACCTGGTACATGTCGTTTCATTAGAATTTTGTTGGTACATGTCACCATTGATGACTTGTACCTAGAAAGTCGATTTGTTCCCAAAAATTCGACTTGTCCCTACCATTTGTAGTGAAATTTTAGGAGTGGAGAGTTCCAGGTCCTTGTTTACCAGATCTGAGTTATAGCTGGTTTTGAGACTCCAACAACCAATAAATTCAGATTCAAAGTACAATCTTCTCAATCTCATTTCCAAGTGCACTTATTCTTCCTTCTTTCCCTTTGTACTTTATTAGATCAGATCTATCATTTAAAGGAATGTAAAAATCCCACAAAGTGTAGATCTTGCATTGACACCCATCCTTCTTTAGGTTTTGCTAATCAGATTCACTTTGTGGTGGTTTTGTATTCCAATGTATGAATGAATTGGGAAATAGTTCTATCATAATAATGCACTTTGTGGTGGTTTTGTATTCTAATGTATGAATGAATTGGTAATAGTTCTATCATAACAGTGCATACCATTTCTTATATTACGATCTCTAACAATGTGCAAAATCTAGAGGAACTAAAAATCAGGACTTGAAACCTTTGAAAGGCTTTAAATTTCATAAGCTTTAATCAGGCTGGTTTGTTGTTAGTTTTTCCATAATAAATTCATGAAGTCAAAAAACTTAGCCAAGGGCTTTGTTAAGAAGATTAAATGATGAAATTAATGCATTTGGATGTTAGAATTTAAATTTGAATTTAGGAATTGTTTTGAATCTTGTTCATATTGCAAACTTAACACAAGATTTTCTTTTGCAACTTAACAAGGAGAAACAAAGATGCTTTAGGATTATCAGAGGCTGCAAAGCTAATAAGGTGGTTCAAAATTGAGGAACACAATGGAAACTTCAAGTGTTAATAAGGTGCCAATTTCCATCAAAGGCATGAGCAATAGGATAATCCAATATTCAAGGTCACAAAAAGGAGCATAAGAAGAGTATAAGATCAAAATGGAGTTTGGGGAACAAGTTGCAAAAGAAGGATGACCAAGTCTATAAGTGGGAAAATCATCACCAACTTAAATTTTCTTTTGAAATCTAATTTCCAAGAAGGATCCAACCACATTAAGCACCTCATGAAGAATGAGACCAAGACATCACAATTTCAAGTACAAGCAAATTCAAGATACTTCAATGAGAATTTTTCCCAAATGATAGGGAGAATTCATGAAGATAAATAAATTGGGGAATATCCACCATCACAATTGAAGGCTTGATAATGTTGAGTATCAAGAGATATTTTCCTATCACCAAGGAATTAATCAAATTTATGGGATAAGCATTTTGAGATTGCACCTATTCATCATCAACCAATCAAAAAACTTTAGTTGCGTGTATCCACAAATAACCAATCAAATCATGCCAAGTGTACATGAGTCCAACTAGTGTCTATACTTAATGTATTTTTTGACTGGTTAACAAAAGAACTATAAATTTTTTTTGTCCCACAAGGTGGTACTTCATTGTAATTGGCCAAACATTTAATGTTTGTAGCTGCTAATTAGATTAGGGCTTTGTTGGATAAATCACAACCCTTGACCTTGAACTGATCTTGGCCATCCATTGTACTTTAACAGCTAAAAAAGACAAAGTCCCCTCATTTGTGAAGGGAAGACTTGTTGAGATTGTTGCCATTATGCTACCAAAATTACTCCATAGTTGGTATCATGGTGAATGTTTGTGAAGTTTTATAGTATTGCATGGTTTCTACTTTAGTGTTTGTGTAGTTTCAAATTTCTTTTTCTTACATGCTCGACTCACGATGAAAGCTCCTCCCCATGCGCTTTGTTGACCCATAACCTTCGTTGTGTCTATGCATTTCCATCTTGTATCTCCTGTAATGATGTCTTTTGATGTTAGACCTTTGTTACGTGCACATGTGCCCTAGCCTTTGTTTCACTTCATTTTCCCCTTTGTTTTTTCGCTCATGCATTACTCAACACTGTCATAATTCTCTACTTTGCTCGGCATCTTTCTTTGCTATTTTTGGTGCCTTGTCGTACTTCACCAGCATCAACAGCTTGTGGCCTTGCTACTTTCTCATGTGGCCATTGATTTTTGTTGCTCGATCACTTAGCTCTTTCCCGTCTTCCTTGTCCTGCATTGACAACCCACACTAGCATGACATCCCATAGATTTTATTGTCCTTTCATTTTCGGGTGTTGGCTCTCTCTTGTAGCATCTAGGAGCTGCATTTTTCTTTGTTTACTAGTTATTGGGTGTGGGTTTTGCTTGCTCTTGCAACCTCTAGCATTGTGCGAGTTTTGCACACTCTCATCCTTTGTCTAGCATTGCTTCTTCCCCCTGCATGAAACATGGGTATCCACATAGTAAAAATGAGACACTTCTATGAGCTCTGAGTACAAATTCCTATCATTTTATAGGGTGAATGAGATGCATTGTGTTTTGCTACTTGCCTATAGTTATACAGCCAAGAGACGAACATCCAACACTATAGCACCTTCTTGTGGGTTGTTGTAGGCATTATGTGCTTTTGTGTTGGGTGTTTTATTCTGAGCATTTATTCTCATGTTATCATAGAAAATATTATGAACAAATGGTGGTTTCTTCCATCGCATTGTTGACATACCAACACATCAAAGTCAATGCTACTTCTGAATTGTTAGACCGTGTATCTACCCTTGAATCAAAGAACCAATCTTTGAAAAAGAAACTACAGGCACTCTCAGAAATACTTACCTTGTTATTTATTGACTTTAATTCATGGAAAAAGGACTGCCTTGGAATGAAGAAAAAACTCGACTTGTACTGCAACCAAATGATTGCAACAAAAGCTATTGTTTCCTCTACTATCACTGATTTTGTTCATTGTAAACAATTGTTAGATTTACACATTTAACACGTATTCGAGATCAACCATATAAAAGAAAAGAAATATAAATTGGACAACAAACAAGCCTCACTAAAAACTGAAACAAAATCCCAACTAAAATCATGTGCTTCGATTTGCACTAGGAGTGGACCAACTTCTCCACCACCTATTGGTGTGGAGGCTCTTGTCCACTCTAAACTCACAAATGAGAAGGCTAGATGGGCAACAAAACTCAACTTGAAAGTATGTGGCCTACCACCAATTACCATTGACCCTCTAGATGTGGCATATGCATTTCTTTGTGACTAGCTAGAGCTCCTAGATATTTCTCTTGATAGGGCATGGGCCAATTATGCTTCCACCTTGTTACACTTTGACAATTCAACAGATAGAATCCACCTGTTGAGGGCTCAAAGGAAACTCTTCAATCTACCTTCAAAGATATATCTAGATGAGGATCTCACAAATATCATAGGTAATTGGGTCGAGGGACACTTAGGCTCTTGTAGCAAGAGCATGCAGGGATGGCAAGTGGGTTATGATATGTAATCTTAGAGAAGTTATTCATGACAACTTCCCTCTCGGCTATGTCTGCCAAATAACAATCACTAGGTGGCTCAATGGAAGGAGCATACCACTGGTTCCTTGCATGTAAATTGTTGGAATGGCAATGGCTCCTTTTGGTCCTTGTTGGATTTGCTTTAGGAGGCAGCGAATTTTGTGGTACTTCTCTTTGTCACTGAGACTCATGAGAGCCCTACTCAACCATTTCCTAATATCACTAGCTTTTACTAGTTCTCGGTTTACAAGGACAAGACTAGGAGCTCTGTGGGCGTCAAGGGTTCGGGTGGAGTTGCTTGCCTTGTCTGCAGTTGGTTTCAAAAGGTGACTTTGATGGTTCACTAAGACTATTTTGCTAGATTAATGTGGGATCGGGTGCAAAAGGGGACTTCTCGCCTTAAAGATCTTTTCATTGCAGTATGCTACTTTCCACCAGCCACCTCTTTGTGTGGTATTCATAATGGGCCTAAGGAGGACCCTTTCACGAAGTTGTTTGACAACATCACTAGTCTTTGATTTAGAGGATATTCTTTTTGTTGACAACTTTAATGTAGAGACTAGAGTCGTATAGACTCCTCTACATGATCGGGTGTCAAATGCAATTTGTACCTCTGTGTGATCTAGTCCCCTTGAGCTTCTAGAGACTCTCTGATGATTCTTGGGCCCCCTTACAAGGCATGACTGCCTCTTGCTCTAGTTGGGTGAGTCCTCAGACTTAGTAATCTTGAACGAACATCGTAGCCTTCTCGGCTCACTTGTTGGCCTCACCGTGGAGGTCTGATTGTTGTGGATTTATGCCCTTGTCATCTCCTTTATCATTCCCACTTTCAAAAGCTTCATTGTTGCCCGGCTTCCCTCATTGACGAAACCCTCCTTTGCCTCAATTTTCAAGCCTTCCCTCCCTCCTCCGCCCTTGCCTGCCCTTGTGGACCCCCTGACCCTGTGTTACATCCCTATTTTGCTTATTTTTTAAAAATTGCTCATAGCCGTTGTGCTTTTCATGTGAAGTCAATTGACGGTTAAAAATTGGTTATGATCATTTGAAATAGTAAGATGATTAATTGTTTAGGATTTCATGTGAAGATTACATGTTAGTTATCAGTTAAGATATTGTTATATTACCATCTTGCAATATTGGGGAGTTGATTATTCTTTCATGAGAATTGAAATGGTAGTTAGCTGTTATGATTTATGATTAATAGCTTGTGAAAATAATTTTGAATATTTTGAAGAATATGATATTATTGTGGAGCATTTTCTTCTTGCACGAACATGTCGAAGGTGGGGAAGCATTGCCAAGAAAGGAATTAGGCGAGGGACAGCACTTCATCTAGGAGTCGACAAGTATGAAACCTTATTACCAAGACTAAGGGATAAAACAGCTAGGCAAGCAAGAGTATGTTAAGGAATACCACGAGTTACCTGGTCAATAATTGTGCACTATTAAGAAAATACTAAGCATTTAATTAAAATGTAATACCTTTTGATAAGTGATGATCTCAGAATTTCTTGTGATGTTGTCATGCCTTAGTACATTAGCATCATATCGTTTACCTATACTTGCATATATATAAATACACATGTATGTATATATGCGTGATTTAGACGTATGTATGTGTCCACATTATATAAGATGTATATGTTAAATACGTTGTTAGTATACCATACATACATACATACATATATATATATATATATATGTGTGTGTGTGTGTGTGTGTGTGTGTGTGTGTGTGTGTGTGTGTGTGTGTTCATATGTACACAAGTATAGATAGGTGGTGGATGACACTACTTTACTAAGGTGTTACACATGGATTAATAATTCTTAGCAATAGTTTATTTTCTCTTTGAGCGGCCTCCCTTCTATATTGCTCTCATTAGCCCTTTTATTATTTACTTTTGGGTGGCCATATTATTAATATTATTATTGCCACATTGAGCCGAAGGCCAAAGGATCTTGTAACTCTTACCACCTTGTATCGTGTTTGTAACCTTCCTCGTTTTCGCTCTCTAATATGCTCTCAATATTTTTCCTCCAGCTTGATACACCTCTTATAGGCATTTGCATTCTATGTTTCTTACATCAGTGCATAATCAAGCACTGCATATTGAAGCCTCTTCGAGTGGGCAGTCCACACATCAGCCGGAGCTGCTCATACTGTGCAATTCGACCATTAACTAGGTCATCTTGTTACCTTTGCAAATGTATAAATATATCTTGCAAATAGATCGTAAGGCATGGCTGAAGCCATTTAAAGATTTCCTATGTTGTTTTATTAATTGTGAACGAAACAATGATCTTCCTTATGAATGGCATGATTGTGCCAAACTGCAATGTCTATGTTTTTATTATTTTATTATTGAATTATAAACCAACATGGGTGTGTCTTATATAGGAGTATTTGCAATATACTTCCTACAATGAGAATTTTGTACCTTGAAGATTTAGATTTGTAAAGGATCAAACTTCCATACCAATGTGTATTAGCAAGCCAAAATGGCTGATTAGAAAATTGATTAAAGGAAACTATCATTTTGTTGCCAATGCCAAAATGGTGGATATATTGGCTATAATATGAATGCCTAATTATTTTAGATTTCCTTTTGAAATGCCAATGCCAGAATGGCAGAAGAATTGGCCATGCACATTAAGATTTATATTCATAATTCTCTTTATAAAGCCAAGACCAGATGTGATTACCATTACTCATACATCCACTTGATGAATCATCTAGGAAGACCAACATGCTTGAGATGAAGGGTGTGAATAAAGAATCCTCTTGCATGATAAAAGGAAGGAATGATCAGTAACTCAAACAAGAAATAAGTTATTAAAAGAAACCATGTCAGCTCATGATAGTCCTTAATGTAATCTGGTTGTCAAGTTGAGCGGTGGGTGACTGAGTACACAATACCCTCACAAATCCTTGGCCAAGTTAGGTTAGTGGCATGTTTGTTGCTGTGATCACTAGAGGTCAGAGTGCAAGTAGTTAGAAGATAGGTTGATGGAAGATATCCACAATCTCGTCAGCTGACTAGCCAACACTCTAACACTAGGATGCTCAGTGGTTGGACAGTGGTTCCCCAAGCCAGATTCCCAGGGTAGGGAGGGCCTTTCTTGGTAGAGATTGCATGGGGATACTTAAGGGTTTGCAGTTGGGAGATTAAGCCTAAAAGCAATGCTTCTCTTCTTGTCCAATAACCAAGGCTTGTTCAATTCAAGGTCAAAGTCTTTTGCAATCATCTGTAAATTAGGTGCTTTATTTTATTTTCATATCTTGCAATTTCTATTTAAGAATTATAGTTAGATGTAATGGTTGTTTCCATGTATATAGACTAAAGCAATTAGATTAGTTAATCATTTACTTGTTATGTCAATAAAAGGAAAATAAGATAAATGCATAAGTAGTTATAACTACCTTTCATGTTACAATGAAAAAAATATTATTTTGAGTTATTTGCAGTTAATTATCTATTATGAAATTTTAGCATGTTACATCTTTCTCTCAGCTCCCTTTGGTTTGATGATTGGGACCAAGACTTCTTCAACATGTACCTTAGGTGGCTGATCCCTTTGGATTGTTTCCTCTTGCTTGATAGAACCACTTCCTAGTTTGATCACCTCGTCACTTCCATTTGGGAGGCTTCCCTCTTCTCTTTTCCCTATTGCATCACCCTCTAGATCCCCTCCATTGTCCTTTGGAGTACATGCCCCAAACTAGTGGTATGATGATGACTGCAAAGCCTTCCATCGCAAGTTGCGCACGACCTTCATCCTCCAATCCACTTCCTTTGGGTAGCTCAAGGACTCTTACCGCTACTTTCTCCACCGTAAGAAGCACACTTTCATCTCGCATTGTAGTCGATTCCTTTGGACCTCCCTCCTTCAATCTGCCAATGCCTTCTAGTGCACCCTCTTTCCTCGCGAGTCCTTTCTCCACCCATCCTCGACTACACATCTTTGATCTCCCACACCTCCACCCTATATGATATCCCTAGCCAATGCCTCATCACTATCACTCCTTTCCACCATTACTACCACTTCACCTTCACTAATGTCAACAAGGCAGTCAGATCCAAGAACTTTAGAAAGGGTGCTAACAAGGAAGGGTTCCAAGTGGAGCTCTTCAAGCTAGACATCATGGTCTTGGGACCTTTTCTCATGGAGTTGTTTAACAAGGTTGTTGGCATGGGTTTCCCTCCCTCTTGGTCACATCATATCATTCACCCAATTCACAAGGTAGGGCTAGTGTCATATCCTACAATTATAGAATCATCATGGTGGGGCACACCTTCTCTAAGCTTTATGCCATAATTTTACATGACTTCCTTTCTAGGGAGCTTGATAAGAGATATATTCAAGCTAGATGGTGTGTGGATTTCTGACTGGATTTTCAAACCATGGATTATATTTTGACTCTCAGAGCTATTATTGAGGAAGCACACCATCAATCATCAAATGTTTACTAATTCTTTGTGGATTTCCACAACGTGTTTGTAGTCAGCATTTGGTAATTTAAGTATATTGTACTTGTGTTAGTGGGTAGTTAGGAAGCAGGGAGTGTGTCGGTTGGTTTCTAACCAACCGACCCCTTTATAAGCAGATTGATACTTGGACTTTGTACATTCATGTTTTGGTAATATTAATAAAATAAAACTGTTCCTCGTCTCCATTAGGATAACATTGTGGTATGGTATATTAGTGAACTTGATAGTAATAGTTGTAGGATATTCTGTAACTTTTGGTAGTAATTGCTCTCTACATTTTTTGGTGCCATTGCCTAAGTTCGGATCTAGAGGTATTGTGCTTGACAGGATGGACTAATGGGAAGACCATTTATACTTTACATCCATGTTAAGTTTCAAGATTTGCACCCTTTACTGAACTGGAAAACGTTCAGTAATCCTTACTTAACATGGGATCCATTTCACTATATGGGACTGGACAGTGAGATGAAACCTCCGGGTTCTAGGCCGGCTCCTATTGAATCTTTCAGTGATAACCTCTAAAACTTAAAGAAAACTTGAGGGAAAAGGGGAAGAAAATACTGAAAACCAAACCTAAACCTAAAGCTTAGACTAAGAAAACGAGGTGATACACCAAAGGGTTATGGAAAACGTAAACCACATGTAACAGAGTGTAATGTTCCCAAACAGAAATAAATGTATTTAATTATTTTTTTGTGTAATGGGCCGATTGTTTAAATTAACTCGGACCCAAATTTAATTTTGTCATAGAAGTTTGTGTCGCCGTCGGCTAATCTTTGTACACCCTTGGAAAGCTTTTTCTGATGGGTATTTAAGCACGGCTCGTAGTAGTCGATAGGTATATTTTTGGATCATATTTTCTCTGTATTGCAGATTCCTGTTGGAGTTCGGAATTTGTTCGCCATTTTGGAAGTGAAAGACCTTCCCTATTTGGCTCGCTCGGTTTCGGTGGGAACAAAACCCTCACCTTGTTCCGATTGTGTCCCTGGTTTGTTTCGGGCAATCTGAAGGCTAAATTTCATCTCTGTTCCTGTTGGTGAATGCTTAGTCTCTGCATGAGCAAATTGTGTAAGTTTTCTTGCAACTGAACTATTGATTATCAATTAGTTTGCATTGATAATTACCTCTTGGAATGTTACTGTACGGCCTCCATCATTCACTCTTTCTCCTCATGCCTGTACGACTCCTCTGTGTTGTATTTGGCCCCACTTCATAATTCACAATTCATAATATAATAATAGTGCAGCGTACGGCTAGATTTGTGGTTCCCATATGGTCATTTGTGATCTACCGTACGGCCACCTCCTCATTCCCTTCGGCAAACATACCACCATACGGCAATAGACTGTATGGTCTTCTGTGGCCCACCTACTCACCGTACGAACTTAGTTTCCTACTGGAAATCTTGCACTCTTGTTAACTCCCGTACGGACTGCTACAAGCAACATATAGTCACCGTACGGCTTCTATCACTGCACTCGAGGCACTTCCTCATCTGTACGAGACCAATCCTAGGCACAAAACCATCGATTTTCTTCTCTGCAAGATTCAAACTGATAATAGGGAACATTAAAGTGGTATTAGAGCAATCAATCCTGCCAGCCTGTGATCAGTGAATGCGAGTTTATAGCTGGAAGAGAAGAAGGACACATTCTGTTGATCGAATGGCTGAAGAACAGGAACGGGAACGAGAACCGACAGGTGTCGAACTCATTACACTTCTGAGGGATCTTGCGTGGAACTAGGCATAGATCACTGATACTCAACGGCTTATGGAAGAAACTCTCAAAAAGTTGGCGGAAAACAAAATTTTTGGAGAATCGAATGGACATAGCACAGATTCGGTGGCAGACAGATCACACCCTCACACTGCACACTCTCGACCATCCATGTTGACTTTCCCACCACAGACTGAGACACATCACAGAGAGAGACTTCCAACCTTCGAGGAAATACGGGAGGATTGGCGGAATGCAAATCTTGAAGAAGACATCTCCTACAAGGATTACACAGATCTAAGAATGAGATACGCAGGAGGTGGAAACAAAGGAGGATTTTTTAACAATGACCTAAGGAGAAAATTGAGTAAGGTGAACCTGTCTCCATTTGACGGTTCAGGCTCCATTTCAGCACAGGCATGGGTAATGAAAGCCGACACCTACTTCCAGCTAAATCCTATGCTCGAAGAAGAAGCGATCAAATTTGCTGCATTACACTTGGGGGGCATTGCGCACGAATGGTGGCACCACGGCACTAACACTCTTGGGCATGATCAAATAAAGACTTATGCTGAGTTCACAGAGAGACTAATTGAACGATTTGATGGAAAAGACCCCGAGCTCAATTTCAAAGATCTGGCACAGCTGAGGCAAACGGGATTAGTAGATCAGTTCATCGTAGAGTTTTAGAGACTTTCTGTGTTGGTGACAAACATCTCTGAACGAAGGCGGGTCGTTCTCTTTATGGATGGACTGGCAGAACCATTGAAAGCTTGGGTGAAAGGATTCAACTCGTCAACCTTGACGGAAGCAATCAATAAGGCACGAAGCATGGCGTCGTCGTCAGCATCATCCTCATCCTCTCGGATTCATTCACATCCGAAATCGCTGACGTTCTCGAGGGACAAACCTCCGCCCAAGAAGCCATCATTGGATGAAGCATCCCGACAAGAACTTCGAAGAAAGAAGTTATGTTTTAATTGCAAGGGGCCTTGGGAACTTGGCCACTGATGCCTTGGGAAAGGGAAAATTCATTACATCGAAGTGATGTCCGATGAAGAAGATGAGTAGGATCGAGAGGAAACACCAGTGAAAGACATCCAACCTAGTGATAACATTGACATGGCCAACTTCAACCATACGAAGAGGATTGCCGCTTTAATAAAACGTAGAGGATCCATTGCCTTGGCTAGCAGTCCAAGGTGCACAGTTTTTCGTGTGTGAGGTACCCTTTAGGGACAAAGGGTCACAGTGATGCTGGATAGCAGAGCTACATTGAATTTCATAAATTCATCTTTAGTACAGCGAAGAAATCTTCCGACAGAAGCACACGTGGGCTTTCAGGTCAAAGTTGCCGGAGGGACTTTCCTGCTCTGCACGCACCTAGTTCCTCAGTTGAGCATCACGATGGCAAATCACACGGTGACAGAGGACTTTTTCATAGTGGATCTGGCCGACATGGAGGTCATCCTCGGCATACAGTGGATGGAGACGCTTGATGAATACACTCAGAGTTTCAAGCGAATGGACTTCAGTTTCGTGGTTGATGGGAAGAAGGTGGTCCTCCGAGGGATGACAAATGAAGGACTGAAGGAAGTGTCTGCGCATCGGATGGAGGCAATCCTACAGCATGATGATGTTGCGTGGGCTGCACAATGTTTCATCTCGGTAGAACCTATTAAGGGGCACCAAACACCTCCACAGGATAAAGAGCTTCAGGATGTTTTAAGTAAGCATGAAAGGGTTTTCATGGATATTTCTCCTGGCATACCGCCGCATCGAGGATTTGAACATACAATAGAGTTGGAACCAGGAGTGAAACCTATTATAACCACACCGTACCACCACCCGAAGAAGTTCAAAGATGAAATCGAACGGACGATCTAGGAGTTACTTGATAAGGGATGGATCCGTCCCAGTTCTAGCCCGTTCGCATCATCAGTGGTATTGGTCAAGAAGAAGGACGAAACATTGCGTATGTGTGTGGACTATCGCGCATTGAACAAGAGGACAATAAAGAACAAGTACCCCATTCCGAGGATAGATGAGCTGTTGGATGAACTATATGGTGCGGTCTATTTCTCAAAAATAGATCTCTGTTCCGAATACCATTGGATCGGAATGAAGGAAGAGGATGTGGAGAAAATGGCCTTCCGTTGCCATTACGGACACTATGAGTTCCTGGTCATGCCGTTTGGTCTGACCAACGCACCTGCTACATTCCAGTCATGCATGAACTGCATCTTTAACAAGCAGTTGTGTAAGTATTTGCTGGTGTTTTTTGATGATCTTCTCATTTATAGTAGGACGTGGGAGGAGCACCTGAAACATTTGAACGAGGTTCTAAGTATCATGGAAGAACAGTCCTTGTTCGCCAAACAATCCAAATGTGAGTTCGGAATGATAGAGATATTGTACTTGGGGCATGTTGTCAATCAATATGGGGTTCAAGTGCATCAGGAGAAGATCCAAGCTATCCTCAATTGGCCTCCCCCAAAATCACTCACGAACCTGCGAGGCTTCTTCAGATTGTGCAGCTACTACAGGAGATTTGTCAAGGGTTTTTCTTAGCTTAGCACGCCTTTAACAGATCTGACGAAGAAAGGGGCTTTCCAGTGGAATGAAGAAGCGCAACTCACATTTGATAGGTTAAAAGAGGCCATGAGCACTTGTCCGGTGTTGGCATTGCCCGACTTCACTCGACCATTCATTTTGGAATGTGACGCATCAGGGGAAGGCATTGGAGCAGTTTTGATGCAGGACAGACACCCCATCACCTATGAGAGCAGGAAGCTTACACTAGCCGAGTGCCTGTATGCCATCTATGATAAGGAAATGTTGGCCATTGTTCACACATTGACCAAGTTTCGACAGTACTTGGTTGGTGCCAAGTTTGTTGTTCGTACGGATCACAACAGTCTGAAATATTTCCTGGAGCAACAGGATCTGAACGAACGGCAACAAAAATGGGTTAGCAAGGTTCAATCTTTTGATTTTGATATTGAATATGTAAAGGGTAAAAACAATGTTGTTGCAGATGCCTTGTCCCGAAGACCCACCATCTGCTCACTAGAGCAGATCTCAACCGATTGGAAGGCACAATTGCTAGTGGAATATTCCAAGAATACTTTCGCTTGTGAGATAATGGATGGTCACATCCACGATGATCGTTATAAGGTGGTGAATGATATCATTTATTATAAGGATCGGATCTACCTAGTGCCTGAATCAAAGTTGAAGAAAAAGATCCTGAAGCACGTGCACGACTCCCCTCTAGCTGGTTATCCCGGCTTCCTAAAAACTTACAGAAGTATGCGGGAGAGGTTCTCATGGAAGGGATTGAAAGGGGATGTATTGCAGCATGTTAGAGCATGTACTGTTTGCCAACAAAACAAATCCGAACCCACTCTTCCTGCTAGACTGCTACAGCCTCTGCCGATTCTCGAACATAAGTGGGAAAGTATATCAATGAATTTCATAACAGGTCTTCCCAAGGTGAACGGAAGGGATTGCATCTTCGTGGTAGTTGACCGATTGACAAAGTACGCTCACTTCTTCGCCATCCCTTTGGACCTTCAAGCTACACAGATCGTCGATCTGTTTTTAAGAGAAGTCTTCTGCCTACACGGGTTACCTCGAAACATCGTTAGTGACAGGGATAGACGCTTCATCAGTATCTTTTGGACAGAACTGTTTCGGATGGCAGGAATTGAACTATCACCGAGCACAAGTTACCACCCACAAACAGATGGCCAAACTGAAATTGTGAACAAATGGCTCAAAGGTTATTTATGGAATGTCTCAGCGCGACAACGCGCGTGGGTGAAATGGATTCACCTTGAAGAATACTGCTACAATACCACTTATCACATGTCGATTGGAATGACGCTGTTCAAGGCTCTGTACGGGCACTAACCACTCTCCTTCCTCAATACAGTGTTGAGCGACAGTTGCGCTCCAAAGGAGAAGGATTGGCTTCAAGAAGGACAAGACATTTTGAAGAGTTTGAAAGAAAACCTGCAGCAGGCACAAAACCGACAAAAGGTATATGTCGACAGACATCGATTAGAGAGGAGTTTTGAAGTGGGGGATTTGGTCTATCTCCGACTACAGCCTTATCGACAGTCCTCACTGAAGGGAACAGGGAAGGAGAAACTAAAGCCTCGATTATATGGTCCCTACCGCGTGATCCGTCGCATTAGTGAGGTAGCGTACGAACTGGAGCTTCCCGAAGGTAGTCGCATTCATAATGTCTTCCACGTTTCTTGTCTGAAGAAGGCTATTGGGCAAAACATCTCCGTCACTACAGATCTTCCACCACTCAATGAGGAGGGGAAACTCATCTTGGAACCTGCTGAGATTCTCGAAGTACGTGAAAAAGTCTTGCGTAACTGAACGGTGAGAGAATACCTAGTACGTTGGCGACATCTATCGTTGGACGATGCAACGTGGGAAGGCAAACACATCCTTTAGCATCCGGCACTGCATTTGCTTGAGGACAAGCAAATTTCGGGATGGGAGGACTGTAATGTTCCTGAATAGAAATAAATGTATTTAATTATTTTTTTGTGTAACGGGCCAATTGTTTAAATTAACTCGGACCGAAATTTAATTTTGTCATAGTAGTTTGTGTCGCCGTCGGCTAATCTTTGTACACCCTCGGAAAGCTTTTTCCGATGGGTATTTAAGCACGGCTCGTAGTAGTCGATAGCTATGTTTTTGGATCATATTTTCTCTATACTGCGGATTCCTGTTGGAGTTCCGAATTTGTTCGCCATTTCGGAAGTGAAAGACCTTCCCTATTTGGCTCGCTCGGTTTCGGTGGGAACAAAACCCTCACCCTATTCTGATTGTGTCCCTGGTCTGTTTCAGGCAATTTGAAGGCTAAATTTCATCTCTGTTCCTGTTGGTGAATGCTTAGTCTCTTCATGTGCAAATTGTGTAAGTTTTCTTGCAAGTGAACTATTGTTAGCAATTAGTTTGCATTGATAATTGCCTCCTGGAATGTTACTCTATGGCCTCCATCATTCACTCTTTCTCCTCATGCCCGTACGGCTCCTCTGTGTTGTATTTGGCTCCGCTTCATAATTCACAATTCATAATATAATAATAGTGCAGCGTACGACTAGATCTGTGGTTCCCGTATGGTCATTTGTGATCTACTGTACGACCACCTCCTCATTCCCTTCCGCAAACATATCACCGTACGACAATAGACTGTACGATCTTTTGTGGCCCACCTACTCACCGTACGGACTTAGTTTCCTACTAGGAATCTTGCACTCTTGTTAACTCCCGTACGGACTGCTACAAGCAACATATAGTCACCGTACGACTTCTGTCACTGCACTCCAGGCACTTCCTCATCCGTACAGGACCAATCCTAGGCACAAAACCATCGATTTTCTTCTCTGCAAAATTCAAACTGATAACAGGGAACATTAAACAGAGAGGATTATATAGCTCTATGAAATGCAGATGAAGCACAACTTCCTATAAAGGCTTGCACAAATCATTTATAACAAGGTTTTTACACTGAAACTACAAAGAGAAAGATAAACTAATACCTCACTTTGACCAATTTCACCTAAAAACACATGTCATAACCTACAAACAAACTTGCTGTTCTACACAAAGGTGCTGAAATGAGACAGAAAAACAAGGAATAATGAAACATTCACAAGTTAACCTATCCAATCATTTGAAAATGCACACAGAAATTGTAAAAAGGAAAAGGGCTAACTCATAACTTCACCAAGCATAATCACATTGCTGTTACCTGTATTATATTTCCAAAAATGAATTACAGACTCTGTAGAATGAAGTCCAGGACTCAGAGAATAGCCAGAAAACTTCTATCCATAAAATCAGAACCCCTTTACAATGAGTTGAAAAACTCATACTTAACACTTTCATCCAACTGCATTCTTAAAAACCATAAATGTTGGGTCGGATTCTGCCCTTAAGGCCAAACCTGCGTCTTTGAAAAGACTTCAAAAGGTGTACAAAGTAGCCCAAAAGGCATGGTCTGATAATATCATCACAACTGCCCCTCATAAATGCAGTTATTATCTCCCAAGCAGACTCAAAAAGTCTCCAAAATGCAATAACTCCTCATTCTAGAAAAAATCCTCACCCTTGACTCAACACTTAGTCATATAAGTTTGCAAAAGTCATATAAGTTTGCAAAATATGTCTTTTAACCCTTTTAAAAGAAAAATAAATATTTATTTCCTATTATAATACTTATTAAATGATATTTATTAAATGATTTATATTTTAAAAATAAAATATAAAGCATCTAATATTTATTAATTAATAACTTATTATAATATAATTTATTCTTTCTTATTTTAATAAATATTAATTATTTTATATAAAATATTAAGTGATAAGAATCAATCACTTAATATTTTAATAGAATAATTAATATTTATTAAAATAACAAAAAATATAAATTATATTATAATAAAATACCATTGAAGGAAATATATTTAATTTTAACCCTTTAAAAGAATTAAAACAAAACAAAACTTTGCAAAAAACTAAAATAAAATAAAGTGTTGATCTCGGGTAAGAAAAGACTTGGGCAAAAAGCTTGCAACTATTGAGAAATAAAAACAATGTAAAATTCCTCCTCAATATCCCGGATTTCAAATATTATGCAAAAGAACAAAGGGCAGGAGATATTATTCGACTACCCTAGAAGGTTTTATTTTGTCATTTCTTACTTTGCTTGTTTGAAGTTCTGGAAGGTTGGAGGATGAGGGTTTCAGGTTTGAATGCATTGTCATTTGGAAGAATTTGATGGCCTTTGCACACGCGCCATGTTTGAGCCTGGATTTTCTTTACATTTTGGTCGGCTTTGAAGGTATGGCCGCTGCTATTATATGATCTTTCTCCTCTTGAATCTGCCGTGCTGAAGAGTTTGAAGTGTATCTCATTTGCTACCATGGATATGGGTTTTGTTGGTCTTTGAAACCGTCATGAATGTTGATGTTGCCCTATGTTTGAGAAACTTGTTGATTTTCTTCATGCACATCATTTGCTGGCCTTCATGCACAGAGATTTATTGGAAAAATCTGGAGGTATGCTTTCACTTTTGCAATGAAATTTTTAATGCACCATTACTTTGAAACCCGAGTAGGGTTTGTTTGTTGTGCTGAAAAATGTCCAAACCATTATAATCTGCCATTGTTTGGGAGAATATTTTCCATTTTATACACCTGTAGGTTGCATTTTGAGAACCAGAATGGGTTGATTTTGCCTGAATTCGCCATGATATTTGCTGTGCATGGTATACATACACTCTAGCTTACCTGGGTTTTATTTACAAAACCTGAACATGGGTTCTACTGTGATTACAACAGGTTTCACAACTTTATCTTCATTATCATTCTGACCCCTTCCTTCCTTAAATGCATATGCTGTTCACTTGCAACACGGGGGCACCTTCAGCTTTTATTATCTCCTGGACTGCAAAATGTCAAAACATTTTCTTTCCATTTGTTTCTTTGACATCAGCTAGTCTGATAAGAGTGTCAAGCTTAAAGCTTGAGCATCCCTGCAAATGACACCAACATTCAACTTGCTTCAAAGCAAAAGGAATATCTAACAATGCTCTTGTAAACTGGTTATCATTGAAATAGCTCCATTATTTTTCAACCCATATACTGCTGTCATTGTGATTTTGCCGGCTGGAAACTTGTGTACAATGGAATTTCATTCTTTGTTTTGCTGTGAAACTTGATTATTGAGGGCCTTGTTGATTTTTAAAATGGTGCCATTAAAACATATTGCTGGTATCTCTTTTATACTGGGCATTATATTAGTTCTCTCTGCTGCTTGAGTCGCCATTTTTGCTCACTATAACCAAAGTATGAAGCATAAAACACGGGTTTTCTGGAAATTTATGTTTGGGCCGCCATGATATGTTTGTACTCTTATCTGTGATGACTTTTACAGATGTCTCTTTGCTGATTACAAGAAATACCTTGTTCTAAATGTTGCTTAATAATAAGCTGATTGTGTTGGGTTCACTGCTTTGATACTCCTCTCATGAGTGATACGACATTTTTATTGTAAGCAGCCAAGATATAGGTTTGCTGTTTCTACTTGTGTTTTTTTATGATTCTGTGCACCATCTTGACCATGTTTTCTGGTAGTTTGATTGGAGTTGAGACCAAACCAGAAACAAATTTTTTTTTTGAATTCCTGTTCACATACTGGTTGCAATATTATTGTTATTGCTGATTGTCATCAGCATTTCCATACATATATGTTGCAATTTGCTTGTTATTGCTGATATCAATAGGAACTTTTTCAATATGGAGTTGACCATAAGTACCAATACCAGCGCAACCATACAACCTTTCATTAATAAGCGAAGCTCTGCTTTCCATATTAAGCCTTCCTGCAACAAGTTATGCAATCTTTTATCATATTCTGAAACAACTCCTTGAGTGCTGAATTATCCCATTCCGTGATATTTGAAAGAGTATTCTGTGAAGTTCGAGCACAGGCTCGTGACATCCACAAATGACTTTTGTCTATTTCAACATTTTATTTCACTGTCACTGCTAATTTTCTTTTATGATGAAATGCATCGACAGATAGAATATATGTCGTAGAGGTAGGTAGTCATTGCTTAGATCCCTCGGGATCTAACATCAGTTGCTTCTATGTTTTTTGCAGATGCTGGAGATCATGGTGCTCGTAGCTGGATGAGTACGGCGGGGAGAAAAACATAACCAGTCAAAGCAACATGCAATGACTGGTTATCTCTACTCCTATTTCTTTCATGTATATATTATCTGTTTGTGTATTTCTTGATGAAAGAAAATTAACTAGTTATCCTCACGGCTTGTGTGAGATTTTCTCTATTCAGCACATTAGTTCATTTCATACTTGTAAAAAATGAAAATTGTACATATCAGTTGATGATCTATACAATGAACATTGTATCTCTTTTGCTCATGATCATATATGATTGCAAAATGATAAAAATGAATAGAAAATGAATGCTTTCTTTTGCAACTCTTTCTGTGATGTTACTTGAAGTAAAAATTCACCATGTGTGAAATTTTGGTAACATTTTTGGCGACTTCTGTTGTATGTCTGCCTGCTTGACATTTGACCAGTTTGCTCTTATTCATGGGCACAAAGTCTGATTATGCATTCCTAGCACTTAGACGTGACAAAAAGCGGCTTCTAAAGTTGCTGGTTCAGTTTTGAATGCATGCACGTGAGTTCAGTAAGACCGGAAACTCTTATTGGATTGACGGGTATGCAGGGTCAGAACTCAAGTATCAACTTTAGGAGTCAAAACTGTCATAGTTGACCATTTGGTTGATGCATGGGTGAATGCGTGGATTTGAATGAATGCATGTATGCAGCATATGCATGGGTATGCAGATATGTATGGCTAGCAGCCAGACATTTATTTGCAGGGATATATGTGTGTATGTGTGCGTATGTTGGATATGTGTATGCGTTTAAGTGCACATATTTATCCATGCATGAATGAAATGAGCGGGTATGACGGCTCAACAACATAAACCAGCAACTTAACCGAACTAAACTATAAACAAAACAGGAAGCTAACCTAGAACAAAAACAAAACAAAGCTTAAAATGTAGACGCACTTATTGAAAACAAGGGAAACTAACTTAATATGTACAAGGTAGGACTGAAACTCATACCTCAAAACATGGTTTGAGATGGATCCCATTCACAAGGATCGGTAGGACATCTCCTTCCATGGTAGCCAGTTGGAAAGCATTATGCTATTTACATTCAGCAATCTGAAATGGCCTAGCCCACATATGATTAAAGTTATTGTGCTGGCCGGGCTTGCTCTTGAGAACATCCCACTTTAGTACAATGTCGCCAACATGGAACTCTCGAGCTCGAGCTCTTTTATCAAAGCTCCTCTTTATCTGCATTTGCTGATACTCCATGGTTTCCATGGCCTTTTTCCTAGTTTCTTCCAGCTCCATCAACTAGGCACACCGTACTAGCATAGGGTCACCTTCTTCAAATAGAACTAGCTACATAGCTAGATCAAGCGCTGGTAGTTCTATCTCAATTGATAACCTGGCCTCTTTCTCATATACCAACCTATAAGGCGAGTTTCCAATGACTTGCTTTGGGGTGATCCTGTCAACCCATAAGGCGGCCTTCAATTTTGAATGCCAATCTCTCTGATTCTCTTGCAAATTGCGCTTGATGATTCTTATCAGGTTCTTGTTGGAAGATTCTGCTAACCCATTACCTTGCGGGTAATAATTAGAGCTCGTACTAAGATATATTCCATGATTAAAAGCCCAATTAGTGACTTTCATTCCAATGAAAGCAAGTGTATTATCAGAGATAATGGAATTTGGTACTCCAAATCTATTCACGATGTCATCATAAAAACTTAAGACTGCTGCTTCATTTGCGTCCTTTAACGCTGCTGCCTCAGTCTAGCATGTGAAATAATCAGTGGCTGTAATGATCCACTTGTGACCCACACTTGATGGAGGGTTAATGGCCCCTATAAAATCAACACCCCACTTTTGAAAGGGCTGTTTTGTCTTAATTGGCTGCAAGGGCAAAGCTGGCAGCCTCTCTTTTCCTGCAAACATGGCGCATTTAGCTCATTTTCTGACATGTGCATGACAGTCTTTAAATAAATCGGGCTAGTAATAGCCAGCTTAGAGAATCTTATAGGCTGTTGTTCTAGGAGAAAAATGTCCTCCTGAATGCCCATCATGAAACTCATGCAATACTTGAGCAGTTTGATCTGAATCTATGCATCTGAGAAGGACTCCATTGAAATCTTTCCGATATAAAATTTCGTTAATTAACACAAAAGGGGCTGATTGCAAGCGATAATACCTTCGCTTTGCTCGATCTAAGGTGGCTGGACATTGATTGGTTTTCAAAAAATGTATCATATCCTGTAACCAACTTGTTGTTCTATCATTGTTCCCAGCAACACCGATTAGTAAAAAAGCGTTTGCTTGCTCCTCAAGCTCTAAAATGTCTTTATCTGCAATTTGTTCGCACAACCCCTTTCCTCTAACCAGCTTGGTTATCTGGATCTCTACGTCATATTCCATGACACGTGTGATCCAACCAGCTCTTTTCTCATTCAAATCCTTACTCAAGAGGAATTCTTTGACACTTGGATGCGTGACACGCAAAATGACCTTGTTATGCATCAACAAGTGCTTGAATTTTTTAAGGCTTTTTACAACAGCAAGGACATGCTTCTCAATGAAACTGTACCTTTGCTCATATTCTTCTAGTCCTTTGCTGAAGAATGCGATTGGCTGTTTCAATCCTGCATTTTTTTTGTACCAGCATAGCTGAAATAACATCATAACCACCATATGCATAAAGAATGAAATCCTTACTAAAGTCCGGATTAATTAGGACGGGTGCTGCTGTTAATGCATCTTTAATGGCCTGAAAATTCTCTTTGGCCTCCTTTGTCCATGCAAAAAATGCATTCTTTTTAAGCATGGTTGTTAATGGCTTGAGAAGAGCTGCGATATCAGGCAGAATTTTCTTCGCACAAAATTAATGCGGCCAATGAAACTTTGAAGGCCTTTCTTGTGTTGTGGTAGAGGTAGCTCCAAAATTGCTGCAACTTGTTCAGGGTCTATCGTGATGCCTGACTTAGATACAATGTATCCAAGTAACTTACCCTCATGCACAGAAAATATACTCTTTTTGGGGTTTAATGAGATACAAAACTTTCTACAGCGCTCAAAAATCTATCTCAGGTGATCAATATGATCTGCTGTTTTCTGTGAATAAACAGTGACATCATCTAAATAAACCAAGACGAATCTATACATCAGATTCAACGCCATTTCCATGGCTTTCTGAAAGGTTACTCCAGCGTTGGACAATCCAAATGGCATTCTTTTGTACGACATTGTTCCCCACTTTGTAGTAAACGCTGTCTTGAACTGATCCTCCTTCTTCACCAGGATTTGAATATAACTTGAGTATCCATCTAGCAAAGAGAACCTTTCAGCCCCTGATACACACTGTAATATCTGCTCCATGGATGGAAGCAGGTGTCTATCCTTCAACGAGACTCTATTCAAGTCTCTGAAATCCACGCACAGCCGTAGCTCTCCATTTTTCTTCCTTACTAGGACAAAGTTAGCAACCCAGATCGTGTGTTTGATAGGAAAAATTATTTTACTCTCAATCAATTTGAATACTTACTTTTGTATCAAAGGTTCCAGCTTAGGATTGATTGGCCTTTGCTTTTGCCGAACTGGCTTGGCTGCTGATTCTAGCTCTATTGTATGCTGAGCAAGTCCTGGATCAAATCCTTTTAAGTCGTTGTATTGGCAAGCGAAGACATCACTTAATTCTTGGAACAAATGAAGAAAAGCTCCCTTTTCTTTAGCTGAATTTACTTTGCCAAATTTTAGGCATTTACCCGGTGCAATTTTCAGATCTGCATACTGGTTTTCTTTGAGCAGCAAGTTGGCTTTTCTAGGTTTCAGCTGATCATCGGAGTTAAAAATGCTTTTCAGCGTTAATAAACCCTTTGGCAACTTGTTGTTCTTCAATTGTATCACCTGATCACCATACTGATCTTTATATCTCTACTGGTTAGAACTGGCAAAAACGTCTTCTTCTAGCAAAAATTGCAAAATTTGTTCATCGCTGTCAAAAACTTGCCAACTAACATCATTATTAGAAACGGAAGGCCTGGTAATAATTCTAATATGCTGCTGATCAGTATGCGCTGAAACACTTTTAACAATGTCATACTGAGCTCCTACAGCTGCCAGTCTGTCAGCATGCTGGTTTTCTTTTCTAGGAACAGCTAGTATATTAAATGCATCAAAGTTTTCAAGTAAATCCCAAGCACGATGTCTATAAGACTTTAAAATGTCTTTTTTTGAAGCATTTAGACATCTGATTTGATTTACTACCAATTCACTATCACCATACACCCTCAAGCACTTAATACTGCGTCGTTTTCTTGCCCACTCTAGTCCTTGGATTAACCCTTCATACTCTGCTGTATTATTGGTACAAGAAAAATTGAATCTAAAAGCGGCATAGTACCTATTATTATCGGTTGAAACTAACATGACGCCTTCACCAGCACCTTGTCTGCCCCTTGAACCATCAAAAAACATGTTCCACAGTTGATCTTGGGATTCTCCCAACTAATTTATAGGTTTGACCAGTTTGGGAATAACTTCATTTTGCTCATGTATAATATAGGTCCCTAAGTCAGCATTTGTCATATGATAAAACTAGTTTTCATAGGCTTGACTTGATGCCCATTCATCAAGAAGAATATCTGGGACATCATCTAGTTGTGTTCGATTTTCAGCAGCTGTATGACATTCTGCTTGGTCAAATGCAAGCAGGTTTGCATTGACAGAACTAGGAACATAAGGCTCTATGTGGTTTTTTGCAAATAATTTAGATTTAATCGTCACTTTTGTGCCATATCTAGTCCTAAAAGCATGTGGGACCAATCGGATGACAAGTAACCACCAATCTTTGCTGTGAAATCTCTAGACAAACAGATGGCAAAGTACGGAGGTAAATCTGTAACATAGATATCCTGTTGAGTGGCAAAATTAGGACAGGCATGAAGGGTGACACTTGCATCTCTAATCACGCCTATAGTACCTACAGATGTCCCATCAAGTTGAACAACACCTTTTTCAATGGGTTGGTATTTTAGTCCTAACTGGTCAGCTATCTTTTTTGGCATGACTGAGCTTGTAGCTCCACTATCTACCATACAATTATGGACTAGTTTATCGCCAATGATCAAGGAAAGATAGAAAGGAGGCAGTTTTATTACCTTATTTGGCTCCTTGGCAATTTTATCGCTATCCTCCTCCTTTTCATCAGCGCTGGTTAACACTGCTCTTGCTGGTTCATCCATCACCCTTGCGGGATTTTCTTCATCCGAGAGAGCCTTTTGCAAGATATCCTCTTGACCAAGAATGGCCAAAGTCTCCCACATTGACATAGACACGTTCATCTTCTTCATGTTCTCCACGATATTAAATGGTGTAGCAAAGTGTAATTTCTGATGTGCTTTAACAGCACCATGCTCTGCTGGCTTGTGAACGGTTTCCTTGGTGATAGGGATGTGAGTGTCTCCCACCATATTTGTATCACTTGATGATGGCTCAGCTGTATCTAATAGTTTACCCTTATTTGCTGTTTGCTCTGCTTCAAGGGCTCTTTTCTTAGCTCGGGTATTTGTGGATATTGGTGAGTCATTATTAACTGCACAAAACTCATCTCTCTGCCAATTAAGGAAACTGGTTTCAGGAGTAGGTGCATCATGCTGCTGTTCAGATGCATCATAAGTGACATTTTGCTGTCCTGCCACCGTATTTTGTACCATTAATGCTTGATTTATAACTCCATTTGTGCATGTGGCCTGATTATGTGGTTCATTACAGGGGTAACACCACTCAAAATCCGCTGCAAGGTTATTTTGCATGGGGACTATGTCTCTTACTGGATTTGCAGCATTAAGAGGGATCGGGTTATAAGGTCGGAAAGGCCTTTGATTGATATTCTGCATATAACCCATTGCATTACCTTGAAACGGTTGTCTATTTCCTTGGGCCTGACCTTGATTTTGCTGCTAGTAAGGCGGGTTTACAACTGGATTCTGCTGTTGGTAAGGTGGCCTAGGGTAGAACTGCTGCTTTTTTAGATTAACCAGCTCATTACTAAAAGTTTGCATCATATTTTCAATTTTGAGTTGACTATTCTTAATCTCCTGCAGCTCTTGTGAAGGGCCTGCAGTACCTGAAGGGCCTGCCATAGTAATTTCTTGGCTGGGAATAGCAAGTAATTGGTTAAATGGTGGAATTGTCAATGGTATAGTTGGGTGAATGTCCGGAAAAATAGGCATTGGAGGCCTAGGGGCTATTTTACTAGCCTGGATAAGACTATTTTCAGCTCTAATGGTGATATCATAAGCTTGAGGCAGCGAAAGACCTCCCACAGATTGAATTATTACTGATATATCGCTATTTAAGCTTCTCAAATAAATAAAAAAAGTGTGATCAGCTGAAGGTCTTACCGTAATGGGTATTCTAGTCCAGGTCCTTTGAAACTGGTTGTTAAAATCCATCATTTGCTCTTGTGGCGCCCACTTTATAGTTGTGAGCTGCTCTACCAGTGACAAGAAGTCGGACTTATCCTCAAAATGTTTCGTCAAAGCATCACCCAAAACATCCCATGAGCCTATGGAGCCAACAGTTAGGCTTCTGAACCACTATAGTGCTTTCCCCTTTAAAGATGCTACCAATAGCTTAGTAGCCACATCCTCCTCTGTAACATGATGTATGTTGCACAAAGTAGCAACATCCCTTATGTGCTCATAAGCTGTAGTCTGGTTTTCTTTAGTAAAATCTGGCAAACTCTTCAATGCAGCTAGTGGTATGTCATGATGTTAAGCGAAATTCAAGGGACTCTCTTGATTAAAAGGCACAAAAGCAAATTGTCTCGCCATTGGTGGAGGTTGCTATATAGGCTGTTGCACTGGTTGTCGTTGTACAGGATGTTGTTGAGCAAGAACACTCTGCTGAATGCTTGTATCTCCTGTACTAACTGGTATAAAACCAGTGTTTGCTGAATTTTCAGTAGAGTCAGCAGGTATGTCAAATGATTCAGCACTAACTGATGGACTTGTTGAATGCCTAACTTTCCCTTGACGTGTTCTGCTATACACACAAAGACCAGGGGCTGAAAGTCGTTTCCTTGATACTGGCTTCATTCTAGCAATACTCCTCCCATGTCTTTTTGGAGTTTCTAGCTGCAGATATTCAAAAGAACTAGAACTTCGTGTTTGTATCTTTCTCATAAATTCATCATCTCCTGCTGGCTGGTTGAAAAATGGCCTTTAACTGTACCAGCACAGTTGGAAAATGTGTTCGGGTCCCATCGGGCGTGCCAAAACTGTTAAGTTTCAGGATTTGCACCCTTTACTGAACTGAAAAACGTTTAGTAATCCTTAACATGGGATCCATTTCACTATATGGGACTGGACAGTGAGATGAAACCTTCGGGTTCTAGGCCGGCTCCTATTGAATCTTTCAGTGATAACCTCTAAAACTTAAAGAAAACTTGAGGGAAAAGGGGAAGAAAATACTGAAAACCAAACCTAAACCTAAAGCTTAGACTAAGAAAACGAGGTGATACACCAAAGGGTTATGGAAAACGTAAACCACATGTAACAGAGAGGATTATATAGCTCTATGAAACGCAGATGAAGCACAACTTCCTGTAAAGGCTTGCACAAATGATTTATAACAAGGTTTTTACACTGAAACTACAAAGAGAAAGATAAACTAATACCTCACTTTGACCAATTTCACCTAAAAACACATGTCATAACCTGCAAACAAACTTACTGTTCTACACAAAGGTACTGAAATGAGACAGAAAAACAAGGAATAATGAAACATTCACAAGTTAACCTATCCAATCATTTAAAAATGCACACAGAAATTGTAGAAAGGAAAAGGGTTAACTGATAACTTCACCAAGCATAATCACACTGCTGTTACCTGTATTATATTTCCAGAAATGAATTACAGACTCTGTAGAATGAAGTCCAGGACTCAGAGAATAGCCAGAAAACTTCTATCCATAAAATCAGAACCCCTTTACAATGAGTTGAAAAACTCATACTTAACACTTTCATCCAATTGCATTCTTAAAAACCATAAATGCTGGGTCGGATTCTGCCCTTAAGGCCAAACCTGAGTCTTTGAAAAGACTTCAAAAGGTGTACAAAGTAGCCCAAAAGGCATGGTCTGATAATATCATCACAACTGCCCCTCATAAATGCAGTTATTATCTCCCAAGCAGACTCAAAAAGTCTCCAAAATGCAATAACTCCTCATTCTAGAAAAAATCCTCACCCTTGACTCAACACTTAGTCATATGAGTTTGCAAAATATGTCTTTTAACCCTTTTAAAAGAAAAATAAATATTTATTTCCTATTATAATACTTATTAAATGCTATTTATTAAATGATTTATATTTTAAAAATAAAATATAAAGCATCTAATATTTATTAATTAATAACTTATTATAATATAATTTATTCTTTCTTATTTTAATAAATATTAATTATTTTATATAAAATATTAAGTGATAAGAATCAATCACTTAATATTTTAATAGAATAATTAATATTTATTAAAATAACAAAAAATATAAATTATATTATAATAAAATACCATTGAAGGAAATATATTTAATTTTAATCCTTTAAAAGAATTAAAACAAAATAAAACTTTGCAAAAAAATAAAATAAAATAAAGTGTTGATCTCGGGTAAGAAAAGACTTGGGCGAAAAGTTTGCAACTATTGAGAAATAAAAACAATGTAAAAACTCTTCAATATCTCGGACTTCAAATATTATGCAAAAGAACAAAGGGCAGGAGATATTATTCGACTACCCTAGAAGGTTTTTATTTTGTCATTTCTTACTTTGCTTGTTTGGAGTTCTAGAAGGTTGGAGGATGAGGGTTTCAGGCTTGAATGCATTGTCATTTGGAAGAATTTGATGGCCTTTGCACACGCGCCATGTTTGAGCCTGGATTTTCTTTACATTTTGGTCAGCTTTGAAGGTATGGCCGCTGCTATTATATGATCTTTCTCCTCTTGAATCCGCCGTGCTGAAGAGTTTGAAGTGTATCTCATTTGCTACCATGGATATGGGTTTTGCTGGTCTTTGAAGCCATCATGAATGTTGATGTCGCCCTATGTTTGAGAAACTTGTCGATTTTCTTCATGCACAAAGATTTATTGGAAAAATTTGGAGGTATGCTTTCACTTTTGCAATGAAATTTTTAATGCACCATTACTTTGAAACCCGAGTAGGGTTTGTTTGTTGTGCTGAAAAATGTCCAAACCATTATAATCTGCCATTGTTTGGGAGAATGTTTTCCATTTTATACACCTGTAGGTTGCATTTTGAGAACCCGAATGGGTTGATTTTGCCTGAATTCGCCATGATATTTGCTGTGCATGGTATACATACACTCCAGCTTACCTGGGTTTTATTTACAAAACCTGAACATGGGTTCTATTGTGATTACAACAGGTTTCACAACTTTATCTTCATTATCATTCTGACCCCTTCCTTCCTTAAATGCATATGCTGTTCACTTGCAACACGGGGGCACCTTCAGCTTTTATTATCTCTTGGACTGCAAAATGCCAAAACGTTGTCTTTCCATCTGTTTCTTTGACATCAGTTAGTCTGATAAGAGTGTCAAGTTTAAAGCTTGAGCATCCCCACGAATGACACCAACATTCAACTTGCTTGAAAGCAAAAGGAATATCTAACAATGCTCTTATAAACTGGCTATCATTGAAATAGCTCCATTATTTTTCAACCCGTATACTGCTGTCATTGTGATTTTGCCGGCTGGAAACTTGTGTATAATGGAAATTCATTCTTTTTTTTGCTGTGAAACTTGATTATTGAGGACCTTGTTGATTTTTAAAATGGTGCCATTAAAACATATTGCTGGTATCTCTTTTATACTAGGCATTATATTAGTTCTTTCTGCTGCTTGAGTCGCCATTTTTGCTCACTCTAACCAAAGTATGAAGCATAAAACACGGGTTTTCTGGAAATTTATGTCTGGGCCGCCATGATATGTTTGTACTCTTACCTGTAATGACTTTTACAGACGTCTCTTTGCTGATTACAAGAAATACCTTGTTCTAAATGTTGCTTAATAATAAGCTGATTGTGTTGGGTTCACTGCTTTGATACTCCTCTCATGAGTGATATGACATTTTTATTGTAAGCCGCCAAGATATAGGTTTGCTGTTTCTACTTGTGTTTTTTTATGATTCTGTGCACCATCTTGACCATGTTTTCTGGTAGTTTGATTGGAGTTGAGACCAAACCAGAAACAATTTTTTTTTTTTTGAATTCCTGTTCACATATTGGTTGCAATATTATTGTTATTGCTCATTGTCATCAGCATTTCCATACATATATGTTGCAATTTGCTTGTTATTGCTGATGTCAATAGGAACTTTTTCAATATGGAGTTGACCATAAGTACCGATACCATCGTAACCATACAACCTTTCATTAATAAGCAAAGCTCTGCTTTCCATATTAAGCCTTCCTGCAGCTAGTTATGCAATCTTTTATCATATTCTGAAACAACTCTTTGAGTGCTGAATTATCCCATTCCGTGATATTTGAAAGAGTATTCTGTGAAGTTCGAGCACAGGCTCGTGACATCCACAAATGACTTTTGTCTATTTCAGCATTTCATTTCATTGTCACTGCTAATTTTCTTTTATGATGAAATGCATCGACAGATAGAATATATGTCGTAGAGGTAGGTAGTCATTGCTTAGATCCCTCGGGATCTAACATCAGTTGCTTCTATGTTTTTTGCAAATGCTGGAGATCATGGAGCTCGAAGCTGGACGAGTACGGTGGGGAGAAAAACATAACCAGTCAAAGCAACAGGCAATGACTGGTTATCTCTACTCCTATTTCTTTCATGTATATATTATCTATTTGTGTATTTCTTGATGAAAGAAAATTAACTAGTTATCCTCACGGCTTGTGTGAGATTTTCTCTATTCAGCACATTAGTTCATTTCATACTTGTAAAAAATGAAAATTGTACATATCAGTTGATGATCTATACAATGAACATTGTATCTCTTTTGCTCATGATCATATATGATTGCAAAATGATAAAAATGAATAGAAAATGAATGCTTTCTTCTGCAACTCTTTCTGTGATGTTACTTGAAGTAAAAATTCGCCATGTGTGAAATTTTGGTAACAATCCAAATTACTAATAGTGACAAAGAGGAGGAGGAAATAACTAGGGAGGATCAGTTGACACGTGACTTGGTGACAGTGTGGGAGGTTACAATTGACCAGTATGTGCAAAGGGAAGCTCGTGAGAGGATGGTTCTTGAGAGCACAGTATGCGACGAACTCTCCATGCCATCGACTGTGCATGATCTCCTAGGACAAATTCCTTGGCTTTTGGCAAGGAACATCGTACATATTGAGGACAAAAGAGAACAAATCGAGAGGGAAAGAAGAAGGCAACAAGTTCTTCAACGGTTTGCTGAGAGGGTGTGGAATCCCAAAGGAGAGGAACCCAATAAGCCAAGAGAGGGAGATAGGCACTGAATTACTTCATGCCCCTAATTTCAAATATATACCGGAGGACAATACCAGTGGACGAAATTGAGGAGGAAGTCGCCGTAAGAACCTTACGTCTCTAGCAGCAAGAAGAGAGACGTCGTAACTGAAGAGCACAAGGGGATTCCCATCAAAGTCAGGAAGGGTGTATTGAACATACTATTGAGGAACTAGCCAATTTGGTTATTTCAAACACATCGGAAAGGCAGTCTGGATGCCAAAAATCAGAAACCCCCGAACGGCAAGAACTTTCTCAAGAGGAGATAAGGGGTCAGGAGTCTAGCCCATTGGGAAGTAGTGATCCATCGAGAGGTAAACTTCCATCAGGAAGTGGTGTTCCATCGGGAGGTAAAGTTCCATCAAGAAGTGGAGTTCCATCGGGAGGGAACCTATCGGGAAGTAGTGTTCCATCGGGAGCTAACTTCCATCAGGAAGTGGTGTTCCATTAGGAGGTAAACTTCCATTAGGAAGTGGAGTTCCATCGGGAGGGGGTGTTCCAATGGGAAGTAAGGTTCCATCCGGCGAGGGTGTTCCATTAGGAAGTGGTGTCTCATCTAGAAGTAAGGTTCCATTGGGTGGTTGTGTTCCCTCAAGAGGAGGGATTCCATTGGGAAGGCAACAAAGAAAATGATAGTCGATAAGCAAAAATTGCCCAAATTTACGGGGGATGGATCAGAGGACCCTGCTCGCCATTGGAAAACCTTTATAACTATATGGCAAGCGAATGGGGAGAATGATAGTAATGAACGGTTGAAGGCATTTCCTGCCACATTAAGCGGGATCGCCATAGATTGGTATGCAAACCTCAATGCTGGCAAGAAGAACACTTGGGATAACTTGCGTGGAGCATTTGAGGAGGAATTCAAATTGTTAAGAGATGACGATGAAATTGTCACAGAAAACTATAACACTAGGCAAGACAAGAAGGAATCGGTGAAGGCTTATACCAGGTGACTGAAGGAGCTCATCAAGAAATTGGACAATAAGCCTACGAATGGGTTAAAGAAAAGATGGTCTATTGAAGGCCTCACCCTGTCCTTAAAAAAAAAATGAAGATAGTCCTACCATCCACTTTTGGAGATGCTTGTACATGTGCCATGGACATTGAAAGTGAAAATAAAACCTCCAAGAGGAGACGGCATGGAAGCTCTAGTGAGAGTTCAAAGGAGAGTGAGGAAGAGTAAAAAACGATTCAAGCCTTGAGAAAGGACCTCAAATGGCTAATGAAGGAAGTAGCCGAAACTAAGGAGGAGAAGAAGGAAGGTAAAGACTTCTGGTGCATGGAGTGCAAAAAAGAGGGTCATACCAAAGGAGCATGCTCGAGAAAGATGTTTTGCAAGATTTGTCGGATAGGGGGTCATGCAATCAAAGACTGCCCTTATAACCTGAAAACAAGGAATGCCCAGATACTGTTTACTGGAGAACAGTCTACACTGTCGTCGGTAGAAATTGTGTATCAGGGTCCCTTCAGAAAAGATTTTTGTTATGTAGCAACATGTTGTATGTAGCCAACGGGTAAATAGTTGTAGCGGACATAATGTATCTGGCCGACGAACTCCTTCGGGAAGTTCTTCGAAAAGTATTTATGACCCCTTCGGGAAGCATTGTATTCATCTTATCATTCAAGCATAATGTAATGTTTTGGCATATGCGAATAATAATAAGAAGAGTTCTGCTGTTCGTGTTTGTGTTCATTATCTGTGTGCAATTCTTAATTAACCTATGCGGTAAACATTTGGCACCGTTGCCCAATGGACCTAGTACACAGGCAGGCGGATATGAATTAAATGCCGAATCAATTGAACAAAAATAAGAGTAAGCTGAAGGAAAAAGATGACATACGCGTTGAGCAGGAAAATTTAATTCTGGCTCAGCAGATAGAGCGCTGAAGGAGATTCTAGAAGATTGCCGACGGAAACAGTAGTGCGGAAGGATTGTTGAAGGAGACTCGACAACAGCTTGATTTGGTGGAAGAAGCGACGGAGGAGTTTCCGAACCTGCATACACCACGGGAAGAGAATCCTGACGGAAGGAGATCGACTCGCATGGCTCAGAGTGTCGAGGGAGCATGAGCGTGGAGTGACCTCTTCGTCCGAGATATGCTTCCGGAATGAACAGTTTAGGTTGATGAACCCTCTTCACCAAACAGCGCGGGTGTGCGGAACAACACGGGTGTGCAGAACAGCGCAGGTGTTCAAAACAGCGCGAGAGCTCAGAACAGCATGGGTGCTCAAAACAGCGCGGGAGTGCAAAACAATGCAAGTACACAACAAAACCCTCAACATATAGTGATAATGGTAGGTCCGAAGGAAAAGTTGCCTAAATTTGATGGTGATGAAGCAGCTGATCCCATTCGACATTGTAAAACATGTGAAACAATCTGGAAGGCAAATGGCATAACAGATACAAACTAGTGGATCCGACAATTTCTTGCTACCCTACGGGGTGTTGCAATTGATTGGTTTACTGATATTGATCCACAAAAGTTAAACAGTTGGGATAACATTAAGGAGTTCATTGCAGAATTTCAACTCTTGCGCGACGATAATGAAATTGTAGCGGAGATATTCAATACCAAACAAAAGAAGAATGAAACAGTACGGGTCTTCGCTAGGAGGTTGAAGGACTTAATCAGTAAAATGGAGAATAAGCCGGCAGATGGGCTCAGAAAAGATGGTTCATGGATGGCCTTCACCTGAAGCTGCGAAAGAAGATGAAGATCGTGCCACCATCAACATACATTGAAGCCTACAATCAGGCAATAAACCTCGAAAGTGACCAGAAGACAAAGAAGAAGAAGAACAACAACTCGTCCGATTCAGATGATGATGCATCCTCAGGAGAAGACAGCAGTGATGACAAGGGAAGCAACAAGAAGGTCCATGCCCTCCAGAAGGACATGATTCGGATGATGGAGTTCAAGAACATGAACAAGGAGACTAAGGGCAATGACCTATGGTGCACGGAGTGCAAGAAAGAAGGCCATAAGAGGGATCCTGCCCGAAAGAGCAATTTTGTGAGATCTGCTAGATTCTGGGACACTTGGTAAAGGAATGTCCTTTCAACCTGAAATCAAGAACACCACAGCAAGTGTTCCTCGCGCAGGTGGCATCCCCGTCAGGAGGGAACGGGAACACCAGTACGGAAGGTTCCACATCGGGCGGATACAGAAACAACCGGTGCAACAACAACAACAACAATAACAATACCGGCAACAATATGATGCCAATGGTCAGCCAATAGTTCAATGCCGCGCATGCAATTTGTGGGGTCACTTCGCCCGAGAGTGCACAATGGCAAACACACTGAAGTTGCTATGCCGATGGTGTGGACTCGGCGATCATGACGATGCTAAGTGCCCAAAGTCCAGAGTAAACTTGATTACTGTCAGGACGGACAAGGAAGAAGTTCTGGCAATCACTCGAAAGCAGGCAAGGCTATACCCCGATCCGACGGAGGAAAAGAAGAGACTGGAGGAAGCATGGGAGAGATCCAGAAAGTAACGCAGATAGAAACGGCACACCTGAAGGACACGGCGAGTACCTCCGTACGGAACTGCGCAGAATAGAACATTGTATGGAAAATATTGCAAGCTGAGATACCTGTCAGGATAAATGATCTGTTGCTCACTATGTTTCAACTCTGTACGACCCTCACAAATATAGTTCCGATTGCTAAGCAACCAGTAGAGCAGGAAAAGGAGAAACAGGGAGGCGCAAGTGCAGAAGGCCTGATGCTGTTAGCTCTTTCATTCGGACGCTATCCGGCGGTTGTTGAAATGGGCATTCTCAGGATTGTGCTAACGGACGTGATCGTGGACGGAGGATCTGGTGTCAATGTGCTACTAGAGGATACTTGGAAAAAGTTGGGACAGCCGACATTATGGCCACCTACCTTTCAGTTGTTAACAGCCGATCAACATGGAATCAAGCCATTGGGAATACTCACAGCGCAACCCATGACAATTGGAACACAACCATTCCTGTTGGACTTCGTGGTGATTCCTCTAAGGCGGAAAGAGTACGATGCTATTCTGAGTCAGGGATGGCTGATACAAGCAAAGGAAAAGTACAATTGGAAGAAAAATACTTTATCACTCGAAAGCAAAGGCCGCAAGTATGTCATCGATCTGCACACTCAGATGGTCGGGAAGAAGCCCTATCGTCAGATTCAGATAGAGAAGAGGATGACAAGGGGTAAAGTATGGAACCAAATCAAGAGGGAGTTCTATGACTGGAAGGAGATGACGATTTGGATTCAGTAAATGGTCTCTACCATTGGCAGATAGAGGATTACCATTGGCAGATAGAGGATTATGAATTGTTTCAAACTTGCAACGTACTGACAATAGAAGAACACAATACTGATGAATTTCCAAAGGAGTTTACTGAAATAAAGGAAGGAGATGCGTCACTCGATGTGACCCCGGCACATAAGTTCATTGAGGGGGAACCCATCAAATACAATGAAGTCGCGCTGTAGAACATGAATTTGGGAGACGAAGTGGAACCACGGAACATACTAGTGGGAGACAACTGGGACCCAGTGCTAAAGGCAGCAACATTGAAGATATTTTTAGAGTATAAGGATGTGTTTGCATGGACGTACAAGGACCTGAAGGGGGTACTGCCAGAGTTGTGTGTGTACCGCATTCAGTTGATTGAAGGAGCAATACCTGTATAGAAGAGGCCCTATAGAATGAACAAAAATTATGCGGCACGGGTTACGGAGGAAATCAATCGGATGTTAGAGGCTGACATTATTTTCAAAGTACAGACCAGTGAATGGGTATCCCTGATAGTGATCTCAGTCAAGAAGGACTCCATTCAGATTCGAATATGTGTCGATTTTAGATGCCTGAATGCAGTCACCATCAAGGACCCGTTCCCGATACCATTCATGGACAGCATCCTGGAGGAGGTAGCGGGACATGAGATCTACTCATTTATGGATGGTTTTTCCGGCTACAATCAGATTTCAATCACAGAGGAGGATAAGTTGAAGACAACATTTGTCGTAGAAGATGGGCTATATGCCTATAATCGGATGCCGTTCGGTCTATGCAATGCGTCTGTGACATTTCAGTGGATCATACTACACATTTTTGATAAGATGTTTGTAGGAAACTTCAAGGCATTTTTAGATGATTGGTTAGTGTTCAGTGCGGAGGACAAACATTTGGCAACATTAGGTGAGTGTATGGAAAGGTGCCGCCATGCGCCCCTGGCCCTGAACTCGAAGAAGTGCAGATTTATGGTTCCACACGGAAGGTTACTCGGACACATAGTTTGTAAGGAGGGACTAAAGACAGATCCGGACAAAGTGTGAGTCATATTGGAGATGCAGCTGTCCACCAATGTGACAGAGGTAAAATCTTTCCTCGGACATATAGGGTATTACAGGCGTTTCATCAAAATTTTTGCCAAGATAGCATATCCGTTGGATAGGTTAATTTGCAAGACAGAATCATTTCGATGGGAGAAGGAACAGGATGAAGCATTTGAAGGACTCAAGGTACAACTGGCTACAACACCTATTTTGGCATACCAGGATTGGAATAAGGAGTTTCATGTGCATGTTGATGCATCGAACTATGCAATTGGAGCAACTCTCGCACAAACAGGAAGCCACGGGTTGGATCACCCGATCTACTTTGCCAGTTGGTTGCTATCAAAAGCTGAAAAAAATTATAGTACAACCGAACGGGAAGCATTGGGGATGGTCTATGCTATGTAGAAATTTCGACATTACTTGCTGGCTACTCCGTTTGTGTTCTATGTCGATCATTAGGCCCTGTTGTATATGATCAACAAAACAGTCATTCAAGGAAGAATTAGCCGATGGTTACTCCTATTGCAGGAGTTTACCTTCAAGATCATTGTATGGCCAGGCAAGAAACATGTAAGCGCGGATCATTTGTCATGTATCAGAACAGGAGAACTGGCAAATGGTGTAAATGATGACTTTCTTGATGCACATTTGTTTCAGACTGTTGCACTACCAGAGTGGTATACAAGCATCGGTGAATACTTGTCAACGGGACAGTTTCCAAATACCATGCCACCGAATGAAAGACGGAAGTTGGTGATACGGAGCAAAACATTTCAGCTGATTAATGGATTGTTGTATAAAATGGGACCCAATCAGATCCTTAGGCGTTGTGTCCTGGAGGAAGATATTCCACGGGTACTGAAGGAAGCGCATGGAGGACTGGCAGGAGGACACATGGGGCCGGACACAACTGCACGAAAGATACTTCTAGCAGGATTATGGTGGCCAACAGTATACAATGACGCCAGGGAATGGGTTGTTGCATGCGATACATGTCAGCAAGCTGGGAAACCTTTGAAGAGAGACTTCATGCCTCTGAATCCTTCTCATGCTCAGGAGCTCTTTGAACGATGGGGTTTGGACTTCATAGGACCTCTAAAGACAAGCAGAACCAGAAGGTGTCGTTACATTGTTGTGGCGACGGAATACTTGACTAAATGGGTGGAGGCGTGTGCACTACCGGAAAACTCAGTGGTAAGTATAGCAAAATTTATTTATGAACAAATAATTACCAGGTATGGCATTCCGTTACAATTAACGAGTGATAGAGGTGGACATTTTGTAAATCATGTGATCCAACTGCTTACTACGGAGTTCAAAATTTATCATTCGCTATCAAGTCCATACTACCCAAGGTCAAACGGACAGGCCAAAGCTACCAACAAAATCCTGGTATCAATTATATACAAATCCTGCGCAGTCAAAGGGGAGGATTGGGAGGAAAAATTACCTTCTGCTCTGTGGGCTTACCACATGGTGTATAAAGTTACAACAGGACACACGCCGTTTCAACTGATGTTCGGACAGGAGGCCGTAGTACGAGCGGAATTTATGATACCAAGCCTGCAGATAGCACTAGAAAACAAGTTGGGCCACATGGAGAGCTTAAGGGAGAGGCTATATAAATTGAACAGGTTGGAGGAGAAGCGATTATTAGCACAGTGGGCGACTGAAGTAATGCAGAATAGACGAAAGGCATGGCACGATAAGCACTTGAAGCTAAACAGGTTTCAGCCTGGATAGTGGGTATTGAAGTACGACAACCGGAATGAGATTAAACCGGGCAAGTTCAAAGTTAAGTGGGTTGGGCCGTATCAGATCCGGGAAGTAGGGGACCATGGAGCAATAAAATTATGGACTTTGAATGGACAGGAAGTGCCTCCGGCAGTGAATGGCTCGAAGCTGAAGATATACCATGGCCAGAAGACTTCTTCGTCATAGAATGACCTTCGGGAGACCCCTTCGTCATTGCAAACCGACGATGCCGACGGTTGAAGGGAAAATTGACCTTGCAATTCATTATTATACCAAAAAAATAAAAAATAAAAAAAAACAAAAAAAAGTACTGTACGGTTTTCATATTTGAAGGTTGGTGTACGATTTTTAAGACAATGTACGGTTTTCATATTTGAAGGTTGGTGTACGGTTTTAGTGTAGTATGGTTTTTAATATTTGAAGACAATGTACGGATTTTAACTGAAGGTTGGTGTACGGTTTTTTTAAGAGCTGCATATTGTAACATTGGGACCACCGTACGGATTTTAATAGCCTGAAAAGGTTAATGTACGGAATTTGGAGCCAAATTTTGTTAATTTCCATCGTACGGATTTTTCTGTATGGATTTTGAAGACTTGGTGGGATATTGCAGTACGGCTTTTCTAGAAGATTGAAATAGTGAAGACGCCTTCAGAATTGTTTCATCAAAACCCGTGTGCGTGGCAGCACCAGGAAAAATCAGAGTAAAATCTCAGGCCTTGCCTTGCAACAGTATAATTGGTCTGCTAAAAAGTGAAAGGAGGAATCCATATGCAATCAATAGGCAGTGTCAAGTTTGAAGCCGTACGGATTTTATAACAGAAGGAAGGGTCAAGTTACCATATGCAACTCTATAGGGCACTGTACGGCTTGTTAAATCATTACCCATACAGAAGATTTCCATCATTTCAAGCGTACCGATCCCTTGTGAAGAGCAGTGTACGGATTTCACTGTATGGATTATTGAATGCAAGGTACGGATTTTTATGGAAGTAGTATATGGTCTCTTCTGTAGTACGGAATTCTGGAGCCAGGTAATTGTACAGATTCCATCCATATCAGTGGGATTATGAGATCACAGGTTTTGAAGGGTAAAGTACGGAATTTAGCAGTAAGCAAGGCGGTTTTAGCAGTATATCAGTTCTAGTTAGATTCAGCATACTATGGTCCTTGTACGGCTGATCAGTGAAAGGCATTGAAAATACCACCATACGAATTTAGGGAGGGAAACTGTTGTACGGATTTGTGGTCTTCGGGTGGTACGACTTTGTTACTTGATTTTCCTTCTAACTTTTTCAGAGTACGGATTTTCATTCCAAAGGTTGCAATTCACCATACGTGTTTGAAAGAATTCTTCACCGTACGGATTTGGAAGACCGTTAGGAAAAGACAAAGATATAACTGAAAAATGGAGTCTGCAGGCAGACGTATGTGGAAAAAACAACTATCACAGTCTGGAGTTGTAAAGGGCAGGAGCATGGCAGGTGCAGGTAACCAGAATGAAGTCACAGCACAGACTATACAATTTGAAGGGTTGAATGGAACGGATTGCCGAAAATGGTGGCAAGAAACCCCTGATGATCATCCAATCAAAGCAAGCATCAGAAGGGCACAGCTTGAATGGGCCATTCAGATGCCTGTTTTTTGCATTCGAGATTATGAAGGATATCTACGTACCATGATTGAGACATATGCCAGAGCTTCTCGGAGGATCACATTTCAGTATCTGGGCAGGAACTTGGTGGTATCATTCAAGGCAGCCGATTTCACACGTGTTTTTGGCATTCCAGGGCAACAGGGCAAAAAGGTTCAGCTGAAGAAAATTCCAAAGGATGGGAAGCTATTTTTAATCAGATTAGTATGTGGAGATTTGACTGAAGCAGAGTAGGCGGCATTAGCTGAGACATTGAAGGGAAGGGGTTTAAAGAAAATCGACATTCAAGAGGGGCCATGGTGATGTCTGATGGACTTGGTCAAGAGCAGGCTCACGGGATCCTCTAGGGCATCTGATATCTCATTTCTGCAGGTGTCCATGATGAACGGAATAATGACTGGGAAAGTGTACGATTGGGTGTCTGTGCTGGCTGAATGGATGCATGAGTTTATGACTCTCCAGCACAAGACCTTCTATATGCCCCATTACGCGATTGGTCTCTTCCTTGATGCAACAGCACGGATGATTCCAACGGATGAGTTAGAGGCAAAGCCTAGACCACTGGCTCCGGGAGAACCTCCTATCATGTGGTGGAAGCACTTGGACACAACCACTAGGTAGAAGGGTTCAGTAGGTCAAAAGAGGCCCCGGATGGACATGGCAGGTGATACTGATAGCGGCCGACAGGAGACATCTGAGCAGGATAGTGTGGAGGAAGAAGGGGAAGGCGAGGATGATGAGGAGGTTCAGATTGTCACGGCTACCCCCTTGCTATTTCCGCATGCTACAGTTCCTGTGACTTCCGAGTTGGTGCCAGGAGGTCTACACATGGCTCACATTCCTGGGTTTGGACAGACTCGGTGACTGATATTGATGACTAGAGGATCCCACCAAGCAGTCACACTAGCCGCACTGTGGCAACACGGGGTACGGCCTTCCTATCCGGTCGGGAGTTGGATTTGCGGTCGGCTTTGCCCACCTGATAGCACCTGTCACCCGAGAGACTTCTTCAGCCCCTGTTGAAGCACTTCCGGTAGCAGCACCCGTGGCGCCTACCATAAGTTAGCCAGCAGCAGTTGTTACCGTAGCACAGTCAGCAGAAGTTCAAGAACTTCCAGTAGAGAATGTACCCGATGAAGGAATGCAGGGGTGTATGGACCCAGCGCAGTCCGAACAACCAGAGGTCATGGATAGAGCTAGTGTTTTTCTGAGGCAACAGTTCCGACTCGTTCTTGATAGACGTGGCCCATCCATTCAGTCTCCCAGCTATTCTGGAGTAGCACCTGTACCAGAGCCTTAGTCTCAAGAGGAGGGAATGCCACATGCCGTGATTGCGCCGACAGCAGAGGAGGCGGCTTTGGATGTGGGCATGGCTCCCGTTGATGAGGAGGAGAATAGTGATGCGGAATGGTCATTGGAGGACTTCGCCAAGGAGGATTACGAGTCGAATGAAGACAGGTGCAGGGACTACCTCAGGACTATGAAGTCTGCTTTGAAGAAGGGGCATGATGTGGCGATTCAAGCTCTCACTCGGCGAAGGGAGTGGCATTTGATCTGAGCGTATATTCGTGGGATTTGTCCTAAGCGATTTCAGACTTGTTTTGTGGATAGAGATTGGCCGACGGTTGAAACACCAGAGATGTTGGCGAATTGGGCCACTGAGCCCGAGTTGGGACCGAGTGACACTCCAATGATGAAGCTGGCACATGAGATCGTGGGATTGTACAAAGAGGTTTACTATGCTCGACAGCGCGCGGAGGCGGATAGGGTAGCAGACAGTGTTGCAGCTCAGAGATCTCTAGCAGGTGAGAAAGAGGAAAGAGAAAAGTTAGCTGCTGACTTGGCCGACTAGCAGGTAGCATGGGCAGCAGAGGGGGCAGCACTATTGAAGGATATGGCAGCAGTTGTACAGGAGAAGGACGCAGCTATCCGGGAAAAAGATGCAGCAGAGCATGACTTGCAGTTGGCCAGGAAACAGGCTATGGATGCTGCGCTTCTACTGAAAGAGGCCATAGAGGTTAATTCACAGATTCAGACAGATCTGCGCATCTGGACTGACCAGATGTATGAGTTACGTCGTCAGCAGCACTCTTCTGGGACACCTCCTTCTCTCTAGTATTTCTTTTATTGTCTATGGGTTGTCTCCTAATTTTGCTAGTCGTCAGGAGACGACTTTTCTTTTTGGGGGGGATGATGTTGTTGGTAGAAATTGTGTATCAGCCGATGGGTCCCTTTGGAAAAGATTTTTGTTATGTAGCGACATGTTGTATGTAGCCGACGGGTAAATAGTTGTAGTGGACATAATGTATTTGGCCGACGGACTCCTTCAGGAAGTTCTTCGGAAAGTATTTATAACCCCTTCGGGAAGCATTGTATTCATCTTATCATTCAAGCATAATGTAATGTTCTAGCATATGCGAATAATAATAAGAAGAGTTCTGCTGTTTGTGTTCGTGTTCATTATCAGTGTGCAATTCTTAATTAACCTATGCGGTAAACATACACCACTAGTAACTCCCCCAAAGAACAATAATACAGAAGCTTCACTAGGGGGGTACAGGAATAACCGAAGAGGCAATGCCAATAATAGTAATAACAATAGCAACACGAACACACCTTGATGGGCAATTCAATATGTTTCTCGAGGATGACCGGTGATCCAATGCAGAAGATGCAACGAATGGGGCCATTTTGCTTGAGAATGTCAAAACAGAGGGGAACAGAATGGAGGAATGCTTTGCAAATGGTGTGGGTCGAGTAACCATGAGGATGCCAATTGCCCAAAGCAAAAAGGTGTGAACATGCTGGATATTGAAGGATCAAAAAGGGAGGTACTTGCAATAACAAGGATGCAAGACAAGAAAGCCATGTACCCGGAGGTGACAGTAGAAAAAACACGATTCGAGGAGGCAAAGTAGAACATCCAAAATAGTTGAGAGGAGAAACAACAGCTAAACCAGCCAAGACCCCTAGGAGCAAGGGGGTACCTAACATCATAAGGAAAGTATTAGAAAATACCATTCCGGTCTCCATTGGGGAATTACTGGATACTCTACCACAGTTACAAGTCGCATTGACACAAGGAACGCGGTCAATTGAGCAAGATCGCCAGGGGGAACCAGAAACAGTAGAAAAAGAAGCAGTAGAAGGGGTAGAACAAGAAGAGACTTCAATGGAAAAGGAAGAAAATACCTTATGTACAATAGGTCTAGGGAGAGCGCCAATAGTGGTAGAGATGGAAATTATGGGGTACAAACTCTCGAAAGCAATAATTGATGGAGGCTCGGGGGTGAATGTTCTACTGGAAGATACTTGGAAGGCGATCGGGAAACCTACCTTGTGACCACCCAAATTTCAGCTGGTAGGAGCAAATCAGCATGACATCAAACTGATTGGCACCTTGATAGGGCAAAAGGTAATAATAGGAACCCAACTATTTGTTTTAGATTTTTTGGTTATTACCTTGGTGAAGAAAGGATATGATGCTTTATTAGGGAGGGGATGGCTAGTAGTAGCAAAAGCCAATCACAACTGGAAATGAAACACCTTCTCTATTGAATTAGAGGGAAGAAAGTACATTATAGATCTCAAAAACCAGTTAGTACGTCAGGAATTGGCATTTGACTCTGAAGAAGAAGAGTATGAAGGGATGGAACCCAACAAGGAAGGAGTACTCAGGTTGGGAAAGTACTTGGAGGATGACACAAACTCCCTTAAGGGTTTATTTCACTGGCAGATGGGCAATTATGAAGTTTTCCAAGTAGATTGCAACATGTTACAAATACAAGAATCCGAGGAATGATATCCAGAAGGGTATACGGAGTACAAAGAAGGTGTAACTACCTTGAGCACGAAACCTAGCCACATTTTTGACCAAAAAGTGGAATGCAAAGAGGCTAGCCTCCAAGCCTTAGACCTAGGAGAAGTAGGGAAAACCAAAGAAATCTTTATAGGTGATGATTGGGATCTTGTGCTAAAAGCGGCAACCCTCAAAATCTTTATGGAATATAGAGACGTTTTTGCATGGACATACAAGGACTTGAAAAGAGTACCACCTAAGGTGTGTCCACTGGATTCCACTCATACCTGGAGCAAGGCCAGTGGGGAAACAACCTTATAGAATGAATAGAAACTATGCAGAGTGGGTAGGAGAGGAAATTACAAAGATGTTGTATGTAGGGATAATATTTAAAGTTTAGACAAGCGAATGGGTTTCTCCTATTGTAATATCACTCAAGAAAGCTGGTACTCAAATTCGGATTTGTAGATTTCAGAAGCCTAAATGCAATGACCATAAAAGACCCATTTCCCATTCCATTTACAGAGGGCATTTTAGAAGTAGCTGGCCATGAGATGTACTCTTTTATCGACGGATTTTTCGAGTATAACCAGATTAGTATTGTAGAGGAGGATAAGCTGAAAACTACATTTGTAGTGGAAGATGGGGTATATGCTTATAATAAGATGCCTTTCGGACTATGCAATGCACCGGCTACCTTCCAATGGATTATACTACACATTTTTCATGGTATGTCAGTAGGAAATTTTAAAGCATTCCTTGATGATTGGTCGGTTTACAGCAGAAAGGAACACCACCTTAAAATTATTGGAGAATGCTTGTGTAATGTCCCCATTTTAGCAGTTGACCAAGTGTGAGTGCGTTAGCCTTGTTCTACATGGTCCCGAGGGCTAACAAAGGGTTTAATGGGATCCTGGAGTGTTTTGACCTAGTCATTTCCAGTTTGGGCCAAAACGAAGTTGATTTACTCAGTTTCAGGCATACTTACTATTTTTAGTAAGTCGGCAGGACACAGTGCAGGTCAATTTTGGTGATTGGATTCGATACTCCTCGGTGAGAGCTTTCCGATGAGCTATCACTTGCATTATTCGGAGTCTGATTGCTAATACATTTTAATGCCTGAAGTTTTATTCAAGTAACTTCTAATTTAATTGTAAAATATTAAAGTGTTACTTTAATATTTATTTTTATGGTGATGTGTACCCAAGGGAGACATAAGGGGTATTTTAATATATGTTTTATATATTACACATCTTTTATCCCACATTGCCCATATGAGTTGAGTGGACCCTTGGAAATAGAATAAAAGGAAGCATTTGTGGCTTCATTAGGCAGGTTGAATATGAGAAGAAATTAGTGTGTGAGTTGCAGCTCCGTTCTTGGCATTTGAGGATGTTTATCCTCTCTTGTAACATTCTAGACGTCATTCCCTTGGGGTTTGGCCTTTGGAATTCTTTGTTATCGGCTTCATTATTAGGCAGTTTAGTTGCATTTCCGGCTACAGGCGGATTTGGTATTTTGCTCATATCTTCTTCACTACTTGTCCGACGCTTATGCCGCTTTGAGAGAATGATATTACGAAGGTAATGGACTGATTGAAGGACAAAGTACTGTAGCAGCAAGTTCGAAAGCATGTGCTGGAGTATTATGTCAATAATGCTGAAGTAATTAGTGAGTTGATAAATCTGCCATGTATTTGGTTTTATGAATTCTGAAAATAACATTTATTTGGCTGTAGTTCATTTCCATTTTTGCATATTATTGTAGTTTCTTTCTTGTTTATGTTGTATGATACCAATTCCATGCACAAACACAACAAACAAATAAATGTTTGATTTCTGGAGTTATAAGGGGTTTAAAACATTAAACAGAGAAATAAGAGGTTGAATGCAAACTGTTTGACATAATTCCTTTCAGCAATTTGGTTTAGTTTTTGGGACATTCAGGGGTGCCCATTACAGCTTGGAGAAATGTCAGAGAGCGAGACTGGTGCTTAATCCTAAGAAATGTCGGTTCATGGTCCTACACTACAGACTTTTGGGACACATAGTATGTAAAGAAGGCTTAAAGAGAAATCCAGACAAAATAAGGGTAATTTTGGAAATGGAGGCTCTAGAGAATGTGACAGGTATCAAATCTTTTCTAGGGCATGTTGGGTATTATTGGTGATTCATCAAAGGATTCGCTGAAGTATCACTTTCGTTGGAAAAGTTAACTAGGAAAGGGGAACGGTTTAATGGAAGGAGTAGGAAGACGCCTTTCAAGAACTCAAAAAAAGACTTGTGGAAGCACCTATCCTTATCTATTCTGATTGGGACAAGGAATTTAGGGTTCATGTAGATGCATCCAACTATGCTATAGGGGCCACCTTGGCCCAAATAGGAAAGGAAGGGTTAGATCACCTTGTATATTTTGCTGACAGGCTTTTGTCAAAAGCGGAATGGAACTACAATACCACAGAGAGGGAAGCACTTGGTATGGTCTATGTAGTTAAAAAATTCAGGCACTATCTACTTGCTACACCTTTCACATTTGTTGTTGGCCACCAAGCATTAATGTATTTAGTGAACAAACCAGTAATTCAAGCAAGAGTAAGTTGGTGGCTAATTGTGTTACAAGAATTTACATTCAAAATTATAGTGAAACCTTGAAAAAATAATGTAATTGCTGATCAATTGTCTTGCATCAAGTTAGGAGAAGCCGCTGGGAGTGGGATAAATGAGGATTTTCCAAATACTCCCCTTTTTTAGATTGTAGTGTTACCTACATGGTACGAAGAGATTGGCTAGTACCTGTCCATAGCTACATTTCCTCACGACATGCCCCTAGCAAAACAGAGAAAAATTGTCTTAAAAAGCCGTACATTTCATATAATTGAAGGGTTTTTGTACAAAATTGGACCAAATGGAATCCTTAGACGATGTGTGATGGAGGAAGAAATTCCAGGGGTTCTCAAAGAATCCGACGAAGGAGTGGTAGGAGGCCATATGGGACCAGATACTACTGCAGAAAAAGTGCTCTTGGTAGGACTATGGTGGCCCACATTGTATGTTGATGCCAAGAAATGGGTAGTAAGATGTGACACATGCCAGGGAGCAGGTAAGCCACTCAAAAGGGACTTTATGCCACTCTTTCCATCTCAACCACAAGAATTATTTGAAAGGTGGGGACTAGACTTCGTGGGTCCTCTACCGGCTAACAAAACTCATCGATGCAAATATATAGTGGTGGCCACAGAATACCTGACCAAATGGATATAGGTACGGGCCTTACCAAACAATACTACCTTTAGTACCGCCAGATTCCTTTATGAACAAATAGTCACCCGATTCGGGATCCCACCACAGCTCACCAGTGATCAAGGAGTGCATTTTGTGAATCACATTATCCAAATGATGACCATTGAATATAAAATATTCCATTCTTTCTCTAGTCCCTACTATCCAAGGGCGAATGGTTAGGCGGAAGCCATGAACAAAATATTGGTTGCTATTCTCTACAAAACTTGTGGTGTTGAAGGCCAGGACTGGGAAGAGCAAATTCCAGCAATAGTATGGGCCTATAGAACAACTAATAAAGTTACTACGGGACATGCCCCATTTCAGCTTATGTACAGGCAAGAAGTAGTGATGTCAGTAGAGTATGTGATTCTGAGCTTAAGGATAGCCATTCAGAACAGATTAAGTGATGAGGAAAGTCTCAAGGAGCGCCTATATCAGTTACTCCAGTTGGAAGAAAAAAGAATATTCGCCCAATGGTGTATAGAGGTGGCTCAGAAGCGACGAAAATTTTGGCATGATAAACATTTGAAATTGATGAATTTTCAACTAGGGCAACTTGTACTTAGTACAACGGAAAGAATGAAATTAACCGAAGTAAGTTTAAAATTCGTTGGCTAGGGCCTTACAAAATAATGGAACTAAAAGCAAATGGAGCGGTAAAGTTAGCTACTCTTGATAATCAGCCAATTAAAGATCTGGTGAATGGGTCCAAATTGAAGATATATAAAGAACGAAAAGTTTCTCCCTACCCCCAAGACTTCAGCCAAAGTCATTTTTTCTCCACCAGGTGAGCAAAGGAAGGTGAGTGCAAGTACAGAGCAGAGGATTGTACGACGTGTTTGGACATAAGAGTAAGGCGGGAGGGATAGGGTTATAGCCATATGTATCAACCATATGGAGGGCAATGTATGACATCCTTCTTCAGCTTACTTGCATACGGACAGATTTCGACATCAAAGACAAGGCCATATGGACAAATTTTTGCAAGGATAAGGCAATGTACGACATCTTGGACAAGGACAGCGTACGGCTTCCAGTGTACGAAATCAAAGGCAAGGTAGTGTACGGTTTCCAGCATACAAAGGGCGACTCTATTCCTAGGAGTACCTTATTCTAGAGACTGCATGACATTGGTATCTTGACAACTTTTTTCAAAGTCATCATGAGACTCTATGATACAATGGTTGGTCGCATCAAGGCCCCACATGGGTTGTTTGACTTTAGTCATAGCACCATTGGGGTGAAGTCTGGATGCCTTCTGTCTCTCACTTTATTCAAACTCTACGTTGATGAGCTGGAGGAGTTCCTACAGGGACACTCCCTCCTCGGGAATGACTGCTACTTACACCAGGTTTTGATCTCTATCCTTCGCTTTGCGGATGATGTGGTCCTCACAACCTCTTCTCCAGAAAGGCTCTAGAGACTCCTTGATGGCCTTGCCTCTTTTTGTGATCTTTGACATCTAATGGTGAACCTGAGAAACACCAAGGTGATGGTCTTCAATTTCCTTTAGACCTCTCACTGGACTTTCTATTCTAGGGTGAGGAGATTAAGGTTGTTTCCTAATACACTTATCTAGGTGCTAGGTTCTCAAGTCTCTACTTCATGTTGAGGCTAACTAATCGGCCTCATATCAACAAGGGTTATGGTTTTTTGAACCTTGTTGAGAGACAGTGTTTCAGACATCATTTTTCAGGACACGAGCTCTAAGCTGACTCTTTTGGAGACATTAATTAGACCATCTTTTCTCTATACTTCTGCAAGTTTCAGCCTATCTTTGCTTGAGTTGGACTTGGCCTCTGTCGAATAGGTCCAAACTCTCCTTCTCAAGTAGATCATCAGATGTAGTCGGTTCACTTTGCACAATATTGTTCAAGCCGAGTTTAGGGCTCATCCTTTCCGACTTAGTACTATTCTTGATTTGGTGTGGTTCTTACATCACTTATGAGGCTTTGCCAACTCCTTGGAGGGGTGTCACATAAATTCTGACTTGGCTTATTACTCCTCAAAGGCTATTGCGTGCTTTGACCCCATTGGTCGGGCTTGCTATTGGTTTGCTCAGGCCTAGTCTCCGTTGGGTTCTATTGAGATTGAGATTGATATTGACTGCCTCCCCCCTTTCTAGTACCCATTGGATGCCCCCTCTCATCTTTTTCCCTCCCGGCAAGAGTTGAACATGCATGTTAGGATGAACATTATATTCGTACCACTTGGACTAGTCCTGCTCAGGGTCTTCATCCTAGGATGACATTCTATGCAGAGGATTTTCTCGAGCTATAAAATAGGGTAATTGTATGCCCTTTGTACCTTTGTCATGGTTGGTCTTGTGCTCTGCGTATCTCTCGTAGTTCCTTCAAAGTGGGCTCCCATTAGCTCTATGCCCAAACCGACCACAATTTAGCTAGAGGGGACAGGATTTGTCAACTTTATGATTTAGGGGAGGCCAAGATGGAGACTCACTTCATTTTTCACTTCCTCGTATACTATGAGATCAGAGGGAGATTCTACTTCTTATTTAAAGAGATTGTCTCTTTTAGCCTTCTTCTCGTATATAGATCAAAGGTGCCTTGTGCTCTGTCTTCCAGAGATGTGAAGACTCCAAACCACACCCTTTAGTGGATTCGCCCCTCCAGATTGCACTCCGACCAGCTTATCACCTCCTTTATAGTGGTTCCTCCCATGTGGAGCACCAAGTAGGTGATGGATCCCCTTTTGGGGTCTTCTAGGGCTGTAACACCTTGTAGATCTTCCACTCAACAATGAATTTCTTTTTCTAGCACTTCCAAGGGCTTTCAGAGACGTCTTGGGACCTCCAGTCGTACGACCTATTTGTTGATTCAAAACATTTTCTCAATTGATCGAAGCAGCTAGTTTGTAAGGTGTTTCTCATTGTTTTGTCTTTTTCTAGACACTGTTTGGTGCTCCTGCTTTTTGTTGGATTGCTGCTTTTCTTTTTGGCAATCCATTATGCCTCTCGTTGGACATAAATAAATTTATATTATGTTATCTTATCTACATTTCCTAACTTAGATTAGGTTTTTTATTTAGGTTGAGCAGAAGTGAAAATAGTTAAATGGAAGATATTGTTAATTGATGAATTATGGTGATTGTAGTGTCCATACCTTTTGATATTTGTTGATTGCAAGCATCTATGTAAGGTTAGTGTGGGCCTTATTGCAAGTATTTAACTTCAATTGCAAATATTCATTTGGTTTCCACCATCATTGGGTATTTGAATGAGTATTAACATTTTCAAGATCATCCCAACATCCTTAGGCGGAAGCACCCTCCTTAGCGTAGTTGATTTGGCAAAGCAAGAACTAGTTAGAATTTTACCTCTTCATCAATGACCTCTTTCTTTGTAGGAGTTAGAATAGATTTCTCAATCCCTATCTTTTTGCAATTTGTTTTGAAGTTAGGAGTAGTTGAAGAGCCGTTGCTGCTAAACCATTTGCATTTGCAAAGTGGATAGCCGTTGAATGAACAATATAAGTCCCCAAGTGATACCTAATAAATCACACAAATGCAACTGAGTTAAGTCCACAATAATAAGGGACCTTGAGGTTATCTTAGTTGATCACACAATCATATGCATTGTTTAGCATCTCAGCTTCCTTATTCTAGAGAAGGTTTGGTATTTGGTGTTTCATCTTGCATGTTGAAGTGGTCATAAAAACTCACATCAACAGTAGCCAAGGTGGTTATTATATTATAGTATGCCTATAGAAATGGATTTGATAATGGATGGTGAATATCAAGCATATATGAAGCCACACAATCAAAATCTGCAGTGTTGAAATGTTTCAGATTCCTTACCAAGAGAAATGGTGTATTAGAGAAAAAGTTGAGAAGTGTGGCTATTAAGCCACTAGCCTTTTACAGAATATGAACCATTCAAACATTTATAACAGTTCCAGTTCATCTGCCTTCATGGGGCGTGTATAAGTATGAATAATAGTGGTCCTAGGGGATTCAATCTCCGATTCTGTGAAACTTAACATATTCCCATCTACTTTTGTACATGTGTACAAGAATGAGAGAATAATAATTGTAAAATTTTGTCTTTATGATTCTAGAGCTTGTCTTTATGCGGATAAAGTTACTTGATTGTTCTTGGATTCAAATATCATTGTCCATATTGACATTATTGAACCCTTATTTCTTTTTGAGTGGTGGGCATTGTAAACTGTGTCATCTACAAGACATTGGCTTTCCTGTATTATGGCATCTTACCCCTTGGATATTTGTGGAATCTGGATATGTTTCTGTTTTTCACATTATTGGAGCAGTTCCATAATTATAGAGTTCATTTCTCAGTTCATATCTTGAGTTAAAGAGCCAGGGTTACACCTGTAAATTTTTTTTTTCAGAATCAATTTTTTCTATTTCCAAATCTAAATTTTCTTGCTTCTGGTCTAGGCTTTGCAGCAGTTGTAAATCACTACTTTTATGCTCCTCTTCCCACTGCGAAATTAGTCATTGTTTAGGGAAAGGCATTTAATTTGTTCTATTTATTACAGTGAGTAGGATTTGTCACACCAATCACTGCAATTCAGTGCAACTGCCCACCTGATAGATTGTGGAACAACTTGCACCAAGCAGTGCTTGATTCCAGGTAACTAAATAGCTAAAAATATTATCAGCATATGAACATCATTTTCAAAAATAGCTTTGAAGACGAAGGTTCAAGCATAATAGCAGTAGTAAAATGAACTATTTTTTTCTGAAAAGAGTTCAATGAGCATGATTTATCTCTGGGACCTGTGTTGTATTCAGGTGCAAGGTTGTCATTTATTGGTTTTTATATCGGATTTAGGACCTGGGCTATGATGCGTACCTTTCACTGGGAATCAAGGGATTTCGGATTTCATTAACTCAATTTAGGCGAGTTGCAACATCAAGAAGTATTTGCCATCAATTTGCATAGTCAAATTGTCTAACATTCCGTGTGAATCTGTGAATATTAGTTTTTTTTCAATTGAAAGTGCATAATTCTTAATTGCATCATTTTTCTGTTTAGAATGCTGTGGAAAAACATCAAGTTTTACTTTTATTATCATGTTACCATTTAGCATGGTATGAAAAACTAAGTTCTTTGTGTAACATCTTGAACTGTTGTTTCTGACCATCAATACAATTTAAAGTTGATAGTTGAATCTTCCGTATGCATTAGAGGCCTGGATTTTTCCAGTACACGCTGTAAAGAGAAAATTAAAGAGAAAAGATGTCCATAACAAAATGTATGTACTGAGAACTCTTATTCCTGATTATATTCTGTTACGGTTCATGCTTGCACATGGCTAGGAAAGCTATTTGTATGTGCAATATTCTCTTCTCAATAACTGCACCATACATTGAAACATAAATTTAATGCACCAGATTTCAAAAAAATGAGAACAGATTTCCACAATCCATGATAATTATTTGTAAGAATTTCTGGACTTGACTGTGTAAAGTTTTTAAACATTGATGTTTCAAATCACACTCCGTGATTCATCCATCTTCTCTCTTATGCTTGGTTTCATCCTGATGATGGATCACAAAGTGTGATTCAAAACATTGACGCTAAAAAACTTTACAGAGTCAAATCCAGATATTCTTGCAAATGATAAATAGGTTATTATCTATATATTGGTAATGTCTAATTACTAATTGTGCTAGAATGTGTGAAAGAAATCTCTTTTACACACTGTGTCCTTGTGATTTTGTTGAACAGCTCCTTCCACATATTTGACAGCTTTGCCACATATATAAGCATCTATAAAATCTACCAATTCATCTATAGGAGTAGCAATCCCTGCAATGGAGGAAAATGAAAAAGTCATTACAATACTAGAACAATACACATTAAAAAACTCTATCAAAAATTCAAAATACATGTTGCAGAAACCCTGGGACATAAGTCAAGTTCTAAAAAATGGCTGAAAAAATATGAGGAACTCTAGATATGGAAGCAAATACTATAAGAGAAACATCATATCATGTGATGATATAGGTTCTCAAATGCAAAAACAAAAAACATTTATTGAAGTTTTTTATAGAATTCAAACATAATGCTCCTGGTATATCACTATATTGTTCCCCACTTATAACATTTCATTTTTTCCTGTTAATATTGACCATCTGTTTTTTTCTCTTAACATTGACTATATCTGTGGCATCATGATCTGAAATGAAATTGGAAACTGTATTCATATACGAAAACTTTACCAAACATCACTTCCATCCCTATGTTATCTTCTCAACCAAAACATTTTTGTTTGCTTTCCCTTCTCTTCACCTCCAGCAGTCCCACAATGGTTGCACAGTCGAACTACACATTTAGAAAAAAGTGGATATGTTCTAGATAAAAGAAGGAATAAACAACTAGTAATTCAATTGCTATATTGGTTTTCTTAATGTCTTCTGCAAAAATCATTGCTAAAGCTCGCCTTCAAGCTATGACATATGTGTCCTTTGATTTTTTTTTCTGAAACAAACATATATAAGCATCTATAAAATCTACCAATTCATCTATAGGAGTAGCAATCCCTGCAATGGAGGAGAATCAAAAAGTCAAGTTCTAAAAAATGACTGAAAAAATATGAGGAACTCTAGATATGGAAGCGAATACCATAAGAGAAACTTCATATCATGTGATGATATAGGTTCTCAAATGAAAAAAAAAAAAATTTTATTGAAGTTTTCTATAGAATTCAAACATAATGCTCCTGGTATATCACTATATTGTTCCCCACTTCACTTATAACGTTTCATTTTTTTCTGCTAATATTGACCATCTTTTTTTTTCTCTTAATATTGACTATATCTGTGGCATCATGATCTGAAATGAAATTGGAAACTGTATTCATATACGAAAACTTTACCAGACATCACTTCCATCCCTATCTTATCTTCTCAACCAAAACATTTTTTTTTGCTTTCCCTTCTCTTCACCTCCAGCAGTCCCACAATGGTTGCACAGTCCAACTACACATTGAGAAGATAGTGGATATGTTCTAGATAAAAGAAGGAATAAACAACTAGTAATTCAATTGCTGTATTGGTTTTCTTAATGTCTTCTACAAAAATCATTTCTAAAGCTCGCCTTCAAGCTATGATGTATGCGTCCCTTGTTTTTTTTCTGAAACAAACATATATGAGCATCTATAAAATCTACCAATTCATCTATAGGAGTAGCAATCCCCGCAATGGGGGGAAATCAAATGGTCATTACAATACTAGAACAATACACATTAAACAACTCTATCAAAAATTCAAAATACATGTTGCAGAAACCCTAGGACATAAGTCAAGTTCTAAAAAATGACTGAAAAAATATGAGGAACTCTAGATATGGAAGCGAATACTATAAGAGAAACTTCATATCATGTGATGATATAGGTTCTCAAATGCAAAAACAAAAAACTTTTATTGAAGTTTTTTATAGAATTCAAACATAATGCTCCTGGTATATCACTATATTGTTCCCCACTTCACTTATAACGTATCATTTTTTTTCTGCTAATATTGAGCATCTTTTTTTTTTCTCTTAATATTGACTATATCTGTGGCATCATGATCTGAAATGAAATTGGAAACTGTAATCATATACCAAAACTTTACTAAAAATCACTTCCATCCCTATCTTATCTTCTCAACCAAAACATTTTTGTTTGCTTTCCCTTCTCTTCACCTTTAGCAGTTCCACAATGGTTGCACAGTCCAACTACACATTTAGAAGAAAGTTGATATGTTCTAGAAAAAAGAAGGAATAAACAATTAGCAATTCAATTGTTGTGTTGGTTTTCTTAATGTCTTCTACAAAAATCATTGCTAAAGCTCGCCTTCGAGCTATGACATATGCATTCCTTTGATTTTTTTTCTGAAACAAACTGGTTTCATCAAATAAAGTTTTATTCTTGATACTATCATTTTTTATGGGAAGGAATGAAATGGGTTAGGCATTCTCAAATCTCAACCACAGATAAAAATCTCACAGAATTATCACCGTTATATCGACTTTTTGTGAGAAGTTTAGCGAGCCGAGAAAACTTGTCAAATTCGTGTGGCAATAAGAGGTGAAAATATCGCCAAGAAGTAGAAGAATTACCACCAATATATCACATACTTATCGAAATATCTCGAGAAAATGTCCCACAGGGCACTTGTTAAGACTAGGATGCCCAACAAGAGTTAAAAACATAATTTTCTGTTTGCAACAGTAATTGTGAAGGGGAGAAATAGGTTTTTGTAATAACCCCAACTAGCTATAGGGACCAGCAATAAAATCCTCCACCAATTAGTTGTTTGACATTTTGTCAACCACTTCATAAACAAACTTTGATAGATCATATATATATGGGCGAATGCACCAAGTTGTGGTGCCAAAAAGATGACACATTTTTTTTTTTCAAAATTTCCAATAGCGCACATGCACTATGCCCTAGGTATAGGCTTGTTAAGCCTAGGCCATAGTGTGTGCATGCTATAGGGCATACGCGCTATGGAAAAATGGATTTCTCAATAGCGCGTGTGCGCTATAGCGCATCCGCACTATGGAAAAATGGGTTTCTCAATAGTGCATGCACGCTATAGCGCATATGCACTATTGGAAATCACATACAAAATAGAAACCCCTACTCTATCTCTCCCCCTTCTCTCTCCCTCCACCCTCTCTCTCCATTTCTCCCTCCCTCTCTCCCTACCCCATCCTCTCTCTCTGCATCCTATCCCATACTCTTTGCCTCCTCCCTCTCCCCCCTCTTTCTCTCTCTCCCTCCCTCTATCATCCACTACTCTATGCCCCCCCCCCTCTCTCTCTTTATTAACATCCTATCCCACATGCTCTTTGAACCCCCTGATGGAACTCTAAAATTTTGGCAAATTTAGAGTCCCAATTCATGATCAAGAGAATGTAGAAAATGATGCTTAATTCATATTTAGCATATTATTTGGGTATGCAGTTTACAGATTTGGCTATTGTTGATTGTATAATAATGCTTTCATGATCAAAGAAAGGAAGTGTCATCATCGAATAAGGAAGCTGTAACAGGAGTATTTTTTCAGTGGCTTTACATAGATGCCATAGAATGCCTTCCATCAGTAGCAGCTTGTTTTCAAGAAAGGTCTGCTTGTGATTCCCGTTATGATTCTTATGTAGCAATATTTGGGAAGGATCTTCAAAAAAAAAGCTTGGTCACGGACAGTGGCTAGTTGTAGGTGCTGGGGCTATTGGATGTGAAGTCGTGAAAAATCTAGCATTGATGGGCATTGGTTGCACCCTGAGTGGAAGCATTACAGTATCTGATATGGATAATAGCCAAACTTGTTAAATCAGGTTTTATTAAAAATAGATGACTTGGGGAGACTGAAAACAGCCTCAGCATCCAGGGCTCTGCGAAAAATCAATCCTGCAGCCCAAGTATGTGCATTGAATGTGAAGTTTAGTACGGAGGCCTGGGAAAGGCATTTCAATTGGTGTTATTCCAACCATGCTATATACACTTTGGTTATTTTAAGGGAAAGGTTCCGGAAAGCAATGTACGTGTTAATATTGTGGGTTTAAATGCAGACTTTCCAATTAAATCTTCAGTAGGAGAGTTAGATTTTGTTGATGGGAAGATACCCCAAGTAAATGAAGTTAATCATATGATAGTTATTATAAACATCAGAGGGTGTGATGAAGAAACGATTGGTTTTCGTCGAAGCTCCTACCAAAATTTTTTTAGCTTTGGAAAAAGAGGGATTACAGGTAATAGAAAGGGAGTACAATCTTCCAGTTGATCTGATATTTGGCATTTCTGTCTGCTTAGTATGGTATATTGCAAGAAAGCTCGGGCATTCTTATTGAAGTAATTGAAGCATCAGATGATCTGTATGTTTTTTTTGTTGGAATGGGGATCCGTTTGCATTGTTTTCTATCAGGATCATCAAGAACCACAGATAATATAGTTTTGAAATGCATCAGAATGGCAAGGAAATCAACAGCAGTTTCCTATCCTGCTATGATGGAATCAGAAGCACTAGGAGGATTCTTTCTCACAAAACTCCCTTCAATCAACCCTGTTACTGCTCATGTAGTATTATATTGTGCAGGTTCTCTCTTGGAGTTTATTTGTCAGATGCTTGAATATTGACTACATTTAATGGCAAAATTTAATGTGCTCAAGCTAGGTGCAATTTTATTCAGTGTACAGTGTAGATATGGTGAACTGGAAGAGACACAGTATTACACAACTGACTGCTCATCCACTTTGACTTCACCTTTTAATGCAGATAGAAATTATGTTAGAACAGAAATAAATGCAGAAAATCTGGGCATTACAGTTAAACTTCATTCAGAGGACATCATTGTAAATGACTATTTCGATACTGATATGCCATCATTTTCTTTTGGATTCAAACAGCAGCACTTTTTGAGGCAGTATTCACTATAGAGCAATACAGTGACATAAATTCTAATCAAGGAGAATGGACCTGCGATGAAGGCATAGGGATTTGTATAAATCTAAATCCACAAAAGTCAAATTAAATATTCTAAGAACTAAATTATTCATAGAATATTTAAGTAATCATTTCTATAAAAAAAATCACTAAACATTTATACAAATTACTTCAAAGGAAGTACATTAAATATTTATGAAGATTTGAAAATAATTTTCTCTGTACATATAAGCACATTTAAATGTTTACAAAATATTTAAATAAGTTGCTTCTAAGAAATTAAAAATTAAACAAAACTCAATAATAAGGTCATAAGTCATACTTAACAAATTATCTATAAGTATATGAAGATTTGTAAGTAGTGGTATAGAGGGGTCGTGACACTTTTCCTCTGTAGATTACAAATTTGGTAAGCATTCTTTGTGATATCTGCTGCTTCTTAAAACAAACCCCAAAATTTTAAAAGAAAGACATGCTTTCTCTTTGATTTCTATATGAATATTGTATACTTAGGCTTGATAGGTGCAGCTTGTTGTGGCTCTGTTTTGTTATTTGATATTTGAGTAGAATGACATAAGATGAAGCAATTTGACAATGTACTGCTAAATTTCTGATTTTGGGCACTGTACAACCATCTTTGACTGAAACATCTTAAATGCACCCAGTTTGTAACAGCGTTAACAAACTGTGCCAAAGTTGTGCCAGGAAATTTCCTGCTATCAACCACATCCAGCATAGAAACTGATATTGCTTTCTAAATGAGGTAGACGGCTGCCATAAAGCTGCTCTGTTCTTTTACAGCTATGTTCTCACTGTGGCAGCTTTGTTATATTTTGATATCCATCAATTTGAACATATGCTCCTCATGATTAATTGCCGTTGTTACAATAATATCTCCACAACTTCTTTAGTAATAGATCTTAACTTCTATTACCCAAAAATAGTGCATCCTACACCCATATCAGTATGAATTGTCTTGAATCACTTGTCATTGGTTGTAGCACATATAGACTATATATCTTTCTTCTGATTGCATCAATATTATCATTATATTTCACAAGCTTCTTTGTTTACTGTGATAAAACCATAAATATCATTACCTCTATGATACACTTTGTGTGCTCTTGCTGCTTTAATATATTGTGATAGCACTCCCTCAATAATAGATATTGTGGTAACAATGCTAAAAGGATGGCTCTCTTTTACTGACATATGAATGTTGTTTTCTTATCTAATGACATGGCCTGTTACTTTCAATAGAAAAACGAATATTTTTTGAAAGCCCTACTACATTCTCAATTTAATGTTTTGTTGATCTGATATTGTCTCTACTGTTGTATATTGATGTGGAGTGTACTTGATGCTTTTCAACTGCATTACTGATTCCTTATCTCTATTGATTATCAAAGGCACTTACATGCATTTCACTTTGATTACTGATTACTTTATCTCTTATTAGCGAGCTGGGCTCAAACCCTTGTGGGAGCCACATTTATGTCCACTTGCTAATTAGAGCACCTGTTACTTCACATGAAACAAAATAGTTAGAAAGCAAATAGGGCTTGGGTTTTTGCAATGTGAATGCATGTGTGGGGCATGATGATGAGATTAGCTTGTCATTGCTTAGATCCATTGGATCTAACCCATTCTTTCTTGTGATTACATGATTTGACTTTGGAATGCGGGAATACAGGAGCAGCAAGGCAGTAGGAGTATACATGGTCGAGACAAGCAATAACATTGCTAGTCATTCAAGCAATGATTGGCCCCTATAACTCTTTATGCCCTTTTTTCTTTTTTCGCACATGCATTTATGTTTTTTTAAAATTTAAGCTCTGATTTGCCCTTTAGCTAGTTTCACAGCTTGTGTGAAACATTTGAACATTTTGATAAATATAAAGCATATCACATTTTCAAAAAAGAATCTTTAGTATATTCTTTTAGATTGTATTCTTTGCTTCATAAAATGTAATAGTTAATACTGTAAATAATAGCTCAAATATTGGATAGCATATGATATAGAATGCTTGAAAATGTATCTTCTTTGACTTGAAACACAAAGCTCTACCCAATTGAGCCGATAGGTGAAAATTTGGTAACATTTTTGGTGACATCTGCTATGTGTCTGCTTGTTAGACATCAAAACTAGTAGTCTTAAACATTCTATTGGGCTATATAGTCAACTCAGATATGTGGGAATGAATGATTGTTTCTTTCAGCTCACCATGATTTGCATTGTTTGTAATGATAAGGAAGGATCTTTTTTATCATTATGAGTTATGTTGATTTCATTGAGCTAGAAGGAATGTTTGCATATTCTCGCATAACTGAAACACAAATACAACATAGATAGGCAAAATAGAGCAGTGTTGGATGTGTGTAGGTGTCATAGCCAAGTATTCATGTTTAGACGTATGCATATGGACTGCATATGGACTATAAGATGTGAATGCTATTACATGAGCATATGTGTAAGCATGTTTAGGTGGTTATGGCACTTGCTTGCATGTAGCATTGCTTTGATTTGCCAGCTCTTCAAAAGGCTTAGAAACTTGAAAACATGAAAATACTAGGAAAACCTAGGCAAGCTTGTGCTGGAACAATACTTAGGGAACACAAAACAAGTAAACTAGTATGTAGACACATTTATTGGAAGAAAGAGACCTAACCTACTATACACAAGGTGAGACTGATAGGTCATACCTCAAAGCAAGGCTTAAGGTGTATCCCATTCACAGGGATGGGTATAACATCTCCTTCTATAGTTGATAGTTGGTAGGCATTGTGCTCTTTAGCTTCTGAAATTAGGAATGGTCCACTCCACATATTATCAAATTTTCTATGATGTCCCGACTTACTCTTTAGAACATTCCATTTCAGTACAAGATCACCTACCATGAAATTTCTTGTCCTTGCCTTCTTGTCAAAGGTTCGTTTAGTCAACATCTACTGGTATTCCATATTCCTCATGGCTTTAGCTTTGTTTTCCTCTAACTCCATCAATTAAGCATGTCTTACTTGTAAAGGATCCCCTTCTTCAAATAGAATCAGCTGAACAACAAGATCTAAAGTTGGTAATTCAGTTAAAATTGAAACCGCACTTATTTTCCATATACTAACACATAAGGTGATGTGCCAATCACCTTCTTGGGTGTTATCCTATCCGCCCAAAGAGAACCTTTTAGCTTTGAATGCCAATCTCCCTGATTGTCTTGGAGCATCCTCTTAATGATTTTGATTAGATTTTTCTTTGTGCATTCTACTAGTCCGTTTCCTTGGGGATAATAATTTGAACTTGTATTCAAATAAATACCATTTTTAGCTGCCCAATCAAGAACTCTTAACCCCACAAATGTCAATGCATTGTCTGATACAATAGAGTTAGGGACTCCAAATTGACAAACCAGATCATCATAGAAGTTTAAAACATTAGTCTCATTGGCTTCTTTTAAAGTTGTTGCCTCCATCTAGTGTGTAAAATAATCAGTGACAGTGATTATCCACTTTGACGAGGAGTTGTTTCATGTGTACGAGGTGTAGTGACAAGGCAACCAACTTCTCTTTTCCTGAAAACATAGCACACTTAACACATTTTCTAACATAAGCATGTGCATCCGTAAAAAGGCTAGGCCAAAAATAGCCAACTTTCATGATTTAAAAAATTTAAAGGTTGTTGTCCTAGGAGAGAAATGACCTCTTGAAGGTCCATCATTAAATTCATGCAAGACTCCTAGAATCTGATCCAAATCCAAACACCTAAGAAGAACACCACTATGGTCCTTTCTATAAAGGATATCATTGATTGAAACAAAGGGAATAGACTATAGTCTATAGTACTGTTGATGTTAGTTTTGTACCACTACATAACATATTAGCAATTGAATATCTGATACGGAGTGTCAAACACACAATTCTTTTCTTGAAAAGTTAATACTCATGGGATATGAGAATAACTCCAATGTTCTTTACACCTGTGGATACTAACTTAGTATATTGATGTGATTTACTAGTAATCACATAGGCAACCTTACGCTGTTTGTTTGAGGATGACTTGGGCTTTGATGGAATGATGGTGATGGTGATTTGGTATGAATGCTAGATGATGTTGGTGGAGAAGTTGATGGTGATAGAGGGTGAATGTTCTTATGACTAATGTATTTCTAACTCTCTTCTTCAAGATTCTAACTCCTAACTACTTGCTACTCTACTCCTACTCCTATGAATCGAAGATTAGCAAATGGATGGGGATCGAATCTAATGAAAGTTAATCGGCGGCCCGACCTCCATAGATGCATTAATTCAAAGGAAAATAAATTAGTTTACCACACAAGGCTTCCCAACAAGCTGCTAGGATGCTAGTGGCCTAGTACTGATCCCTATCAAACATCTACTAATACTATCATGCAACGACCCATCTACTTTACTCTTTACTAAACAACCTGAAATGCAATCCACTTCAACAACTTGAAAAGAAATTTTACTCTAACTATTTGGAAGTAGAAATCATGAAACAATACCAAAAGCTCTTAATCACCATGCAAGTTACAACAATGAGAAAGAAAAGTGAATTTTGGCATTATCTTTGCAACAATTTTCTCTGACCCTTACAAATGAGAGCAAATGGCCTTATATAGAGGCCAAAATGTACAATCGATGGTAGAGATAAAGAGGCAAAACCAGCGATCCAAATTGAATCCTAAAAACCCTAAATAGGGTTGCCACATCGACCAATGAGAAGATGCCACCTCGCCAATGGATCAATGAAAAAAGTGAAAAAGTAGCAACCAATGAGAAGGCACCAAAATTTTGGCCAATCAGAATTAGACACTTGTCCTACCCTAGAAAAAAAAGAAATTGCCACTTGGGCTTACATCAAATGATCTTCTAATATAAATCTCCATTTTTCTTTCATTCTTTTAGCTAAGGCAATGAACCTAGCTAGCTTTTTGTTGACTTCCTCCATGGGAGGGCGAGGTGTATGCTTTATCTTGAGCTCAGCCGATTTCATCATGCTGCTTGCTACCTATAGTGTCTTCTCCTGTTCCTTCTCATACTCTTTTGCATATCAGATAAAGGCATTGAGGGAGGAAAGGGTGCCCAAATGTTTCTTCTTGATAGCAACCTTTCCTAGCTCATACAATCTTGATCCAAGTCATGTCTCATCAATGTCCTCCTCTCTGATGTCTTCAAAATCAAGTGCTGCCCCAACGTCGCTCATCATGGTTGAAATGGAAGTGTCGACGCTTGGGCTATGCTGTGCAACTGAATTCTATATCTCCTCGAGTATTCTCAATCTGGTAGTCAAGGCAACAAACCAAGACTCAACCTTACTCAATCCTCTTTCATCAACCAACTTGGCCCTTTCCAAATACGCCTCCAGTAGCCGAATGAATGCCTATAACCTGGGAAGAGCTAACTCCTTGACTGGAAGGAAATCCTTCCACTCTTCAAAAAATTTAAATTTGTTTCTAACAGTCACTAATGACCGGAATGTTGAGATGAAGGAAGGTAAGAAATTCTGTCCGTCTTGGATTGTATCATGGATCCAATCCCTGACTTCATGTAGTTGAGCCAATATCTCTTCTAGGTTGCTCTCGCTGTCTTGAAGAAGGGCTGCCTAGTGCAACTATTGGATAGGCTGGCAATCTCTCCATTATTTGTTCTCGGCCTCCAACTTTATAATCCTTTCGTTTACCTTACTCAACCTTTCTCTGATTGAAGCTATACCCTCCTGGATCTCTTCACATTCCATGTCATCTATGTTTCTTCCCAAATTATGCTCCTTTATCTCATATTCTTGGGCTGCAATCTCATCCAATGCCTTGTTGACTATTGGTATAGCAATTTGAACCTTTCAGCGACCATCATTATCACTATTGATTACCTTTGCCACTGCTTTTGCCATTTGTTTTTGGTTCTCGCTATCACCCTTTTCTATTAATTCTTGGATGTCTTCCACTGTTCGGGCAGTTACCACCTCACCTCTTGGCATAAGAATTTGCCTTAACCATAGTGGTGTGGTGCATCTCCCCAAATATGGATTTGGTTTGACTAACAGAGCATCACCAATGGCCTTGGGTGCCTGACTTATTGCCTCAATATCAATCGGCCCATCTCCTTCTTCACTAGTAACTACTATGTCATCTTCACATTGATTTTCTGAGAGAGGAGAGTACTCAGTGCTATTACTATAACCACTTGACTTTGAATCAGAGCTCACTTCTACTACAGTCCATTGTTGACTTGTGTTATCTTCATGGCCTCTATCCTCAACTACACTTTCCCTTGATGGTGCTGCATGTTGTCTCTTGGCTGGAGGTTCCGAATGTTCTTTACTTTTCTCAACCTCCAAAGCTCTCTTCTTGCTTCCAACTATTTCTTGTTGTCAGCTACTTCCTTCACCCTTTTGTTTGATTGATTCTGCTGGACCTCCTTTTGGCTTCATCTTCTCATAAGTAAGGTTTATCTTTTGACTTTGTAGTTTCCTTAACCTTTCATTTTACCATGACTTAGTATGCAAATCAACTGCTCTTGTAACTGCCTCCAAGGAAGGATCCTGATGATCATCCCAATCTACTGGATTCAACTTTGTTCCTTCTACTGTATCACAATCTTCTCTCAACACATTTCCATCATCTTCCAGTTAATCCGGAATATCAATGCCTCTCCATCTGATATCTCTCATCATGTTCACCGACAATCTTGAGAAAGCTAGCTTTCTCACATGAAAGTCATCCTTGGCATTGGCCCAAAAGTCTTCTATGGTGGGAACATGTTTAAATTCATTTCCATGAGATACCTTGATAAGACCATTAGGATCGAATCCTTGCCTTGCTCTGTACCATCTTAGATGATACCATTCCAATTCCTTCTTCGTAGTTGCAAAGGCGACCTGATTGGGGCAACTATCATTGCCAATTCCGAATGAGAAGGTAATCCCTGTCTTACCTTCGAGTCTCATTATTCTATCATAATGCTCAAGTTGCCTAGCCAATTCCATCAAAACTACCTTGTCAAGTGGGTATCTTGGAAGCCTTTTGGCACAAATTGTGCTTCCTGCTACTCTAATGTAGGTGAATTGTGGAAATTGGATAAATCAATTCCCATACTTCTTTATCTTTGCTTCTGCTTCCGATGAGAGTCTCCTAGCAAGTGTCCCTTGTAATACCCTTACTGTCTTCATGGCGAAGGCATCACAAAACATCTTGTAATCATTGTTGTTGTGCAAATGAAGCTGTGGATAGCATTCATGGACCAAATATTGCCCCGACCCATTGCCAACTTCTCCTAAGGCCTTAAGTCCTAGACTTTTATACAATCTAATAATTAGGTAAAACAAATAGGATGCCCTGTAGAATTGCTTTTGGTTTTGTACGGTTCTAAGTTGCAACTCTAGATTCTCGCTTATGATCCTAGTCCAATCAAATCTTCTTTTTCCCTTTTCAATTTCATCAATAAAGAAGTACATCCAGTTTTCAAATTGCATACCTTGAGCTAGGCCCATGATCCAGCTAAGAAGCACAATGGGTTCACCATATTCTGATTTGAAATCTGCCACTATGAGCCTTGATGATCTGGTTACCCCTTTCTTTCCCTCGTTTAGCCAATCCTACTTTAGATGCATGAAATAAGCTTCTTGGTTATCCTGAAATGATTTGGTTGCTTGATTCATCATTACCACTGTCATGCTCTTGTACTGGGGAATGCTAAATGCTTCTTCGATCGCCTATCCACTAATGTTGGCCAACACCCTCTTCCCTTTATCAAAAATGATGGATTTATTGATAAGATCAAACCTAGATGTGCACTCCATAACCAATTCTAGATAAGGCAAGGTAGGAGGAAAAACTGCTATGTGTACAATCCCACTTCTATATATCTTCTTTGCCATGGGGGATTGTCCTTCCTTTAGTCTATCCTTTATCTGTATCATATTTACTGTACCGACATTGGTATCTATTATTCGCCTCATTTTTGAGAAGAAAGTTGTTTTGGGCATCATATCCTCTTTGTCTTTCTTAGTATTTGTTCCCTTAGGGTTCTAGCTTGCACTAACATCTACCATCCTAAACACTTATTTCTACCCTTTCGTTCTAAGTGATATGGACTACCCTTATCGATCTCCAACCTTCTTTCTATCAATGGATTCTACACTTATTTTTGTCTCACCAAGTCCTATCACTACACTTATCAATCTCCAATCTTCAACCTAGGGGTGGGACTATCACTTATTTCTGCCTCGTCATTACCCTAGGATGGACTACACTTATATCTCCCAACTTCAACCTAGGGAGGTCTAACTTATTTCTATCTCTTCAAATGTCCTATCATGGATTCTACCCTTATCAATCATCAATCTTCAACTTAAGATGGGATGACGAAGTAGTGGATGATGAATGCAAGAAGAATTAAGGGAAACAAAACTAGACAAGAACAAAAGAGAGAAATTCACTTAAGGACCCCTTTCAACTCCAAATGATTTGAACTTACCTTTACCAATGGTCGGGTATTCTTTTGGAATTTAGGATTAGACTTGAGAATTTCAAATCCCTTGCAAATCTTGATGCCCTAGTTGAAAAAATCAGAATTTGGCCTATTTGAAATTGTCCATGCACATGCTACAAATCAGACTTTAATCACCTACTTCCTTCTTCAACCAAAAATCGTCCAACCTTGGGACAAATCACAGCCTCTAGAAGATGTAAGATCAGACCTCAAAAATCAGCTAGAGCAAGCAAAAAAATCGTAGCCCTCTAGCAAATATAAAATCAGACTTGAACAATAACAAATCTGCCCTCCAACTTTGCAATTCCAAAAATGTTCCCCTTTGCCAAAACAAATCGCCAAGAATGGGAAGTCTGATCTGCTCTAAGGAAAATTGCCAATCATAAGAATCTTGCCTTTAATCATGGAAAATCGCCAATATAGAGTGCAGATCTACCCCACAAAGAAAATTGCCAAGCATGGAAAATCTCTACCATGAAGAAAATCACCAAAAATAATGCCAATTTGCCCTTTCAAAATCACCCAAACACAAAGAAATCTGCTCTAAGTCAAATTCGCCAAGCACCATGAAGAGGAGGAATGAAGAGTGAGAAGATAAGGGGGAAAGGCTTCCTCTTATACCCCATTTGCTTTTCCTCCTTAGCTGGCCAACTGAGACCCTGGGAGCAAAAAAAACATTAATTAGAACACAAATCCGGCGCCCAATTAAATGCTCAGCCAAAATTAATCTTGCCAAGATGAAATTTACTTTTTTAAATTGCCAGTTAGACCAAGATTGCAAAAAATAAAGTAAATAAAGCCTTGTAAATGTTAAATATTTTCATTTAATGATGATTTAGTAATTAATATATCATTAAAAATCAGATTTTGGCTAGCCAAAATTGATTTTTTCAATTTTAAATTACTAATTTCTTTAAATATTTAAGATCTTCAAGGCAAATTTAATCCATTTAAAGCTAGTTTTTGCAATTTAATCCAAATTGATTTTGCTATGCCTTTTTAATTTTTTTTTAACAAAAATAAAATCATTTCTCTAGAGTCTAAAATCGATTTCTCCATTTGATTTCACCATCACAAAATTAATTTTCTCACCGGAAAAAATTTGAGATTTTCCAAAAGACTTAAATCTAATAAAATTTCATTTTTCTGAAAATTATTCAAATTTATACAATTATATATCCAAATTTTCACAAAAAATCATCTAAGTACAAGTTTTACAATTTTGGCCTGCCAAGTGTTGTTCTTTGAAATTTGTTCGGCCTAAAGATGAAATTGGTCATTTTGGAAAATCAAGTTGAAACTAGGTGAAAATAAATCTAACCCTCTCCCCCTGGCCTAAAGGCGTCCAAGACTTAAAGTTTTCAAAAAAATCAAAATTTTTTGGACAACTTCAAAAGATTTTGCCAAGGTGACTAAAAAAGGGAGTCCCCAAAATTTTGGGGCGATGGTGTGAGAACCTCACAACATGTACCTTCTTTTTGCCTTATCCAAACCTTGTGGACATTCACTGATTTGCAAAAAATGTGTCATGGTTGTGAGCCAGCTTGTTGATTCCTCTTGTTCAGGCATATTTTGGTTAGCAAGAATGATTTTTACAGGGCCATTTGTATTTGGTAACTATTCATTTGCTAGCTGCTCACATAAGCCTTTACATCTTACAAGCTTGGTCACCTGGATGTCTACATCATACTCCATAACTCAAGTGATCATACCAACTCTTTTTTAATTGAGATCCTTGCTTAATAGAAATTCTTTCACATTGGGATGGGCCACCATTATATGCACCTTGCTATGAGACAACATATGCCTGAATTTCTTCAAGCTCTTCACAACAGCCAATACATGCTTCTCAACAAAGTTGTACCTTTGCTCATAATCTTCAAGGCCTTTCCTAAAGAAGGCATTAGGTTGTTTAAAGCCTTCGTCATTCTGCTACTCTAAAATTGTAGAAATAACATCATATCTACCATAAGTATATAAAATGAAATCTTTCTTAAAGCTAGGATTTACCAATGTCGGGGTTGATGCTAAGGCCTTTTTGCTATGCTCCACAGAGTTTAAGGGATGTGGAAGTTGTAGGGGACGGGGATGTGTTTTTGGTACGAGGATGGGTCAAAGCCAAAATTTAAGGGACAAGACCTTAGGGGATTGCGATTAAAAACATAGGGGATTTTTTTATATAGAGAGAGAATTCAAGTATGCATATCATAACATTGATAAACCATTCATCATAGACATTTTAAAAGATCAATACATGAAAAATTATCAAATGACAAATACTAATTACTTCCATTATAACAATATCACATACATGTATAGCAAAACTCAAAATGCCTAAGGGATCCAAGTATCATGCATCAAATCATAATGGAATAAAGACAAGTCCAACTAAAATAGTAAGTAGTAAATACTAAATGCAATCTTTCCTCACTGTTGTTGCTCTATGTTTTTTTCTTCCTCTTAGCAAGTATGCCATATCTTAAAATGAGTAGAAGAGTTTGTGTTTTAGTGTTTTAATGGACAAATTATGGTTTGTATATCTTTATTATGTCTTTAAGATAATTACAGGACTACACAAAAAGAAAAAATGTAGTGTTTTGCCTTTACTCGACTAGCTGGGAAAAAGGGGACGGCTACCAGTTTTGGGGACGGCCAGAAGTTTCAGGGGCCATCCCAACTATTGTTGGTCGTCCCCAAGTTTCCTACCCAAAAAAAATTGTTGTTTCAAGGATGTTTCTGAATTTGGCACAAGGGGATGGCAAAAATCCATATCCGAGCCCTCATTTCGTCCCCAGGATAGGTATGAGCCCAAAAACATAGGGGATGTGTCCCTGTGGAACACTGGCTTTTTGATCTCTTGAAAACTGTTCTTTCCTTCCTTTGTCCAGCTAAACACTACATTTTTCTTCAACATTGTTGTCAATGGCTTCAAAAGAGTAGCTATATCAGGCAAAAAAAGTCTAACAAATGTATTCTACCTATGAAACTTTGCAACTCATTCTTATGATGCGGTAAGGGCAGCTCCAAGATAGCTGCAACTCTTTCAGGATCAACAATAATACCTTCTTTAGATACAACATAACCAAGTAACTTGCCTTCATGCACAACAAATACACATTTCTTAGGATTGAGAGATATACTGATTTCTCTGCACCTCTAAAAAATCTGTGTAAGATGGTCAATATGATCTACAACATTTTTAGAGTAAACTGCAATATCATCAAGATAAACTAACACAAATTTGTACATTAGATTATCATAAGCCATTTTCATGGCCTTTTTGAACATTGCTCCTGCATTGGATAAACCAAAAGGCATCCTTCTATATGTCATTGTACCCCACTTTGTGATAAATGTAGTCTTAAATTGATCTTCCTCTTTAACCAAAACTTGGTTATATCCTGAATAACCATCAAGAAGCGAAAAACGATCAGAACCAAAAACACATTGGAGTATTTGCTCCATGGATGGTAAAGGGTGATAGTCCTTCAATGATGCTCTATTGAGGTCTCTAAAATCAACACATAACGTTAGTTCTACACTCTTTCTTGTAATGAGAACAAGGTTTTGTACCCAACTAGTATGTTTGATAGGAAAAGTTATGCCACTCTTGTTTACCGTATAGGGTAAAAGATACTTAATGCATGTAGTATAGTACTATATAACACAAAATAGATACTTTATTCATATATGCAATATGCGCTTCATGCTTATAGTCTGAATACAATGATGATGCCAAAGTCTATTCCAAATGGTGTACATATGCCTTCCCAAAGGGCTGACTCAACCATCATGCGCCCCTTTAAAATACTTTTCTACCCATTAGCTACAATATAGATTTTTCCAACAACATCATCCCCCAAAAGAAAAGTCATCTCTAGATGACAATACAACAAAACTCAAAATTAAACCACTAATTACATCAATGTATAGATGCTAAATAGAGGGGTGCATCCCTGGCATAATGGCCATCTATGCCCTCAGCTCATTCAGCTCTGCCCGTAACTTGTAGATTTGCTCCTTCCTGACTTTCAGTTTCGCTTCTGCCTCCATCTGAATCTCTAAAGCTGATCGCATCATCCCTGCAATCTCTCCCATCTCTTTCTCCTCCTCAGCTACTCTCTCCTTCTCTGCTGCTATCTGTTCCTCCTTCGCTTTGAGCTTCTGTAGCTAACTTTGTCTGTCTAATAGGGTTGCCCTCTCAGATTCCCAAGTTGCCATCTTCGTGGCTAACCTGACAGCTGACTCCTCTCGAGCCCTCTTAGCTGCTACCTAATCCGCTTGTCTCCTCCGAAGGGTGTAATATGCCCCCTTGTATATCTTCACTATCTCATGAGTTGAAGCCTCTACTTGGCTCTCCAGACCAGGATCTCTCGTCGTGGCCCAGTCCTATCACATCTCTCCAGTCTCCACATCCGGCCATCCCCGCTCCTCAAAATAGACTGTAAAGGCAGCCGAGCATCCTAATCTCATGAAGGATACTACTCCTTCTAGCTCCTTCACTACTGAGTCCAAAGCCTGAATCTCTATAGAGGCCACCACCTGGAAAGCCCGAGTCACTAGAGCTGCTAAATCAACAAATAATGTCTCTCTCATCCCTACTTCCGACGCTACTGGATGCTCCTGCTGGACACTCATAGCCCTCTCTACTGCTTCTGCCATATGCTCAATAGTGCTATGTGGTAGTCCCTCATCCTATGCCTACTCCACCTTGTGTTTGCCAAGGGTCCTCCTCTAGAACTGCTTCCCGCATGGGTGTTTGCAGGTACGCCACTCGAGGTGCTGGAATACGATGGAACTGCGTACTCACGTATGGACTCAACTTCTGGGTTTGGCTCTCTCTATCTTGCTTAGGTGATGCTAGCAATGTCGTATCCACCCTATACGGTAAACAACTCTCAATAAGCTTGAATACTTCCTTTTGCATTAAATGTTCAAGTTTTGGGTTGACTAGTCTTTGCTTTTGCCTAATATGCTTGGATTTTGGCTCTAAATCAATGGTGTGTTGGGCAAGCTATAGATCAAAGCCCTTAAGATCTGCATAATCCCATGCAAAAATATCATTGAATTCTTGAAAAAGTTGAACATAAGATTGTTTCTCTTTTGCAAAAATTACCTTTCCAAACTTTAAACATTTTCCCTTTGCAATTTCAAGATCCTCATAATGATCTTGCTAGACTAGCAAGTTGGTTTTGTTCTTTCTGGCTTGATCATCCGTATTAAAGATGGATTCAATGGTAACCAACCCCTTGGGCAGCTTATTGGACTTAAGTTGTATTATTTGATCACCATATTGCTGCTTTAGTTTATCCTAGTTAGATGCTGAAAATATATCCTCTTCAAGTAGAAAATTCAGAATCTGCTCATCACTGTCAAACACTTGCCACTTAAAATCATTATCAAGTATAGAAGGTCTGACTACAACTTTGATATGTTGTTGCACATTTTCTTTATTAATATTTTCAGCTAAATCAAACTGTGCTCCCACAACAGCTAGCCTATCAGCATGCTAATTTAATTTTGTAGGGACAGCAATAAGATTAAAAGCATCAAAATCTTCAATTTCGTCCCAAACTCTGTGCTTGTAGCTCTTTAGTGTGTCATTTTTTGTCACATGCAACCCTCTAAACTAATTGACGATTAATTCATTGTCTCCAAAGACTTTCAAGCACTTAACACTTCTCATTCTAGCCCATTCTAGCCCTTGAATTAAACCATCATATTCAGTTATATTATTTGTACATGTAAAACTGAACCGAAAAGTTGCATAGTACTTATCCCCTTGAGGAGATACCAACATTGCTCCTCCACCTGAACCATTCTAGCTTCTAGAGCCATCAGAATACAACTCCCAAACCTTGCATTGCTCATCATCAAGCTCATTTTTACTCTTAACAAGGTTTGGAATAATTGACCCAGCCTCTTGGAATATATAATTTCCTAAACTAGCATCTAAAACAATGTTGTTTTGACTTCCTAATGCATTCTCTATTGCCTACTCATCAAGGAGGATATCCGGAATGTTCTCAACTTGGATGCTTGTTTCTAAGACATTAGGGTTTTCATTTTGATCAAATGCAACACAATTTGCTTTGATCACATTGGGTATATATGGCTCAATGTGGTCTTTTGCAAGTCCTTCGGATTTGATGGTCACTTTGGTTTCATGATGGGTTCTAAACAACATATGGGACCAATTTGAGGAAAGATGTCCTATTTTTGTTGTGAACTCTCTAGATAAACACAGGGAAAAATATGGAGGAAGATCAATTACAAAGATATCTTGAGGGATGGAGAAGTTGGGGGATGCATGGAGTTTCGAATTGGCATCCTTAATAACTCCCAAAGTATTTATAGTGGAACCATCTAACTGTACTACCCCCTTCTCTAAAAGCTGATAAACCAAACCCAGCTGATCAACTATCTTCTTTGGGATCATAGAACTGGTAACTCCACTATTTACAATATGATTATGCACTAACTTATCTCCAATGATCAAAGATACATAAAAAGGAGGTGGTTTCACGTTCTTACCTTGAATTTTATTGCTGTCTTGAGAAGTAACTTCTAGAACAACATTTTCCAACACTATCTTGGGGTTCTCATCAACCACTTACATAAGAATCTTCTCTTCAAATAGAGTCTTTTTCAACAAATCAGTTTGCCCCGAAATGACCAATGAATTCCACATAGACATTGTGACATTCATTTCCTTCATATTATCAACTATGTTGTGAGGCATAGCTAAAGGTACCTTGGGATGTGCTTTGGCATCAGCTTGATTCGATTGTAACTATGGCTGCTCTTTAGTTGGGAGGTTAGGTTTTCTTTGTGCCATATGTATTTGGGTGGATGGTGGCTCATTAATTGCAAGTCCCTTACCCTTGTTTGTAGCTTGATTTGTTTCCAAAGCTCTTTTCTTTGTCCTAGTATAGGTTGCAATTGGTTCATCACCATTTAGCCCGCAAAACTCCTCTCTTTACCAATTAAGAAAAGCAATATCAGTTGGAGTTGGGTCATGTTGTTGTTTGGTCACATCTCTAGGTATTTCCGATTGTGCATTTGCAACGTTTTGGACCATCAATGCTTAATTGATGACCCCATTAGAGCATGTTGTCTGATTATGTTGTTGATTACATGGATAACACCATTCATATTCAACAGCTAAATTGTTTTGAGATGGTATGATGTCTTTGATAGCATTCAAAGGTGCTGGTGCATATGTTTGAAAAGACCTTGGGTTTACATTCTGCCTATTTCCTTGATAATAATTCTAATAAGGTGGCCTAACACCTTGAATTTTTTGTTGTTGTCCTCCTATCTACTGTTGATAATATGGGTTTTGACTTTGCTGCTAGTAAGGTTGTCATCCTTGTCATTGTTGCTTCTTGATGCTTACTAACTCATTCCCTATAGTCTGCAAGATATTTTACATCTTTTGTTGACTACTTGTAATCTCTTCTAGCTCTTAAAATGGCCCTGCAACAGCTGAAACACTTGTTGTAGCAATTTGTAATGCTGGAACAGCAGGTAACGATGCAAACAAAGGAATAATCAATGGCATGTTTGGTTGAATATCAGGAAAAATAGGCATTGGTGGGCTTGGTGTTGTTTTTCCAACTTGAATTAGGCAATTTTTTGCCTTCACAACTAAGTCATATGATTGTGGTAGCGAGATTCCTCCCATACTTTGGATTAAAACTAATAGGTCACTGTTTAGGCTCTTTAAATAGTACAAAAAAGCATGTTCAGCTGATGGCCTGACTTGAATAGGAATTCTATTCTATGTCCTTTGGAATCCCATGTTAAAATCAGTCATTTGTTCTATAGGGGCCCTCTTGATGGTAGTCAACTGCTCCACCAAGGAAAAATAATCTAACTTATCTTCAAAATACTTGCTCAAAGCATCCCCTAGATCATCCCACTTGGTGATAGAACCCACGTTTGGTCCTCTGAACAATTGAAATGCTTTCCCCCTCAGAGGTTGCTAGCAATCTTACAGCTACATTATCTTGTGTGATATGATGGGCATAACATAGGGTTGCCACATCTCTGATATGCTCCAATGCTGTAGTTTGCCCTTCCCTTGTATATTCTGGTAGACTTTTTAGTGTTGCAAGGGGGATATCATCATGTTGAGCAATATTTAAGGGGTTGTCTTGGTTAAAAAGCATAGAGGCAAATTGCCTTGCCATCGTTGCTGGTGGTACAAGTACTTGTTGATTTGAAAATGTTGCAACAACACTTGTTGAATGTGTAATACCTTGTGTTGTTGAATTTGATGTAACAAAAATAGATAGGGACTCTGTTCTAAAAGATGGTGAGGCTGAACACTTCTTAACCTCTTTGTTTTAAGGCCTACTTCTCCTTTTGTAAAACAACAAGGGTCTATCTCTTGTGCCACATGGTGTTGACTGAATGCTTTCTGAAGGAGGCCTTCTCTAAAGTGTTCTTCCTCTTCTTTTTGGTGAAGAAAGCTGTAAATACTCAAAAGACTTTGAGCTTCTGGTCTCAATTCGTCTCATACAACACTACTCTTCATAACCATGAGACCAAATCGCCAGAAATGCAGCAAAATAACCTCTAAATAGGTCTATTTTTTACTGACAGCATATGAGAATCAACAAAATATCAAATAAAATTGTTACAAAGATCAGTTCTAACCACCAAGCGTGCCAAAATTGTTATCTGTAAAAGTTGCACCCTAACTAAGTTTTAAAACTCAGTTACTCTGAAAAACATGGAAAAACTCTAGGATTTGTGGGTAACCAAAAAATGGAGTAAATCTTTGGATTCTTGGTCGGTTCCTATATGATATTTCACCTAAGTTTGATGCAAGAATGTAAAATGCTTGGTAGGAAAAGGGTATGAAGGATTTCTTGCATGAAATTTAATTACTGAAATGGTAAATTTGACAAAAACATAAGGTGATGCACCAAAACATTGAAATGAGAAGTTTACTGAAATTAGCATGATGAAGACTCTATCAAACAACTTGATACTGGCACAATATTGTTATCAAAACTCATGTATAATCACTTTATAAGGAGGATAGGCTTCAAACAAAATACTAACAGGAATAATGATATTCACAGTTAACAACCTGAAATGAAGCACAATTTCACAACTTACAACCTATATGAGTATTCCAACATTCACTTACAGATGCGAAAAATTGAGACATTAACTCAAGGATTTAAAACAAATCACAAAAATTACATCAGATCAGTGACTTATACAACAAAGTGAACACATAAAAGACTTCCAAACTGTTCTTTATTCAAGCTCCAAAGGCAGCACAATAACATTCATCAAACTGGTTGCAAAGCAATCTGCAAAAAATATCATGAAGGACTCCAAGAGATCACTCTAAAACCGCCTCTGCATAAATATTAGAACCCTTTATAAAATGAGCCACAACTCATCTTTATTCTTTTCACACTCAACAACATTTTGGAGAGCAATAACTCCTTAGTCGAAATCCCCCCTCAAGACTAATTTTGAGTCCCTAAAAAATCTTCAAAAATGTGCAAATATGGCCCAAAAGTCATACCTCAACAATATCAACATAAAGACCCCTCATAAATGCAGTTATATCAACAAAAAGAGCACTCATATCTCCAAAAAGAGCACTCAAAAGTCTCTAATATGCAATAATTTCTGACTTTCAAGTCCCATCAATACATAGCCCTTGAAACTCTCCCATAACTCTCAAAATATCTCAATTTGACTCTTTAAAAGATAAAAATAAATATCTTATTTTTTATCACAGTTGATACTTATTAATAATATACTATATACAATTCATAACTCATGATTTCTAATATATATTAATTATACTAATAATATTTTTTAAGTGATAGATTAAATCACTTAATATAATTAATATATATTAAAAGTAAATTATAGATTATATAGTAAACATTAATAAGTAATTAAAATACTTATTATAATATTTATATTTTATTATTATTTTTAATAAATATTAATTAGATTATTAACATTATTAAATGAATTAAAAACCATTTAACAATATCATTAATACAATTGATATATACTAAAAATTCAATATAAATATTATAATAATTATAAAAGTGATAACGGAGAATATTCAAATGGAGGCAGTCCATTTTTTCCAGGACCTTCTCAGCGAATCGGGTGACTCCCTTGTCCTTCTAGATTCTCTGAATTTTATTCCTTCACTTGTGATAGAAGAAGATAATAACCTTTTGCTTCAGCCTTTTATTCTAGATGAGATTCGAATAGCAATGTTTGCCATGGAGGCTGATAAATCCCCTGGCCCAGATGGTCTTACTCCTTTATTTTTTCAAAAATGTTGGGATTTCATGGGAGAAGATATTATGGCAGTAGCTAAGGAGTCCAGGAGAAACTCATGTATGTTTAGACTGTTCAATTATACTTTTATCACATTAATACCTAAATGTTTGAATCCCTCCTCCTTTGCAGATTATAGGCCAATCTCATTATGTAATACAATATACAAAATCATTACTAAATCAATTTCACTTAGGTTGGGGAAAATTATTCCAAAAATCATCTCTGATCAACAAGGAGGCTTTGTTTCAGGAAAAGACACAGTTAAGGGAGCTTTGATCGCTCATGTGGTTCTTCACTCCATTAAATCTCAGGGTCTCCAGGCTATGATTCTTAAACTAGACATGATGAAGGCATATGATAAAGTGTGCTGGCCTTTCTTAAAGAAAATTACGCAAAAAATGGGGTTTGCATTTAAATGGATCAAGTGGATTATGGCATGTGTCAAAGGGGAAAGATTCTTAGTATTGGTGAATGGTTCTCCTTGCGGATTCGTCCCCTCTTCACAGGGAGTTAGGCAGGGGGATTCATTATTCCCCTTCCCCTTTATTATTATGGCAAAAGGCTTGAGTAGACTCATCACTGCTAAGAATGCTCAGGGTGCTTGGGAAGGTATTTCTCTTCATCACTCCCAGTTATCGGTTACTCACACATTATTTGCAGATGATTCTTTGTTGTATGGCAAGGGTTCCTTTCAGGAAGCTCAGGTCATCAAGGAAACCTTGGAGGTTTACTACTCTTTCTTAGGCCAAAAATTAAACAAGTCAAAATCAAAGATATTCTTTTATAATCTCCCAAGATCAATTCAATCAGCTATTCAAAAGTTACTTGGCTTTGAGCTTGATCTAACTCTAGCAAATATCTTGGCATCCCCCTTTTTCAAGGTTCATGTAAAGCTTCATTTTGGGACAACATAGTTCGATCTATAAGGGATAGGATTGCTTCTTGGAAGGCAAGATGGCTCTCCTTTGCAGGAAAAAATCCTTCTAGTCAAGTCTGTGCTTTCTTCCATTCCCAACTACATTATGTCAATGCTCTTGGCTCCCAGGGCAATCATGGAAAAGATCAGAAAATACATCAAAGATTTTATTTGGAAGGGCAATAAGGATAATTCAGCTAAGGTTCCTTTAGTAGCTTGGGATAAGATTTGTTTATCCAAAGATTGTGAGGGTGCTAGTTTTCATAGCCTTTTTAAGAGGAACATCAACTTAGGAGCCAAACTATCTTGGAAAATATATGAGAATCCAAGATCTTTATGGGTTAAGATCAATAGGATGAAGTATTTGGATTCCAATGATCTAGCTAGGATTTTCACAATCAAAGACCCTCCCTCGGGTTCAGCCATGTGGAATTTTGTTATCAAATGCAAACAAGTTATCCTTCCCCATTTATCCTGGTTGGTAAACTCGGGGGATAAGGCTCTTTTTTGGGATGACTCATGGAATGGCTCGCCCCCCATTTCTTCCATGCCAAACTTTGATCTGACAATTAAGACTCTTCTCCAGCATCAATGGGGGTTAGCAATAAAGGATTACTTTGTTCTAACCAGAATAAAAAATTGTGGGTTTTTGGCAGTTTGGAAAGATCTCTCTCAGCTCCAACTTACACAGTCACAGAAGAACTTCTTGGTTAATATTTTTGATCAAAGGCTCTTGTACATTAACCAAAATGAGGACAAATTAGTTTGGACATTAGCTCCAAATGAAGGGTATTCAGTCAAGTTTGGTTATCTTTTTTTGACCATCAATAATCTTCATCCTAGTAGACACATCTTTAGATTTTGTTGGCACCCTGTAATCTTGCCAAAAGTAGGCTCTTTTTTATGGTTGGCAATCCTTAAAAGAAATCTTTCTAGTGATCGCGTTTTCAGATTAGGCATTGCAGACAGATTCCAATGTGTTATGTGTGGAAAGCATCTTGAAGATTCCAATCATTTTCTGGTTTCATGTTCCTTTGCTCAGGATGTTTGGTATGGGAGACTTGGTAAGTTGAACTATAATGGCCCCTTGCTGGCTGACCTTCAAGGCCTTCTTGAACAATGGCCGCTTCTTTTTAAAGACTCCTTTTTTTCTCAAATTTGGTAGGTGATTCCAGCAGTTGTCACTTGGAGTATCTGGTGGGAAAGAAATAAGAGAATTTTTAGATGAGAGAGTTGTTCAATAGCTCAAGTTTGTGAGTTTGTGGAAAAATCAGTGTTTGAGATGATCAATGCATATACATCCAGATCTAAGTCACTATCTTCACTTTTCTCCTCTCATGATTCCAGGATTTTGAATAGGTGGCCTCTCATTTCTATCCCCTTCAAGGGAGTGTTAATAGGAAAACAAAATAAGGAGAGAAGGAAGGACATTAAGTGGGATCGGCTTGATAAAGGTTTTATTAAACTCAACTTTGATGGAGCTTCAAGAGGAAATCCTAGGATTTCAGGGGCGGGTTATGTCTTACAAGATTCTAATTCCTCAGTTATCCGGGCAGCATGTTCCAGGATTCCAATTGGTTCTAATAACATTGGTGAGGCAAGGGCTTTACACTTGGGAATGGGCCTTGCAATTTCTAATGGCATTCAGAGAATCCACATAGAAGGGGATTATCAAATTATAACTTCAGCCATTAAATAAGGACACTCTGTTAGTTGGGAAATCCACTACATTGTCTAGGGGGCGAGGGCGTTACTTCCTAAATTTGTAGAATTCAAAATTTCACATTGCTTTAGGGAGGCTAATAGATTAGCAGATTGGCTCGCCAATAAAGGGGCTGCTTTGGATAAAGGGTCAATTGAATGGGATCCAACATCATTGGCCAGTTCATTGAAAGTTGATATAGATTTGGCATGGGTGTTGGGAGAAGTCTCTTCACTTAGTATCTAACAGAGGTCTAGGGGGTTATTGACTTCTCACGTAGTATTTTGGTTTTGAATCTATTTCCATTTTGTTTTTTGGACAAATTCCGGTTGTTTCTCATTGAATATATTTTTTTTTCGGCAATGAAGGTAGGTTTTCTTCACTGCTTCTTTCCTCTTGGAGCCTTGTAAAGCAGTTGAATAAAATATAATGGCCTCATCCATTTTTGCCAAAAAAAAATTATAAAAGTGAAAAAATATATATATATATATATTTACAAAACTTTTAAAAGCCTAGGGAAGGCTTTAAAACTTTGCACATTCCAACACCCCATTTGGCATGAAAAGGAATTACCCACAAGCAGCATGGGAAAAGACTTGAAAATAAAAAATATTTCACACAAAAATCGCAGCTTCCCCACGAAGCTTCTAGGGTGAATGACTACCCTCAAAAGGAGTCCTGTTATTTCATTTTTCATTTGCACTTTGTAAAAACCTGGAGCTTTGCTAGAAACCGTGCCATGAGGGTTTGGGTAGATTTTCAGCTAGAAACTTTGAAGTATTTTGTGCACTTTGTTGGGCTCAAAAGGCAAATTTCTAGGCATTTTTCCCTTGAGAATTCATTGCTGGAGTTGGCTCTCAGCCATGGCCATGGCGCTTGGTGGATTTTTTAAGGCCTTGCAACTCCAAACCTTGGCATTTTTTGGGGCATTTCTTATGAGACTTCTCCTCTTTTATTCTCCTTCATTCCATTCTTCAATGTGCCAAAAATCTGTAGCGGCGCTTATGGAGGAAAGATGAGGGTTTGGGCTGGAAGAAATAATAGAGATCTCTGCATCTTTTGCCCCTTTCTTCTGCATTTTCTTCTTCTCTGTAATTTTATTATTTCTGCAAATGCTAGCTGCCATGGGAAGAACAGAGGGATTTGATGAAGCTTTTGGAGCTTGAACTATGGTCTTTTTGGGAATTTTGCTGCCTTTGTTTGAACAGCAGATACTTCTTGCATTTTATTTTCCTCTTTCATGCAGGAGCTTTGACTGCAGCCATGTAAGAGAAAAAGAGAGGGTTTGGGTTTGATAATGGAGCTTAAACAACGATTTTCATGTGTCATTTTGACCTTTTTGTAAGGATCAACCCGTCCTTAGAAGAGAATAACATAATTAGTAGAAGAATGATATTATATTAAATTTCTCCTATTCCTTCGATCAGTCTTATTAAATTTTGTTTACCGTACTGGTAAAGAAATCAACGCATACAGACAATGGAACAGAATAGCAGAATTATATTCACATATGCCACACATACATTATGCTTCATAAGATGAATGATAGTAGAAGATGATTTACAATGATCCCAGACAGGACATAAATACTATCCACTGAACCTTCCCAAAGGAGTCTGTTGGCCACAAACACTATGTTGTCGGTGTTTTGTATTTTGTAGCCAACGGGTAAATAGTTTGTAGCAGACATAATGTTTGTGACTGACGGACTCCTTTGGGAAGGTTCGGCGGATAGTATTTATGTCCCATTTGGGATCATTGTAAATCATCTTCTACTATCATTCATCTTATGAAACATAATGTATGTCTGGCATATGCGAATATAATTCTGCTATTCTGTTCGATTGTCTGTATGCATTGATTTTTTTACCAGTACGGTAAACATTTGGCGCCGTTGCCTTATGAACCTGGAAGGTGGGAGGAATGAAGATTAATGCCAAATCAGCTTAACAAGGATCGGAATAAGGTCAAGGGAAAAGATGGAATCCGTACTGCGCAAAAGAATTTAATTCTGGCACAGCAAGCCGAACGCCGACAGAGATTTCAGAAGATTGCCGACGGAAATCGGAGCGCTGAAGAATTGTTGGAGGAGACTTGGCAGCGGGTGGAATTGGTGGAAGAAGCATGGGAGGAGTTTTTGAATTTGTGTTCACTGAGGGAAGAGAATCCAAACGGAAGAGCATCGACTCGCACGGCTCGGAGTGCCAATGGAGCAAGAGCGTGGAGTGAACTCTTCATCCGGGATATACTTCCGCAGGGGACAACTTCAGAACACCCTTCTTCACCAAGGTTCGCAGTTCTTGAGTCTAACGGTGTGAGAGAGCAGCCCGCCAATGTGGGAGAGCAGTCCGCCGGTGTGGGAGAGCAATCCGCTGGTGTGAGAGTGCAGTTTGCCGGTGTGGGAGAGCAGACCGCCGGTGTGGGAGACCAGTCTGCCGGTGTGGGAGTGCAGACCGCCGGTGTGGGAGACCAGTCCGCCGGTGTGGGAGTACAGACTGTTGGTGTGGAAGTGTAGACCGCCGGTGTGGGAATGAAGAGCGCCACTGTTGCAGGACCGAGCAACGCCTGTTTACAGAAACCAATTGTGATGGCGGGACCAAAAGAGAAACTGCCGAAGTTCAATGGCAATGGTACGATCGATCCCATTCGACATTGCAAAACATGTGAAACAATCTGGAAGGCAAATGGGATAACTGATGAAGACGACTGGATGAGGCAATTTTCAGCCACCCTATGGGGCGTAGCAATTGATTGGTTTACTGATATAGATCCACAAAAGCTAAATAGTTGGGATAACATTAAAAAGGAGTTTTTGGCAGAATTTAAACTATTGCGGGATGATAATGAAATTGTAGCAAAGATCTTCAATACTAAGCAGGGGAAGAATGAAACCGTCCGCATTTACGCCAGAAAATTAAAAGACTTGATAAACAAAATGGAAAGTAAGCCGGCAGATGGACTTCAGAAAAGATGGTTCATGGAAGGCCTACGCTCGAAGTTGCAGAGGAAAATGAAAATTGTGCCACCGTCGTCATATACGGAAGCTTATAATAGAGCATTGGAACTCGAAAGTGAGCAGAAGACAAAGAAGAAGAAGAACACTAGCTCATCTGATTCTGATGACGACAAGCCTGCCGGAGAAGATAGCAGTGACGATGAAGGCAGTAGCAAGAAGGTCCGCGCCCTGTAGAAGGACATGATCCGCATGATGAAGTAGTTTAAAAACATGCAGAAGAAACCAAAAAGCAGTGAGCTGTGGTGCAGGGAGTGTAAGACTGATGGTCATACTAAAGGATCCTGTCCAAAGAATCAATTCTGTGACATTTGTCAGATCATGGGCCATTCGACAGAAGAGTGCCCCTTTAACATGAAGACAAGAGGATCTCCACAGGTGCTTCTCACACAAGAGGCTTCCCCGTCGGGCAGTAGCGGAAATACAAATAGTGCAGGTGCCACATCCGAAGGGTACAGGAATAATAACAGAGGGCAAAATAACAACAATGCAAACAATAACAATAATAATGGGAGCCGAAGTCGAACCCAGTATGATGCAAACGGACGACCGATCGTTCAATGCCGAGCATGTAATTTGTGGGGTCATTTTGCGCGGGATTGTACAACGGCAAACACACTAAAATTATTATGCAGATGGTGTGGACCCGACGATCATGAAGATGCCAAGTGCCCGAAGTCTGGAGTGAATCTGATCACCGTCTGGACGAATGAAGAAGAAGTTTTGGCAATTATTGGGAGGCAAGCAAAAGAGTACTCGGATCCAGCGGAAGAAAAGAGAAAATTTGGGGAAGCATAGGCGAAAATTGGAAAGGCATTGTTGGTAGAGACATCTCAGTTGAAGGACATCACTGACACCTTGGCAAGGAACTTCGCGGAACAAAACATTGTATGGAAGATCTTACAAGCAGAGATACTGGTCAAGATAAGTGACCTCCTTCTCAGAATGCCCCAGTTACGGACGGCCATTCTGAATCATACACCGTTTTCGAAAGCAATGGAGGACACAGGAAGAGACAGTAGGAAAGTGATGACAACAAACCCAATGCTCCTAGCGCTCACGATGGGAAGGCATCCGACGACCGTCGAGATGGAGATTTTGGGAAACGTTCTGACAGACACAATTGTCGACGGAGGGTCCGGCGTGAATGTGTTGCCGGAGGATACTTGGAAGAAGTTGGAAAAGCCGACGCTGTGGCCACCTACATTCCAGTTGCTCATGGCGGACCAGCACGGGATCAAACCGTTAGGAACCTTGAGGGCGCAATCGGTAACCATGGGTACGCAACCATTTTTATTGGATTTTGTTGTCATTCCATTGAAAAGAAAAGGATATGATGCTATTCTCGGACGGACTTGGTTGGTGCAAGCAAAAGTAAAACATGATTGGAAATGAAATACCCTATCAATGGAGCGCGGAGGCAAAAGATTCATAATTGACCTGCACACACAAATAGAAGGTGAGGAGGCAGCATCGTCAGACTCAGAAGGTGAAGGCGACAGTGACGACGAAAGAAACGACAATGAAGGAAAGAGGAGAATGGAACCAGACGACGAAGGAATATTGAGACTAGACGGAGGATCGAATGACGACGACCTAGACTCGGTGAATGGCCTTTACCATTGGCAAATAGAAGACTACGAACTCTTTTCGAGTTGTAATATGCTAAGGGTCGACGAAGGTGAGAAAAAGGAGGAAAATGAGTGTCCGAAGGAATACAGAGAAGCAGATGACGCAAAGGAGGTTATGGCTGAAGAAGGGAAGGACATACAATACAGATCCAAAAAAAAGAAAAATTCCACCATTCGGTACACGGTGAATGGACCGCACAGGAAGAAAAGAAGGCATTGCACCATAAAATTACTTGAAGGGTACTGACAGCAAGGAAATAAGCTAGATGTGTGACGACTGCAAGCATAGTGGGCGACGGAGGTGACACAGAACAGACATAAAATGTGGCATGACAAACTCAACAAGTTTTAGTCGGGCCAGTTGGTACTCAAGTACGACAGTTGGAAGGTACTCAAATCGAAAAAGGTTAAGGCTAGATGGGTTGGACCATATCAGATCCAGAAGGTCAACGACAATGGATCGATAAAATTGGAGACATTGGACGAGCAAGAGGTGCCCCTGGTAGTCAACGGGTTTAAATTGCAAATATATGGTGCCAGGTAGACTCCGTCGCTGTCACAGAATGACCAGCTGACTCCCCTGTCGTTGCAGAATGGCGACGCCTGGAGGCAAAATTGAGGTACCTCTGTATTTTTTTATATTTTTATTTTTGAAAAAAAAAAGAAAAAAAAATTGGAAAACAATAAATTTTTTTTTTTTTTTTTTTTAAATTAAAAACAAAAAATAAAAAATAACAAATAAAAATTAAAAAAATGAAAAGTTCTCCACGGGAGGTTCTCCGCGCGGAAGGAGCCTGGCGGACATTTGTCCGCGGAAGGAACTCCGCGGACACCTAGCCGCGGGCACCTGTCCGTGGGAGGTGCTCCGCGGACACCTTTCCGCCGCAGTTTTCCCGGAGGCCTTCTTCCCGCGAGGTGTTCATGTGGAGACTATTTTACCTTCTCCCCGTGGAATGTTTCTCTATGGACAGGTTGTTCCCCACGGACATGGTCCCGTGGGCAAATTCCCGTGGACTCCTTTTCCCACGGGCATGGTTCCGCGGGTGTCTTTTTTTTTCCTTCGGCGTCTTCTCTTTTTCGCGGACGGCTTATGTTGTTCCTCCGGCTTCATTTTTCCGTGTACTTCTATTGTTCTCCCGCGCGTGAAGTTTCTCGAGGATAGTTTTCTCTTCCACGGAGTTTTTCTCCGCGCGGGCCCCTATGCTATCCTTTCCGCGGATTAAATCCTCCCTTCTCTATGGGTTCTTTGCTGTCTGTGGCTTTTGCTTATCTCTATGCATATGTTTGACTCTTCTTGCACACGACGATTCCAGTCTGCGGTACTCTTCCTCCGCGGTTGGTCTTCGTTTTCTGCGCCTATTTTCTTCGTTCGCACGATCAGTTCCTTCCATCGGCAGGTGGCTGAGGCGTTGGTTTTGTTTTCTGTGGATAGTCCTCTTCACGTAGGTGCGGAAGACTATTATGGCATGACACAACTGGTGCAGCGGCGGGAGTGGCGGTGGTTGTGCAAGTAGTTGCTGTGGTAATAGGGGTGGCCGCCTTAGGAGCAGGGGAAGAGATTGCTGTGACGGAAAGGCCATGGGGGCCATGAAAACGACCACTACCATTGCAGATCCGGCTATTTCGGGATTCAAACACTCGACCTCTTCTTCTGTTAGCTCATTGCTCTTCTTCCTTTGGAGGCTGTTGTGTTTCTCATTGCCGGAGGAGATGTTACAGCGAAAGATTGTTGGAGTTCTGTTTCTCGTTTGCGGAGGAGAGATTATTCGGGTTTTCTAAAAAGAAAAAAAATTTTAAAAAATGACGACAGATTCAAATCGTTCAAAATAAGTAACGGAGGATGCCAACGGGAAGGGGAAGTATCAGTGGTTGCCAGAAAGAGTGTAAATTTGGCAGAAAATGTCAGAAACAGTGTGTTCCATGCAGTTTTGTGTGGGGTTTGGAGTGTTAATTTGGTCTTGGCGGCGAGGGGCGTTGCCCCCTGGACCCCCATTCGTTGTGGATATCAGTCGTGGGAGTCTAACCAGTTGAGAAGAGTTGAAGTTGCTACAGGCATGGACATTCTGTGTACCAGAGACACTGGGAGTAGGTGTTGGCCGGGAGGCTATCTTGGTGGATGCGTAGAGAGCTCGGGAGGAGCTAATCATCCAGTTGAAGGCAGTGCAACAACACTTGGCTCAAGGTACCAAAGAATTGAAAACAGAGAAAGCAGCACAGGTGTCTATCAAGGTCAACTTCATTGAGGAGACAGTATTGTGTTAGTAGAGGCTACAAATGTAACGGGATGAATGTGGAAGTTATGTGACAAAAGCAAATTTTTTGTTGTAGTCACTCTGTTAATGTATTTTGTTTATTAATTTGTCTTAGATATTTTGTTAGTCGTCAAGAGATGACTTTTCTTTTTAGGGGGGATGGTGTTAGCCGATTGGATGGTCCCGACGGTGTTTTTGTAGGCGATGGAATGACTATCGTCAGTGTTTTGTATTTTGTAGCCAACAAGTAAATAGTTTGTAGCGGACATAATGTTTGTGGCTGACAGACTCCTTCGGGAAGGTTCAGCGAATAGTATTTATGTCCCGTCTGGGATCATTGTAAATCGTCTTCTACTATCATTCATCTTATGAAGCATAATGTATGTCTGGCATATGCAAATATAATTCTGCTATTCTGTTCCATTGTCTGTATGCATTGATTTCTTTACCAGTACGGTAAACAAATTTCTCCCATTCCTTTTATCATTTTTGTCTCCTGTTCACTAGTGAGCCACCGTTCACTACTCCGATAATGATATGCGATGACTATTCCTTCTTTTTGTTGATCGGATCTACAACTTCTATGTTTCTCTTCTTCTATTGATTGTGTGTGTGTTTTTAAATCATCCCAACTCTCTATTATGAAGTCTATTTGTTCGTTTTCTCTCCTTTGCTAATGTTGATTTGTATTTGTATCAAATGGACCATATTTTATAGGGAGTGATGAATCCTTGTTTGAATGCTTTAACTAGTTTTCCGATTCAATTTCTGAAATAATCTATATCTAAGATATTTGTGTCCTCTATCCTTTTGATTGTACTACTATTGGTTTTGATTCCCTTGTAGTTCATGGGTTTTCCAATTCCATCCGTCTACACTAAAAATAGCGTTCTTTTCTTTTTCATGTACTCTGTTTTCCCACTGCTAGCTAACAAGTCGACTACTGCCTGATATCCTCTATTAAAAATTATCATAGGTGTTCTATTAGATGTCTCTATCCCATCTAGATACCTCTCGAAAATTGTATCTTGCTTTCTCTTTGCTTGGAAAGAACTATTCATTAGTTATTTCTATCAGTGAATTCTTCTTCTATTTCTTTTATCAATGCAAATCTCTGCCTTCAAAATGTAAGTTTTTCTCACTAATATATGCGTCTGGGGTGAAAAGTCATGATTATCCATTTGCTTGTTTGTGAAATACAATTTATATTAGGTTTGTATTAATATATTCAATATTAATTGAATAGTTTGACTAATTTAGATTTAGATTTTAAATATAATATACAAGTATTTATATTATTATATTTAGTATAAACTTTATAGATGTATTTCTAAATATACATATACTTTATCATTGATCATTATATTTATTTATTTATTCTTTGATTATGTATTTCAAATTCATATTATGATAATATACATCATATTTTATATAATTCTATTAAAATTATATAATAATGATTTTACATTATATGTCTTCATTGACTAATCTCTAATTTACATATTGGACATATATATACATATGACAATATTCAATATATTATAATTAATATATATTATTGAGTTTGTTATTTATTTACTTATTATTGGATTATTATGTCATTATTTCAATGTTACATTTTATTTATTTTAAATGTATCTTTATTATTAATTTCATATCGAAGAAGGGGACATTACAATAGGCTGGTTTGTTGGATCAAGAACAGGAGAAACAAGCACGAATAGTCCTCACTACTTATTAAAGACTACATCACGACTATATAGGAGACAAGATATCTCAGTGGCAATCAAGCAATAGGCTTTGTGAAGACTATAGTATCCAACAAACATGAGTTTTTGACTCTTCGCATCCAACTTGGTGCATAACGCATTAGGGATCCAAACAAAAACAAGGGAGCCAAAAAAATTTAGGTGACTAATTCTAGGCTTGTGACCTGACCAGGCCTCTTCTAGAGTCTTACCTTTGACCACCACTATGGGTGACCGATTCAAAAGATAAATTGCAGTGTTAACTGCTTCTACCCAACATTTATACAAATTATATATGTGTTCGAGCATGAACTGAACCATCTCAGTGATTGTTTTGTTCCAACATTCAACTACATTGTTCGGTTGTGGTGTGTGGGGTGTGGTTAAATGACACTTAATGCCATGAGTATCACAGAAGCTAGAGAAGTCATTAGAACAAAATTCTCCCCCATTGTCTGACCTAAGAGCAATAATAGATTTTCCAAACTCTTTTTCAACTAAAGGTTTAAACTTCTGAAATACAATAAATGCAACTGATTTCTTTTTAAGAAAGTATACCCACATTTTTCTATTGAAATCGTCGAAAAACTACAAAAAATACCTAGACCCAAGAATAGGAGTGGCCATAGGGCCGCAAATGTCAACATGAACAAGATGAAGTACCTGAGAAGCTCGCCATGAATCGCCACTAGTGAAAGGTGTACGATGTTACTTCCCAACTTGGCATGCATCACAAACTCCAAGCTACTAAGTTTGAATCTCTGGCAAACCAAGGACAAGCTCTTCCCGAGCAAGCTAAGAGAGATAGTGCACATTTAAGTACCAATACCGCTGATGCCAAAGTGTGCTAACTAGAAGGGCGCTGAGCAGCCATAGTTAAGTCTCGAGAATCACCAAAATCAATAAGTCAGAAGAGACTATGATGCTCAAGACCCATTGCAACAATAGACTGAGTTGCCCTATCTGTGATGGTGCACTGATGTGAACTGAAGGTGACATCCAACTATGGAGCGTGTCGCAGCAACTGACTAACTAAGAGTAGATTTAGTTCCATCCTTGGAATATAGTGCACATCGAGGAAAATGAGATTCCTCCCAATAGACTGAATCTGAATGTTGACTTTATCAACAACAATGGTTGGTAGTCAGTGAACCAGTCTTTGTGATGGGTGAAATGGCGAGAGGCACCTAAATCAATGTACCAGGCAGATGACTTCACATGATTTGCATGTCTTTTAGCCATGAAGGCGTAAAAGGAAAATTCCATTTGCTCAATGTGCTTTGCACTGTTCGAGCTACAACCCTAATTGCTTAGATTGGGTAGCTAAGTGTTTCCGAGACTCAACCTTCATGTGAACAAACTTGTGGCAATAGTTACATTGAATGTTTTTCTTCCAAGAGCCTTTTGAATCTAGAGCAGAGGATTTCTGTTGAGAAGTCTACTAAGACTTACCTTTATCCTTCTGAAAGGATTTAGCAACAAAGGCTTTCTCTGAGGAGGTGGAGTTGGAACTACTATTGAATTGTTTTTTCCACCAATCTTGCTAAAACAAGAGTGTGCAAAGATCTGTGAATTTTAGATCAACACCAAAAGAAGTGATTTTGAGAGTCTCGATAAAATGCTCATAGCATTTGGGTAAACTCCTAAGAGTGATGACCACAATGTCCTCTTCCTCCATCTTGTGACCAATGACAAGCAACTGATCACAGATTTCTTGAATCCTATTTAGGTGAGTGTGGAGCAATGTTCGCTCTTCCATGATAATAGAAAATGGAATGTTCTTCAAAAAGAAAGCTCTTCTTTTGTTAGAAGTCTCATGAAGATTCTTGAGATGTGCCCATATCTCAGCAGTTGTCTTGCCGAATGGAATCTGAAAGAGTTGATCATCAGCTACAGATAATTTGAAAAGCATTACTGCCTCTCGATTACTTAGATCCCATGCAGTCGGACATTGTGTAACACCTAGAACAATCTGATCAATATTGTGATATTCAAAAATTGCTATTATTCGTTGCTTCCAAGTGCCATAATTTCGACCATTGAATTTTGAATTGCTCACGAGCAAAATATTAGTTAATTTTTCAATGCAAAAGCATGAAAATATGTGAAGGCATGTACTATGAGGAAAAAAATGGAAGACCAAGAAAATTTGAATGGTTACCTAGAAGAGAGCTTGAAATATTTAGAAAGAATAGTTGTTGGGTTTTTGGATCCACTAGCTCGAAAAATTAGGCACCCAGAAAAATCTAACGGCAACATATTTTAGCTCTAAAAAATCCCAACAACAATCTGCATTTGGAAATTTATTTCAAGCCCAAAAATTAGAGTTTCGAACAGAAACATCTTGGGTTGAAAAAAGCTTGAAATCAATGGCGAATTTGCAGCCAAAAACACATTTTCTGTACACGAATCTGTTCCTGAGGGATTTAAGCATAGTAACACAAGGATGTGTACCCCCCCTTTTTGTCCAACACACCGGGGACTTGGACAAACTAGGGACTTGGAGACTCCGTTGCCCTGTCCCAAACGATGCCACCAAATTCCACCACGTCTCAATGTTAACTATTTGTTGATTTGACTATTTATGTTCAATGTTTGATGTTCTAATTCAATGCAATGTTTAAGTATTTACTCTTTTACATCTTTATATCTTATATTGCAATAAATCTTTTCATAACTAGCATTTTAAGTACCATATTTTTAATATATACAACCCCCCAATCCCCCATCGCCAACCTCCAAATAAGGCCCCTCTGTCCCCCTGTCCCAAAAACTTGTCCCCCCACACCCTAGGGTGGTGTAACTATGGTTTTAAGAAACCCTTGTCATCACTTCCAGCCCTAGATGTGCAAAACAAATGGATGAAAATGCCCAAAAAATAATCACGTTTTTTCAAAAATGACCAAGCAAAAGAAACGTGATTATTGATGGCCAATATTCTTAGATAAACCCTAGTTCGAAGCAAATATTTTAGAAAAATAATTTTGAAAATAGGGTTTGATAATTTGAGAAAAGAAATTATGATTTTCAATTTTTTTTAATATAAATGACTCTAATACCATATTACAGTAATTGGTAAAATACTTACTTAATATTAACAAAGACTAAGAGGTCAATATATACAAAAGAATAAAATGATATTTCCTTAGGAAACGGTTGTAAATTCTAGCTAAAAGAAAGCTAATAGATAACTACAGACTAACTAATATTAGAAACATTCTAATATTTACAATAGATTACAAATAGATAACCATTAACTAATAATATAAGCTTATTTATTATCGTAATATGATTTTCTATATGAAACATTAGAATTCTTTATCTCATTCTTGAGATTTACACAATTGTTAGTTGTTTCTAAAGGGATATGCGATGATTCAATTAACTTAGAAGACCTTAGTAGTGTGTAATGTCCCCTTTTTGAATATGCTACTTATTTTATTTTAGCCTTTGTTTTCCTCGGAGGCTAAAAAGGAAGGAATAAGGGGGAAAAGATATATTAAATTAATTACTTATAAGGTTACTAAACAATGAAATATTAAAAAGTAACTTTATATTTAATTGATTTAATATTAAAATGACTAACATAATAAAATATCAAAAAGTCACTTAAAAGAATAAAGTTTTGGATTCCTCTAGACGCTTCTTGGAGTTGCTTGTGAAATCTTTATAAGGAACCTTTGAGGGGTCATTTTACACATCTTGAGTTGCATATTCATCTATTGTGCTAAGAGCCTTAGTGCTTGTATACTTGCCTGAGGGTTTGAAGATTCTAAGGTGCCAATTTCGGTTGTGAGATATCAACCCTAGTTGGGAGTGGAGGAATTGGTATTCAACCAATTCATTTGTGATTAATTGGAAGATAATATTTAGTGATTTTTGTTCAACCCGTGCATCTAATTTTTGACATCAGTTGGCAAGGAGAAAGGTTTCAGTTTTCGCAGCGGATCCGAAAAAGCAAAGCAGAAAAAGCAATCTGAAAAAGCAAAGGGAAAAAGCAGAGCCGAAAAAGCAATCTCAAAAAGCAGATCCAAAAAAGTAGTCTGAAAAAGCAAATCTGAAAAAAGCAAAGCCAAAAAGCATGTTATCTCAGCTACTTATTCCAAATTCTTTTGGTATTTACATTTGGCAATTGTAAATGGATACATTTGACAAGTAATATATGTTTTTTTGTTACCAAAGTATTTAGTCATTGTAAACATTGAAGTATTGAAGGGAAATCAACTTAATTCAGTTGTTCAATTTGTATGCCAAATGTTTGTAAAAACGTCTCATTGCATAGTCATTCATAGGATGCATGCCAAGTGTTTGTGAAAGTACCTCTTGGCTGTAGGTGTGCATTTACATCAGAATTTTATGTACTTGCATTTGGAAAATAATAAAAAGAAGTTGCATATCACTTTGATTTCCAATTAGTTATTTTGCAATCATTTGTATTTATCAATATCATTGGCATTCAAAAATCATAGCAAAACAACAAACATCAGCAAACTGAGGCTGCAAGGAAAGTGTTTGACAAAATTCCTAAGGCAGAAAAATAGGGATAAAACTTCAAAAATTGTCAAGGCAGTTTACATAGTGATAGTGTTAAACATGATTAGATATAATCTTTTGTGAGAAAATTTAATAATATTATGGATGTTTAGGGTCCAGATAGTAGGTATTTACTTAACAATTGTTTCAAGTAATGTGAAACTATTGTGTACCATTGTTAGTGAAACCTTATTGTGTATTGCTTGAATGAGAATAAAGATGAAATTGTGATTTAATTGTAAAATAAGTAGATTATGAATGTGAAAAAAGGGATGATTCAAATGCTTAGTTGAAATTTAATGTTGATTCAATAAAATGCTGCAATCATGTTTTAATCTGAATAATGTATTTTATCGAAATTGAACTTAAACTAGTACTATGAACTGAATCTATATATGTAATCGGTACTATTTAACCACAAGTAGTCACAATTCCATTGTTCTATTATTGATTAATGATCTGTTGCATAAGGTTTGAGTTCATATTATGGATAAATATTTCAATTTTAATACTTTCAGAAATTGTAAATTGTCCTACACTAAAGTGTGCTATGCAACCAAGAGTTCTGTAGGGGTTGCACAATTCATGAGAAAGATTATTCATTCTTATTCCTACATTTTATCACCTTTGCATTAAAGGGAATTGTAAGGGACTTTCATTGGAGGAATGGAGATGATAAAACATTTGAAATATTGAAGTCCTGCTTTTCTCCCCTACTCTTAGTGATAGATAAAAGCCACTTGTAGTAGAAATGGATGCAATTCAATATGCTATGGGTGTTTCCCTACTTTAAGGTGGTTGACAACTTGACACAATACTTGGCTACTAGGTCTAATGAAGGTCTGAGTAAATATGTAGCAATATGTAAAATTCAAAACAGTCAACAACAAAACAACTAACAAAACATAACGCGTAGTGGAACTAATATACAAGTGTAGATGATTGACATAAAAAGGGATTTTCTGTTGCTTCTGGAGATGATTGTGTTCTATTTTTTTGCAATGTTTTAGAACACACTCTGTGATCCATCATTGGGATGAAAAAGAGCTGAGAGGAAAAAATGAGTTTGGACAAGGCTGCAACAATTCTACAGAATGTGTACTGCACCACAACCATGTTATAGTCTATTGCTATTGAACTCTAGAAATTTAGAAAGTGAAATGTACAGTCATAATTTCAACTTCTTATGTTCGCATAAATTCTAGGACTTGATATAACTCTTCTATAGTGAGAAATGTTTATTAAGCAATTCGACTCTGTTTGTTTCAGAAAATAAGAGAGGTATTAGTTCTAATTCTTCAGACTAACATTTTATTGCTTGCGGGATACAAAAAACTTCTTCTCAATATAAAGCTAGATCTGTTTTCCTTTCTGCATTTCTAAAGTGTCAAATAGCTTGAATTGAAGAACTTCAATTTATCTGTAACTATGTAACCTGAGCCATCTTTTCTTTTTATATTGAGTCACAGTTGCTTTATGCTCCAAATTGCCTTATATGGGATTTATATTTTAAAGTAAAAAGAAATAAAATACATACAACATTCAACATTGAATTTAAGTACAACATATAAATTTATCTATCACCTCCTTGGAACAAAGGCATACCATTTATCTCAATTGCTCTAGAGATCACATTTTCTTCATAACCCATTTCCAACAAACAGGCCATGATATTATCTGCTTGATTGTCAGTTGACGGTGTCTCCTGATTCAATTTTGAAGAAACCAATATCATATTCGCAGATATTAAAAATGCATAAAAAGTGAAATAAAATGTTGCATGTAATCCTCTCCTAACCTACAGATAAAAGAAGAAAATTAACTCATTTTAGCTAATTATGAATCTGTCACAAACAAAGATAGCTGATAAAAATGTCTACACCAACTGCAGAAAGCGCTTTTGACAATAAAAACTTGAATCACTGGATTTTTTCATTTTCAAACCATATAAGAAACAAATTCAAGTAAATAAAAATTTATATCTGAGAGTTATTACAATTATATATTAATTATATTTCACAGTTTCTTATGGTCAATGTGTATATCATTTCAAAGACCATCAAGGAATTGAACCTGGGATCTTCTGTTTTCTGATGGGGTGTTCTACCACTGAGCTACTGGCACTTCAGGTGACCAGTTTATCTTTGGTTCAGGTGTGATTCGTTTTCCAACACCCACCCTTCAGCCACACTGCAAGTGCTACAAGCTTTTAGCTTGGCTTGGTTCTGTTAATCTAGGCTTTGATACTATGTTAAACTTTCATCAATTAGCTAAGGCTTAACCTAGTACCTCTTAATTGTTGTGGAGCATTTTTCCACTGAGCTACGAGCCCTCTTGGTGAGTGACCCATCTTGGGTTCAGATTTGACTCATTTTTCAACACAATTCAACAAGAAGCACACATCTATTTTCAAAATAAACAATTTGATATAAATTTGCTATAGGATGCAATCCACCATGAAAAGCAGGTTACAAGTTTATATTCATTCTAATGTAGAACATGTTAACCACCTAGAGATTGCTTGTTTAGGAAAATATCAGTTTTCTTATTATCTCGTGATATCTTGAAGCCCACAAGAGTTATTAAGAAATTTTAAAATGTAAAATTAAGAATAAAGGAAACATCTTTTAAGATTGATGACACAATTGGGTGTAAACAACTTAGACAGGTTAATCTCTGCAATTGGACATAAAAAAATTGTATCAAAAATTATTTCTGGTAGACTAAAGCCACCACTATCTAGGATAACCTTGGAATATTAATTAGTTTTTCTCTCCTTGACAAATTACCGGTAACATCATTGATGTCCAAACAGATCGTTTGCTCACTAAAAGTTCAGGGAAAGACGTGGTGATTTAGAAGCCAGCTGTGTCTAAAACTTTCTACATGGGTAACATGAGCTTTATAATTTAGGCTCTTACCCCATGTATCCATGTGGCTGTTTAAATTCATTTTCTGGTTAATATATTTTATCAAGGTAATGTCTCATTGAGGGGTGCTTCCTAAAACTGCTGATAACTCTCAGGAAGTTTTAAAGTTGGTGGTTCCACAAAAGTTAGGGACAATGGTGTTCTCATTTGAAGAGTGTATGGCAAGATTATCTACTTATGCATTATGGTACATTTATGATGGCTTTCATTTATGAGTTCACTAGATGGTATAACTCTCATTCATTTGAATTTGGAATAGTATTTGTTTAATCTTCTTAGTGAATTGGGAGTGGGGGGAGTGGGTGAATTAGTATTTAGAACTTTTAAAATCAGGAAACCACATAAAACATAAAGAGAGTGATCATCAAGATGTAAACACCAAATTTCTCATAGAAAACTCTCTTGGATAGAAAATCACAACATACAATGGCTTTCATTAACAAAATGGGCACCAACCCAGATATATTAGTCCGCACCAACTCTCAGAGAGAACAATCCTCTTTGAAGCACCAAATCCAATTGACTGAAATACAAACTCAATTTCAAAACACAAAAAGTCTTTAGAACATCTCATTAATCTAAAAGTTAGAATAATACATCATACTCAAAGGAAAAGAAATTAAATTTCTTAATCAAAACAAATGACTCCACCATGCATCTAAATTACATATTTCACTCCAAACAGTTATTCATGCCATCAACGATTTTACTATAAACAAAGTAATGTCAAGCTTCTCTAATCACCTACCATGCAAGAAACTACACCAAAATAGAAAATGATGATTAATGTTGCCCATAATTCAATATCTACTTGGTCTATTTCACACTGCCGAATCCATTTTAGATATTAACACTATGAGTCTCTGTTTTATATGGCCCAAAAATCTCATAAACATTCATGCAACTTGTCTATTTTAATGCATCCACTCCTTTTTCATTAGAAGTGATTTTTCATATTGCCATCTCTTAGCCTCAATTACAAGTAGTGAGCCCATAATATATGTGTCAAGAATCTGAAATCGTTAATGATCTGCCCAAAGTTATACGTTACAAGGGAATCCATTCCACATAAGGACTTGTTAAAAAATATCATTAATATATGCAATGTGTATTTAACTCAGCCACCATATTTAAATTCATAGAAATCAACCCTTAGAATAGTCAAATGTTGACATGGCATATGATCTAACAAAATATTCAAACATTGATATGGCATATGATCTGACTTGGCATGTGCAAGCAGGTGAACTAGACACATGACCAACTCAAGTTGATGACCAAACAACTCATGTAGGCAAAAAGTAACTCAACTAGACAAGAAGCCAACTCAAACATTGAAACAAGTACCTCAACCACAAAATCAAGTAGCTCAAGAAAACAATCAGGAGGCTCATTCCAATTTGCTATTACTTTGAGTAATCTTCTAAAGTTTATATATATTTGATCATCAACCTTGGACATCAATGAAAACATATTCAACAATCGCCCCCTTTGTCATTGATGACAACTCCATCTAAAACTAAATTGAAACAAAGAACTATAATTAAATAAAACCATTCCCTGAACTTACTTTGAATAAAGTTTCTCCACCTGGCTTATTTTGCTCTCTTTGACATCAATGACTGAAACTAATTTGTATAGTTGAAATGGTGTTAAAAAGAATCATGTCGATGCATTACCATCAAATCTTATCTCACCTCCACCAGTTTTCAGATTGTAACATTGTAAAATAGAAGTTGTTTGCATAATCAAAGATTCCACTAACACGTCTTTCTCCTTCTTCCTTGAGACCTTAACAATCTCTTTTTCTCTGTCCACTTTCTCATCCTTCATGTTCTACTCAGAGAAATCTGCCACACCACTTCTACAAGCTTTTGCAATATTACCAAAGTTACTACATGTATAACATATAACATTGTAGTTCCTTGGAGGAGCAAAAGAATTCATACTAATAAGTCTGAAATTATTTCTTGTGATTGATTGCCTTGTGTTGAAAATAGTTGCAAGAGAAACAATAACCATGAAAGGAAAAAATATTAAACTTGTTTATATGTGCTTGTCTTGAAATAGGATGCTTCTTGAAAGCATTATTTTGAGTTTTGATGTTGAATCCTTTGAGCTATCAATACTGATCTTCTAATATTCTTGTTTAGTAGACATAGAGCTTTGGCATCCTAAAATACCAACTCCACCTTTATCAATAGATGATCATTGTGAGTCAATGACCTTGTCCAAGGACATGAATTTTTTCTGATTAATCTTCTAACGATTCCATTGTGTTAAAAATTTATCTATTTAAGTGAAGTAATTTCAGCTTCAAGTCTTTCATAGTTTTCTTCCTTGACCTTATGCTGATTTTTAATTTTTTCTATTTTATCTGCTTCTTCAACTTAAACCTTCAAATCAATTATCATTTTTTTGCTTCTTCAGAAGCTTGAGTTGTCTTAATTTTTTTCTCATTCTCTTTTGTAGCAATAAATTAAAGTTTTCTTTTCCTTTCCAAGTTCTTGTTTCATTCTAAACAATTATTAGCTCCTCATCAAGATCTACTTCATCTTCTTCTTCAGTATGATCTTCATATTCTTGATTTTCATCATGCAATTCTTCATTGACCATGAATAATATTTCTTCACTTAAGGACTATCACTAAAATCAGATGAACAACTTTATGCCTTTGGATAGAGATTCTTTTTAGATTTCTGAAACTTCTTCTCTTTTCCCTCATATTTCTTCATGCTGGACTTAAGCTTCTTTTTATAGTTGCTTTCCTCATTTTTTGCACAAGGACTTTTAGCTGCAAAGTGTCCTACCTTACCATAGTCAAAACACTTGAAAGACAACTTGAGTTTTAACTTCCTCATGAAATGTCTCTTCAAAATCAGACTCTCCATCAAAACTTTCACTAGATGCACATTCCTTGTCTTTCCTCTCTTCGAACCTTTAAAGGTTGCTATCTTTTTCGATGAAGAATTAGAATGTGTCCTAATCTCATAGGTTGTTGGGATACCGTGTAGCTCATTAACAGATTATCAAGTTCTTTCATCTCTTCAATCATTGAAACCTTTGCATAAAAAAACAAGGGAAGAGACCTTAAAACCTTTTGAACTTCAAGGACTCCTCTCTCTTATCTCCTAAACCCTTAATACAGTTAACAACTGCATTTACTTACATAAAATTAGAAGCAATATTTTCTTCTTCCAACATCCTGAGAATTTCAAAATTTCTTCTAGTCCGTTGGACCCTTTAGTTGGTCTCTTGTTGGACATTAATAACATTATCTTATCTTATCTATGAGTGTGAAGCTTTTCTTTTCTAACCTTATCATCTCATTCATATGTTTTTTGAAGTTTCTCCCAAATCTCATGAGTTGTATCACAATGCATAATTTTTGCTAATTGTCTCTAACAAACCACATAAGTTTCCATTCATAGCTTTTTCATTGTTGTCAAAAGGCTTCTTCCCATCAACATCCATTGGAGGAGTTGGAGGAAATGTGTGACTAATCCTCACACACCAAAACCAAGAGAAATAAGATAATATACATTTGAACACTCCAAAATGCATAATTGATGTCATCAAATAAGGGTGTTCTATTTTAATCAAGACATTCATGAGAACCCATGTGTGCATGTGTGCATTCAGAATCGACCCCCAAGCATTTAAGCTCTATTTATGAAGGAATCTCACTCTAATACCAATTGAAAGGCACATAGAAATATTGAGGGGCAAGGGGGGGTGAATTAGTATTTTAAAAACAACAAAATCCTTTCTAGAAAGTGCTCAATTGAAGTCATCAACCCTTGTGGGTCTCGAGGAAATAAGCTTCAGAAACCATGACACCATATAAAATATAAAGATAGCAATCATTAAGACAAAAACACAAAATTTTCCATGGAAAACCCTTTCAGATTAAAAAAACCTAACACACAATGGCTTTTGTTAATGAAATGCTCACCAACGTAGATTGCATAAGTGAGCACCAACTACTATAGAGCGCCAACCCTCCTCAAAACACCAAGTTCGATCAACTAAAGCACCAACTCAATTGCAAAACTCACTAAGATTTTAAAATACACAACACTTCAAAAATATAGAATAATTATGTAATACTCATTAATGTGAAATATATAGTGTCAACAAAATATCCTTCAAGAAAAAAAGAAATTTGACTCCTTAATCAAGGTACAACGACTTTGCCATTGATCTTTATAACATATTCTGCTCCAAAAAGTTATTCATGTCATCAATGGATTTTCTTTACACAACTAACAGAAAAAAATACACAACACACAAAAACTCCTACCTCCTTCACATGACTATCAATAACTTATTTGCATCATCTTCTTTAACTTCTTCAGTGATATCAATAATTTTCTTCTTTAAAATCTGTGGGGAGATATCATCTCACCGCCATGGTCATTTCCAACAGACCATAAATTGACTTTTCTTATAATTAAGTCATATATAATTAAATAAAAAAACAATCTACACCTTAACTCACATACAAACTACTTTCACGATATTGATATCACTCCTTTTCATTCAAAACTTCAAACTAAAATGTCACATTCCACCATACTCCTATATATAATCCCATTACTCAATGCCTTGACTCTGTTTGAAAAACACAACACCATCATTCACATCATTCCTTGTTATAGAGAAAGTGACATCAAGCTTCTCCAATCACCTGCCTTCCAATAAAACACACCATTCAGAATAGAAAATGATGGTTAGCACTACTCATACTTCAATATCCACTCAGTCCATTTTGGCGATTAGTGTTGAAAGTCTCTATTTAATATGGCTAAGAAATCTTTATAACATATTTAACTCATCAATTCTAGTGCATCTCTCCTCTTTCCTCACAAATGATTCTGAGTATTATCATCTCTTATCCACATTTATAAATAATGAGCCTAGGATATGTGTCCTCAAGAATATCAAATCGTGAGACACCCCAAGGCATATGTTACAAAGTAATATGTTGCACATAAGAACTTGTTAAAATCAATCATTACTATATGCAATCATATTTAATATATCCATTATATTTAAAATCATAGAAATAGACCCTTAGAATATTTACTTGCTAACATGGCATGTGCAAACAGGTGAAGTAAATGCATGACCAACTGAAGGTGACACCAAGTAGTTCACGTAGATAACCAAGGATCTCAACTAGACAACCAAGTCACTTAACAAGATAATCAAATAGCTTAAGCATGCAAACAAATAGCTCAAGCAAGCAACAAAGTAAGTCAACCATGCAATCAAGTGCTCAAGCAGACAACCAAGAAACTCATTCCATTTCTCTATTAATTTGAGCAATCCTCTAAAGTTTATATGACCTTGATCATCAACCTTTGACATCAATGACATCATCTTCAATAATATATATGTTAATCTAATCTTTATGGGATTGGTGTTTTTCTCATTGGAGTTTTATGGAGATCATATATTAAACAGTTGGCATTTAGAGGTGTATGTTGTATGGCATGCTAGAAGTTTTGATTTGTAGTTTCTCTATTTGGTCTTGGTTATCTTCTTGGATATTTAGATTCACATACATTGGATTTGAGGTTTTGTTGGAGCCACAATGATCATTAGTTTGTGGTAATGTATTGTCATGTAGAATATGACATGAATGTTCCTTTATCTCATTTCATTGTTGAGTGAGAAGAACTTGGGAGAGCTATGTAGACTTGAGGTGAGATTTGTGCTTGCAAGTTAATGGTTTACAAGTTATGAACATTGTTGTAGATGTTCCTTGGTACTACATAATGTTGATTACACTTTCTATATGATGCAATTATGAGCTCTTTAGATTTCTAGATCATTTTCAGATTTGACAATACCTATGCAATGAGAGTTCCTAGCTGTGTATAGTCTTTCTTGATAGGTTTGGCACTTGAACCTTATGATAACATGTTATATGTTGTATATGTTGATGATATGATTCACTTGATATGTCTTGTATGCCTATGATTCATGGTAGTTGGATCTGATAGCCCTTGTTGTGAGTGTTATGTCAGCTATTGATATTGTTGCTTGATAAGTATTGTTGCATATTGATACCTTTAGGTTGAGTGTTTTTTCTTAGGATATCAATTGAAGTAGGATATATGCTTTGTTGTGACAAATTGTGTAGCTTCTCATTGGGCAACTATACTGTCCCCATTTTTAGCATGTTCTTGTAATTGGCTTAGTCAGATCACCATCGTGACCCTCGTGAGCTGACAGTGGGGTTTGAGAGTCTCAGTTGTGGGGTTATAGACTTTCTAGTAGCCCATGGTGTGTTTTGGCTTAATTTGAGGGACTTACTATTAATAGTAAGTCAAAGTGTTGGTTCCAATGAGCTTAGTTGAGTTAGAGGAGTTGATTGATGCTCTCAGTTCTTCTTTTGGGCTTCTGGTTTGAGCTCCAAGAATCTTGTAGAGAGCATCTTTTTATAGTAAGTCACACCGTCAGGTTCATTTGTCATCTTTCTTCATTATGATCACTCTAGTGTTGTCTAATTTTGATTATAATGCTTCTACAATTGTTTTTTCAAGATAGGTGATTTATTATTATTAATCTAAATATGTTGAGGTTTCTATTTTTGTTGGTGTTGTATGTTGCTCACCTCAATATCATAGCTCGTTGGAATTGGGCCAAAAAAATTTTGTTTACTACATGGGGTAAATAGATTAATGCACACAGACAATAGATAACAACAATACTCCTTTTATTATTTGCATATGCTAAAGACGTTACATAATGCTTATGATGATCATTATTACAATGACCCAAAAGGGTGTATATATACTTTTCGTAGAACCTTCCCAAAGGGGTTTGTCGGCTACATGATAATTATCGAAGGGCTCGTCGGCTACATAACAAGAACCTTCCCGAAGGGCCCCATCGGCTGATATGCAATTTTACCGATGACATCATCCCCCCAAAAAGAAAAAGTCATCTCTGGACGACAATTACAAAATATCCGAGACAGATTAACAAAATGGAATACATTAACTGACTAACTACAGCAAGATAGATCTACTTCCGTCACACCACTTTCATTTGTTCTATGCCTGCACCAAATTGGTCTCCATACCATGTCACATTTGCAGCGTTTCCTAACACAATACTATTTCCTTAGCTGACCTTGATAGCCACCTGTGCCGCTTTCTCTGTTTCCAACTCCTGGGTACCCTGAGCCAAATGTCATTGTACTGTCTCCAACTGGATGATTAGCTCCTCCTGAGCTCTCTATGCATCCACCAGACAGCCTCACTTCCAACACCTACTCCAAGTGCCTCTGGTACACAGACACTCCATGCCTGCAGCAGCTCCAGGTCTCATCAACTGGTCACACTTCCCATGACTGATAACTGCATTGACTGGGGGTCTAGGGGTCATCGCCCCTAGCGAGGTCGAGGGGCAACACCCCCTCAGGGTACTGGGGCAACGCCCCAGGTGTGCTCCTTGTCACAATACAAGGCGAGGTAGAGAGGTAGCGCCCCCGCCGCTAAGACCAAATTAGCACTCCAAAACCCACACAAAACTGCATGGAACACACCATTTTTGGCATTTTCTTCTGATCCCACACTCTTTCTGGCAACCGCTGATGTTTTACTACCTGCTTATGTCTTTCCCTTTGGTACCATACTTTTCCCATTCTTAATTGTTTTGATTTGTCGTCATTTTTTTCTTTAAGAACCTCCTATCATCCTTCTTCTATGTCTACCAGTGTACTACAATTTGCTTCCCTTCAAGTACGCTGATCTCTCTTATTATTTCGCAGCTTCACTCCATACGGCGTATGACTACATGATGCAATGCTTCTGTAGTGTATTCCTTTGTTCATACGGCCATACAATCTATTTCTGTCACTGCTTTCCTTCATCCTCTTCTTCAAAATCAGATGAGAGTGCTTCCTCGTCCATCGTTTGCGTGTGCAAATCAATAATGAATTTCCGCCCTTTGCTTTCTAGTGATAATGTATTTTTCTTCCAATCATGCTTGACCTTTCCTTGCACAAGCCATCCACAACCCAGAATGGCGTCATATCCTATCCTCTTCAACAGTATGATGATGAAGTCAAGCAAGAATGGTTGTGTTCTGATAGTTATTGGTTGTGCCATTAGGACTCCCAACAGTTTGATCTCATGCTGGTCTACCATGAGCAACTGGAAGGTAGGTGGCCACAACATCGGCTTTCCCAACTTCTTCTAGGTATCTTCTGGTAGGACGTTCACCCCTGAACCTCTGTCCACAATTGTGTCTGTTAGAACAGTTCCCAGAATTCCCATTTTGACAACCGTCGGATGTCTCCCTATTGTAAGTGCCAGTAGCATTGGGTCTATTGCCATTGTTCCCTTACTATCCCTTACTTCCTCTGTCACTCTCGGGGATAGTGTCATATTCATAATGGTTGTACGCAACAGTGGCATCGTGAGAAGGAGGTCATTTAGTTTAATCGGTGCTTTTGTTTGCATTATCTGTTTCATCATGTTTTGTTTTGCCAAATTCCTTTTCGAAGTTCTGGCCGTGTCCTTTACTTGTGATTTCTCTGCTTTCATCTGCTTTTCTATCTCTGCTCGTGCTTTTTGTAGCCTCTCCTTCTCTTCTTCCACATCTAGATATTTCTCTTTCCTTGCCTGCTTCCGTGTAACTGCCAGTACTTTCTCATCACACGTTTCAATGCTTAATAGATTTACCCTTTTTTTTGGACACTTTGCATCTTTGTGGTCCCCTGGACCACACCATCTGCATAGTAGTTGGGGCATCTCCTTCGTAGGACAATCCCTAGCAAAGTGACCCCAAAGATTGCATGCTTGACACTGTATCATTGGCCATCCACTCGCATCATACTGTATTCAACTCCGGCCTCCGTTGTTATTGTTGTTGTTTCCACCCCTTCCGCATCTGTTATTATTGCGATATCCACCCGAAGTTGCATCATTGCTTGTGTTATTGTTATTGTTGTTGGATGCTTCCTGCGTTAGTAACACCTGCTGGTGTCCTTTTGCTTTCATGTTAAACGGGCACTCTTTCAGGGAATGTCCCACCACCTGGCAGATGTCACAAAACTGTTTCTTCAAGCATGAGCCCTTCGTATGGCCATCCTCTTTAGAATCTGTGCACCACAGTTCTCCCTTCACTGTGTCCAGATTCTTTTTCAAATTCTTAAATTCTTTCATCATACAAAACATATCTTTCTATAATGCTCTCACCTTCTTGTTCGACTCTTCATCACTACTGCTACTTTCAGAGGATGAATCATCTAAATTAGGGAATTTATGTTTTTTCTTCTTACTCGTCTTTTGTTCACTTTCTAAATCCATTGCACGTGTATACGCATTGGTGTACGATGCCGGTGGTACAATCTTCATCTTTTTTTGAGCCAACCGTAGCCCCTCTACAAGCCGTCATGTTTTCAAACCATCTGCCGGTTGACTTTCCATCTTCCTAACCAGCTCTTTCAATCATCTGGCATAGGCCCGTACTGTTTCATTCTCCCCTTGCTTTGTGCTATATATGTCGGCTACTATTTCATTATTGTCCCGAAGCAATCTAAATTCTGCTATGAACTCTTTTTTAACATTCACCCATGTAGTCAGTTTCTGAGGGTCAACATCGAAAAACTAGTCAATAGCCACACCTCGCAGAGTTGTTGGGAATTGTCTAATCCAATCGTCCTCATCCATCATGCCATTTTCCGCCCATATGTTTTCACACATTTTACAATGTCAGATAGGATCTGTTGTACCATCACCGTTAAACTTGGGTAATTTTTCTTTAGAGCCTTCCATCACTACTTTCCTTTGATTCTGAGGTACTTGCTAAGCACCTGCGCTATTTTGAGCACCTACGTTGTTCAAAGCACTCGCATTGCTCTGAATAGAAGCCTTGTTTCCAACAACCACATTGCCTGGTGAAAGGTCTTCTTCAAGTGAGGTTGTTCTATTCTTTGCCTGTATTCATTCGTCTGATGTATTGAGAATGAAGAGTTCAATCCACGCTCGTACTCCCTCGGCACTCCAAACCGTGCGAGTTGTTTCTCTTCCATTCGGACACTCTCCCCTCGGCATATAGAGGTTAAGAAACTCCTTCGTTTCTTCCACCAAATTTAATCGCTGTTGAGTCTCCTCCAACAATTCCTCAGTACTCCTCAGTCTACTAGGTGAGTGCACTCCCTCCGTCTATGCCTCTTCGCCCCTTTGGTGCCCCTCGGCAATCTGCTGAAGCCTCTGCCTACTGTGCTAGAATTAAAACTTCTTGTGCTATATGTAGTTCATCCTTATCTTTCACCTTGTTCCTATCCTTGTTAAGAAAATTCGGAATTAATCTTCATATCATTCCTTCATTCCAAGTACGTCTAGCACTGGCACAAATGTTTACTGCATGGGGTAAATAGATTAATGCACACAGACAATAGCTAACAGCAGTACTCCTTTTATTAGTCACATATGCTAAAGACATTACATAGTGCTTATGATGATCATTACAATGACCCAAAAGGATGTATATATACTTTCTACAGAACCTTCCCGAAGGGCCCTGTCAGCTGATATACAATTTTACCCATGACAGTTTTTAAATCATAGGCACAAGAAACAGTGACCTTGTGTGTTAGAATATTATGTTATGGTGGAAAAGGTCATTTTTGGGAGCCAAAAGAAATTAATAAATTATATTATAATGGCACTTTTTTATATTTTAATGTTGTGGAGTTTATTTGGGAAATTTTTCCCTTTTGGAGTTTATAAATATGACCCCTTTTGATGAGAAAAGAATCCAATTGTTTAATTATCTTATTTTGCTCTTATTGTCTTTGTGGCATTTCTGAGTCTAAAGTTTGTGCCCTTGGTGAAGTATAAGAGTTTGGGATCTACAACTAAAGTATTTTAAATTTAATTCTGAGAATCCACAACTGAGGTATTGTGGACTTTTGAGTTTTATTATCGTCTCCTCTTTCTGTATCAACTGTGGCTGAGGAACATTTATTCAATTAAATATTATTTCTTTGTTGCTAGCTGAGGGTTTGAAGTCTGAGAATTGTATTGAAAAAATTGAGCTGCAAATTATTGTTGAGAGCTAACTGTTCTAATCTATGCAAATTGAGAGTATTAAATACTAAAAGTAATTGGCTAAGTTGGGCATCTGCATTTATCAATTGCAATTGGGAATTATATGCATCATAGATGTTGCATTTTTCGGCACCAGAGTTAGCTGCAATTAAGCATTTGGGTTATTGCAGACTTGAGTGTTTATTGGAAACGTGCATATTCACCTTGTTGCTAGCATCTTTATCAGTCATTTGGCATGAAGTTTGCAACCAGATCGAGCTGTTGTAATTACACACTGCTTATTGTCTAGATGTGTAGACATGATTGTTATTGGAATTAGTGTTGCAATGCATCTGCTAAGTTGGATTTGTTGAGTTATATAGGGCGAGCATAATGGGATCTATTGTAACCATTTTATGAGTCATTCTTCTGTCAAGTTCATTTCTTGTATTTTATTTATTTCATCACAATCATTAATGTTATTGAATAAAAATTTAGAGTTATTCTTGTGTTGGGAGAATTACTTTTCAAATTAGAATTTTCATTTCGTGTTTATATGCAAATAACTCTTGAATTAAATACAAAACCACCAACAATAACATATTTGATCTATCGAAGCTTGCTCGTCAAGTGTGTGACAAAATGTCAAACAATTGATTAGTAAAGAAATTGGAGTTTTTCAAAGCTACAACATGTTGGGATTGTTATAGTGCTATCAGAGTGGTTTCTTGCTATCCTGTGGGGTAGGAAAATATTTTTAATTTCAGATCTGTTGTTGTCTGTGGAGTGACCAGCACTCTAGCTTTTTCTAGTTATGGAGAGATACAGGAGGTCTACTAGTTCCAGGAGCTAGCGGAGTAGTGAGGAAGATAGCAAGAAATTAAATTCCTTGAGAGAAACTATAGAGAAACTTAAGCTTCATTAGCAGAGGATGATGGAGAGCTTATCAAAGCCAAAGACGGTTGGGGGGCAGCAAGATATATGGTTTCTACCTTTAGAAGGTCGGTGGGAAGGAGGCCTGAGTTTTCTCTGACGGGTGTCCATGATGTAGATGGACCTATATTTTAGTACGGTGCATGCTAGTCTTATCCATAGTGTTAATGATGGACTTATTTCATAGGGACAGGTGGCTGTGTTAGTGGCAGTGGAGGATAGCAACACTGAGCTTCAATAGGTTGAGGCTCCTAGAGTTTTTGTAGTTGGTGCAAAGATAGTTGACAATTGTTACCTCTGATACTTCAGGCTCTCTCAAGGAGGGAATTGTTATTGGAGATTTATATGTCATCTGTCGTAGTGTTGCTCCTGTACAAAAGGCAATTGCTTCCTCATATAGGACTAGTGCATGTATGGAGTCACCCAATTGTGATGTTGGTGATCTAGGTGTTATAGCAGAGTTAGTAGGTGTTGGTTCATGCTCTAGCATTGTTGATTTACGGCCTGACGTTGAGTCATGTATGCAAAATCTGGTATCAACAGTTGAGACTTTATTAGGAGATGTGGATATAGATAGTATGGACACATCTGATGATCCATTTGATGATGCTATGAGCTACATTGGGCATGATATCCCTTGCCAGTTATTGGGTGATGACTTTGAGGAGGTTTTGGGTGGGTCCTAGGATCAAGATGTACAGGGGATTTCTATTGAGGAAGTAGAGTCATGCAAGGAGTGTGATACAACAAGGGCTTTGCTTCTTTAGAGGAGGTGTTGGTTGAGGTACTGAGTAGTTGTACCTCAACTGCAGATGTGTGCGAGGTCGGTAGCACACATGCAATGATTGATCTTGTGGCGGGTAGTCTTGATTTGGTTTCCTAGTACAGTTAGTGAGACAAAGAGCTTGCATAGGAGGCAGGGGTTACAAAGGCATCATGTGACCAGTTAGCTAAAGGTGAGTGATAGTGATGTCACTTCAACTCTAGAGTATTATGATGCTATCTATCAGATGCTAGCTACATCTTGTTGGGATGCTCCTATGTCAGATGAACACAATTACAATACTCTTTCTCTAGCAGAGGATGTGCACTTCGAGGCTGTTAGGATCTTGAAGCATAATTAGTCACAGTTAGTTGCTAACATGGATTACCTTATGGAGTGGGATAGCACCTGTTATGACGCATTGTTAGGGAAAGAGGAGGAGGTGGATGAGCTCACCCAAGAGCTTGAGGTGACTATGGACTCTCTTCAGTGTACTCAGATGGCTTTTAAGGAGTCACAATCACAATTGGATGAGGTGACCATGGAGTTGGAGCATGTTTGGTCCACACCAGCCCTGGATCCAATTTAGTTGCACATTGTGGTGGCTGGTGGTGAGTTTTCTTCTACAGTTGGGGATGAAAGACATGATGATGTGGTAGACACATTCATCCAGGATATGAGTGTAGCAGGTATAGAGCAGGTGAGAGCATCAATGGAAATGGGCTCTCATGGGGATTTTCTCCTTCTGCTAGAAGTGAATCTAATTCTTCTTTTCATATAGTTGGTAGCATTAGGCAGTTGACATTGTCACATTGTTGGAGGGATCAGTTGTGGATTGCAGGGAAGTAGGTTGATGCTTCCCCATATAATTTCTATTAGATCGAGTCATTTGTGGAGTACTTGCTTGAGAGCTCAGATTTGTAGGAGGATTCATATAGGGTATCTGAGCGTACTCTCATTCGGGGCTCTTGTGCTATATGGCGATTGGTGGGGAAGATTGTAGAGACCTTGGCTAAAATGCTTCTCGATAAGGATTTTGTAGTTGAGTTTGCTGAGAGGATTTCCCATGACCCTAGCCAGCCAGTAGTTCAGAGTTAGAGATGGGAGCAATCTCCTTACTCCCAATTTGATATTGATGATCCCTTAATAGAGATTGGGATGTTTTATCGGCATTACACTGTGAGGAGTGCTCATCACTTCTCTCGACCCATAGGTAGAGGATTGGGTTTCACATTGGTGTGGGTTGGTCCAATTTCATACAATCAATTATGGGATGGTTTAGCACCATCTTTAGCGGATGGGATTGGCAACTGCAAGCTAAACAAATTGCAAATATCCACACACCTAGGACAATTCATTAGAGGTAGAATTTGGTGATAGTGATTTAGGTACTTATGGTCATTATCTTATTCATAGTGCAGTTGGGTGTGACTGTCAATTTGATAGGAACTCGGATGTTAACAGAGTTGGTACTTCAGTTGGATTGAGTTCTAATGGGTTGTTACTGCCATCAACACCTACAGTCAATTTTTAGATGATTTTGTCATTAATATCAATTATTTGGGTGCTGATGCTATAGGAGTTGTTTGTGTACAATAGGGACACTACACAGTTCTACCCTTGAAATCCAGGTGGACTTAGGGACAAGCAATCACAAGGAGGGAGGACTGTAATGCCCCCATTTTTAGCAAGTTCATATAATTGGTTTGGTCAGTTCAACATCGCGGTCCTCATGAGGTGACACTGGGATTTGAGGGTCTCAATTGTGGGTTTATAGGCTTTCCAATAACCCATGATGTGTTTTGACTTCCTTTGAGGGACTTACTATATATAGTAAGTCAAAGTGTTGGTTCCAATGAGCTTAGTTGAGTTAGAAGAGTCGATTGATGCTATTAGTTTTTATTTTGTGCTTGTGGTTTGGGCTCCAAGAATCTTGGAGAAAGCGTATATTTATAGCAAGTCATCATGTCAGGTTCATTTGTCATCTTTTTTCATCAAAATCACTATGGTGTTGTCAAATTTCGATTATGATGCTTCTACAACTGTTTTTGCAAGACAGGTGATTTATTATTATTCATCTAAATATGTTGAGGTTGTTATTTTTATTGGTGTTGTATGTTGCTCACCTCAATATCATAGCTCATTGGAACTGGGTCAAAAAGTTTTAAATCATGGGCACAAGAAACAATGGCCTTGTGTGTCAAAATATTATGTTATGGTGGAAAAGGTAATTTTTGGGAGCCAAAAAAAATGAATAAATTATTTTAGAATGGTAGTTATTATATTTTAATATTGTGGAGTTTATTTGGGAAACTTGTGTCCTTCGGAGATTATAAATACGAGCCCATTTGATGAGAAAAACATCCAATTATTTGATTATCTTTTTTTGCTCTTGTTGTCTTTGTGACATTTTTGAGCCTGAAGGTTGTGCCTTCACTAAAGTATAAGGGTTTGGGATCTACAGCTGAAGTATTATAGATTTAATTCTGAGAATCTACAACTGAGGTATTGTGGACTTTTGAGTTTTATTATCTTCTCCTCTTTCTGTATTAACTGTGGCTGAGGAAAATTTATTCAATTGAATATTATTTCTTTGTTGTTGGCTGAGGGTTTGAAGTCTAAGAATTGTATTGAAAAAATTGAGCTGCAAATTATTGTTGAGAGCTGATTATTATAATCTATGCAAATTGAGAGCATTAAATAGTAAAAGTAATTGGCTGAGTTGGGCATCTGCAATTATCAATTACAGTTGGGAATTATATGCATTATAGTTGTTGCATTCTAGGTACCAGAGTTAGCTGCAATTAGGCATTTGGGTTATTGCAGGCCTAGACGTTTATTGGAAACATGCATATTCACCTTGTTGCCGGCATCTTTATCAGCCGTTTGGCATGAAGTTTACAACCAAATCGAGTTGTTGTACTTAAACATTGTTTATTGTCCAAACTTGTGGACGTGACTGTTACTGGAATCAATAGTGCAATGCATCTGCTAAGTTGGATTTGTTGAGTTATATAGGGTGAGCATAATGGGTTCTTGTAGCCATTTTATGAGTCATCCTACTATCAGGTTCATTTCTTGTATTTTATTTATTTCATTGCAGCCATTAATGTTATTGAACAAAAATTCAGGGTTATTCTTGTGTTCAAAGAATTACTTTTCATATCAGAATTTTCATTTTATGTTTATATATATGCAAATAACTCTTGAATTAAATACAAAACCACCAAGAACAACATATTTGATCTATCGAGTTTGCTTGCCAAGTGTTTGAAAAAATGTCAAACAACTGATTAGTAAAGAAATTGGAGTTTGTCAAAGCTAGAGCTGGACGGGGTTGTTATAACAACTTCTTATCTTTGTGCAACAGTAGTGAGATGATGGAGGATGAGAGCATTCATGTTTGAGATGATTGGTCACTTTGTTTTTTGTTACAAATATCTTGATGGGGTACAATAAGTAATTTGATTTGTTAAGTGTATATCTAGCTAGAGGCATTGTTCCCTTGTTCGTGTTTGAGGTAAATTGTTTCCCCTTATGCAATGTATCCAAGTGGGAGAATAGTGGGAATTAGGAGTTTTACAACTTGCATAATTTTTATAAATTATTATTACTGTGTATGACGCACATATGACAAACTTAATAGACATGTATCACTAGGATTTAACATTCTTGGGGATACTTAATGTGTTCTAGTAATATAGAGATTATATCTAATGTGGGTTTCACAATGTGTAAATGTATTTCATTTAATTTTGGAAAGTTTTTAATCAAGTGAAAACTTAGGATGCAATATTAAATGTGGACTCAATGCTTTGTAATCTCATGGTATTAGTGACATGGTTTTATGGAATACAACTTGGTTTTTTTGTGAGAGCTTGTTTCCATAAAAGGAACCACAATAATAGGTGTTTGAGGTTGGCTTATTGGTTGATTTAGATAAGGGGTCAAGAGCATCTCTTAGTTAGCATTTGTGAGGTTTTAAAACATGACATAAAATAAGTGGTTACATGCTTGTTCATATGAAGTGCTTCTATGAAGTTTGTATTTCAAAGTTGTTAATGGATGTATTTTAATGTTGCATAGTTGAATAATACATGGTGGGTAGATGATTTTGGAGGTTGAGCTTTTCCCTCATGAGGGATTTCTTAGGGTATCTTGTATCATCTTTGATGGGCATGTTGCCTTTTTTTCCCTATGGATTTGTCAATTGTCATTGTATTACTACATATTTTCGAACACCTTCCACCCAAGGATGTATTATTACCTAAAAAATAGTTATGTTTGTTACATGAATATGAAATTTGTTATGCCTTGAAAGCTTATTGTAAAGAGAAAAGTGTATACTTAGCAATTTTTTCTTCTTGGATTGCACCTGCTTTAGCTCCATTGATAAATATGTTATCCTAGTGTCCAATTTGGAAGTAATAATGTGCAAGTTGACAAGACTTAGATATAACCTTTCCCTTTAACCAATCTATTTCTAATAATTCTGATTTGATCCATATTGTAACTTTATTCCTAACTTGGACACAATTGCTATCATAGTTTTGTATTCTAAACAAAATTGATAATGCAATTTCATCTACCTTGGTTATTGTCTATTTTTTTCAATCATTGAGCGAACACCATTCCAAAATATGGTTGTTGTTGGTTGGCTTGAACATGAAAATTAAATTGAAAAATTAGGCTTGGGTATTTAGAGGCAACACCTAGGGCATTCTAACACATTCCCAAACATAGACACAAATATCCATCAAGCATTCACATCAAAAGCAATAGAAGTACTCAAAGAGAATTATTAGATTAGGAACATCTCTATGTTCAACAACCATGTACCTTTTTTATTACCTATTGTTCAAAGAATTGCAAAAAGACTTCACAAAAGTGTTAAGGGGGACTTAGAATAATTTCAAACTCTAGCATAGCAAGTTACTTAAAATTTCACAAACATTGTCTTCACTTGACATAGATTTAGAAACATAATAAGTGATATTTAAGGCAAGTAATAGATATACAAGACCACTTTTTCTAGGCAGTAGAGCAGTTTTGGAGAGATAAAATTGCATGTTATGATTATGTCAATACTAATTGTATTGACAGTGGGCTAGCATCCTTTTCTGGATTTGCGGCATGGTTTAACAATTTCTTGTATCTTCTATAAGTCTAGTGGTTGTATCGGGCATTAATAGATCAATCTTTTGGTACAAAGATAACCCTGGCGGTTAACAAGTGGTTTTATAGCTTGGTCATAGGTTTGAATCCTTGCAGGCTGTAGTCAGTAACATTGGGAGGGGATTCTTGGCAGAGAGCCAATGTCCCTCGTTGAATTCACAACATGGTTTAATAGCCTCATGTCATCTATAAGTCTTGCAGTTGTATTGAGTATTAACAGGTCAAACTTTTGGTGCAAAGGAAGCCCTAGCGGTTAACAAGTAGATATCAATAATATAGTATTCATAAAGATTTTAAGATTGCATGTATAATTTGACTACATGAACCTAACTAGATCGCATATCAATCTCCTCCCTCAAATACAACTAATTTCTCTTTACAAAAAGTACTCACTCAATTGACCAATAATCTTCTATATAATTTACAATTTCCAACTTCATGACATTTCCAACCACAGGTTTAGGGACAACTCTACTCACCACTTACATATCACACTAGAATGAGGCAGGATCCCAAAATTGAGGTCATCCCTAGACCTAAAATTAATCCTTGACGGTTCATCCATGATGACCCTACTTATGTATCCTTTTTTCGGAATCAAAGGTTCCATAATTTGTACATCAACAATCAAGAGAGTTCATCTTTCCTTATTCCACAATTTTTTTGTTCTCAATTTTAGACCACAACTATTCATTAATATTTTTCTTTCATTTCAATCTTGTTACAATAGAATGATAACAAGCCATTTAATTGTTGGTTCCATGAAACTATTTAGAGCACACACACACACTAAACCACGTACAAATCATTTCTTCGAACATCCTATGCTCACACAGTGATTTTCTTAAGCATACTATTAGCTTCTGATTTGATAGAATTTTAATAACCCTTTGAAAAGGAAAGCTATCTAGGCATTAGCTAAAAACCATAATAGACAGCTCAACACAAATCAAAAGGACCAACTAACAAGACCCTGCAATATCTTCTTCTCTTTGAACTCTGCAAAATTCAGGTGGGTATACCTAGGAATTCACTCTCTTTCTTTATATTTCTCAATTTTCAACATAAATTCCCCTATAGCAGATAATTGGCTTTAATTCTTCTAATTCTAGGATTGTAAGAGAGATGATAAATAGCTAATCCATCAAACCCTAAAACTCCATAAATCAAGTACAGGCTCACGTTTCAAAACTTTAGCAATAAAACTTAAAAGGTTGATTTATAAAAGATTATACCATATAGACATTTCAAACTATATCAACTTTAATGGATGACCAGTTCCTTATCTATTGGGCTATTATCTAACAGGAATTTGATATTTACTATCAAATCTATCTTAACACTTTGTGAGAAGAATATCAATATTCAATTTTAAATCTCATTCTTATCAAAATCTTCATTGAAAATGAAGGAATTCTTCCAACTTACATCAAGCATTTACATAGCCCATTAGATAACTAGCAAAATGTAAACTGGAATATAATTCAAAACGAATTACAATTGAGACTTGGTAAACTTTGCTATCAAATCTTAGAGAATTAATTGGTAACAAAAGAAGAGACAAGATCTAAAATGTATAGCCAACTTTCTACATATTTGTATTACTTGCTTTGAAAATATACAATTCAATGTCAACTCCTATCAAAGAAAAACTCAATTAGATCAGCAATTGTTAACTCTTACTTCTTTCATTCTAACTTTTGAGAAAAAACATATACAGTAAATTTGGACCAACTCAGATGAACAATTAGTTTTGTTAGAAGATTTCCAGACCCTTATTCCAAGCCTTGGGAATCCTTTTATAGAGTAAGGATTGCAACAAGCTTCAAGCTGGAAGAGTAACTGACAAATGTCAAAATTCAACTTATTTACAAGATAGTTACATAAAAGACAAGAGAATAATAGAAGAGATCTGGAGATAGCCAAAATTTGAACAATTGACATGGTGAATATTCAGGATCAACTCTTTGTTTGCAATGTGAGAATACCCATAGCAAGTGAACTACAAAAGTAAAGTATCTCATTCAGTTGGTTGTCCTTTTTCTTTTGTTAGTAAAACTTCCCTTGATTTGTTTAATCGCTATCTCTAGATGACAGCACCTTGGTACCTGTTATGATCTCCCATATAGCGATATCAGTGTCAATATCTAGCTATGTAGCATTCCTAACTATATTCAATTCATCCAAACATTTAAGCTACTTTGAATCAGTTAGGGCCTTCACTTTTGCAGCAGATTTTCCCATTTCCGCTTCAATTTTGTACAATAATATCATAAACTGCAATTACATCTATTTCATCATTGCAATAAGCAACAAACCTCGCATGCCTCAAAATATCATCAAAAGATGTGGACCATTCTTGCCATTCTTTCAAATTTCCATCATTATCAACAATACTTGGCACAAAACCTGGTGTACCTTTGGCAATGGTCTTCATTTTGTTCTGAGTTATTTGTAATTTCCCTAAGAAAAAAACCATTCAATTATTTAACCCTATTAATTTACTTTCTAGTTGGGATAATTACTTCTTTCGACAACTCCTTTTTCTGTGTCAACATTGGCACAAGACTATCAAAAAATTAAATATACGGGCCCCATTTTGTGAACAAAGGAGACAACAATGACAATGCCTCAAAGTGTCCCCTTTTTAGCGACATGATTTCCATAGTAGATTTTCCTATCAGTGACTCTCGTAGGAAAATGATTTTGGAGAGAGAGTCATCTTGTTAATCAGTTGGTTGTATATTGCTCTTGGAGAAGCATAATTGAGCCTACGTCCAATTGAGTTGGGCCTACATGTTCTAATTTTGAGTTGAGATGGCACTTTTATTTTATAAAGTTATTTTATAATAAAGTGCATTATAATAAGGTTTTATAAAAGATGTTTCTAGAAGTTTCTAGTGACTTCTTAGAAAAGTTAATAAATTGAGGGCTGGAGGCACTCATTTGCACAAGCGATTTTGTGGATTCAACTTCTAATTCCTATTGGAGCAATTTGTGGTCCTTTGGTCTGCAAATTTTGACTAGATTTTTGGGAACGAAAACTCCCTTGGATTTGCATAATTGAGGAAGTGAGATATCTTCTGAAGGGTTGCTCATTAGAGATGGTATTCAGCCATTTCATGGTAGATTATTCTGAGAATTGATTTTGAGGATTTGAAACTGTTTGCAAAAGGGCTTGGAATTCTTTATCACAGTGCAGAATCAGTTTGGCAAAATTTGGAGGTCATTCGGTGCAATTTTTTGATCAGTCCGTACCAGGGCCTGGACTCACATTTTTACTCATAACTTCATATTGCTTGGGAGTTTGAATTTATGCTTTGGAGGGGTTATATATTTACCCTAGGCGTTTCAAATCATACCAATTTTGACATCCAATACCTAGCAAATTATTTTATAACAGGGCCGTACATAGCAGTGTCGTACTAGGGTTTGAGACACAAAATTGCTCATATCTCACAAATTATTCAGAGATTCATTCAATGCTTTTAAGAGGTTATTTAACAACCTTGGGCATCCCTGTTTGGGGGATTTTCGGCAGCCATTAATTTGCATAAATTTCAGTACAGGGTCTATAATGTACGGCAGGAAACAAAGGTAAAAATTCGAGGTGCAGAATTGTCATCAGTATATCAGACTTTGGCAACAAACAGTGGCAGAAAATCTCCAAGTTCTTGTATTTGATTTGGATAGTAGAAATTGCAAATATTTAGTTCTTGTAATGCTTTAAATCAATCAAATCAGTCACTGTTTCTAGTTAAAGAATATTGTAGCAACAGTCCATTGTACTCTAAGAATTAAGTCCTTAATAACATTTTGTAATCAGATTTCCTGAATATTGTTATTGGTACTGTTATTGTTAATTGTATTGCATACCTTGTGAATTTGTTGCTATACTTCATTGCATGCCAAGTGTTTGACGGATTGTTGCAGTTCAGTATTGAGGTTTTAGTGGCCTTTATAGTAAGGGTCATTTCAAGTGTAATGTCCCTGATTTAGCAAGTTTATAGAATTCGGATTTGTCAGCTCATCAGCACGACCCTCATGAGTTGACGTTTGGTTTTGGGGGTCTTTGGTATGGATTTGTTATTTTTGGACTTACTATTTTTAGTAAGTCACTTTTGGCCAGTTCCTATTTTGGTCAAGGCAGTTCTAACATTGTTAGTTATTTATCATTTTGTTTTCTAGGCTCTGGGCATATTGATCCAGTGAAGTCATATTTATTGCAATTATATTGAGACTTAATAATTATTTAATGCATTGGTGATTAATTATGGTGCTTATATTATAAAGTAATTGAATTTTATATTATAAAGGGATGTTTAAGTGAGAAGTGTCAAGGTGAAGATAGGTTAGACAAAGTCTTATAAATATGACTCCATTTGAAGGGAAAAGCATCTTGAAAATATATCTCTTCTTGAATTATCTGGCCAAGGGTTTTGAGAATTTCTGAATATTGCGGATTGCTGCAAATCGTTGCTGAGGGATAATGATTGGTAAGTCTCCTACTATTTTACTATGACTAAGAGATTGAGATTGGTTGGCAATAGTTATTTGCAGAGGAAAATCATGGTGACTATATTACCCATCTCCTATGAAGTAGAATTGGAAATTGATTACATCTGGAAAGCTACGTTTTGACATTATCTGCATTCAGGGTGAATATTTGAACTGATTAAGTGTTGCCAGAGTAGACAACATAGTGGTGACTGAGCTTGCTAATGCCAAAATAAAAATTGTGCACATTGGGAAGCTAGCAGTTGATATTCCTAGGCAGGCTGTTGCTTATATATTGGTCTACGCTTTTTATTATCCTGCAATTCCATTTGGGAGGATCCACTCCATTGTTTGGAGGTAATAAATTGCCATTGGTGGATGACATTATTCATCTTTGTTGGTCTGCAATAGTGGGGACCTGCCGTATATTTACTTTTGAAGTATTTGCACTTCAAATCTATTGTCACCAGCATTTTCCGGTTGAAGGTTGGTGGAGCCGATACATTGTGCATAGTGGATTGAAATTCAAGTTTTTATTTGTCATTGCTTTACCATTGAGCAAATCAAATTTATATATTTTATGGTGGTGTGAATTTGTATTTAATTTTCAGTCATTTCTTCAAGTATTTTACTTAACCGAAAATATTTTTAAAATATATATATTCCAAGAATTTACCAAAAAAAAAAGGAAACAAAAAACAATAAAAAAATACAAGAATACCAATTGTGGATCAGTATTTCAATTAGAGCTAGTCTGGATTTTTATACAAAACATTGGTACTCAACACCTTACAAGGAAATAAAACTACTATGTACACCTTGTGAACATTGTTTTAGGACTCCTATCTTATGAGCCAGCAGATTTTGCATTGTTCTAATTTCCACCTCTTTATTTGTTTCCTACTCCTCATACATATTTACTAGCTGACTAGCCATCTCACCAATGTCTGACACATTTTCATCAGTTTGTGTCCCTTTATCATTGACCTCTACAGCAAGTCTAGTAGTAGTCCTCAGTACTTTTACTTCATTTTCCAATTCCATGTTTCTTTGTTCTAGGAAATATGTCCTTTTCATCTCCTCTTCGTACTGCTTTCTTGTATCAACATATTTTTCATAAGCACTATACAGTTGCTCTTGAAGCACGTCAATTTTATTGTTTCTCAATACTGACATTGAGATCATCATGCCATGAATTTGATCACTTGAAGTGGAATGAACATTCCAAAAGATCATATTCCCTTGAAGGGAATCTCTAATTTCCATAAGAGTTGGCTTATTATTATCTAGAGCTAAACTCCATATAGCCATTGTCTGAGCATCTTTGTTAAAACTAGATCCTCTCAATTCTCCAAATAGATTTACATCTTCTAAAGAGATTGACCTTTCTTGTCTTTTGATCTAGTCTAGCATAGATGAGGAGCTTATTTCCCATCCTGGAAATAGAATCATGTCACTCCTTACTAATTCCTTTGTCTCTTTCACAGTGCGAGTTTTACTAGTATGATCATACTCTTGCATCCTCTTTACCATTTCTGCCACTTTCTCATTGGAGTCACTTGGGTTTGATTGCAATGACAGTCATTTTGTTTTAATTTAAAATGAAAGATTTTAAATTCTTCTAACTCTAGAAAGTCATCATCCTTCATGAATTTTTGAGCCTATATGATCCTGTCATCAGGCATTTTGGCTTCAAGCTCCATTCTTTTTGGCAATTTCTCACTTTCAGTAGCATGTTTTATCAAGAATTTCCACCTTGCATCATCAAAGTATTCACTGCTCCTTGGCATAATCTGTAAGTCTTTTTCTTTTGCCTTCTATGGTATTTCAATTAATTTTTGCTTCTTTTTGCCTCCTTGGGCCCAAGTTGAGCTGTCTAACTGTCCCTCATCCTCATCAACTTCTAATACAATGTCAGGCTCTGGGGATTCAGGAGCCACTCTTTTTTTAAACTCCTTGGGCACCAGAGACATAATTTCATCAAATTTTCGAAGACATTAAATCTATCCAAATATTTAGCCTCATAATAGAAACCTTTAAAAGAAGGATCAATTTTCTTCATCTCTTCCTCAAAACCCATTATCTCTCTCCATTTGTGTGTCCGCTCCTGGCATATATCTTCTTCCAAGAATTCTATAATGACATCTTCCCACATTTGTTTGCTTAAGGGAAAATTAAATCCCCTCATCTACCTCAATGTTGTTCTCACAACATCAAAAGGATCCTAAGTCCTTGTAGGGGCTGTTGGCAATTTGAAATTCCCTATGTACCCCGGGGATGTGTCCCCATCCAAAAAACTCAGGGATAGATGGGAAAGAAAAGGGGGACAATTTACCATCCCTAGTATGGAAAGGGGACGTCTAGAAGTCCCCTAACTGTACCAGGGATGGCCAATCATCCCTATGTTTTGTGAAGCTTAAAAAAAGAATTTAAAACAACCAGCCATCCCCAATACTTGGTCGTCAATGGGTTCTGCCTCTCCAAATGTCCTAAAAGGTCAAAAAAGACCACATTGTGGTTGTTTTGTCATTTGTTTGGTTTTGCCTCTGAAGTTGGAGTGTGGTGCAGTTGGCTTGAGTTTTCATTTTGCAAGAAGAGGTGTTTTTTTTTGTTTCCATGAGCTTTAGTATATATTTCTTAATCTTTTCTCACTGGTCTTCATGATGGTCTGTATCACTCTCTCCAAAATCTTCATTCTCTTCAACATTCTCTTTTTGAAGAAATATATCAATATTCTGTCCTGATAGTGCTTCTTCATCATCATTGGGAAGTATGCACTCAACATTAATTAAAGAAGCTGGACAATGCCCTCTAGGATTATCCTCAGGTTCATGCTGCCTTTTATTATCTATAGCTCCAAGCATTTTCTTTCAATCTTGCTTTCATATTTACACATTTACTTTTCATATTCCAAACTTGCAAAATGCTCTGCAGAGTATTCACAACCTACAGCGGAAAGGTGCAGATCATAATTTTATGAAAGGCTTTCTCTTTTCTTTATTGTATCAAAATTATGATCCATTCCTGATAAGTATAGCTGAATTCTGTCCTCTCATTCTGCATTATTCTGCCATTCACTGTAGCATTCATTCTTTTTGCATATATGAAACAAAAGGTTTCAAAATTTAAGAAGTTTGTCCCTTTAATGTTTCATTTTCTATTCCTGGTATGCATACCAGTCCCACATGCTATGCTTATCTTGTTTTCATCAGTTTTTATAAGTAAAAGGTTTCAAAACAAAATGAATTGTCCCTTCAATACTTTTAATTTTCGTGATTGGCTTCTCTATCTGCTGATGTATGCTTGTATTTTACTGAGATGAATAGCATGTAGGATGATGAATGTGAGATGAAGTGAGCTATCAGCATTGCTTAGATCCATTGGATCTAACCTATTCTCTTTTGTGGATGCAGGGATTGGAAGCATGGAAAGGGCAAGATCCAGAACAGCAAAAAGATGGATGTGGATGGTTGTCACTTCACCAATCATTACAAGCAATGACTGGTGCCCATGACCTTTTTCTCCTTTTACTCCTTTGTCATGTTACTAATTTTAGTAGAGTATAGGTGTATGTCAGCACATAAGGACTACTTCCACAGTCAAATGTGTGGGAGAAATTTACTTTCAGCATTTTATTTCTGTCATGATTTGTTCCATCATACAAACATTGTATATTATTTCAATATGAATAAAATACTTTCCTTTAATGCATTTTTGAGAATTACTTGAAAGTAATAAGCATGTATGTTTACCTCCATTTGAACATGTGTGAAAATTGAGCAACAGGTCCAAGATGTGGAGTTAGAACATTTAAAAATACCAATAGATGTAGAATTCTTAGAAAGGTCAGTTGAAGAAGATCCTAGAGCTTTTACTGAAGTCTTTGATTGTATTAGCTTTGAAATTTTGATAAGATATAAAAAAAGATGTTAGGATTAATGAGACAAACATAACAATTACATGCAAATATAGCCAATATTAAAAAATAATCAATTGCATAGAAAAGAACACAAGACACAAAGATTTAATGTGGTTCACCCAATTCCTAGGCTACGCCCACCAAACAACAAGTCCAATATTCTTATTATCTAGTAATTACAACCGATTGCAATTCACAATCCGTTATAGCTCAATACTACCTCAAGAAGCCACAATCTCATCATACATTATGAAATCCCTAACCCTAAGCCATTTTATACAAGCTTTTTGCCACTTACAAATTAGGGTTGGAATAAGTCATCCAATAGAAAAATAGTAGCTAATGCCTTTTACAATGATAAAATTAGTCCCAGGACCCCAGACCCCACAAGGCGCTCTACCCCAAGACCCTACAAGGGGTATTGCCCTTTGACCCCATCTTGGGGGCTACCTCCAAACCCCCATACTAAAATCTAGGGGGAAACCATGTTGAATAAAATGGCAAAAATTTAACCTCTGAGTCTGATTAGGCCCCACATCACAACAATCTCCCACTTGGAGACTGATCAAACTCCACAACAATAATAGAGAATAACTTGATGAGATTGCAAAGGTTGTGTTGTCCTACATTTTGTCACCACAAAATGCAAGTAATAGCACAAAACTTTTCCAAGCTAGTTTCGCATTTCTCTACGCTTGAATTTGATATTCAACTACCTAATGTTGATCGATTGATCCATTTCAATTTGAATATCAAAGTGTTTTACTAAAGGCCTTAGTCAAGTCATTTTTGTTTTGCTTTCTGTCGAGCCTTCGCTTGATTTTTGAAGTCTTCACAGTCCGTTTTTTTCTTTTGAGTTTTCGTTTGCTTGTTTTTGGTCCTTTGGATTTGCTCATGTCATGCCTTTCATTTTTCCCTTCGGTTCGGTCTAACCTAGGGGTCGATTAGAGTTGTTAGTCAAGAGATATAGTCATTTTAGTGCCTCAAAAGTGGACATTTTAGGTGCAACAACACGAATTAAAAAAATGATATTATATTTTCATTTCGACATTCACTTTTTTAAAAAATATAACATTTACTCATTTTTTGTTATGTTTTGAAGTTACTTTTCATTTAAATTTATAACTTAAAGTGACTATAGTGCACTTTATGTTATAATTTTAAGTTGATTTCCTTTTTAATTTTTCACTTAAAGTGACTATAGAACTATATAGTTACTTTTTAAATCAAATACTTATATAAATGTCATTTTTACTTAATGTTTATGAATTATATTGATTAATATGATGCATAAATGTTATTTTTGACCCAAATTGTTGACATTTTTATAAAAATAAGTGAAATACATAACAAAATAGCCTTAAAGTGGACTTTTTATGTGCATCTACATGTAAAAAATTATGAAAAGTGCAAACTTTTCATGGTATTGCATATAAAAACTCACTTTGAGGATATTTTTCATGCCATTACATCAAAAGCTTGTAAAATTGGACTTTTTTGATGCAATGACATGAAAAGTTGAGTTTTTATGCTTGTGCATCAAAAAGGTGAGACATATTTATGAGACATATTTATAAAATATGTAAGTGACTCCAAAAAATGAGATTTTAGAGTCTTACACATTTTAAAATATGCAATGAGTCTCAAAAAGTGAGATTATGTCTCAAGACATATTTTAAAACATGCAATGGACTCTAAAAGGTCCGAATTTGCCTTCCAACATGTTTTAAAATATGTAATGAACATAAAAATGTCCTATTGTGTGAAGAAAACATGTTCTTGCTTCAAAAACCTCCGATTTTGATCATAACTCTTGATTTTCTCCATGGATTTGGATGAAATCACTTGCATTCAAAACGTTTTGGAGTAGTGATCATTTTGCCCTCATCAAAAATCAGTTTATTGCACCCAAAAACGTGTTTAAAACTTCCAATCTAGGGCACGAGTTTGCATAAAAATCCATAAATCTTCAAAGTTTGATCACATTTTTGTATGGAATCAAGTCGTTTTGGCCCTATTTGCTGATTGCATCACATAGTGATCATCATTTTTGTGTTTAAACATCAAATCATTTTGTTTGGAAGATCACATTTTTTGCTTGGAAGAACACGTTTTTGGAAAAACGTCTCAAGGCATGAAATCTTCAAAACGTTGGAAGTTGGAGAAGATTTAGGGCACATTTTGGCATCTTGCAAACTAATCTCCTTGTTTTCTACCCTTCATCATTCGAATTTACAAGATTTGAAAAGTTCTCACCATTTTTGAAGAAGATTTCAAACAAAGAGCATCTTTTCCTTGATTTTTGGCACATATTTTTCATGTAAGTGGACCTCTTCTTTCTTGCATTTTAATTCATGCTTATTCTTGCTGATTTTATCCATGAAATCGTTGAATGTATGCCATTTGTAAAAATCATTGCCTTAGAATGTGCATTTTTCCTTTTAATATGAATTTCTCCTTCATTTTGATGTTTTTGGTTCTTCCCCAAGTTCCAAATTCGAATTTCATCTTTGGAGTGCTTTGCATCTTGGCATATTTTGAGTTGTTTTCAAAGGTATGTCTGTTTTGGTTTTGTGTGCTTGTTTGTCAGTTTTTCTCTATTTGGAGAAGTTGCAAATTTTTTTTCTAAAAACCTGTTTTTCCTTCATTACATGCGAAAGCATTATCATTTTTCACATTCCGTTTCCATGTCATTACATCTCACATCTCATCTGACAAATATAATTACATGTTTTTCACTTCATTCGCCATCTGCACATGCATGTAATCCCATTTTCTGTTTCCATTTTCATCCATCTCATTTTTCACTTCCATTCGCACAACATGATTACACAAAATTCCATACATGTAATTACATCCAAAAGGTCCGATTTTGATCAAAAGTCATATTTTGAAAAGACTCAAAGATGTTATTTTCACTTTCTGTGTACTTTGACTTCTTCCTTACTCCAAAAGTGACTATATAATTCATTATATCACCTCCATTGCTTCATTTCCATCTTCATATATGCATTCGCACTTACATGAATAAGTACATGTTTCCACCTCATAACATATTTTACATGTTATGCTTCATTTGCATCCGCATATACACGTAAAGTGTACCTTTCATTTGCACTTACATCTCATTTCACTTTCCACTTTCCGTTACTTATTGCATTTACATATACACATGTTTCATTCAGTAAAGCCTTGAAAACTTTAAGTCACTTTTGAAATCAGTATTTTTCACTTCGCACACATTCCCATGCATTTCACCTTCGCATATTTTCATTCCATTCCATTTCATTTCATTTTCCATATCCACACTTTCATTTCATTTCATTCCACATTTCGTTCATTCCATTGCATATGCATATGCTCTCTTCGAAAGTCACTCCTTTTCGAATCTTTACTCATGCTCTGGTATTCACTTGCATGGAGATTCCTTCTGATGATGTATTTGTGTTTTGGGATTTTTGTGTTGCAGTACAGGTACAAGAAATGTCCTCACTATCCAAATCCAAGGGCAAGATGAAATACCAATATGACAAAGAATTGGCACATGCAATTCCTTGTTCAATTACGTCTGTTCTTGATAATGTGCTAGACACCAAGATTGGTCATGTAGATGTAGCTGATTTTCTACAAAGGATTGAAGCTCCAGCTACACATGAGATGAAATGTATTAAAAGAAGCAACATCCATTTGGTTTCTACATTTCCCATGGCAACCATAGAACCTGATTTTGTTTACGGATGTGCTCGGCGCTTCACTCCAAAGACAAGGAATATTAAAGACGTTGACGGCAAGGTTATCATTAGCCTTGATCCTGAAGTGATTGAACAAATCTTCAAAGTTCCTCGAAAATCAGAATGTGCTGATTTGACCAAAGAATCGTCATTAGCTTGCTGGAATGAACGAAAAATCAACTATCAAAAATATGTCAACCTTTACTGGTTAGACAACAAAAGAAGGAATTTTTTTAGGTGGCCAAAGACTCTTCATCAGTCCAATTTTAAACAGGAATACAGGGATCTCATCATCCTTCTCAGCAGGATCTATGGTCTTAAGGATTCTTCCGATTTTGAGCCATGGATGTATAAATTTATGTTTCAAATCATAGAGAACAAAGAACACATCTTTTGGGGAGAGCTTATCAGTACTGTGATCTATCAGTAGATATGCAATGTGGGAACATCAGTACCTTTTTACATAAAGTCATATCTAGTTTACATTACTGCTGCTATGGGATCTTTTTCGGGTCTTTCGACCAAAGGTGATTGTCTTCAAGTACTTGTTTGGGAATACTATGACCAAATCACTTTGGCTAACAGTAAATACCATTACAGAAGAGTCCAAGATGCCTTCTTTGGACATTACAGGTGTCTGTTTGACAAACAGTTGTGTATCAAAAGAGTATCTGATGCAGCATGGGAAAAGGTAAACCAGTACGGCTGCATTTTTCTTCAATTTTCCACTTTCACATACTTGAGAGTTGGATATTTCAAAGAAGAGTTGTGTACCTTACCTAGGTATGCTAGAGATCAAATCATTCTAATGGATTTAGCCAGACAACTCATGGACATGCAGAGTGATCAGCATGCATCACATAGGCCCGGATTTGGCATCACCTCAGTTAGGCCTTTATCTATTGGCAATTATTCAATTGTTTGTGTGCCTAAAGCGAAGAATATGGAAGCAGAGTTACAATTGATTACATTGAAGAAATTCAAAGCTAGATTTGATTTTGATTATCGAGAGATGAACTCTCAGATAAAGAGAGCCTATACTCATGTTCATCGCATTGAAGATATTTGGATTGACATGAGAATAGAGCTTGATATTATGAAGATGGATTATTGCAGGTTAACCTTGCAACAAATAATTGATCTTAATATGTTGGAAATTCCTCCAAATTTCCAAGTTGAAGATGATGGTGACATCCTTGATCCAGAATTCCATCAAGCCAGTTTTGATAAAATGTGCCCTTTTCCTATTCAGTGGCAACAAAAAGAAGTTATATCTATTATAGACAGGTTTCAATCCATCTTAGCAAACACTAACAAGTGGTTGAAAAGTAAAGGCCTAAAATGGGTCTGGATTGTGGAAGCTTTGGTCCTCCTAACAGGAAGTCACAACTAGAAATTATAGGGAAAGATGGTGCTTCATCTTCAAATGTCAAGAATACTCTCAAATTCAAATTAAAAGGTGGGAAAGGAACTAAATCATCTCAAGTTCGTGAACGAATTCAAGAATCAATGATAGAATCAGAAGAAGAATTGGAAACAGAATCCAAAAAAGAAGATTCAGATGAAGAAGGAGAAATTAGAATCACATCTCCTCCAAAGCTTGCACGAGCTTGCATGTCTTCTCCACAAGAAGAGCCCTTTTTGCATGAAGTTGATGATGATGTAAATTCATTCTCTATTGTTTTCACTCACTCCATTCCAGTCTCGGAAGTTAACACCATAGCTCTTCCGATTTCATCTATTGCTCCTCTTGTTCCTGCACATGATCAATATGAACACTTAGCAAATGTGTTTGAAGATTTTCCAACTCTTACCAGTGGTCAAGTTTCCCAACTTGATACATCTTTGACAGAATTTGAACTTTTCATGACAGAATCTTCACAAAATATTCTTATGCTTACAGTAGTACAAACTAAATCCTATTTAGTTACTACAAATATTAAAATCTGGATCAATGCCAATGGTCTCCACTGTGCCTGCTTCTATAAATGAAAGTTTCAGCCTATCTGCATGGTTGAGTAGAATAACAATAAAGAGAAGGAAGATGGTTGTTCCTCCTAACAATCTTCCTATGAAGAAGACTAAATCTAAATCTTTGAAAGATAAGATTGTTTCCAGAATTTTGGTTGATTCCGACAAAACCAAATATGTTGAGGTTGCTGAGCCCTTAGTAGATAAACCTGTTGAAGAGCTTACCCATTCTGACTACAAGTTTACTAAGGTTGAAGCTGGAAAGAAATCTCGTTTGAGTTGTCTACAAGATGCTCAAGATGCATTGACAAATGTATCAAAGAGCAATCATGAGCTTTGGGAAAAGAAGAATCAGTTGAAACAGGAAATAGCTCATTTGAATGAGGTCATCCAAAAGCAATCTTCTCAAAATATTATTGTTATATCGTAAACATCTAAAGAGAGAAGGTTGATTGAAGCTACTAAGTCTTGGATACAGAAAATTGAAGGAGTTCAAGCTATCACAGAAACACTTGCAGTTCTAAAGCATGTCAAAGAGATGAACAAAATGGAACTAAGCTTAATTTCTTCTTTGACTCAAGAAGCAGATAACCTAAAGGAAATCCTTGAGGATTGGGATGAAATGATAAAATTTGATCTAAATGCTATGGTCTCATGTGACGTTCTTCCATCATGTGAAATGTTCTTCAGATTTCAAGGACTCATTGGTTACACGGAAGAGACTTTAAGAAAGTTGATCACAAAAGTGCAAGTGGCTCTTGAAGATTGTCAAGCAATTGAAACAAGCCTTATTTATGATTTGGAGCAATTGGGATGCCATGTTACTGATAATCTTGGTAATCTTTTGGCAGCAGAGAGAGTGAATTCAAAATATACAATCAGGATCAATGCTGATGTAGATTCTAAAGATTTTGGTTCACACACAATGAACAAGTTTGTTTTGTACAAATCGTTGACAAAACACTTGTTAGATAATACAACAGAAAATTTCAAAGTTGTGCAATCAGCATATGAAAATGCAGTGAGAATTGAAGCCATATCAAAGACTATGGAGATTGCTAATCTTCCCACAGTGCGTGGCATTGTGAAATTCAAGGCATTAAGAAGCAATCTTTAAGATTGTTGTATAGTTTCTACTTCATACTTGTTTAGAATGCATTAGATGAAAAAGTGTAAATGCATGTAATGCGAATTTCATGTATGCAAAAGATGTAATGCGAGTTGCATGTGTAGTTGCATGTAACCCTTTAGTTTCTGTAGTTAGACTTGGTCAAAGTTGGTCGAGTTGCTCCCATTTTTTCCTCCCCCTTTTTCTCAACTTCTTTGCCTATATAAAGGAGTGCCCCCTTCATTGTAAAATCATCATTATCTTTATGCAAGAGAGCTTTGGAGAAATTGTGCCAACAAAACTTTGTTTCTGTGAGCATTATTTTGAGAGAAAGTGAATACAAAGGAGCATTTGAGACTTAACTTTGATTAAGTGAAATTGTCACTTGTATGAATTGTAAGCTTTGTCTATAATTCATTCAAGTTATCTTTGATTCATACTATCTTTTGTTATTGATATTGTATCTTGTGAATTGATAGAAAAGAGTTAAGAAACAATTGTGAAAATCCATAGCTAGAAGCTTTGTCTGTAGCTTATATGTTCGTCTTAATTCACAAAATAGTTAGATTGTTCTTAGTTTTAAGAGTTTTTGTGCCCTAATTGCAAAGATTTCACCATACAGAAGTACAATAGGACTTAGAGCCAAACTGATACATTTTGGCTAGGCTTTGAGTTAGTTAAAATTTATCGATATCACTATTTCCAACTCATGATAGAAGTGTAATTAGAGATTCACCTTGCCTATTATTCGCCTTACAAATAAGTGGATCATTTCTTGAAAGTTAAGAAGAAAGGATAATAGTAACACCCTGTTTATAAATCTCTCAATTTCTTGCTCACCTTGAGTTGATTCAAGGAATGGTGAGAAGGGGGAGCCTTCCCTTTAAGGTAGGAGAGACTTTGTCTCACATGCTATGGTTGGTCATCCTATTTTGCGACTGAATTTTACCCAAAACTGTCAGTTGCAAAATATCCAACCAACAGGTTGCAATGTCTAAGGCCAAAGGTAATTTAGAGCATAATTGCTATGATTAGTTAAGGATTGATAAAGGCTATGATTGATGTTATAACTTTCCCAATATAGGGAAAATTCAATCACATATGGATGGTGGAAGGGATAGATTTAATAGAAGTGAGCTAAGAATGTCCCAATTTCACACAAAAATTTGTCTAAAGTAGGGATGATGGAAAAGGTAGTACCGATTTTTTATCATTATAGTGATTGGTTTCTCTAGTAGTTTTTACAATCAACATTTTAAATCACACTAGGTGATTCATTTTCAAGACGAGAGCAAGAGATGCAAAACAAAGTGAGTCGTAGATGGAGACTAACTCAAAAGATAAAGAGACTTAAGAGAGAGAGAGAGAGAGAGAGAGAGAGAGATTGCATGCAAACCAAGTGTTAAAACAAAACTAAAAAACTGAAAACAATTCTCAACACAATCTAATCCAAAAATCAATCACTCTAATTGTAATGGATTGTGGAACTCTGATCTCTTTGATTTATCATCATGTTCAAGGCAATTAAACCTAGTGTAACAAGTGAGACCATCATACACCTCAATCAAAGAATTAGAGTTATCACGTGTATCTTGATGAATTTTAATGTGTAGAGAAATTCTTCTATAATAGTAGTCATCATACATATTGGATCAGCACTCCATGGGAGAGCTTGTCTTTAATACTCATAGCACTGTATAATGGACCATTAGGTGCATTTATGATATTTCTTGAATCAAAGGTAGTGTAGGTCTCAAACTTAGGTTTATATTGCATAATCAAACTCATAAAATAGTAGACTTCATTCTATATATTACTAACACGTACAAAGCCTCCATCAAAATTCTCAAAACCATTAGTATAATTGGAAGACAATGATATTGTAAAGATTTTAATATTTTGATTAAGAGGTGCTATGGATTTATTTCCTTTGTCATTCACACCATCCACTACCACAACATTATAGTAAATAATGTTGAGAAATATGCATCCATACAATGAAAATCTCCACATAACCCAAATGAGAAATCAATACAAATAAGTACTCAAAATCCACACAAAAGAATTGACAATATACCCATCAAACACAACACAAGATATACCCTACAAAAACTTCATAGGAAAAATTCAGCCTTCAAAAGAATCCATCCACCATGTATTATTTAGTAATGCAACATTAAAATAGACCCATGACTAGTTCCAAATCACAATCTGGATCTACATGAAATCTATGTGAACAAGCATGTAACCATACATCCCATGCCATACTTTAAACCTCAACAATGATAACCTAGCTATCCTTAAAGTGTTATTTGAGTGGTTGCTTTTATAGAAACAAGCTTTCACAAAACTGTCAAGTGGCATTACATAAAACTGTGACAAAGCACCATGTGATTACAATGCATTGAGCTCAAATTTAATTTTGGGTACCTTTTTAATATAATATATATTACTAGAACACAACATAAAGTAACTCCTAGACGCACCACACACATAATAGATAAATAATACATTATAAACATTATGCAAGGTGTAAAATACCTAATTGCCAAAATTATCCTATTTGTATACTTTGCACAAGGAACAAAAGACAACCTCAAATATGAACCAATCCCTGTAGCTTCATATACAATCAAGGAATGAAAATGTTACATGTACTACATCAAGATACTTGTAACAAGAAACAAAGTGACCACCATCTCAAACATGAATGATTGCATCCTTCACCATGCCACTTTCACTACACAAAATATAAGAAGTCATCTAAAGAGAAGCCACCAAAATCTATCACAATGAGGCATAAGTTCTTCCTCAACCATTAAATTAAACACACACTCAATCCAAAGGTATAATATGCATAACTAGCTATCAAAATACAATATATGTAGCTGAAATAAGATTGAAAATAAGTGCCAATACATCCTAATATCCATACATCCACTTGATACACAACCTTTCTTTGTTAACTAGGTAGACTGGGGGGGAATTGACCAAAGTATATACGTCATACCAAGTGAGTCCGAAGTCATCAACACATACAATGTAACAACTAGTTTTCTCGGGTCTTAATTAACAACTTAACATATCAAAGAAGATACAGTTATTACTTCATTTTCATGGGAAGACAGTTAAATCTGTCATGTTTATATAAATGAGATTTACCGTTAAAATTAGTTAGACAAAATTTCTTAACTAAGAACATTAAACACCATCAATCAATTTATTATAGAAATTAAAATCCAAATACCATGAAATTTGAACTGATAAATCATTGTAAGAATGCTTTTGCAATCACCCAAATTAGTCCACAACTACCACTATAACAAAACCATATAATGACTACCATTCAATACCACTATATAAAATTAGGGCATCACAAACCACTGTATCAATTAGGGCATTGATTACCATTGGATCATTTAAGGCTTTAGATACCACTGATTCAATTAGGGCATCAGATACCACTGTATCAATTAGGGCTTCAGATACCACTGTATTATTTAGGGCTCTAGATACCACTGTATCATTCCTTTCGTTCCGATTTCTTAATTGTAGCAATAACTTAAGATTAGAAGATATGCTCATATTTATTATAAATGAAAGACTAGTATAATGATCCATCAGATAAATCTTTTTCACTTGTAACTAAATGTAAAGTAACTATATCGATGATAAAACTCATCAATAAATCTTACCTTAGTCTTGCATTTACATCATAAAAAAAAAAATACCTGTTTCCGGTAACCAATTGAATGCATAACTTATCTTTGTCTATTGTACATCCGACAACTTGGGGAGAGGTAAAACATTGTCAAGGGCTTAACCACTCAACCTTGGACCTTAACTTATTCCCCACACAATCTCTAATAAGAAAGGCCCTCCCTACTTGGAATTGGACTTGGAACATCTATCATCTACTAAGAATCTTGGTATCTAACCACACCACAAGACTTAACAATAGGAGTTACAATAATAGGATCATACATGAGCTATTAAATAATATTAATCTAGATTTAATGTATCATATCTGACTTTTATTTTCTAAGTCATTGCACACTCCATCTCACCTCTTCACCTTTTTCCATGGCTATATAGCCGGTGAATCCTAAGTGTTTGGATCTCAGAGCAATCGGCTCTGTCTGTTGATTCCCAAAAAATTCATGAATAATACATATGTTATAGCTTATCAAAATTTGTGATTTGAAAAGGATATTCTTAAAGATTGTAGAATTTATTGTTTCATTATTTATTTTAATCATATCTGATTTCTCTTTTGCGTTCTTGCACATTCATTCCACCTCTTCACCATTTCATGACTTCTTTGTCGGTGAATCCTAGGTGCCTGAAAGATTATGATCATTCTGTTTTATTTACACCTCTTCACCATTTCATGGCTTCATTGCCGACAAATCCTAGGTGTTAGAAAATTTAAGAGCATTCTATTCTTAATGTCATGGATCAAGACTGCATGGTTAATGGCATTGTTATTCGAAATAATGGTGATGATTTATATAATCATTACAATACTCTACAACTATCATTTCGACTTCTTAGTGCTGATTGTAGTATTCAGTAATTAAAGATCAGCAGAACTATATGGAAATCATGAGAGCCATCAGCAAGTATTTATATTATAATCTCAGTTCTATTGTTATTCTTTCTTAACCTAGCCGACTACAATCGGAATCATAAATCAGAAAATATGGGAGTATAATACATGATGGAAGAATAACAGTAACCTATTATGTATGCGATTGGGATTTTGATTGGAACTTGGCCTCCTCCTGTCCTCCAACTAGTATTCTTGCTCGGCTTAGTGCACCACCCGCTCGTGATTATAATATTATCTGGATATTTGCAGGGTCTAGCGGAAGTGAGGAATAACGGTGATGACTGGGTGTAGTAGACTGAATATGCAGTAAACGTAGCAAAAGCATGGTGATTCGGCCTGAAACAATCCGACTCTTATCGCGACATGGAAAATAGGAACTTGACTTGGAAAGTAAGATACGTAGCATGAAAATAAGGATGATGTCTGAGGTCTTGGTACGGCTTCTCTTAAAGAACTAGTCATGGCTTCTCGGCTTCTATCGGTTTAAAAAGATTATAGCCGATTCAAATTCCAAATGTTTTAATTTGAATACCAAGTATTAAATCGATTTATCATGCCAAGTGTTAATCGGTTATAAACAAGGAAAAATAAATAAAAAGAATGGAAGGAGAGTTGGAAAGGCTATAACTCAATTATTGTTATAATTTGTATTTACATATTTATATGTAAATATAAATTAATGTGGTGACATCATTTTATCATATTATTATAATATAATGGTGCTACTTCATTTTTATATCTATATGTACGTATATACATATATTTTATAATAATATGGCAAAAGGATCATATTAAATCCTTTGAGGTACATTTTATATTTCAACCCAATTATTTATGTTTCTCAAATTATTTATTTAAATAGCTCATGTGGGTCTCATAGATGTAACCTGTTTCAAGCTGCTAGGTCCTCAATCCATCTGCCCAGTGATGGTGATGCTCCTATGCCTAATTCTTTTCTGACAATGTTTCCACCCCTTCGACGTATTTCCTAATTCTCCACAATTAAATCATATTATCATAACAAATTATAAATAATCATAACGGCTAGCTGCCCTTTTCAAATCCATGAATTTGTGATAAATAATCAACTAGCATGTTATCTTCACATGAAATTATAACGATTAACCATCTTATCATTTCATAGAATTATAACCAATTTAACTGTCAATTGACTTCATGTGAACCTCAATGGCTATATTTTAAATTAGGTCAAAAATTGGGATGTAATGTACAACCCATAACATGCAACCATAAACTTCAACTGAAATACTTGTCATGTATAAACCTAGAAACTCCCACTACATAGGTAAATATTAAATTGGAAAATGATCAATACAGCCAAAGATTCACTAATAGTATCATATATAAAGTGTAAACATAACCATGTAGTATCAAGAAACATACACAACATTTAAAAAAAAGTTTACCAATAACTTTCATGTGCACCACTCACCACTAGTCTCTATACATTTGACATATTACCCAAAATCAACAAAAGAGAAGAGATAAAGGAGCCTCCATGCCATCTCCAACCTAACAACACATGATCACAAAGTAATGATCATAGCTCCAATCAAACCTCAAATCCAGTGTAATGTGAAATTGAACATCCAAGAAGATAAACAAGACCAAAGAAAAAGCTGAAAATCAAATCCTATAGCATGTCCTTCTACCCATAAATTCCAACCGTGTCAAGTACGATCACCTCCAAAACACCCCTAATAAAAAGTCATAACAACACCCATATGATTCAATCTCTTATTGCAAACAAACATATGTATCATGTAATCATTGTGGATGTAAGCCTTGCATAACCAAGAAGATCAAACTCATTATGAGCATTCCTAATGAAATTTTTGTTATGATTTTATTATGATTACCATCTTCTAACATCCCCATAATAAAATCATAACAATAACATATTCACAAGGCATAATCAATGCCAAAAATTTCCCAAACTAACCCACCATCTTTTCAGATATCATGATCCATATCTATGAAAGTGGTACAGGGGCACCCAAGAAAGGACTTCAACAAATGAAGGCATCGTGCATGCAATGAGATCAAAGGATATCATTGAGAGATAATTGGAATGCCACCATTGTAATGATCTAGCCAATAGGATGTATATGAATCCTAAAGGTCCTAATAAGGACCTTAGGATCGAAATGATGTAAGGGCGGCCAATAGTGCCCATGTGAGTAAAATAAAGGGAAAGGGTCTTAGATAGGTTATATTGTCCCTAGAATACAGTAGGAAGAAATTAGAATAAATTTGGAATCCATTAAAGAATAAAATTGTAAGTTAGAAATTCAAATTTCTGAATTCTAACGATTATGAGGATTTTGGAGGGAAAATGGTCTAGGCCCTTAAACGCATTACTAATGACGCCAAACTAGTTTGGATTGGTTGGGGAAGTTGTGTACCACATTATATAGAGTGGACAAGGCCCAGGGCATCAACAAGTATGGATTTGGAGCTCTATTGTATGAACTGGCTGCAAGGAAAGCAAAAAAATATCACCATTTTGTAATTTCCATATATTTTGTGATTGAACTTTCATTTCTTATATGATATATGACTTACGAACATCATATAATATCTGTACTTCATCTTTGAACGTTTTGGTAACATTTATTTTGGCATTCATATCCAAGTTGTTGATAGGCCTTTGGAAATAGCATTAGTTTTGAACTAGTGTTGGTTTTGTTCATGAAATGATGATCATTATATGGATGTAAGACCCTATTTGCCATGGAATAATCAAGCCCTAACATGTATCATGTCAGGCTAACATGATTTTGTAGGAAAAATTGGAAAGGTTTTCTGGTGATCACCATTTTGTTGCTTGGAAAGTGCACAAATTCATGGCTAGGGAGCAGCAGTAGAGAATCTGACCATTGGAGGGCATGCTTTTATGTTTGAAACATTTAGTAAATGTTGAATGGATGGTGGAATGACTTTCATTTGATTATGGAAGTGATTTCTCAAACAAATTTGAAAAGGCCCTAATTTTAGACACTTTTTGGTAAGGGTTTTTGAATATGCCTATATAAAGAGTTTTTGGGTCCAAACTAATTGAATAGTCCTTGGCTTAGGATCATTTTGGGATATTGTACCAAGTTAATTGGTTGGATGTTAAGTGTTTCTTATACCTCCTTTGTAAAAGTAAGGTTTTTAAGCCTAAAAATAGGCCCATATTAATACAACAGGGACATGGTCCAAAACAACCCTATCTAAGATTTTTTGTATGTTGTAGGGAAGCCAAATAGGTATCCAAATATATAATTTATTTTCTTGATGTTTAGGGAAAATTGGGATAAAAACGTAAGGGAACAACATTGGAGGAATAATTGGGGCTAGTGGGCCTAATAGGTAGAGTTGTTGGATTTGACCTAGGAGATAGGAACTTGAGACTTTGGAAACTGATCTAATAGGTTGGATTAGGGGATTCAAGGCCCTTAGATTCATAGGGGGTTATTGGGAAGATCGAGCATTTGATTTGTGTCACATAAGCCTAGTGTTTGTATTGGGAAACTTGTGGGAAAACACACCTTTTTGAGCATTTTGTCATAGAAACTTGGAAAGGCCCATCTTGCTTTGGATCAAATGGTATCAGAGAACAATAAAATTCTTTAGGAAAGGAGAAGGGAGTACATGTTAGAAGGGGAAGACTTTGGAGGGGCCCAAAACATGCCTCCTAGGATGACCAACATTGTACTTGCCAAACTAGTGGCACAACAAGAAAAATAGTATAAGAAAGTTATGGAAAAGATGAGAAGGATGGAGAGGGAGTTGGAAAAGGTGAATAAGAAGAAGAAGAAGAAGAAGGAGGGGAGTGATCATGAGGATCAAGGTGAAGATGAAGAAGAGGAAGTAGAAGTGGAAGAAGAAGAGGAAAGGGCACCAAGAGAGGAGATAGACCCGGATGATGTGAGAATGGCTAAACTTGCTAAATCCATTAGAGGGAATAACTACAAGGGGAAGTTTGATATCCCAATGTATGATGGGAAAATGAATGAGAAGTTGATTGATTGGTTTGTGGCGGTCGAGAACTCTTTTTATTATGAAGATGTGGTAGAAGAACAAAAAGTCAAGATTGCAAAATCAGGGCTAAAAGGGCATGCATTGTTATGGTAGGATTATTTGCAAGCAGAAAGGTGGAAGAAAAGGAAGCCTCAGAAAAATCATGGCCAAAAATGATGGAGAAGATGAGGGAAAATTTCTCCCTACAGCTACAAGGTTCAGTTATACAAAAGAGTGCAAAGCCTGAGACAAAAGGACATGGATGTCCAAGCATATACAGAGGAGTTGCACAAGTTAAATATCAGGGTTGCTCATGAAGAGGAGGAAGAGGAGAAGGTGGCAAGATACATGGGAGGATTGAGGTTCAATATTCAGGATGAAAGCAATCTTGCAGCACCTAGAACTATTGAGGAGTGTTATAGACTTGCAATGAGGGCTGAGGAGAAGACTGAAAGGAGACAAGAGAGGCAGAAGAATGACAACAGCAGAGGTAGAGGAAGAGGTAGCAGACCTCCAAATGACAATCAGGGGTGACATGGACAAGATAAAGGCAAGGAGCCTATAGAAGATCAGAACAAGGGCACAAGAGGTGGAAGAGTTTCCGCAGGAAGAGGAGTGTTTACAAGTAGGTGCTTCACATGTGATGAAGTGGGGCACACTTCATACAACTGCCCATTGGATGAACCCAAAATGACAGGGGGGAGAGTCTATTTGGTGCAAGAGAAAAAGCAAGAGGAAACTACTTTAAAGAATGCAGATCCTCGGGAAGGAGAGTTCCTAATGGTTAGAAGGGGAGAGTCAATAAGAAGACCAACCATATTCAAAACTAGGTGCAAAAGCAAAGGAAAGGTTTGTCAAATGATAGTGGATTCAGGCTCTCATGACAACCTAGTATCCTGTGAGATGGTTGAGAAATTGGGATTGCCAAAACAACACATGACAGTCATTATCAAGCCACATGGGTGAGCAAGGAGCAAGGAATCATGGTGACGGAGCAGGCCTCTGTTGGGTTTTCCATAGGGGACTACTATGACAGGGTCCTTGTGATGTAATTCCATTGACCTATTGTCACAACATCTTGGGGAGACCATGGCAGGCCTTGAGGAGGACCATACACAATGGATTGGCAAACACTCATTTGGTGCACAAAGGAAATGAGAAGTATGTTTTAAGACCTCTTGAAGATGATAAAGAGGAGTACATGACTATTTTCTTTGGAAGCAAGGAGCCTTTGAAGTTGCAGGCAGGTAAGGGGGCACATGAACCTAATGAAGACAAGGATTTGAATGACTGCTGAAAATGGAGTGATGATAGTGGGGACCATAAAATGTCCTTTGGTTGCAGAGGTTGGTAATGGAAAAGTCCCTAGGATTAAGGGAATAGTAAAGAGGCAGAAAGATCAAATGAGGACAAGAGTGAAGCTGCAGCAGCAGGCTAATGCATACTATCATGGAGGGCAACAAGAAAACAATTTTTTTGTTTCTAACTTTTTGTGTGAGTTTAATGCAAGTGAAAGAAAAATTCCTGAGGAGTTGTTACAGAAGTTTGGTAGGGGGAGGCAACATTGCAAAGTTCCATCAAGAAGGATGGGAGGAAGAAGAACAATACCCCTTGTCTCTCAGGGCAAGAGCACTTTTAAAGGAGGGGAGTATGGTACAGGGGCACCCAAGCAAGTACTTCATCAAATGAAGACATCATGCATGCAAGGAGATCAAAGGACATCATTGAGAGTTAACTGGAATTCTTGAGGCCCATTATGGCCTATTGTAATGATCAAACCAATAGGATATATATGAATCCTAAAGGTCTTGATAAGGACTTTAGGATCAAAATGATGTAAGCGGGGACAATAGTGCCCATATGAGAATAAAATAAAGGGAAAGGTTCTTAGATAGGTTACATTTTCCTTAAAATACAATAGGAAGAAATTTGGATAAATTTTAAATCTATTAAAGCATAAAATTGTAAGAATGTCAAAATTTTGAATTCTAACAGTTATGAAGATTTTGGAGGGAAAATGGTTTTAAGCCCTTAAACACATTACTAATAACCCCAAACTAGTTTGGATCGGTTGAGGAGGTTGTTTACCATATTACATAGCCTGGACAAGGCCCATCAGCAGGTACAGATTTCGGTCTCTATTGTACGAACTGATTGTAAGGAAACCTATAAAATATCGCCCTTTTTGCAATTTCCATATGTTTTTGTGATTGAACTTTCATTTCTTATATGGTATATGGCTTAGGAACATCATATAATATATGTACTTCATCTTTGAACATTCTGGTAATGTTACTTTTAGCATTCATATCCAAGCAGCTAATAGGCCTTGGGAAATAGCATTAGCTTTGAACCAGTGTTGGCTTCTTTCATGAAACGATGATCATTCCATGGATGTAAGACCATGTTTTCCATGGAATGATCAAGCCCCTAACATGTATCATGTCAGGATAACATGATTTTGCAAGAAAAATAGGAAAAGTTTTCTGGTGATCACCATTTTGTTGCTTGGAAAGTCCACAAATTCATGGCTAGGGAGCAGCAGTAGAGAATATAGCCATTGAAGGAAATACTTTTATGTTTGAAAAACTTAGTAAATGTTGAATAGATGGTGGAGTGACTTTCATTCATTCTGGAAGTGAGTTCTTGAATGGATTATTTTAGGCCCATTTTGGTGAGGGTTTTTTAATAAGCCTATATAGAGAGTTGTCGAGTCCAAACTAATTGAAGAACACTTTGTTTGGGATCATTTTTGGGATACTGTACAAAGTTATGTGGTTGGGTGTTAAAGTATTTCTTATACCTCTTAAAAGTTGGGAGAAAAACACAAGGGAATGACAATGGAGGGCTAATTGGGGCTAGTAGGCCTAATAGGCAAAGTTATTGGGTTTGGCCTAGGAGATAGGCACTTGAGACTTTGGAAACTGATCCAATAGGTTGGATTATGGGGTTCAAGGCCCTTAAATTCATAGGGGGTCATTAGGAAGATCGAGCATTTGATTTGGGTTACATAAGCCTAGTGTTTCTATTGGGAGACTTGTGGGAAAACACACCTTTTTGAGCTTTTTGTCATAGAAACTTGGAAAGGCCCATCTTTCTCAGTATCATAAAGATAAGCATATGCATAATGTACATGAAAGGGACAATATGCAATGTCTCTCAAATAATAAACAATTAAGTAGACGAAGAATGAAGAATGAGAATGACAAGTAAGATATTCAAATCCACATGACTCACTTTAAGAACAATCTCCTCCTAAAGTCATGTTAGGTGAAATATCTTTAGTCTTCCTAATTGAACCATTAACCATCTCAACACATCTCTAAACATAAGAGAATACCAACAATACCTACATATCTAAATATCCATGAGAACCCTCAACCAAACAATCTATAAAAAACTCTAAATGCAATTAAGCATCATCATAAAGTAATAAAGCAAATGATTATTTACTCAAAACAAAGAAAACCACAAAGATCAAAGTCAAAGCTCCAACCATAAAATCAAGAACAAAAACATGAAAACATGATCAAACCATCCCCTCTTAAGACATAACATGTTCCATATGAACATATAAAACAACATCATGCGAGAACTCTAAATGTGCATCAAGAGTAAACCATCACATAAAAACATCCTATCGAATAAGAGCGATATTTCAAATAAAAAGGCATCAATACCTCAGCCAAAGAGTACATGAGTCCTTAATGGTTCCAAGATGTCAGCATCTCCAAAACACATGAAGACAATCATTTTCTATCTCATGGTGAATCCATATCATTGTCACAAGCTCCTAGATTGAGCCATGGCATTGAGATCTCGATGGAATAATGATAAACCATCCTCTAACTGATGATCATCTATGTTCCTAACACAATAAGAGAACCCAAAACCTTGACCTCCAAGATAGAAGAGTCAAACCATAATTTCCAAACCACGAATATATGAAACTGCAAAACCACATGTCACTGTTTACCGCATAGGTTAATTAAGAAACAGACAATGAATACGAACATGAACAGCAAACACGAATAGCAGAACTCTTCTTATTATTATTCGCATATGCCAGAACATTACATTATGCTTTCTTGATACGATCCGATGATAAGATGAATACAATGCTTCCCGAAGGGGTTATAAATACTTTCCGAAGAACTTTCCCGAAGGAGTCCGTCGGCCACATACATGTCGTTACATAAAAACCTTTTCGAAGGGACCCGTCGGCTGATACACAATTTCCTTTTCAAAGGGATCCGTCGGCTGATACACAATTTCTACCAAAGGGACCCGTCGGCTGATACACAATTTCCTTTCCGAAGGGACCCGTCAGCTAATACACAATTTCTACTGACGACAATCACAATCTCCCATTAAAGTGTGTGTTGTCCTGCATTTTGTGGTGACAAAATGCAGTTAATAGTACAAAAGTTTTTTAAACTAGTTTCGCATTTCTCTAAGATGAATTTTTTATTCAATTGGTTAATGTTGATCGATCAATCAAATCCAATTCATGTAGCAAATTCTTTTACTGAAGGCTTTCATCAAGCCTTTTTCTTTTTGTTTGTCGAGTCTGTGCTTGATTTTTGAGGCCTTCATCATCCTTTCTTTTATTTTTGAGTGTGTGTCTCTTGGTTTTTAATCCTTTGGTTTTGCTCAACTCATTTCTTTTAGTTTTCCCTTCAATTTGATCTATCTTAGGGCTTAATCCGAGTTGACAATCAAAAGATATGACCAATTTAGTGCCTAAAAAGTGGAACTTTTTGATGTAACTGCATGAATTAAAAATATCATGTTATATTCTTAATTTGACATTCACTTTTTGAAAAATATAAGTTATATTCACTCTATGTTATGTTTTTAAGTTGATCATTTAAATTTTCACTCAAAGTAACTATAGTGCACTTTATGTTATATTTTTGAGTTGAGTTTTCTTTTTGGTTTTTCACTTAAGTGACTAAATTAACTATATACTTCAATTTAATTTTTGATATTTAAATCAAATGCTCTAGTAAATATTACTTATTAAATGATATTTACACATTATATTGTTAATATGGTAATGTAAATATAATTTATGCCCACTTAAATAATATTTTATCAAAATTAAATTGACATGTGCTTAATTTGATTACTTAAGTTGTGTGCAACATGTAAATGAGAAAAATATGCAATAGCATCAACAAGTGCATTTTTTATGCAAATGCATGTAAACTCAACTTAAATGTGCAATGACGTCAAAAAGTTGAGTTACATATTTTAGATGCATATGCACCAAAAAGGTGTGTTTTTGTCTTCGGTTGCATATGAAAGTAGCTAAAACATGTAATTGCACCCAAAAGGTGTGTTTAGCACCAAAGACATGTAAACACATCTCTAAACCCGTTTTAGGGCAAACAACATGTTTTTAAAATATGCATATGAACTAAAAATGTGCGTCTTTGCCTTGGGTTGCATATGCAAGTAACTAAAACATGTAATTGCACCAAAAAGGCGCATTTTGCACCAAAGACATAAAAACATTTCTAAAACCTGTTTTTGGGCAAAAGGCATGTTTTTAAAACATGCATTAGCACTAAAAAGGTGTGCTTTGCCTTGGGAGAGCCCATTACCTGTTTTAAAAACATGTAATGGCCTCTAAAAGGTGCGTTTTGAAATGTTTTCTTCCTGGCCACTATTCTAAAACAATCTTTCTACCCAAAAAAATGGCAATCAAATAAGCATGTATGCTAATCTAGGGGGTAGTACGAATGTCAAAGCAAATGTACGGACAATGGGAAGGCCATTCAGTACAATATTGGACTGGAGATGTGTCATACGGTGACACAAGGGGGGTTGTGCTATGGCTGATGGAATGGAGGGGTGGTGACAGGCCAGCCGTACACAGAAGGTTGACAGTCATACGGTCTTTGGAGAAGATGTACGATGTACAGGTATGGGCCGTACAGTGGACAAGAGCAATGGCCATATGCAAGAGGCTTGTGGCCGTATGGTAGGAAGGTAGTCCATTCGATGGTGAGTGTGTTTACTAGATCGGCCATACAATATGGGTAGTATGCGCAAAGGAAAATGAAGCACGATGATGATGATTTAATAGCCATACGGATGGGTAATGTTGTGTGTGCTAATGTATGGATTTAAGGTGGTTTCAATCTTTCAAACATAAACTTGTAATTCCAAATTCATCAGATAAAATCCAAACATTAATGGAGATTGAACACAAATAAATCCTTTAATTAATATTTTCCAAAAGATGGTGCTCCAATTTACTAGATCCGAGCAAAGTGTTACAAGCGACAGAATAGGATGAGAGTTGAATCCCACCAAAACCAGAATAGCCAAATAGGGAAGGTCTTTCACTTCTGAAATGGAAAACAACATAGAATCCTAACGGGGATCTACAATACAAAGAAATAATCTAAATTGCATACCTAAAGACTACCTACAAGCTGTGCTTAAATACCCGTCGAGGAAAAAATTTCGAGGGTGTACAAAGATAGCCGATGGCAACACAAACTACAAAAACAAAATAAAAGTGGGTCCAAGATATATTAAATCAATCAGCCCAATTACAATAGCTTAATTAAGATTTATTTTATAACGGGAACATTACAGTCCTCCCGTCCCAAATTTTTCTTGTCCTCAAGCAAATGCAATGTCGGATGTTGTAGAATGTGCTCGCCCTCCCACGTCGCATCAGCCAATGGCAAGTGTTTCCAACGTACCAAATATTCTTTCATCGTGCGGTTCCCAGGGTCTTCTCACGTACTTCAATGATCTCGGCTAGTTCCAATACGAGCTTTCCTTTTTCATTAAGCAGTAGAAGGTCTGCCACTACCGTGATGTTCTATCACACAGCTTTCTTAAGGCAAGAGCCATGAAAAACGTTATAAATACGGCTCTCTTTTGGAAGTTCCAACTCATAGGCAACTTTACTGATGCAGCAAACTACCTGATAAGGACCATAAAATCGTGGCTTCAATTTTTCTTTCCCCTTTTCCTTCAATGAAGTTTGTCGGTATGGTTGAAGTCTAAGACGGACCAAGTCTCCCACTTCGAAAGTTCTCTCAATTTGATGTCTGCCAGCATACATTTTTTGTTGATTCTATGCCCGTTATAAGTTTTCCTTCAAGCATCTCAATATGTCTTGTCCCTCTTGAAGCTAGTCCCTTGCCCTTGGTGAACGACTATCACCCAGAACTGTGTCGATGAAGGAAAGGGGTTCATACCCTTAAAGTGCTTTAAATAGTGCCATCTCAATGGACATGTGGTAAGTGGAATTGTAACAATATTCCCCTAGGTGCATCCGTTTGACTCACACCCGTTGCTATGCTGAAACATAATTTTGAAGGTAACCTTCAAGCCACTTGTTTACAATCTTTGTCTGTCCATTTGTCTGAGGGTGATAACTAGTGCTTGGTGACAATTCTATTCCTACCAATCGAAACAGTTCTGTCAAAATGATACTAATAAATCGTTCATCCTGATCACTGACAATGTTTCGGGGTTAACCCATGCAGACGAAAAAATTCTCTGAAAAATATATTGGCCACCTGTGTGGTCTAAAAGTACAAGGAGATGGCGAAAAAATTTGAGTACTTCATCAATCTGTCAACCACCACGTAAGTACAATCCTGTCCATTCACCTTGGGAAGTTCGGTAATGAAATCCATCGAGATACTTTCCCACTTCTATTCTGGAATTGGCAGAGGTTGCAGTAACCCGACAGGTAGAGTATGTTTGGATTTGTTTTACTGGAAGACCGCACACTCTCGTACATACTACAATACATCTCCCTTAAGACCCTTTAATGAAAACATCTCCCTAAGACATCTATAGGTTTTGAGGAAGCCTAGGTGTCCTGCCAAGGATGAGTTGTGGATGTCTTTCAAGATTTTCTTCTTCAATTTGGATTCCAGCACTAAAAATATCCAATTCTTATAGTAAAAGATGTCATCCACCACTTTGTACCGATCATCCTGGGTGTTGCCATCCATTAGCTCACAGGCAAATGTGTTTTTGGAATGTTCTACCAACAAATGTGCTTTCTGGTCATCTAAAATCTAGGTCAGTAAGCAGATAGTTGGTTTCCTGGACAAAGCATCTGCAACCACATTGTTCTTTCCTTTCACATATTCAATGTCAAAATCAAAAGCCTAAACCTTGCTTACCCATTTTTGTTGCCTCTCATTCAAGTCTTGTTGCTCCAGAAAAAATCTTAGACTACTATGATTCGTACGAACAACAAACTTGGCACCCACCAGATACTGTCAGAACTTGGTTAGTGCATGTACGATGGTCAACATCTCTTTTCCATAAATGGATTATGTGTGTTCTATTTGTGTAAGCTTCCTACTCTCATAGGCTATGGGGTGTCTATCTTGCATCAGTACCTTGCCAATGCCTTCTCCGGATGCATTACACTCCAGAATGAAAGGTCATGCAAAATCAGGCAATGCAAGTACGAGACAAGTACTCATTCCTTCTTTCAGCTTATCAAAAGTGAGTTGTGTTTTTTCATTCCATTGGAAGGAACCCTTACTTGTCAAATCTGTTAATGGGGCATTGAGCTGAGAGAATCCTCTTACAAACCTTCGATAATAACTATACAGTTCAAAAAATCCTCGCAACTCCATGAGTGATTTTGGGGGAGGCCAATCAAGGATAGCCTGAATCTTCTCCTGATGAACTTGAACTCCATATTTACTGATAACATTACCTGGGTACAATATTTCCGTTGTACTGAATTCAAACTTAGATTGCTTGGCAAACGAGGACTAATCCTTCATGATTCATAGGACTTTGTCCAGATGCTTTAGGTGCTCTTCCCATGTCCTACTATAAATAAGAATATCATCAAAAAATACTAGTAAGTACTTATGCAATTGTTTGTTGAAGATGTGATTCATGCATGATTAGAATGTAGTAGGTGCATTTGTCAATCCAAACGGCATGACCAGGAACTCATAATGCCTGTAGTGACAACAAATGGCCGTTTTTTCCACATCTTTCTCCTTCATGTGGATCTAATGGTATCCGGAATGGAGATCTATTTTCGAAAAATAGATTGCACCATGTAATTCATCCAACAACTCATCTATCCTTGGAATGGGATATCTATTCTTCATTGTTTTTTTGTTTAACGTACAGTAGTCCACACACATGGACATTGACTCGTCCTTTTTAACCAACACCACTAATGACGCAAAGGGACAAGAACTGGGATGGATCCATCCTTTCTCCAGCAATTCCTAAATAGTCTTTTCGATCTCATCTTTGAATTTTTTGGGATGGTGATAGGGTGTGGTTATGAGCGGCTTGGCTCTAGCTTCCAACTCGATAGTATGTTCAAACCCTTGACGAGGCGGTATGCCAAGTGGAATGTCAATAAAAACTTTATCATGATCACTCAAAATATTCTGGAGATCATCATCCTTGGGAGGTGACCATTTCCCTTTTAGAGGTTCCACCAAGACAAAACAATGTGCAGCCCAAGAAACGTCATCACACCAAAAAATTGCCTCCATCCAATATGCAGAAACTTCCTTCGGACCTTCATTTGCCATTCTACAAAGAACAACCTTCTTTCCATCGACAACAAAAATGAAGTCCATCCATTTGAAGCTCTGAGTGTATTCATCAAGTGTCTTCATCCACTGTATGCCTATAATAGCCTCCATGTCATCAAGGTCCACTATGAAGAAATCCTCAGTCAACGTGTGATTTTCCATTGTGATACTTATCTAAGGAACAAGGTGTGTGCAGGGCAGGAGAGTCCCTCCAACAACCTTGACCTAAAATCCTGGGTGTGTCTCCATAGCTAGAACTCTTCGTTTCACCAGAGAGGAGTTTATGAAGTTTAGAGTAGCTCCACTATCGAACATCACCAAAACCCTTTGTCCTTGAGGGTTCCCCATACACGAAACACTGTGCACCTTAGGCTAGCAGCTAGGGCAATGGTTCCTCCACATTGTACCAATGCTACAATTCTTTTTGTACAGTTCAAACTAACCATTTTGGTATCCTCGTGAGGTTGGCTATCTTCTATGGGTATATCTTCCTGTTTGTCCTCGTCATCTGACACAACTTCAATGTAGTGGATCTTTCCTTTCTCAAGGCATCTGTGCCCTAGTTCCCATGTTCCTTTGCAATTGAAACATAGTTTCTTCCTTCAGAGCTCTTGTCTGGTAGCTTCGTCCAACAACGGCTTCCTCGACAAAGGTTTATTATCTTTGTCCCTCAGAAACATCGGCAGTTTGAAATGTTAGTAACCCCGAGAGGATGATGCCATACTCCATGCTTTTTTAATGGCCTCCAATGGGGTGGCAGGATTGAACCCCTTTACCCAACCCTTCAGTGGTTCTGTTAGCCTATCCATGAAGAGCACTATCCATCTTCTTTTAGAAATGTTCGTGACCAAAACAAAGAGTTTTTGAAATTCTACAATGTACTGGTCAAGTGATCCAATTTACCTTAGCTGTGCCAAATTTTTGAAATTGAGTTTCAGAGCTTTACTATCAAATCGATCTATCAATCTCAGTGAATTCTGCATAGGTAGTCATTTGATCATGCCCTAGTGTGATGGTGTCGTGATGCCACCATTCTTGTGCAACTCCCTCCAAGTGTAATGCTGCAAATTTAATTGTTTCTCCTAGCATAGGATTCAACTAGAAGTAAGTATTGGCCTTCATTTCCCACACTTGCACAAATATGGATCCGGATTCATCAAATGGAAACAAATTTCTTTACTCAACTTCCTCCTGAGATCATCGTTAAAATATCCTTGGCTTCCACCTCTGTAATATCTCATTCTCAGATCTGTGTAGCCTTTGTAAGATATATCTTTCTCAAAATTCGCATTTTCCCAGTCCTCTCTTAGTTGTTCTTGAACCTCCTCAAAAGTTGGTTGCTTCCATCCCCATGGTGTCTCTATTCGTAGGGGAAAAGACAACATGGGTTCTTCTCTTTCAGCTATAAACTCTCATTCATTGTTCATAAGCTGGCAGGATCAAAGCTCTGATACCACTAAAATGTATAATTCCTAGTCACTATTCTAAAACAATCTTTGTACCCAAAAAATGGCAATCAAATGAAGCATGTACGATAATATAGAGGGCAGTACGGATGTCAAAGAAAATGTACAGACAATGGGAAGGTCGTACAGTATAGTATTGGACTAAAGATGTGTCATATGGTGACACAAGGGGGGGTCGTACAACAGCTCATGGAATGGAGGGGTGGTGATAGGCCAGCCGTACACAAATGGTTGAGGGTCATACGGTCTTTGGAGGAGATGTACGGTGTGTAGGTATGGGTCGTAGGGTGGACAAGAGCAATGGCCGTACAGAAGAGGCTTGTGGCCATATGGTAGGAAGGAAGGTAGTCTGTTCAGTGTTGAGTGTGTTTACCAGATTGGTCGTACAGTATGGGTAGTATGTGTGAAGAAAAATGAAGCACGATGATAATGATTTGATAGCCATACGGATGGGTAATGTTGTGTGTGCTGATGTACGGATGGAAGGTGGTTTCGGCCTTTCAAACATAAACTTGTAATTCCAAATTCATCAGATAAAATTCAAACAATAATGGAGATTGAACATGAATAATCGTTCAATTAATATTTGTCAAAAGATGGTACTTCGATTTGCCAAATCCGAGTGAAGTGTTATAGGTGATGGAATAGGGTGAGGGTTGAATCCCACCAAAACCGGAATAGCCAAATAGGGAAGGTCTTTCAATTCCAAAATGGCGAACAACAGACAATCCCAATGGGAATTCGCAATACAAAGAAATAATCCAAATCATATACCTAGAGACTACCTACAAGTCATGCTTAAATACCACTGGAGAAAACTTTTTGAGGGTGTACAAAGATAGCCGATGGCAACACAAACTATAAAAACAAAATAAAAATGGGTTCGAGATATATTAAATCAATCGGCCCAATTACAATAGCTTAATTAAAATTTATTTTATAATAGGATCATTACATGTTTTGGTCTTGGATGCATGTTTTAATATATGCAAACACCTCCATAAGGTGCGTTTTGCTTTCAAACACATGTATTTGCCCTTCTAAAACCCATTTTTGGAGTTTGAAGACAAAACTTCATGCATTTGGCCTCCAAGAACACGTTTTTAATGATTTTGCTTGGATTCTTCTATGAAATGTCTTCAAATCTTCTCCTCTAGGGTCACTTTTGCAAATCCAACTATTCTTATGTTAAAAATGTTTAATCTCCTTCCAAAAAACATTATTTTTCATGCCCTTTTGGACCCACATTTTTTGAGTATTTTTTATCACGTTTTGGGGCATAGAAGAAGCGTTCGGTGTTTTGAATGAATATCGTGGTCATTGGAAAGCAATTTTTTGCTTCTCAATGACAAAAACGACTTGTAAAAGTGCAACTGTGAATCATGTTTTTACCCAAAAGCGTTTCAAGAACTTGCATTTAAAAAAAAATTGGAAGTTTGCACATCATTAGGGCATGTTTTTGGCATTGTGCATGGAAAATGTCTCTTTCGCTGCTCATTCGAATTCCTCCTTGCAAAGTTTGAAAAGATCTAAGTTTATTTGAGAATTTTTCAATGTTGGATCTTATTTCTCCATTTTTGGCACACAATCATCATGGAAGTGGACATTTTCCTTCTTGCTAATTATTTTGTGCTTATCTTACTAATTTTGTGCATGTTTTAGCTTGATGCTTTACACTTGTTGATTTTGATGCCATGGAAAGTGTATTATTCCTTTAAAAATGATGAAATGGTTCATTTTCATGTTTTTGTTTTTTTTCCCAAATTCCAATTTTGAATTTACATGTTGAAATGGCTTGCTTGTTGACATGTTTGAGTCTTTTACCAAAGGTATGTTTTTCTTTTGAGTTTGTTTTTGTGTATTGTGTGTTTGCATTTCAATTTTTCTTCATTTTGAAGTTGCAAGTTCTTTCCCAAGAGCTTGATAATGTTTCTTTTCACTCCACCTTCCATTTCATGCAAGACCATATTTTCATTCCATTTCCATCTTTCCATGTCACAACACTTCGCATCTCATTCTTCACATTCGATTACATGTATTTCCATTCATCATCCGTTCGTACATGTAATCTCATTTTTCATTTCCATTTCCATTCATCTCACTTTCCGAATTCAATCACATGACATGAATGCATGAAAAGTCTTACATCACAAGCATAAGAGATGCCCCACCATCAAAATCTAAGGGCAAAATGAAATACCAGTTTGATAAAGAGTTGGCTCATACAACTCAACCTCATGTCTTGTCTATTCGTGACAATGTATTAGACACAAAGATTGAACATGTAGATATGGTTGATTTTCTACGAAGAGTAGTAACTCATGTTGGTCATGAAATGAAATGTATCAAGAGAAGTCATATTCACTTGGTGTCTACGTTTCCCATGGCTGCCATGGAACCAGAGTTTGTTCTTGGATGCGCGAAGTATTTCAGCCCAAAGTCAAAGACAATCAAGGATGTTGATGGCAAAGTTATTATAAGTCTTGATCCAGAAGTTCTCGAACAAATTTTCAAAGTTCCACATAAAGCAGAATGTGTAGATTTGACCAAAGAATCATCTTTGGAAATATGGAATGAGACTAAGGGAGATTATCAGAAGTATGTGAATCAATATTGGTTGAATACCAAGAGAAACAACTTCTTGATATGGCCAAAGATCGTTCATAGATCTAATTTGAAGCAGGAGTATAAAGATCTTATTATTCTTCTCAGTAGGATTTGTGGTCTTAAATATCCCACTGATTTTGAACCATGGATGTATAAATTTATCTTCCAAATCATGGAGAATAAGGAGCATATCTTTTGGTAAAAACTGATCAGCATTGCACTCTGCCAACAATTGCTCAATGTAGGGACTTCAATGTCTTTCTACATGAATTCCTACCTTGTTTATATTGTTGCTGCCATGGGGTCTTTCTCTTAACTCTCAAGTTTCAACCAAAGGAGACTGTCTATAGATTCTAGTTTGGAATTACTCTGGCTAATAGTAAGTTCCATTACAAAAGAGTTCAAGATGCTTTCTTTGGGCATTTTCAATGTCTGTTTGATAGACAGTTATCCATCAAAAGGGTATCTGATGAAGCTTGGGATAAGGTAAATCAATATGGTTATATTTTTATCCAGTTTTTGACCTTTACTTACTTGAGGGTTGGGTACTTTAAAATTTTAAAGGTGAGCCACACATCTTACCTAGGTGTGCTACTAATAGAATCATTTTGATGGAATTAGCTAGACAACTCATGGAAGTTCAATCTGATCAACATATTTTGCATAGGCTAGGTTTTGGTATTTCTTCTGCCAAACCCCTGGTAATTGGTAATTATTTGATCAATTCTATGCATAAAGCAAAAAAATGGAAACAGAACTACAGTTAATCAGTTTGAAGAAATTCAAAGCCAAATTTGACTTCGATTTTAGAGAAATAAATTCTTAAATCAAGAGGGCTTTTACACATGTTCATCGTATCAAAGATGTTTGGATTGACATGCAAACAAAATTGGATATAATGAAGATAGATTACTACAAATTAACTTTGTAGCAAATCATTGATCTTAACATGCTTGAAATCTCGTCAGATTTCAAAATTGAAGATGATGGCAATATTCTTGATCCCGAATATCATCAGGTTAGTATTGATAAAAGATGCCCTTTTCTATTCAATGGAAATAGAAGGAAGGTACATCTATCCTTGATAGATTCCAATCAATTTTAGCAAACACCAATAAGTGGCTGAAAAATAAACGCCTAAAAAGTGTTAATCTGAAATTGGGATTGGATTGTGGAAGTTTTGGTCATCCTAGAAGGAAGTCACAGCTGGAAGTTACAAGTAAAGATGAAGCTTCTTCTTCTGATGTGAAGAAGTCTCTTAAATTCAAGTTGAAGGGTAGAAAGGGCTCTAAATCACCTCAGATCCTTGAACCAATTCAAGAGTCTAAGGAGGAATCAAAGGAAGAATTAGATGAAGAAGATGAAGTTATGATCATATCTCCTCCAAGACCTGCACAAACTCATGCACCATCCATGCATGAAGCACCTTTTTTGGATGAGATAGGTGATGATGTGGATTCATTTTCCACTATTTTCACACCTTCCATTCCGGTTTTAGAAGTCAATACATTGGCTCTTCCTATATCTTCAACAACTCCTCCCATTTTAACAAATGAACAATATGAACATTTGGGAAGAGTTTTTGAAGATTTTCCAACTCTTACAGAAGGTCAAGTTTCTCAACTTGGTACATCTCTGGCAAGTTTTGAGTTATTCATGACAGAATCCTCTCATCATGCACCTATGAATTCAGTTGTGCAGATTGAATCTTGCTCAGTTACGATGGAGATACAATCAAGATCAATGCCAATGGTCTCCACTATACCTTCTTCCACAAATGAAAGTTTCAGCTTGCCTGCATGGTTGAACAGGATCACAATGAAGAGAAGGAAAGTGATTGTACCCCATGATAACCTTCATGTAAAGAAAAATAAGTCCAAATCTTTGAAAGATAAGATTGTTTCAAGGATCTTAGTTGATTTGGAGAAAACCAAGTTTGTAGAGGTTGTTGAGCCACTAGTGAACAAACCTATTGAAGAGCTCACCTAATCTAATTACAAGTTCACCAAGGTACAGGTTGGAAAACAATCACTACTTAGTTGCTTACAGGATGCTCAAGATGCACCAATGTACAAAGAGCAACCATGAATTATGGGAAAAGAAAAGTCAGCTCAAGCATGAAGTCATTTGTCTAAATGAAGTTATTCGGCAACAATCTTCTCAAAATCTTGTTGTTATGCCTTACACATCTAAGGAAAGAAAATTAATTGAAGCTGCCAAGTCTTGGATAGGAGAAGTCATTTCTAAAAGAGTCCAAGCTATTACAAATATGGTTAAAGTCCTTAAACGTATCAAAGATATGAATGAAATGGAGTAAGGCTTGATTTACTCTTTGATTTAAGAAGCGGATGATTTGAAAGAGATTCTCAATAACTAGGATGAGATTGTTAAATTTGATTTAGATGCCATGGTTTCATGTGATATTCTTCTATCATGTGAAATGTTCTTCAGATATCAAGGACTTATGGGCTATAAAGAAGGAACATTGAGAAAACTAATAACAAAGTTGCAGGCAGCCCTTGGAGATTGCCAAGAAAGAGAAATAGGGATCACATGCGACTAAGAGAAAATGGGATGTCAGGTTCTTGACAAACATGGTAATTTGATTGCAGTTGAAAGAATGACTTCAGAATATACAATCAATGTCAATGCTGATATAGATTCTAAAAATTTTGGTTCTCACACAATGAACAAGTTTGCTTTGCATAAGTATTTGGAAAAACACTTAAAGATTCTCTAGTGGCAAATTCCAAGGTTGTGTAATCAGCATATGTAGATATAGTAAGGATAGAGACAATATCAAAGACAATGGAGATTTTTAATCTTCTTGCAATGTGTGATGTTATCATCAAATTCAAGGCACAAAAAGAAAATCTTTAAGATTTTTATTTTGTTTTTATTTATGTTTGTAGATCAAAGAGGATGCATTGCATGAAAAGATGTAATTACATGTAATGTGAGTTGCATGTAACCCAATAATTTCTCTTCTACTTGACTTGGTCAAAGTTGTTTGAGTTGCTCCCAATTTTTCCTCCATCTTTTTCTCGACTCCTTTTCCTATATAAAGGATTGCCCTCTTATTGAACAATCATCTTTTATTGTATGCAAGAGAGCTCTGGAGAAATTGTGCCAGCAGAACTTCATTTGTGTAGCACTATTTTGATAGAAAAGTGAATACAAAGGAGCAATTGAAACTAAACTTTTATTGAGTGCAATCGTTACTTATGTGAATTGGAAACTTTGTTTGTGATTTTCATATGTTATCTTTGATTCATGTAATCTTGTATTCTTGATAATTGAGTATAAAAAGAGCTAAGAAGCAATTGGAGCCAGAGCTTTGACTAGGAGCAATTGTAGAGATATATAGCTAGAAGCTTTGTTTATAGCTTATATCTCTTTCTTGATTCACAAAATAGTTATCTTTACTTTTGGAAGTCTTTGTGCCCTATTAGTAAAGCTTATTCATATAGAAATACGACCAAACTTAGAGCCAAATCAGTACACTTTCAGGTAGGCTTTGAGTTAGCGTTGTTTTATCAATATCGTTGTTTTCAGCTTTAGATAGAAGTGTAATTAGAGATTTCACCCTACCCATTACTCACTCCATTGGTAAGAGGATTTTTTCCTGAAAGTTAAGAGGAAAGAATATCGGTAACACCTTTTTACAAAATCTCTCAACTTCTTTCTTACTTTGAATTGATCCAAGGAACGGTGAGAAGAGGGAGCCTTCCCTTTAAGGTAGGAGAGACTCTATCTCACACGCTGTAGTTGGTCATCCTATTTTGTGACTGAATTTTACCCAAAACTGTCAGTTGCAAAATATACACCCTACAGTGTGTAAACAAGCTATCCATGATATAATGATAATAATCTCATAATAAAGAACCATCCAAGGAACCTACATAATCAAAGAACTCAAAATGCATAACTATAAAAACCCCAACGCAACTCACACTACTGAAAGTACATTATTTTTCCCAAATTTGAAACACCACATTGGAATATGCATTGCCCACAACTAATTGAACAATTTCAAATAGATCTAGCAATTAATTTTATTTACTTAAATACGGCTAGCAGCAAAATGGCTAAATTACATAGTTAACTATAATTGGTACCAAACTGAATGTCTTGTAATTGGGGTTTATATCAATTTGCAATTTGGGTTTTAAGGCAATGCTGCAACAACAATAAATTTTAAAAAACCTGTGACTTCAGATCCAAATCGATTTGCACAAAAATTGACATGCATTTCACTCAACTTTGCAACTCCAGTTGAGATAATGAAGTTGCTTGTGCTCCTATCAAACTAGCAAATACCTCTACATAGATTCTGATTGTCCAAGAGCAGCAATGCCTAGAGATGATCAGCAGGTCACCAAACTTGGCAATAGCAAACACATAATCATGCCCTCCAATAGTGTCTGAATTCCTTCAGTAGGGTGACACCAGAATTTACCCAAACTCCACAGGCAGCTACAGTTCCCAATAACAAACAAACAACAGTAGAGAATGTCAATAGGTTGCCCAGTAATCCATGACCAGAATTGCAAATCAATTGCAATTCGATTTTTCCAATCAAGTGTAGATCAATTTCCAACATTTTAGCAGAGATAGACATGTCAAACAACAGACATTAATGCGGCCTTTGACAGGACTTTAGACCACTGGAATTCAATGCCTGTAACCAGAAATCTAGGTGTGTGAAGAACCAATGAGAACTCACAGCAAGACTCAGAAATAGCGCCAAAATCCAGACCCTAGGTGTACCAAAACATAAGATTTTCTTTAGCTATCAGCCCTCTTCTCAATCAATGGCAGAATATAGATAACCTCCAGCCAACATATATCTTCCAAGCCACAATAAGTACAGAAATGGAAGATGTCAATCAAACTCCACAAATGCAATACTCCCAGCCATAGATAATTATATTAAGGGAGATTAAATGGAATCACTTTACCTCAACAATGATTCAAAAACACTTCTCATCTTCCCTTATACCTCAGCAAGGGCAACAAAATTCAGTACCTCAAAAAGCCACAGAGGCAACAAAAGAAAATAAATATTCAAGCATGCTTTCCTCAACAAATGGGCTTGTATTTATAACCTCCAGATCTCTTTTGTTGCCAAAATGTAACTTCACTTAAGAAGCTTCACCACACAACATTCATTAGAAGCTTCCATTAGATTCTCTCACTTGACTTGGCTTAACTAATTAATAAATGACACTTTCCAGTGATAACTAAACTCTTAAGTGAAATTATAACGTTACATTATAACTTTATAATAAGTCATTTAATAATTAATAATAATTTGGCCACTAAAAATATAACACCCAAAATACTCATCATTTAAATATGCCATCTGAAATAGGAGTCATACCTATTATTCTCCATGTGACTAAATGCACTTTCCAAAAATAGAAAGAGTCCATCTTGATCAACACCAACTTACCACAAATAGCAAGTACACAAAACTAAGCCCAGACAAAGTCCAATCTATGCCAAACTAATTCCAAGCTATAGCTTATTGAGATGTGGAGAGAAAAAGACCCTCCCAAGCCAAGCTACTACCACAGAAGACCCTCTATCCACAATAATTAGCCTACGACTACGAGGATCACAATAATAGGCTAATCCTTGAAACTCCAATGCTAGGAAAAATGGGGACATTACAATATCATGAGCTTCTAAGATCCAAAGTGACACCATCATCCTTAAACAAGAAGATACACTACCATAACCATACAAGAACTTGTAACCAACACCACAAAAGAAGCACATTCAAATCTAATCATGTCATGCCAAAGTACCTATACACAAGAAAAGTCCATGACACCATGATCCTCTTCACCTAAAAAAGCATCTAACTCTTAATATGTCACATTTATAAGCATCACATAATCAACAACATAGGTCCTCCAACATGACTTACTTAGTAACACTATCTCTCCTCATTGGCATGACAACCAAATCAACAAATCAAGTGATTAGTCAATCCACCAACTTGAATATGCATATAAAGTGAAAGTTCTATGTGCATATTGACAACTCACGTCTAAGCCGATATTGCAACCTTTAGGTATAAACTACTCATTTCAACATAGATCCTATAGACCCAACAAGGAAACATATATATTTATACCAAATAGTGATAACCATGTCAAAATGAGAGTAATCTATGATTTATAACTGAGTATACAATAACACAAGCTCCAATTTCAAGATCAAACTTGCCATAAACTTATAAAATCACCATAGTCAAGAAAACCCATAAACAACCTAGATTAGACTAGCACTAGATGAATCATGTCAAAAAAGCTAGAAACCTTATTCATTGTATAGTTCTTGGAGCAATCTTTCCATTGTAATCCAAATTCCAACATTGTTTTCTCAATTTATGACCTTTCAAAGTCAAAAAGGTAAATCTAACTTCTAGTAAGCATATACCACTATATAATGCTCTAAGTCACTTTTCTCATGACTCTTAAAAGTCAAAAATCCGACATTATACTCCTCAAACGCTCTGTGAAAGAAAAACCTATTAGGATATGTACAAGCAAAATAGTGAAACATACATCAAATATTCTCTAATCAACCTAAATCTATAATTTTCAATTAAAAATTAATAATATTGACAGGGTCAAACAAGACACAACCCCTATATAAATTTGATTGAAAAAATCAAATGTTGGGTGAACCCTTTAAAAAATCTCTTGATTGAAGGTTATAGTTGTGTATTAGGTTCAAGCATCATGGGGTTCATTGGTATGGTGGTATCCCATGGGGTCTACAGGCCTATAAATACATGTAGGTCACCATCAACAATATGATAGACAATTTTTTCATACAATTGTTTATATCTACGAATGAATATAGTTACCTTTTCTTTAACACCTTGTCTACAATCTGCTAAATCAATGGAAGTAACTTTTGGACCAATATGATTTTGACAATATTCAATAAAATAATCAACAAATTTGTGAAAAGTTTCAATTGAATAACTAGGAAAGGAGTAAAATTGTTTCAAAGCTTTATCTTTATAGAATGAAGGAAAAGTTTTGCATGAAGTCTTTGATCATGGTGAAAGTTACTACAAGAAGTTTGAGATGTTTGCACAGGAGTGGGGCGGCCACCTTGTCCATTATATTTCACCAAAAAGGGAACCTAAATGTGTACTGGGAGATGCATATGAAGGATGTCAATGGAAATCGGGTCAAAAGCATAATATTAGGAACAATGGGTTTGGATTGGATTATGGAAACCATTTTTTTTGTAAAGATACATTTGCAAGAAATGGTTTATGGTGGCTTTGGTGAATGATTTGGATTGATAAATATTTGATTGTGATGGAGGATTTGAAGTTGTGCCATTGTGGTAGGTAGGTAAAGAAGATGCTGAAGGAATAAATGGAAGATTTGTTCAAGGTGGTAGATAAGTATATTGATTAATAGATATCCTCTCCAAGGAAAACATCTATAGCGTTAATTTGTTTTGTATAGATAGCTATGATGGAAGATGTAAATGTAGGAAAATTAAGTAGAGATGTAGGTAGACATATATCAACTTGATTTCTAAGCACTTCAGAAAAGCTAACCACCTTCATAGTGTTTTCATCGACTATGTTGGTAATTCCACAAAAAATATCAACACCATGTTCATCATTTTGAATCAACCTCCTTAAACCTTAATCAAGGGGTTCACCCCTCCTCTAAAGTGTTCTTCACTTACAAATTTGTGAATACTTTCAATCTTCTTGGCAGGCTTCCTCGATTGTCCATTAGACACTTGAGTAGAAGAGTTATTCTCATAATGAAAAGTATGAGGGGAAGTCTTCTAAAAAATGTAAGCGTGGTATGTGGTAGATGAAGAGAAGAGGATTCACCCAAGCTCCAAGGGAAGAGTTTAGCCAACTCAGGCTCAATATGCTTATTATTGAAACATAAGATACCGATTCATCCCCACATCAATGAATTTGGAGGTGAATACGCTTGGATTCCAGATACGTCCAAATTCCCTATGGATTTTGGCTGGAATTCATCCACAGGCATCTGGATGCATCTAGAAGTTGGCTTCTAGATCCATCTGGATGCTTGTGGATGGTTTCCGGCCAGAATCCACTAGGAATATAGGCTTCCAAATGCATTCGGATGACCTGTGGAATGCTTCCAAACGGAATCCATAGGGAGTTTGGATGCATCCAGAGGAATCCACGGGCCCGGCACCCAGAAAACTAATAAAAATTGTCCACACTTATGTTATTTTTATTGTCTAAGACTAAACTCTAGTGTTGAATAAGCACATATTGATATATCATATGGATTTTAAAATATCTTCAATTTTGTTAAAGGGTGAAGTGTCATAGTCATACTGTCAAATGATTTCCTTTTGTATATTTCTTGCATTTCTTTGCATATATATATATATATATATATATATATATATATATGTGCATATATGCTTCCTCCCACATCCGCATCCAAAAAAAAATTACTTGCATCCCAAATCTGCTTCTGAATCCGCATCCAAATTGGTAGCTTAAGTTGAAACCATGGGAAGTCATAAATCTATAACTTCTTCTGGTTGAGATACGAGAAAGACAAGGCTAAGGGAATTAATTATGCTCTAACTACCTTCTGAAAATTTATTAATTATAATGCAAGAAATTGATAATTGATATATAAAAACAACACTGAAATAAGTTATTTAACAATGCAATGTTATAATGAATTGATTAATTAACAAACTATTTAAGAAACGTACGCTATGATAATCAAAGAAAATATAGATAATATTTGAATATCAAAGTAATGCAGGCATAGAACATGTCAAGTACACCAAAAATATGATGTAATAGGATGAACACTACTCTAGACGTACAAACTAGGAACATAATCCATTAACATCAACATACATTAAAGAATATACCAATTGGGAAGAGAAAAGCTAGAATGGGATGGGATTGGATTATTCCTTTTTTTTGTGTTTAATATGATTAGATAAGATAGAGAAAGATACAAGCATAAAGTTTGTAAATTTGATAATAATTAGCATAAATAGTAGGTTACCAAACATATATGCAAACTCTGAGTACATATTTGAAAATAGGGATAGAAAAGGAAAAACAACGCAAGCCTATGTGGCTAAAAGACCTAATTTTGAAGGTGTTTGATGGAAAAAAACTGAAACAAGATGTCGCACTAATAATCTCCCTTAAATTTCTTCAAATAAGTATCTGTGGCTAATTAACATCATCTACGGATTTATTCCCCTTCAAAGTTAGAATCTCTGCATTTCAATCTTTTGTTTCAACATCTACAATCCTTCTTTCTCAAATCTGAAGTCCTACACACAAGAAGAGAGAAAATGTACTGGTTAATATAGAGGCTTACCTAACTCAAACTCTGGGTAGGAATTAAACTTCCTGGATATCAAATGATGTATTAAAGAGAGCCTATCTCTAGAAGGAAGAGGATAAATCTTAAGTAAAATGTTGAATTGAAAATTTCATACCTTAGTTATGAAATCTCCTTGCCTTCCCTTTATGAAAAGTTTATGTTGCTAGGAGGGAGCTCATGCATGTATTGACTCATGGAGGAACATATGAACTTAATCACAGATGTCATCTTGAATGCTTGAATCTTTGAATGCTAGACCTCCTTATTTAATGCACTTAATCACCTTATGGGAGAAGTGACTTAGATAAATAGTCTGATGCTATGAATGAGGGATGAGGCTTGCTTTTATACCTAACCTATGAGTTTTTTTAATAATTTTGAATGAGGCCGACATTGGGAGCAATTTCTCACTATTTTTTGACTATTGGAGGGTTCAAAATTGGGCCCCTTTTGGCTAGACTATGGTACCCAACACAATATTTCAACGGGACTAGGGCTCTAAGATTCGTAGTCTAGTACTCCAGTATGGAAATATGTCAAAGAGCTAGAAAAAATGTTGAACCTAAAAAATCAGACACTATTTGAGAAAGCTTTGTTCAATTTGGGGGCATTGAATTAGAAGCACCTAAGTAAGAACTAAATGAGCTTGGAATTGTATAAGGATACAATTTATGAAGCTGCATTTATATAGTAGAGGCATATTAACTATAAGGTGATATCAATACCATCTAATGTTGACTTCAACCCTAAGCTATAACATATTAAAGGAGAGATAATCAAATTCAAAAACCACCCAAACCTTGGAGTTATTCCATTATCCTTCCCTTATGGACTTGGTCCCTACAGCATCTTTTATCCAAGGACCACTTACATGAATTCTTTCAAATGAGATCCGTGTTTCATGTAGTTCTACTTAACTTCTCTCTCAACAAACATATAAATAGATTCTTATACCTTGGGGTTTCACAATCCCTTAAAGAACACTATGCATGATAGTGAAATAGAAGGGAGACCATAAAAAGATTGAAAAGAAAAAAGGGTAAAAACCAATCATTTACTAATACCCAATTATAAAATAAATCCATATCTTATAGGGTTTTATTGATAATTATTGCATATCCCTGTAAAGTTCCTTTAAATAATTCCCATTAGGTTAGTAATGCTTACTTGTAAGAAGCAAAACCCAACATAGTTCCTAAATAGCAAGCAAGAACTATTACACTTTCATATGAGGGTATTGATATCTCAAATTGCACCTCACTATAATTTATTACTCACAATGAGTATCCCAAAGTCTCGTATAAGTTAATCCCAATGACACAAAGGCTAGTTGATTCTTATCAATTAGATGTTCTATTTATTGACAATTAGAATACTTTGACCATAATCATATAGCTTAGTCTTAGAGATCAATGATCCATAGAGGAAATACATGTGACTTCACAAATCTTATAGCCTAGGCATATCTTTTCCTTAGTCATGAATAGTACTCATGTGACATCCAAGATAGCTAAAGAATGCTTCATTTGTGAAGTCAATCGGATCTCATGATTAATCAAAGTCACTAAAAATTCTAGCATGTGTAGCACAATATACCCAATAGGTGTAGTGGCAAGACCATACACAATTTCCATTACCACGTGTACTTCATTTTTTAAAAATCAATCCAAACATAACTATCCTCATAGAGTAACATATCATGGATTGAGAGTAAGAAATATCACATAAGAGAATAAATTTTATAAACATATTTACCAGTTTTAAGTACCAATACTATGATTATATTAATAACAAAATTAGCTTTCAAACCCTAATTTGTATCACTTATCTTTTATAATATACTATAGTTGTGATATTGCTATCAAGATTCAACTATGTAGCTTTTGAGTTAAACTCATAAACCCATGTTTCATGAGTAGGGGTTCATAAACCCATGTTTCATGAGTAAGGGTTCATAAGAACCCATCTCTCATGAGAATGAATGGAACACTTAGCACTCATTGCATCTAGGTGATGCTCATATAGGTGAAGCACTAGAACTTCTCTAGGGGTAACCCATCCTAGTACTTCTCCAACTCAAGCATGCTTAACCATGGAGTTTCCTCTGAAGTTAAACCTACTTTTCTTACAGCCTCATTTACAAAATCTTCAGCAAGTGTTGTTACTTATGAGCCATTCATTAGAATGCGCCTTAAGATCATCAATTGATAAGTAGGATATATTTTCCATGGAAAGTAAAATTGTTATATTGCTATTAGGATTCAAATATGTAGTTTTTGAGTTAAATTTATTAACCATGGTTACAGGGAGACCCGTCTCCCCCCTAAAGATGCGTCTCGAAGACCAATGAGATACAATATTGTGATTATGTGAGTTTTGAATATTTGACTCTATATTAATGTGACATTACTATTATCATTTACTTTAATATTTTAGTTTTATAGTATTACTATTTTCAAGTTTTATATTTAGTATTAGACTCTTTAAACTATTAAAAAAAAATTGTCGTCTCCAAGTACCCCTATCTCTAATTTTTGAAAAATTGTTGTACTAGTACCAGTACCAGTACCGGAGACCTCCAAGTCTCCTATCTTCTCGTGACCTTGTTATTAACCCATCTTTCATGAGTAATGGTTCACAAGAACCCATCTCTCATGAGAATGAATGGAACACTTAGCACTCACTACATCTAATGATCACAAAGGCAAAGCACTAGGAACTCTTGAGAGATCATCAATCGTAGTACTTCTCCAACTCAAGTGCACTTAGCAATGGATTTTCCTCCAAGGTTACAAAACCTTCAACAAGTTTTGTGCCTTATGAACCATTCATTAGAAATTCCCTTAATCTCATCAATTGATAAGTAGGATATATTTTCCACAACAAGTCAAATTGTGTTATTGCTATCAGGATATGATCGTGTAGTTTGAGTCAAATCCATTAACCCATGTTTCATGAGTACTAGTTCACAAGAACCAATATCTCATGAAAATGAATGGAACACTTAACACTTATTGCATCTAGGTGATTCTCACAGAGGTGAAGTACAAGGACTTGGACTTCCTACGAGATCACCTATCCTAGTATTACTCTAGCTCAAGTGTGCTTAACCACAAAGTTTACTCCAAGGTTAAACCCACTTCCCTTGCAACATCATTTGCAAAACATTTAGCAATAGTTTTGCCTTGTGAACCATTCAATAGAAAGTCCCTTAAGCTCATCAATTGACAAGTAGGAGATATTTTCCATAGCAAGTCAAGTTGTGACATTGATGTCAAATTCAACTATCTAGTTCTTGAGTCAAAATCATTAGCCCATGTTTCATGAGTAGTTGTTCACAAGAACTCATCTCTCATGAGAATTAATGGAACACTTAGCATTCATTGCATCTAGGCGATGCTCATAGAGGTGAAGCAATGGGACTTCTTGGAGGTCACCCATCCCAATACTACTCCAGCTCAAGTGCACTTAACCACAAAGTTTCTCCATGCTTAAACCCAATTTACTTGCAACCCACTATAGTATCACAAATCATAACCCCTAGTTTACAATCTCACACTCCATTTTAGACTCTTCCGAACAAACAATAACCCCTAGTTCTAAAAATTTTTACTATAATCATTAGAAGTATTAAGATTGTGGTTTTATTGAGGGCAATAAAAAAATTATTGGGGGTTGCAAAAAAAATGTAGGAGGTATTGACAATCTAGTGGCCTCGTGATATTTATAAAAGAAGCTAATGCTTTTTAAAAAGGTGATTTTTTTAAGTGGGCAGAAAACTTGTGGACATGATGGTTCTCATGCTTCTCATTATAGATGTCACAACCACAATGCTTTGCTAAAATTCACTATCCCCTTTCTGTCACTCTAGATAAGCTCAAGGATGGAGGTGTAGTGACAATTTTCTTGGCCATTTCTATTTGCATAGTTGTATCTCAAAGTAATGAATAGGTGGAGACTATTACGGAAGTAACTGGTAAATACTTGCTTGTTATTGACAAAGACCGAAAGGTCAATTAATACAAAAGAATAAAACAATGTTTCCTTAGGAAATGATCATAAAGAATAGAAACATTCTATTTTAACAGAGAAAGCTAACAAACAAAAGCTAACTAAATATTTACAATAGATAACCATTAACTAATAATAGATGACTATCTATAATTGTAATACCCTCTCTTAATGGTTAATCTATCTAGAACACTAAGCTGTCCTCTGAATTTGACAAACTTATCAGGACCAAGAGGCTTGGTGAGAATGTCTGTAGTCTGATCTATGGTAGGAACATACTGCAAATCTATAGTTTTGTCTTCAACCAGCTATCGTATGTAATAACAATGAACATCCACATGCTTGGTTCATTCATGGAAGACTAGATTTTCTGCTAACTTGATAGCACCTTCATTATCAACAAACAGAGTAGTCGGTCTTGTTGGTGACATCTGCATATCCTCAAGCATCCGATGAAGCCAAACAACTTCACATCCCACTTTAACAATCCCTTTGTATTCGGCCTCTATAGAGGAGAGAGAAATTTCCTATTGCTTGTTACCGGTCCTTGTGATTGCACTAGATCCCAAACTAAACACATATCCAAACATTGACTTTTTATCACCAACAAAGCCTGCCCAATATGAATCTTTGAACTCATTGAGTCTAGGATTAGAACTTCGAGAGTATAGAAGTCCATATATGAAGTGCCCTTCACATAACAAAGCACATGCTTTGCTGTCATCCAATGATCAGCCTTAGGAGTTGTCATAAAGCATGAAATATAGATGACTACGAAGCTGATATCAGGCCTAGTAGTAGAGAGATAGATGAGGCTGCCTACTAGTTGCCTATACGTAGTTTCATCAATGGAAGGAGAATCACACTTTGCAGATAACTTGAGACCTTTCTCCATAGGTGTAGATGTAGGCTTGCAATCCTACATATGGAATTTGTCTAACAAGGCCCTAGCATATTTGGACTGAGAGATGAATAAACGAAAAGACCGTTGCCAAACTTCAATACCTAGGCAATAATGCATGAGCCTAAGTTCAATCATTTCAAAAGACTGGCATAAATTTTGTTTGATTCCTTGAATTCCTTGAACCAAAGATGCGGAACTGCCAGTGATGATCAAATCATCCACATAAATAACCAAAAGGATAATGTCACTGTTAGTAGTCTTGATGTACAGATTTGAGTCTAAAGAGCTTTTGAAGCCTTGATTATTGAGGTACTTATCAATTTTTATGTACCATGCCCAAGGGTCCTACTTCAAGCCATAGAGGGATTTTACCAATCTGAGAACCTGATGGTCTTTACCATCAACCTTGAAACCAAGAGGTTTCATCATGTAGACCTCTTCATGGAGATCACCATTCAAGAAAGTACTCTTAACGTCCATCTGATGGACCTTCTAGCCAAACTGTGTTGCCATGGCTAGGACTAATCTGATGGTGCTCATCTTTGTAGTAGGAGCAAAGGTCTCCTCATAATCAATGCCCTGACGCTAAGAAAATCCCTTCGCCACTAAACGAGCTTTGTACTTGTCCAAAGTACCATTCGATTTGTATTTGATTTTGTAAACCCATTTGCAACCAATGGGTTTCTTCCCTGGTGGAAGATCAAAAAGGACCCAGGTGTTGTTCTTCAGCAAGCTCTAGTGTTTAGATGTCATGGTCTATTCCCACTTTGGAATTCCTTCAGCCTTAGAACATGTTTGAAGTTCAAGCACACTGTGAATGTTGGCCATGAGAGAAAAGTTAACAGAATCTGTAGTTTTGCTCTTTTTCCGAGTAGTTCTCCCATCAATGAGCTCATCATCGCGAAGCTCAACAAGTGTCTTAGCCCACCACTTAGGCCGGATAGGAGAATGACCAACATTAGTACCAGGAAATGCTTGATCAGTAGGATCCTCATCAGAAGAATCTAGATCAAACTCAGGTGAAGCATCTACAAAATGAGATGATCTTGGAGGTGTCTATATAGGTATCACTGGTATAACTGGAGCTACAAGAGCTACTGGAACCCTCCCATCAAGTGGACCTAATGGAAGTCGAACTCCCAAATCATTAGCCATCATAGATTGGTCTGCCAAATTAGGAACAGGAGAAATAGGCATGAATGGTCCTCATTGCTCATCAAAGATTACATCTCAACTGTAAATGAGATGAGATGTCTCAACATCGATCAGGTGGTAGGCTTAGTGAAGACTGTTATATCCAGTAAGCATGAGTTTCTAGCTCTTGCCATCCAACTTGGTGCATGCCGCATCAAGGATCCAAACAAAAGCAAAGGATCCAAAAACCTTCAGGTGACTGATTCTAGGCTTATGACTTGACCAGGCCACTTCCAGAGTTTTATCTTTGACTGCTACTGTGGGTGACCAGTTCAACAAATAAACTACAGTCTTAACTGCTTCTACCCAAAACTTATTCACATGTCTGTGTTTGAGCATGGATTGAGCCATCTCGGTGATTGTCTTGTTCCGACATTCAACTACATTGTTCTGTTATAGCATGTGGGTGTGGTAAATTGGCATTTGATGCCATGTGTATCCAAGAAGCTAGAGAAAATATTAGAATAAAATTCCCCCCATTGTCTGATCTAACAGTAACAATAGATTTCTTAGAATCTTTTTAAACTAAAGGTTTAAACTTTTGAAATACAGGAAATGCATCTGATTTCTTTTTAAGGAAATACACCCACATTTTTCTATTGAAATCATCAACAAACAACAGAAAATACCTGGACCCAAGAACAAAAGGAGTGGCCATAGGGCCACAAATATCGGCATGAACAACTTAAAGTACTTGAGAAGCTCGCCATGAATCACCACTGGTGAAAGATGTGCAATGTTGCTTCCCAACCTAGCATGCCTCAAAAACTCCAAGTTGTTGAGTTTGAATCTCTAGCAATCCAAGAACAAGCTCATCTTGAGAAAGCTATGAGAGATAATGCACATTTAAGTGCACATATCGTTGATGCCAAAGTGTGCTGATAGAAGACCACCAAGCAGCCATAGCTAAGTCCTGAGAATCACCAGAATCGGTAAATCTGAAAAGACCATGATCCTCAAGACCCACTGCAACAATAGACTTAGTTGCCCAATTAGTGATGGTGCACTGATGAGAACTAAAGGTGAATGCCAAGTGTGGAGAATGTCACAGCACCTGACTATCTGAGAGTAGATTTAGTTCCATCCCTAGAACGTAGTACACATCAAGGAATATGAGATTCCTCCTAGCAGACTGAATCTAAATGTTGCCTTTGCCGACAACTTTGTACTCTTCTCCGCCACTAAAAATAACAGAGTCTAAATAAGGTTGGTAGTCAATAAACCAGTCCCTACAGTGAGTGAAATGACAAGAGGCACCTAAATCAATGTACCAAGTAGATGACTTGACATGATCTATAGGTCTTTGAGCCATAAAGGTGTAAAAGGTAGATTCTTCCTACTTAGTGTTCTCTGCGCTATTCACTTTGGGTTGCAAACCTAATTGCTTAAACTGTGCAACTAAGCGTAATTCAACCTTCATGTGTCCAAACTTGTAGCATTAGTTGCATTGAATATTCTTCTTTCAGGAACCATCTGATGCTGGAGCAGAAGACTTCTACTGAGATGGCTGCTGAAACTTGCCTATATCCTTCTGAACGGATTTTGCAGCAAAGGCTTGCTCTGTGGAGTTGCTACCAAACTGGAGTTGCTACCAAACTGTTGTTTCCACTGATCTTGCTAAGGCAGCAGGATGCAAAGATCAGTGAACTTCAAATCAACACTAGAAGATGTGATGTTGAGGGTCTCGATAAAATGCTCATAGGATTTTGGTAAACTACGAAGAGTGATAGCCACAATATCATCTTCCTCCGTCTTGTGACTGATGGAAAGTAACTGATCACGAATTTCTTGAATCCGATTCAGGTGTTCTTGGAGCAAGGTGCGCTCATCCATGACAATAGAAAGTAGAGTGTTTTTGAGAAAGAAAGCTTTGATTTTGTCAGAAGTCTCATGAAGACTTTTGAGATGTGTCCAGATCTTGACAGCTATCTTGCCAAATGGAATCTAAGAAAGCTAATTATCAATCACGGATAATTTGAGAAGCATCACTGCCTCTTGATTATTTAGATCCCATGTATCTTGATTAGGACCAGGAGAAGTCAAATGCTTCGTAACACCCAAAACAATTTGATCAGTGCTCCGATATTCAAAAATGGCGATGATCCGCTGCTTCCAAGTGCCATAATTTTGACCATTGAATTTGGAGTTATGCTTGAGCAATATGTTTGTTAGAGATGCCATGGCATGTTTTTCAATGAAAATTTGTGAAAATCTATGGAGATACATTTTTTGAAGCAGAAAATGAAAGACCCAAAAAATTGAAGAGTGGCCTAGAAGAGAGCTCGAAAAACCCAAAAAGAATATGGTGTCATTTTTTGGATCTGTTGGCTCAAAAATTGAGGCACCCAGAAAAATTTGACGACAACCCAGTTGAGCTCTTGAAAAACCCATCAAGAATCTGTGATCAAAAAAAAATTTGAACCGAAAAATTAGGTTTTCAAACAAAACCTATCTGGCTGCAAAACAAGCTCCAAATAATGGCAAAACAGAGAAAAAATGTTGCAGAAACAAACCAAGAACCAAGCGGATTTAGGACTACAGCTGTTGGGTGGAGGTTGCGGCAAGATTGAGACAAAAAAATGAAACTTTTGCAAATGTTTGCTGCTCCAAATGAGTAGGAGAAAAACACCCAATGTGAGTTGAATATTACCACAAAAATGGTGTGCAATTTTTAGTCAAGAGACTAGCTAGAGAACTTTCAAATGCACGCATACGTGTAGCCAAAAAGACCAGACATGGTAAGAGGTCGCGATTTGCAGACGACCAATCAAAAAATGCATTGTGCTTGGCAATAATATCTAGTTGTGATTTGCAGACGAGTTTGAAACACATTTTTCAACCATGAAAAAACTAGACCAAAAAAAAGTGTGTTGCTAGATACCCAGTCTCAGAAACCCTAGCTGAAATTAGGTATGAGGAAGCACGTAAAAAACCATAAAAGAAAGAATTTCAAAAATTTTGGAGTAGATAATTTCGAACGAAATATAAAAAATTTGAAAATTTTAAAGTCCTGGATCTGATACCACATTACAGAAGTAATTGGTAAATACTTGCTTGTTATTAACAAAGACCGAAAGGTCAATTTATACAAAAGAATAAAATGATGTTTCCTTAGGAAACAATCGTAAAGAATAGAAACATTTTATTCTAACAGAGAAAGCTAAAAAACATCGTAAAGAATAGAAACATTCTATTCTAACAGAGAAAGCTAAAAAACAAAAGCAAACTAAAGCTAACTAGATATTTACAAAAGATAACCATTAACTAAAAATAGAGGACTATCTATTATCATAATAGAGACTAATAGTTGCTCCCATTAGTTAGAAGTTTATTCCTAATAGGGAGGAAAATTTGGATATGTGAAAACTACATTGTGACTCACCCTCTACTATTATTCTACAACTCCACATAACAATTTCTCTTTGGATATGAACAAAGCTTACCCTTGTCTATGCTTTGGGGTGCGACTATCTCCACCCAACTTTTCTTGTGATATAGTGCATTTTGAAAGACTTTTATAAGTAATATAAATGCCAGTAATTGATGGCCCCATCATTTATTTATAAATTATAATAATATATTCCAAAATCACCAATATTAAAATATCATATATATATGAGAAAGACTTTATAGAAAGTAGAAGACAAATGTCATCTTATATCTGAAGAAGACTCGGAGAAGTACCTTCGCATCCCCACCATAAATGTCTTCAATTTTCACTTTTATTTCGTTAAAATTGTGCTGATTATCAAAAATTAGTTTCTCTGTATCAGTGTTCGAATCCCAATGGCTTGAATCTAATGCATAATCAACAGCCTGTAAATAAATAGCAATGATAGTTAAATTCGAAAATCCAATACATAATTTTCTCCATTCATGAAAAAATATCCAAAGGAGGGAAAAGAAATTGAACATTTACTCACTTTGCATGTCAAGAGATAATCCAATATATCATTCCAATTCTCAGTACCTGGCCAATGAGAAAAAATATTAAGAGAAGAAAATGATTGGTATTCTTTTGAATAATAGTTATAGCTAATAAATTAGTTAAGGACAGTATCCCTACCATGTATGTTGATAGCCTTTTCAACCATGGTGGAAGAATATCCCATATCAACGAAGTGACATATAATGGAGGTCCATGAGGTATTTGAGGAGCTTGCCTGCAAGTACAGAATGAATGGTCCTAAAGTTAATTTTTCACAATTATGATTAGATTTCAAACTTTAGATGTCTAAATTTTAGACAACTCTTATTGTGCAACATCGGAAGATTTACCAAAGAAACTTAGTTTGAAGGATTTCAGCATAGGTTACTCGGCCCAAAAGCCGTATAAAGTACTCTCTTGAAATTCATCATACTTTCAGTTAAGAACAATTATGGGGTGATGAACAATAATATAAAGGATAACAAATAAATGAGAATTAACGATTCTTAATGGATAAGTAAACAATTTTGAGACCCCCATTATTTGTTAAATATATGAATGGCGCTTCTATGCACAGATGATTCTCAAATGATGTGTTGTTAATAATAAATTTTAAAATTTCGGTCCTGTCTAAGGACAATTGTAAAAACGAGTTGAGAATAGAAAAGTAGAGCCTTTCAGATTATAGACATATGATGAGAGCTCATTTTTAAGGAGTAGGAGATTTTATAAGAGACAAAGTGTGTAGTTTATTTTATTTTGAAGCAGTTTTCTTAAATGATATCATTTAAGATGACTGTTTATTAACATCATTTAAGAGGAGTGTTTAAATGATAGTTTAAGTTGCTGCTTATTTCCAGCTCCCATTTTTGAAAACTTATTATTTTTAACTTTCTTCAGCAGAAGATCCTCCATTAAAATAGAAAAATACTCTAAACTTGAGCTATTTAGAATGAAGCAAAATTGCACTTAAACAGAGCGTGGTGACATAAGATTGCAGAATTAATTTTCTTTTCTATAATGAATTGGAAGTTTTCTACCTTTAATGATTTTATATTTATGTATTTGTTGAATTGAATATATAAAGTAATAAAATTTATGAGATCACTATCTTCCATAATTATAAAAGTCTATTTATTCTTCAATAAATAGTGTATTTGATTTTACTAAATATAAATGTATACATTGTAAAAATTAAAAATTAAAATTGGGTGGATACGAGATCACGCCCCAGAGTTCACATGTTCACATGGACAGTGTAGAAAAACAACTAAAACAACAACTAACAGCTGCCGTTCTGTGCGAGTAGAGCAACACCCGCTTTAAAATACTTCTGAAAAATCTCAGTGGAAATCTCAGCAACACCAAGGCCACCCTCCATAAGACTGTTGTCTTATTATAATTTATCCCGTAATACTTTTTTCTCATCTCATAACACCTTCCACTTCATAAAAATATGTCTTACAACCTCCTCCATAACATTACTTCTATAATCTTTTAGAGATAAATTTCAATTACTTGTCAATCATTTGAAATTTTAAAATTCTGTTTAATTAAGTTTTTATTATTTTATATTTATATATTCTATAGAATTGAATATTCACAATAATAAAATTAGACCACTAACTTACACAAATGTAGATAATAAAAATAATAAAGCAAGTTTGAAGCAATGAGAAAATATGAAATTTAAATATGAGCAGTGAAGAAATAAAAGAAATAAATATAGAAAGGAAGAAAAAAACTAAAGTGAAAAATGTAGAACAATTTCGTGAGATGATGTAGAGAGAGAAAAGCTCTAATAGAAATATTCAAGATAAACAAATGGATACCAACAAATGAGAATGAGGAAACAAAAGTTCATATATACATTTGGTTAAAGCAACAACATCTACTCGTTTTCAAATTTTCTTTCTACTTTCTATTGGTCATAGTTCATATATATAGACTAGGTCTAGAACAAGAACCTTCTATCCTTCTATTTATTGGTGGAGTACCCAGTCAATTGAGCTGTTGGCTTCTTTATGACCAGACCATTACGGTTAGGGTATGAATATTTCCAATATCGGCACTTGAAGTTTCTATTTTGAAGATAGCATTATATGTTTAGCTATAGATCATATGGACCAGCTAGGACTCAAACTTAGAACCTTTCATTTACTGCAGAAATGCTCTACCAGCTGAACTACTGACCCCTCTATGACTAGCTCATCATCAGTCTAAATGTAACTTATTTTCAACATAGACACATTACAATTCTATTGATCAGAATAAAACAACGGGCTGTTTTTAGACATGCACATATGTGGGTTAACTTGTTATGTCTGTAATAGTTATATTTCTTATTTCTCTGAGTGATTCTCTTACAATGTTCACTCAACTCTATTGTGATGGATATAGTGCACTAAACATGAGAAATTCATGTTTCAGGGAGATTCAGAAGCCTATATCTTGTCATTTTATAACAGTTATCTTTCTTCTGTCCACAGAAGAGAGAAACATCGTTTGTGATGTATATGGTGTAGTAAATAGGTGCAAGACAACCTTAATGGAGTTCTTGAAGCCTTAAATTATCATCCCGTTTCTTCTTTTCACAACAAGATTCTATTGTGGTGCAATGAAGAAGTGAACCGCCAACTTTCACTGAAATCTTCGACTCCTTATTTTGCAACATGTGTGATGTGTGAAGTAATCGAAAGTGTGAAAGATAACAGAGACGAGACAAATCAACACAGAGATTTATGGCGGTTCATTAATTTGGCTACGTCTACTTTTAGAGGGGAAATCTATTATTAATATCTTGTAGTTTGTTTACACACTACAACCGTTTTCTGCTCTTAGCAAATTGAATCAATATGAATAGCATCCAACCAGCTTAAATAAAATCTTCGAGAGGAAATGAAGAGGCACATAATTTGTTGGGAAAAATAATGATGACTGTAGGGCTTCATACACCCAACAAACTCCTATTTGAAGGCTAATGATTGCTAAAATTCTAGAGACATTCCCTTGCTATGCCCCTACTGTTATTTCTTGACAATTTTGATAGAAGCTCAACAAAACTTGAATTTGTGCCACAGCACAATCTGATTCGCTTCGGTGTCTATCTTTTCAACTTGAAGTTTTCCCTCCTCAAGCATGCTTCAAATGAAATGCAAAAGAACTTCAACGTGTTTAGTTTGACTTTGAAATGTAGCGTGTTTTGCTAAGTGAATAGAACTTTTGCTATAAAAAAAACAAAGTGGAACCATGTTCAGGATAATCTAAATCACCAAATAAACACTGCAACCAAATCATCTCTTTCGCTCCCTCAGTAAGAGCAATATATTCAGCCTTTGTTGTAGAAATAGACACTACCTGTTGCAACCTTGAGGCTCAACCGATTGTTGTTTTGAAAACAGTTAATGTATACTCAGCAGTAGATCTTTGATTGTCTGAATTCCAGCCATATCAGAATCAGTAAAACCTTTTAATGATGCATCCTTGCCACCAAAATCAAACTCGGAAGTTCTTTTGAGATACCTCAAGATCCATTTGACTGCATTGCAATGTGGTTTACCCCACTGCATGAGTAATGTCCAGGTGAGTGCTCATGATAGCCTACATAAGGCTGCCTATAGCTGAAGAGTATGGAATGCCCTACATTTCTGTTTGTTTTTCTTGTGCCTTTGGACAGATGGTTAAAGTTAAACAAAAATGATCAGTTAACGGAGTTTTAACAGCTTTGGCATCTGCCATGCCAAACCTTTCCAAAACTTTGAGAATGTAATGTTCTTGACACAACTTGATCTCTTTCTTTTGTCTATCCTAGATAATGGTCATATCAAGTATCTGTCTTCCTGCCCCTAAATCTTTCATTGCAAACCTTTGTGCTAACCTTTGTTTCAATTCATCAATCAACTTCATTTTTAGAGTCGACAACTAACATGTCATCAACATTGAGAAAGAGAAGAAAAAGCGTACCATTTGGTAACAATCATTTAGAATGGAAACAAGGTTTCCCCCCGACAGTTGTAATATTTTTTAAGTGCAATAAATAAGAGATGATTTTGACCAGAAACACTGTTTTGTGAGCTGTTTAAATATTTTAAATTAAAATAAATAAGATTTTTTTTATAATACATTTTATAGAAATTTGGTTTATTGAATGGAGTAGCAAGTTATGTAGGCTTAATTTTGAAGAGATTTTAAGCATGTTTAAGATAAGTTATGTGGCACTAATCTTCAGATAATTTTATGATTAAATACTTTGAGTTAAAATTATATTCTGAGGGGTAAACTTCTGAGAAGTCTCAGTGTTTATCTCTAAATGCAATGCACGTGCTATTGCTAAGTATATCATTTATTTACATGAGATATGGGTGGTTGTAAATCACTATTAATGAAATCTAAGTTGATGAGTTTGAGTCAAAAACTATACAGCTGAATCTTATCATAATCATAATCACTAAGTAGGGTCATACGAGATCACCCCTCAAATCAAAACTAGAGTCTCGAACAAAAATACTGGCAGAACTAAGATAAAAGTCACCTAAATGATAAAAGCGACACCTTAGTAAGAAGATAAAAGATTCATATGTATCACCATTTTTCACCGTCTAAAACAATGCCTTAAAAGACCACACTTATAGAAATTTAATATCACATAAAATGCATTGTTGTTATCATTCATAAATCATATACTTTCAACCTTCGATTGAACGAGTGAGGAAAAATTCCTGTTTCTAAAACAACCTCAACAGTTCAAGTTGCAGCAAGAATGTATGTTTTAAAAGATCATTAGTCCTCTAGTGTAGCCTTCCGTTGAACTTAGCATGGTTTAGCATAAATCTAATGTCTTACGAAGAAATGGTTATAATTTGAATGCTAAAAATATACCTTCCATTTTCGTAAGAAATATAATTTTGTTCATAAAATCGATTAAAAAACAAAATTATATTACCTGATTGTCTGAGACGCCTAGGCATGATTTATCATTAGTTTTACTGTTCCCCTGAACTATTTGTGTTGCAGCTGGTACCTCATTCGAAATTTTAACTTCAGAAACGCCATCATCATGCTCCACAAGTTTCCTCTTTGAAACACAAAAACAAACAACAATGTAGAAGAAATATTTCACAAAAACCAAAAAATAAACAGCCCCCATTAAAAATCATAGAAAAATGAATGTACCATTTTTGTCACAGATTTAGAAAAAACGAGTTTCAGAGCTGCCAATTAAACTCCATGGAAGCCATTTATCCCTGTAAAACAGTCTTTAATTGTGGTGGTTTATATAAATATTAAAAACTCATATTAAAAGAATACTAGCTGAACGAAGAGGCTTCTTATGAAATTTTCTCGTCTTCCTTGGTCAAATAAACTAAAGAAGAAAGATCAAATTCAACGGAATACCAGGAAGATTAATGATTACGAGGAAGCATTAAAAGTTTAAAGGAACCTTTATAAATATATATATTTGATACTAGTGTTGCTTCAAAGTTTCCTACTAAATTATTGGATAGTTTGTAGGGATTTTGTTTTCCTCAATCCTCAAGCTTTTTGTTGGTTTCTTTGATGTTTTTTAGTTCCCACCTGGTATTATTTCCCAAGGTGGTAAGGTGGCATGTCTGCAATTTCCAACAATGAATCCCCATAGTTCATATATAACTTTTAAGAGTTGTCTCTTCATTTAATTAAAAAAAGGTCCTCCATTATTTTAAATATGAAAATGTGAATATTTTTATTGTACATGAAACCTTGGGAAAAAATATCAGGTTCCCTCTACACACTCTTTAAATAATAATAATGAAAGGTTTTGCCTAATTTTGTATGGTGTTTGCATGTTGTTTCTTGGCTTAGATGTAAGGGTCACACCACAACAAAGAAATAATATATCAGTCAAGTTGATAGTAACTTAAATAGAATTGGAAATATTGTTATGATTTATGAATTGGAAATAAGTTTTATTTATGGAAGTTTTTTAGAATTAATTTTTTTTTAAAGGATTTCATTTATATTAAGATAAGAAATATTTTTGTTTGATATGAAAAATAGTAGTCAATAATGTTAATGATTACAATGAATTTTAATGTTATTTAGATTAAATGGATATGAACTATCTATTAATTTTTTTTTATACAAAATTCTTTTTTCATTTTGAAACTTATAATTTCTTTTAGAATATTAAGATTACAAATGAAATTATAAAATAATAAATTCTTGACATAGAATTCAACTCTTACATATGAATATGGAAAATGGATAAATTAATATTTAGATTAATGTGTAGAGTCAAATTGAATTTGGTTTGATTATAAGATGTTGAAATGTGTGAGAATTATGTCATTCTACATTATAAAGAATGGTTTTTTTTTTTTTTTTTTTTAAAATTTGAAAGAGGGGTAAACGCTTTGACCTGGAGCTATGATTTTTTAAAAAAAAATTATTATCTCAATTTAAAGTGAAGAATTTAATGTATAATTTAAAATTATTTATTATATTTTTAACAATTAAATACTAATGATTATCTTTAAACAAATAAAAATAAATATTTTAAAATTTATAATCCTAATTGAATAAAATAATAAAATTTAAATAAAATAAATAAAGGATATATGTAAAATGATCTATATAAAAGTGTATCAAAATATTAAGATACTAGAAAATATATAAATAAGCTAGAATCATAATGAAATTTTAATATAATTTAAAAATAATTAGAAATAAATTATTTAATTGGAGAATTATTTTAATTTAGAAGTTCATATAATTCTATGTTTACAAAATGTAGAATATGATTTAATTTTACTTTCTAATTATAAATTACTTTTTTCTATTAGATATAAAATAAAAGGTCTGTTACATCATATATATGAGTGAGTAATACTTACTACTATACCAAAAGTTTATGAAATAATCCAGCAAGTATGAGGCCCATTCAAATCAACCTTACTAACATCAAGCCATTAAAAAATAATCAAAACAATATCACAGAAATATGTAATGAAAATACACTACTCCTCAAACCAAGTTGTTCAGGGAAGTGGACCATCTATCCACCTAAGTTTGAGGGTGTCATCTCTGATCACATTAGTTGGGTTGGTCATGAGCACCTTCCAAGGTAACGTTGGTGCTCGCGGAACTGCACTAATCATGAGGCAGGAAGGTTTTCCAACATTAATCTATGTCACATTCTTTGTAATGACCACCATGTTGGACATCTCATTGTCCTGAATCTGTCTATTGATGATGCCACCGACCTTGATTTTCTCTCATTAGTGTTGGTTGCTCCAACAATCCTTTGATTAGGTGGATTGGCTTGACTGCATGGCTCATTTATCTCCCTTCTTAGTTTGATCTACTGAAGTGTCTCTTTTAAGCTACAATCAAAGTTGAAGTTGTCGTTATCTTTGGTCTTTACCTCAAACTGGACTCCTTAATCTTTGAGTATTTTGGTACATGCTTACGTGACTCTTAGAAACTGCTTCTTCTTTAACTTATAGCTCATTGTAATCTACACACAAATGTTATGCATAGTGAGTCTCTGTAGAGACTTAGTAAGGTTCATATGCCTACCTTTAAATATGTCATCATTTCTAATGAACCAAAGCAAATGAGAGGAAAGAATGGCCTAGACAAGGTTAAAATTTTGGGGAAAGCAAGAAGGTAGCCAACAAAAGCATGAAATTTATGAATTTCAAGACCCATAGGGATACCAAACCAACTCCAAACCACCTTGGCAAAGTTACAGTCTAAAAAGATGTGAAAAATAGATTCTAGGTGAGAATAGGTATTGCATGGGTAGGGCTCACCATCCATCTTGGTTAAGGGTAACTTGTGAAGCAAGACCTGGCAAAGAAAACATTGGATCTTGGGTCCAGCATTCCTTTTCCAAAGAGATGAAAGATGCTTGGACCAATATTTAGCATCATAATCAAGGAACCACTTGGAATTGAGGTAATCATACACCTCCCAGTTGTCAAAAAGAAGGTTATGGGTATATTTAGCTTTAGTTGTGGACAGAAGGGATTCATCTGGCCAAATTAACAATGACATTATGTCCACACGCTCTCCACATTCCCCTAAAAGTCTGGCAGACAACCATGCCTCCTTAATCGTAGCAAAGGTCCTCTTTTGGGTAGGAGGAAGGTTGAACTTACATGTCAATTTTTTCCATCCAATCAGCTTACCGTTATCTGTAAGGTCACTAAATTTGCTAATGCCCAACCTAGCCCAAGATTTTGTTGAGCATCCTTGTATAAGCACAAGAGGTTTTTCCTTCCCCTCTAGATTCCACTGTGGAGAATGTTCTCCATGAATTATAAATTTTCTATCAATAACACCTGTGCCTAACACCCAACGTCTAATACACTCACATGCTTTCTAGATGGCGTTGAGTACAATAAAAACTTCAACTTTAATTTTCCACCTCCTTGAGAAGAGGTCACGAATGTGTGGGTTCTTCCAAGACTTACTAATATGAGGCACACCTCTGGTTACATTGTTTTAGACTAGTGCCTTCTAGGGTTGATTATCTTGAGTGGATTCCGCTACACATTTGACATCAAGTGTAATTCCTTTCCATCTTAAGTCTTTTAGTCCAAGGTTTTTGAGTTCTTTTCTTTTAGCACACCACACCCACTTGACATCATGTCTCTTCTTGTGTACTCTCTCATCTGACCATAAGAAATCCCTGATGATTTTTTGTACATCATTGATTTGGGCTTGGTAGAAGAGTCATGCAAAGGATTAGTAAACGATGTAAGCTGATAGGATTTCTAACACACTTGTATCCTACCAACCAAGGATAAGTAGTTGTTGTTCAACTTACCTAATTTCTTCTCAATCTTCCCTTTGACCCATTCCCACATAGCATTGAGATTTAGGGAAATAGAGAAAGGTATACCAAAATACTTTACCTAGTGGTTAGGACCTCCTTAGGAGAAGCCAAAGTTGTTGTACCATGGGGGAGGGACATTCATCCCATCCTAGCATTATAGAGTTGGCAATTGACACTTTTCTGTTAGAGGCTTTACGAAAGATTTCTAATTTGCTGGTGAGATTCATTGTATTATTTTCAAGTAACTCAATTAGAAGGGTTGTATCATCTGCAAAGTAGACATTGGTCAATTCCTCCTTATTTGGAAAAGTTATCCCTTTAACCTTAGGGGATAGGGTATCATCTCTAAGAATATAGTGGAAGCTATCAGCAAATATGAGAAATAGTGATGGAGCCAAGGAACACCCCTATCTAATAGACCTTAAGAGAGGGAAGGAGTTGGATCTTGTACAACTAACTTCTATTGTAGGAGATGCATCTGACACCAAGGTAAGTACTATTTTATTGAAGAATTCCAGGAACCTCGAGCATTCTAGGATCAACCTAATGACCTTCCACTCTATTTTATCATATGCTTTCTCATAATCTATTAAGAACATTGCAGATTGTGGACCTGGGCATTTGGCTCATTCCATTTCCTCCCAACAAGTGATGAGATTCGCAAGAATGTACCTCCCTTTAAAAAAATAGTCTAAGTGTGGAAGATTACATTGGGAAGTACATCTTTAAACCTTAGCACAAGAACTTTGGCTAAGATTTTATATGAGACATTGAGGAGCGTAGTGGGCCTTCAATTCTTGATTAAGGTTTTATCTTCATCCTTGGGTATTAACTTGATAAGCCTTTTATTAATATCAACCCCTAGGGATCCATTATCTACTGCTTCCTTGTATAACATTAGTAGGTCCTACCAAACCCAATCCACATGGACTTTGTAGAATTCAATAGGTATGTCATTCGGCCTAAGGCCTTAGTCATTATTCATTTGAGAAATGGAAATTACAATTTGCTCCTTATAATGCATTGCTGGGTAAGTGCACCAAGTTGTGGTGCCAAAAGGGGGGTATAAGTGGACACCTTTTTTCTGAAATCAGCAATTTCTAAACTTCAACAAGAATTTGAAGATAGTTACACTCAAAATTTTAAGATATGACAAAAACAAAAGTAGTATTCCTTTGAATCTAGTTTCTAAACTACTAATTTTTTGTCAAAATGGTTTAGTTTTAGGTCCTCAAAAAAGGGGGCCACAGACAGTGGTACTATTTATTCAAAAAAAAATATAACACGGTACAAAGTGTGGCCCCCCTTAAAATTTTAACTTTTTTTTTTTAAATTCTTTAATCACTCTTGTGAAAAGTTACTTACCACTATGCAGTTTATCCCAGATTTTTTGGGTAATTTTATAATGTGTATTTTTTTTTAATGAATTTTTTAACTAGACACATCCCAAAAACGTGAAATATTTGTGTGCTCCCCTAGAAATGATTGAAAGCTAATCTAAAATCAAAACTTCTTTTTTTCAAAGTGTGTAGAATGGAGTCCAGTTTCTAAAAAACTAAGTTGTTGCAAAATTTGATGAATGAGCTAAAATCTATAGCCCAATTAGTACATGTTGGTTTTTGACAAAAAATGGGCATACATTCAAAAGAAATTATAGATGAAAAGCTTGAAATAGTTCAAATAAAAAATAAATTATATGGTTATATAGCTAATACAAAGACCTACAATGTCATGTAACCTGATCTTATCAATGCTCAACCACAAGGAATCTTGAAGGAGAGCACAAAAAAAAAATCAATCATTCCTTGTATGTTTGTAGCAAAACACATCTTAGACCAGTTTATAGACTCCAAACATTTGGGTTGGATCCCTGAGGCAAAACCAAGCCTTAGGCTTGGTAAAATGCAAAGGTTTGAATAGCGCATATGCCCTATAATGCACATGTGTTATTTAAAGCTTTTTAAAATTGGGTCTCAATAGCATGTGCGCGCTATAGTGTGCACGCACTATTGAGACCTAAATAGTGCATAGAGAGGGAAGAAGAGAGGCAAAGAAAGAGCGAGAGAGAGAGGGGGGGATGGGTGTGTGTGTGTGTGTGTGTGAGAGAGAGAGAGAGAGAGAGTGAGTGAGTGAGAGAGATAGAGAGTAGGGGATGAGAGAGGGGAGATAGCATAGGGGATGGGAGAGAGAGGAAGTGAAAGAGAATAGGGGTGGCAGAGAGAGTACAAGATGGGAGAGAGTAGGGGTGACAAAGAGAGAGTACAGGATGGGAGAGAGAGATTGAGAGTAGGGGAAGGGAGAGAGAGTGAGTAGGGGTGGTAGAGAGAATACGAGATGGGAGAGAGAGATTGAGAGTAGGGGATGGTAGAGAGAGAGTAGGCAATGGGAGAGGGAGTGAGAGAGGGAGAGAGAGGAGGAGGATGGGAGTGTGTGTGAGAGAGAGTAGGGCATGGGAGAGAGTGTGAGAGAGTAGGGGTGACAGAGAGAGAAAGTAGGGGATGGGAGAGGGGAGAGAGAGAGCAGGGGATGGGGGAGAGAGAGTAGAGAGAGAGAGAGAGAGAGATAGTAGGTGGTGGGAGAGGGAGAGGGGGGATGGGAGTATGTGTGAGAGATCTAGAGAGTAGGGGATGGGAGAGGAGGGAGAGGGGGGATGGGAGTGTATGAGTGTGTGAAAGAGAGAGAGTAGGGGGTGGCAAAGGGGGGGGACAGAGAGAGAGAGAGAGAGAGAGAGAGTAAGCAATGGGAGAGGGAGAGAGAGGGGGAATGGGAAAGTGTGTAAGAGAGAGAGTAGGGGATGGGAGAGGAAGTGTGAGAGAGAGTAGGGGTGGTAGAGAGAGATTGAGAGTAGGGGATGGGGGGGGAGAGAGAGATTGAGAGTAGGGGATGGGAGAGAGAGAGAGAGAGTAGGCGATGGGAGACAGAGTGGGAGAGAGAGCGAGAGAGAGAGAGGAGGATGGGAGTGCATGTGTGTGAAAGAGAGTACGGAATGGGAGAGGGGGGAGAGAGAGTAGCTCGAGAGAGTAGGGGATGGGAGACAGAGAATAAGTGGTGGGAGAGGGAGAGAGAGAGGGGGGATCAAAATGTGTGTGTGTGAGAGAGAGAGAGAGAGTAGGGGATGGGAGAGAGTGTGAAAATGTGAGAGAGAGTAGAGAGGGAGAGAGTGAGAGTGAGAGAGAGAGTAGGCAGTGGGAGAGCAAGTGGGAGAGGGAGAGCGAGTGAGAGACAGACTAGGGGATGGGAGAGGAGAGAGAGAGGGGGGATGGGTGTGTGTGTGAAATAGAGAGAGTAGGGGATGGGAGAGGGGAGAGAGAGAGATAGAGAGAGAGTAGGGGATGGGAGAGAGAGAGTAGGCGGCAGGAGAGGGAGTGGGAGTGGGAGTGGGAGTGGGAGAGAGAGGGGGGGATGGGAGTGTGAGAGAGAGTAGGGGCGGCAGAGAGAGAGTAGGGGATGGGAGAAAGTGAGAGAGAGAGACAGTAGGTAGTGGGAGAGGGAGTGGGAGAGGGAGAGAGGGGGGATGGGAATGTGTGTGAGAGATCTAGAAAGTAGGGGATGGGAGAGGAGAGAGAGGGGGGATGGGAGTGTGTGGGTGTGTGAAAGAGAGAGTAGGGGATGGGAGAGGGGAGAGAGAGAGAGAGAGAGAGAGAGAGAGAGAGAGAGAGAGAGAGAGAGAGAGAGGGAGGGAGAATGGGAATGTGTGTAAGAGAGAGAGAGAGAGAGAGAGAGAGTAGGGGATGGGAGAGAGTGTGTGAGAGAGAGTAGGGGGTGGCAGAGAGAGAGTGAGAGAGAGTGAGAGTAGGGGATGGGAGAGAGACTAGAGTAGAGAGGGAGAGAGAGAGAGAGAGAGAGAGAGAGATAGTAGGTGGTGGGAGAGGGAGTGGGAGAGGGATAGAGAGGGGGGATGGGAGTGTGTGTGAGAGATCTAGAGAGTAGAGGATGGGAGAGGAGAGAGAGGGGGGATGGGAGTGTGTGTGTATGAAAGAGAGAGAGAGTAGGGGATGGGGGAGAGAGAGTAGGTGGTGGGAGAGGGAGTGGGAGAGGGGGAGAGAGGGGGGGAAAGAGAATGTGTGTAAGAGAGAGAGAGAGAGAGAGAGAGTAGGGGATGGGAGAGAGTGTGAGAGAGAGTAGGGGTGGCAGAGAGAGAATGAGATTAGGGGAAGGGAGAGAATGTGAGAGAGAGTAAGGGATGAGAGAGAGAGAGAGTAGGGGATGGGAGAGAGAGTAAGAGAGAGATAGTAGGTGGTGGGAGAGGGAGTGGGAGACGGAGAGAGAGAGGGGGGATGAGAGTGTGTGAGAGATCTAGAGAGTAGGGGATGGGAGAGGAGAGAGGGGGGGATGAGAGTGTGTGTTTGTGAAAGAGAGAGTAGGGTATGGGAGAGGGGAGAGAGAGAGTAGCGAGAGAGTGAGAGAGAGAGTGTGTGTAGCAAATGGAAGAGAGAGTAGGTGGTGGGAGAGGGAGTGGGAGAGGGAGAGAGAAAGGAGGGGATGGGAGCATGTGTAAGAGAGAGAGTAGGGGATGGGAGAGAATGTGAGAGAGTAGGGGGTGGCAGAGAGAGAATAGGATGGGAGAGAGAGTGAGAGTAGGGGATGGGAGAGAGATAGTGAGAGAGAGATAGTAGACGGTGGGAGAGGGAGTGGGAGAGGGAGAGAGAGAGGGGGGGATCAGAGTGTGGTTGAGAGATCTAGAGAGTAGGGGATGGGAGAGGAGAGAGTGAGTGAGAGAGAGTAGGGGATGGGAGACCTGAGAGAGAGTGAGAGAGAGAGTAGGGGATGCAAGAGAGAGAGAGAGAGTAGGCAGTGGGAGAGGAAGTAGGAGAGGGAGAGTGAGAGAGAGTAGGGGATGGGAGAGAGAGAAAGAGGGGAGGATGGGAGTGTGAGAGGGAGAGAAAGGGATGGGAAAGGAGAGAGGGTGAGAGAGAGTAGGGGATGGGAGAGAGAGAGTAGCCCGAGAGAGAGAGGGGGGATGGGAGTGTGTGAGACATAGAGAGTATGAGATGGGAGAGGAGAGAGGGTGAGAGAGAGTAGGCTATGGGAGAGGGAGAGTGAGAGAGAGTAGGGGAGGAAAGAGGAGAGAGAGCGAGAGAGAGTAGGGGATGGGAGAGGAGAGAGAGAGAGAGCGAGAGAGAGTAGGGGATGGGAGAGGATAGAGAGTGAGAGAGTAGGGGATGGGAGAGAGAGAGAGTAGGTGATGGGAGAGGGAGAGTAGGGAGAGAGAGAGAGAGGGAGAGTGAGAGAGAGTAGGGGATGGGAGAGGAGAGAGAGAGTAGGGGGAGAGAGAGAGTAGGGGATGGGGGATGGTGGGATAGGGAGAGATGTGTTTTAACATAGAGCTTACGCACTTTATAGTGCATACGCACTATGTGAAACCACCAAAAAATGGTCACAAAGCAAGTTTGGGTCCCTTTTGATCCATATTTTATTTTTTGTATATTGTGCATTCTATTGTTTCGATAAAAAACACGAGTTTCAAGCTATTGGAAGCTAGCAAACACTATTTGAAGACTTTTTGAAGCTAGCAAACACCACATTCAATCGTTGGATCAGCTTTTTGAATATTCTTTCTATAGAAAAGGTTAGTGCAGTCCTTTTTAAATATTGTTTGTTGATATATAGAGGCAAATTTGATTATAATTTGATATGTTGTTTAATATATAGTGAATTCATTGAAATTTGTATGTTTGAATGAATTGTTATATGGAAATGGTTAGAAATTTGGCAAGTTGTTTGATATATATTGTGTATTCATTGAAATAATTGTAATTTTTATATGTATTTGAATAATTTGTAATTTACAAATTGTAAGTAATTCAGATGTTTGAATAATTTGACATGTAGAAATCATCATCATGCCAAGGAAGAAACCAAAAACTCAAAGAAATGAAGAGAGAGAGAGAGAGAGAGAGAGAGAGAGAGAGAGAGAGAGAGAGAGAGAGAGAGAGAGAGATTTGGCAATTAAAAGAGATAAAATAAAAATACTACGTGAACAAAGAAAATTCCAAAGCAATAATGAAGAATTGACTTTCCAAGAGGATCAAGAACCACCGATACAAAGAAACAAAGAGGAAGAATTGGAAAAACAAAAAGAATGAATGAGATTGTTATGCTCAAGAAGACAATTGAATTGTGAAGCTACACCATCTTCCAATGTTGGAGTCATATCATCCTCTCATGTTGAAGAGACACTAATTTGTAGATCCAACGATGTACACACACTCCATCATGTCATGTTGAAGGCACAACATCAACATATCAAGTAGGTGATATTCCATCTTTTGCATCTTATTATCAAGGCACATCATCTTTGGTTCAAGGTATGCAAAACACTCAACCTTATGTTAATGTTCAAAATGTTGAGGGAATGGAAGAGATTATAGCACCTTCTAGAATTCATTTTAGAAGACCAAAATATTTGATTTATATTGATACTAACATTTTGAAATCAATGCCTGACAAGATTAGCAAGCGTACTTGTCAAAAAAAACTTAATCATATGTGGAGATTATTCTTTGAAGAATTAGATATTATAGGTCAATGCCAATTATTTGTTGAAATCATGAAGAATTTGAAATTTAGGCCTATCATGAAGATTCTTGAGCTAAGAACGATGGACGATTCAAATGAAAAAAGCATTGTAAAGAATCTAATGAGTGCTTATGACAAAGTGGGTTTTAAATCACGCACCAAAGATAGTAATATCACAAGACAAGTACTTACATCAACAATAGTAAGTACCGAAATGAAAAAAGCTTGACTCATGAGAAAGACAACCAAAACATTGAAAATTGGTAGAGGTACTCTAAGGAGAGTCATGCTAAGGCGTGAGAGATTGGAAGATCCAACAAAAAATGAGTTATGGACATTTAGTGGTAGACTACCGCAAAAAGATAAAGAAATTAGTGAAACTTTGAAATCATTGATCAAATATTTTTGAAAAAATAACACGTGTTTTCCCTAATCAAAGAGATATTTTAAGAAAGAGGATTGGTAGCCAAAATCACAACCCACATGCGAAATATTTTTTGAACTCAACTCAAACACAATTTTTTGCAAAATTTATTGGTATGTATCCTCAAATTCGAATAAGTCAACGATTTTTTAAGATGAGTAAACCTTTTTATGTGAAGATAAATCACACACGCACAACTTGTTCTTGTAGGATACATATTGAATTTTCTAATGATTTTGATGTTTTTAGGTATATATGTGTGTTTTTTTGCATTTTAAGTTTATTTTGCAGGATTGTGACATGAATGAGCCACCAAGATCTTTAAAAAAATTTATATCCAACATTTTATGTGAAATAGGGGACAACTAACAATTTTTCAAGACGTCATGCTTGGATGGTGCATGCTTATTTTGTGGTTCTTTGCAACTTTTATCAACTTGTGAACATATGGATAGTACATATGCAATTGAAAATGAAATAGTAGATAACATAAAATTTAAGACTATGACATATGCTCTAAAAGATGAGAAACAGGGTAAAAGATGTGATTTAGTCATTGAAAAGATTTCAGTGTATGAGTTCATGAAAAATTTTCGTGAAAAGATTATTTACGAGTATGCAAGACATACACATAGAGCTCAATGATTGAATTTGAAATTCAAGTTGTGCAAGGATATGTTTCCACTAGATACCATTATTTTGATTGTAGAATTCACAAAGAACTGTACACTACAACCACAAAATGAGGTGCAAGCAAAGTATTATACTTCTCAACAGGTTTTTATATTTGTTCACATAACATTCATGCATTCACCTACAAGTATAGAGGATGACAAGAAGATTTTGAGAGTACCATTTTTACATCAACGATAATCGATCATATTCTACGGATTTTGTACATGGTTGTTTTCAACTATTTTATAGAGATTTGGCTAACAGGGGCATAACATATCGTTAGCACATTATTTGGTTAGACAAATGCACATCTCAATTCAAGAATGCACGGATGTTCAGTTGGTTGAGCAGGATGCACAAGTTGTGTAGAATTCAATATATGTGGAATTTCATAGAGGCTGGTCATGGAAAGGGAGAGCACGATGGTGCAGGTGCATGCATCAAAAGAGCCTTAGCTCGTGAAGAACTAAAGTACAAAGATGGAGCAATATTGATAGATGCAAAATCCATCATCCAGTGGTGTAACGCTACAATGGGTCCAGGTAAAAAAGGTGAGTCTACGGTTCATAGATTTTTTGGTTGATAGATAATACTAACATTGCACCATATGAGGATTGTGGCACACTAACAGGATCTAGTGAGTTGCACTTTTTTAAAAGCTCTAATGCAAGTTCATGGAGTATCTACACACAAAAAATGACATGCTATTGTCTATCATGTGCAGAGGAAAATTGGGATGACTGCGAGTCAACTGAATGGGTAGACAAATGGGATATACAGGTTTTGGACCCAATTGACACCTATCATCCCCTACAAGTACTGAAAATGGTAAAGATGGATTTGTCTATTGACTTTGACTACTTGTCTGATCCAGTGCAACTTGATAATATATATATATATATATATATATATATATATATATATATATTTGTAATTTCAATATGTTTTATAATTTTTACGTAAGTATTTTATGAATTAATGACCGCATTTTGTACATTTGTCACTACAGGCCATGTTTTTGTTGTTATTGCACCTGAAGACAATGAAGAAGGGACAGATTATTATTTGTGCTATTGTGTCCAAGCCAAACAAAAACTGGATCACTCAGTTATAGATGGTGAAGGTTTAGAGTACCATATAGTGTGCGGTGGTTGTAATCAGTACATGGCTTAGACGATATTCTATGAAGAACCCTAACTTGTGGTTATTCAAGGATTGACAAACAAGGAGGAAGATTCTTCATTATTCAAACCATGTTGTCGCATCAAATATCCACTTTATAAAATATGGTGAAAAACCACATAATAAAATTCTTTGAAAAGTTCGCGAGTTAGACCATGAGGCAATACTTGAGACATTAAAATGTAGAGCAAATCCAATTGGTTCATTAGATTGAATAGAGAGAGAGAGAGAGAGAGAGAGAGAGAGAGAGAGATCAATTGGATCCAAATACAATGTTGCAACCTCTCCACCAAGACTGTCCACATGACAAGGTGGGTATTGTTATTATGTGTAAGTGATAAGATAAGTTTAAATTATAGATTTTATGTTTTGATTTGTTTAGAATCTAGATACATTATTTGAATTTATATTAGATTCTTTAATAGGACCCATTTTCAGATTAGTCATTTGAATAAGTGAAAGTTTAGAATTTGTTGTTTAGATCAAAATGTAATGAAAGAACATGAAAATTGTTAGAATGTGAATGCTTTGTGATGTAAAGTCATTATTGTGTGCATGCAACTAGAAACTTGAAACTAGCGAAAGCAAGAATATAATGGGAGAAGTTTCCAAGACTCATCAAGCCATTCAGTAAGCTGCTTGATCATTGCTAAAAGCTCAAAAAAATAATTCTTTGCATTTAAAACATTGTTACCAATAATAATATTATGACTAACATGCTTTTATCTTTTATGTGTTTTGTCATCTATAATTATTTTAGATAAACTCCAAAACAAATTTATTTTCGAATCATAAACTTATAAAACCCATCTTATAATTTTTTTAGATGTTGTCTATTTGGAAGCATTAAGACCAAAGTGTATGATCTTCACTCCTAGTCACAAGATTTAAATTTTTAGCATATGTATGGGTTCAGGGGTCAAATCCTTTAAGGATGACCATAGGTTGTTATGTTTGTTCGCTCTTAATCTCAAGATTGTAAGGTTGTGATTGTGTGGAAGAATCCACACCCTTAAGGATAATCATAGGTGGTTCATCAAAGTTTGATTTGTAGCCTTCCTTTTTCCCTTTAGACTTAATCATGTTTATGTTCTCACAATTTGGCTCAATCATATGTAGTTGATCTTTGCATCCTATTTTTCTTCCTAGAACTTTCTTCTTGTTCATGCTTGGGTACTTGGGTTCATTGAAAACTTTATGACAGTATTAGTCATGAGTCCATCCATGCCAACTTTCTTATCATCAACGAGATCTTGAATGAGGTATTTAAGTTTCATATAATTTGATGCAGAGTACAACAATGGAAACACAACCTTAAGACCCAACCTCAAAACCAACACTCAAGATGTTCAAAGGATTAAACAATTGGTTTATTTCACTTCAACAAGTGTATACCTCTACAAGGAGCCACTATGAGGGTTTTAAGATTCACCATACACAAGTATGACGCAAAGCAATTTGACCCTAATCAAGCCTTTAAGGACAAGTTCCCTTAATTTGGGTAAAATAGGGATTTTATGGTTCCAAGCCTCACAACTTCCAAAAAAGGCTAGAAACTACTTAGTCACAACCCAATTAAGAAAAAGCCACCACTGGTTGCACTCCCAACAACCCACAACACAAATTGCAAGGAAGGACCTAGAATCTTATTAGGTCTCCAATCCCTGATTTTTGTCACTAACTTCAAAACTTTTCAAAAGACTTCAGGAACAAATCACACTTTTAGATACCCTTTTTCAAGTTCTCTCAAACCACAAAGTTGCAAAAATTGACTCCACTCCAGCATATCATAACCTTGACTAAGTCCACAAGCCTAATCAGTTAGGTTAGGCTTGGGTTTCAAAGAAAGAGGTTAGGAATGGGTGCATAGAACCAAAACTGCACTTCCAAGGTGTTCAACTAACTCAAGAAAGGACAATTTGTTTGATCACCAAGTCCTCAAAGTCTCTCCATCTCTTTATCTAACCCAATCTCTTTAAAACTAGTCAAATACATAGTGATAATTTGACCTAGGGCTTGCTCCCAAAATTCAATGCCTTCAATTCCTGTTACAAAACTGAAAAAATCTTATAGTACACATCCCTAACCTGCTTCATACAAGTGGAGAAGAAATTCCACTGGTGGATCAACAAGTTAGGGCCATTTGAATGCCAAAACCCTAAAATTGAGGGTTTCTCAAACCAGCAAGCTTATAAATTTGATTACTTTTGAAAGAAAAAGGATAAAAACTTCAAACTACTGTCAAAAGCCTTCAAACACTTAGCATCAACTTTTAGATCAGAAAGGTCATCATCCACCCCTTATTCTTCTGTATTATACTTGCAAAATGTCAAGAAATTGCACTGAAACAGGTATATTTTATTGATTTGAAAGAAAGTTTACAATTGGATCTTCCCTCTTTATCCATTTTTAAATGTCTCAATCCTAAATAGAATGTTTTCAACTATTCCACTCAACCATCAAATGGTTTGAGCCATTTGGGACTCCTAAACCAAAAATTTGTTTAGCAAATTGTAAAAGTTGTTGACAACTTTTAAACAACTGTTGCCGCTATAATAAGAAATGTTGCATTTAAACTTGATTAACACTTAGAAACCTTGTTAGGCTTCCAAACCCCTAAGACACACCTAAAAAGAAATGAAATAACTAACATGTCATCCATTAGGACCAAATGATGCCCAAGGTTTATAAACACACCAAGAGGTCTTGTGTCTTTAACAAAATGGATGGGTCATAGGGAGATCATGAGATATATCCCTTGACCTTATTACAAACAAATTGATGAATGAAATTTAGGTGCTCTACACCATAATTTTTAGTCTTATGACCCTTATTCCAATCATAGATGCAATAGTGATTGTCATTCCAAAATTTAGGCTTAACCTTGGGTTCATAAGGTTTGTAGTTATATGGTAGTGTAATGATCTTATTCGATATCAAAGTATTCAACACTAGTTCAAGTGAGTCTCCTAGAGGTGTACAGGTGTGTTTAGATTTGGAAACCCATGATGGTCTACCTCTACTAGAGTCATTATATTTGTTTGAGTCAATATTCTTGAAAAAGTATATTATTTTGTAGTTTGAATGTCATTGGTCAAGTTGATCACATTAGGCTCCTTAGTTTTGGGTTTGTTCACTATACCATCATTTACCACATTCTTTTTCTTGTTCCATGAGTACGATTTACCCTTTACATTATTGTTGTTTTGATCGTTGTTGTTCCAGTTTTGTCCTTTATCAATTGAGTTCACCCTTTTTAACTGAAACATCCTCAATTTGTAAGGAATTGAAAAATAGTTGTTTCCTAAGTTCATGTTGCAATTAAGGCACAAGGTTGTTGATAAATATATCAATCTTTTCAACTTCAGGGATTTGCCTTGGATATCATGAATAAAGCTTCCTCCATCACTGAAGAAAGGAAATAGAATATTTTTCTTGGTGTTGTTTGATGTTTCATAAGTCTAGCATAGTGATCGCATGTTGAATACTGTAGGAATAATGTTGGAAATATCTTTTTTCATTTTATCAAATGACATAAGTGGAGGATAGAATTTTGTGAACCATTCCATACCTTGCCCACTAAGACTTCTAAGAAAAAAGGCTTATGAGATAAGTGATTTCATGTAAGAATTTCATACTTAGTGCACAATAATCCCTAATATGATCATGAGGATCTCCACTACCATCATATTTTTCATATTTAAAAAATTCAACCTTTGGGGTGAAAGTGAACAATGTCTAGAAATTTAATTGGTAAATCTTTGAAAAAATTGTCATGCTTCTTCCATATAGGTTTGTTTTCCTTATTCTGTATGCTGTAACCATTTGTCTACCATCCTAGATAGGAGTTTGTCAATCCTCTTTTCATGCTCCTCGCTAGATAATGTCAATGAGACACTATTTTCAAATCTAGGTAAAGAGGGTGTATACTCACTAAAGTAGTAGAAAATAAATTAAAACTCAAAAAAATTTACTCTCTTCTAGGTGATATGTCAAAGATGGCCTTAGGTCACTTTTCTTAGTGAATCTTATATGTTGTTGTAACAGGCATGAAAGAAGATACAATAATTCAATAGGATAACTATAATAGACTTGATTTTCAAACTAGATTAGTAATATTTCCACTTTTTCAAAGTGATGATTTAAAAAGAGAAAAAATAACTTGTCCAAAGGTGTTTAAGTCATGGGTATATGGCCTATGTACAAAACTTGTGAAGCAAGCAAAAATAAGATAAAAAGAGCAATAAAAGTTATGCTAAGAAAGATGGACAAGTGAACACCCCACTAACTTACTAGTATAGACCAAAAATTAGAAACACCAAGTATAGGTTGCCCTAACCAACCAAGAACAAGTTTGAAGTTTTAGAGGCTTGGAACAACTGTCATTCGACGACAGTTACACTATGCACCACTTTTTAGGCATAAAATGTTGTCCTCTTGCATTTTTTCTCACATTTTCCCATAACATCAAGAAAATAAATTAAAGATTAGGATACTCATTTGGCTTCTCTATAACATATCAAAAGATGAGTTATGGTCATTTTGGACCAAGTCTCTACTTTTACACTATGGGCCACTTTTTAGGCATAAAAACTCCTCTATTTACAAAAGAACTATATGGAATAATTATCCTCCAACTATAAAAATTGGTAAAGTATCTTAATATGATCCTAAAGTGAGGATTTTTATACTGGATTGAACCCATCAACTCTCTATATGTGTTTTTTATGAAACCCTCACCAAACAAGGCTAAAAACTACGGCCTCTTCAAATCTGACTAAGAAATCACTTTCAAGAACTGTTAATTGATCATACACCATGTTTATGATGATTAATTTGAATTTTTTACATAAAACTATGGCCTCCTTTAGGTAGATCTCCCGCTGCTATACCTATGACATCAAATTTAATGCATTTTCATGCACCCAAGCACTCCAAACTTGTCCAGTTGGATGATCATTGGTGCAAGGCACCAAGGTAAATAGATAAGTTTCATCCTAGTTGTGAATTAGGAAAAAGTTTGCAAAATTATGTAATAAGACCCAAGATGTAAGGTCAATTGGACTGTAGGTGCCATTATAAGCCAGAGTGCCAAATTGAACCAAGGGGTCAAAAATGAGCAATATAGATGATTTTTCAAGGCAAAAAGAATTTTTATATTTCTTACAAGGTTATAAAGGTCCTTAGGGTCATTGGGTTAATTTTTAGGTGTCTAAGAGTTAAGATGTCAGAAATTGCAAAAAATTGCAAAAGTTGTCAAAGCAAAATTGCAAAAATGCTGACAAATTTGCAATTTTGTTGAAAAACCAAGTGTACGTTAAAACCACCATTTGAAATGTGGTTATAACCATGGAATGAAAGAATATATGTATGAGATGACTATATAGGCCTCACTGGGTGATGGTTGTATGAATTTGATGTCTTTTGAAGCAATAAAAACTTGATTTTCTGTCATTTTTCCTATGTTTTGTTGTTGTATAGACATGTACAGATTGGCACATGTGAAAATTTGATATGGTTGGATATGAATTTGAATTATCTTTCATTTTTATGTGGTTTGAGATTTTGATCTATTCATTTGCATAAGATATTGTCATTTTACTAAGGGCTACCTGGGTAAGCCTGTAAATTGACTAGATTGCACTTATGGCCCTCTAACTTGCAATCCAATGGTGGGATCTTGATGCCATTTTGTGGGAAGAAATTTAGGGGTGTATTCTTACTTATGGCAGAGTTTCAGGGGCAAAAAAGTTGCTTTACTATTTCTACTTGTAGGCCCTAGGCTAAACATCATTATGTGTTTAGCTCAATTTTGAAGAGAAATTGGTGTAAAACTCTCAAACTTATTGTAATGACCTAGGTGAAGGGTGGAATATATTTTTAGCATGGTGAGGAAGAGTCCCAAGTGATTGTGCTAATTCTGGAGGGCATTAATATATAGATTGGAAGAAGTTGCAAAGAAAGAAATTTAGTTTTTGAATCATTTTGACTGTTGTTTGCACGCTACATAAAATGTATGAACTTTTAGACCAGATGTGATAGATTTTTGAGATAGAGCTTTGAATCAGATTTCTTTTCCTTCTAGTCTCATTGTTCTACGTGTTTTCTAACTCAAGGTATTGCATTTTTAGTGAAACTAGGTTTTTAGGACAACATTTTGGTGCACACAGCAAAAATGGGCCTCTAACTGCAATTTTCTTGCTTGAAATTTCATGCCCACTTGGGAATTGGTAGTTAGTAGGGTCCTTTTTAAGATTCCATGGTTTCAAGACTGGAGGATGTGTTTTGTGATTTTTCCAATCAAGCCCTAGGTCAAGTACCATGAAGGATTTGACCTCTTATAGCGCGTTGATTTGTGAATGGCAGGAGTTTGGAAAATGGTGAAGGGCTGAGCATTTTGAAATAATTTATTTTAGTGTTGCTGAACCTTTTCCAAATCATAGAAGTGGAATCAAGTGAAAAATGTAAAAATTGCACTTTTTGTGCAAAGTTGCATTGTTGAAAGTTGTAAAAGTTGCTCAAATTTGCAACTTAGTTAAAAAAGGGTCATGGGATTGAACTATTTGTTTCGTTAGCTCCGAGTGGCTGGGTAAACCCTAGCCCCAATCTTTTCCCACCCCATTGAGCACTCGAACGTTCTCGAGCACGCTGAATCGAAACGTCCTTATGGGTCAGTAAATGCCATAGGGCAGCAATTTTTTATGGGGCATATCTCAGAGCTTGTGCAAGATATGGATATGATTCTAGATCCTATAGGATCGTGTTACAAAGAACTACAATAACCTCTCTCACTTTTTGGAGATCTCACTTCATTTTGATTTTGCGAAGCCATCTCCAGTGATGCTCAAACTTGTAGTGTTGGCCAGTACAAAGTTGCTAACTGTCAAATCTCCCTCACAGTTCATCGTGGGATTGAACTATCTATTCCATTAGCTCTGGTTGGATAGGTAAACCCTAGCCCCAAGCTTTTCCTATCTCATTGAGCACTCGAACGTTCTCAGGCACGCCGAACCGAAATGTCCCTAAGGGTCACTAAATGTCATAGGGCAGTGATCTTTGACGGGGCATATCTCAGAGCTCGTGTGAGGTATGGATGCAATTTTAGGTCCTATAGGACCGTGTTGTGGGGACCTACAATAACCTCTCTTTCTTTTTGGAGATCTTACTCCATTTTGATTTTGCGACACCATCTCGGGTGATGTTGAAACTTGTAGTGTTGGCCAGTATGAAGTTGTCAATTGCCATATCTCTCTCACCTTTTATCATGGGATCAAACTGTCTATTTCATTAGCTCTGGGTGGCCAGGTAAACCTTATCCCCAAGCTCATCCCATCCCATTAAGCGCTTGAATGTTCTCGGGCACACCGAACCGAAATGTCCCTAAGGGTCACTAAATGCCATAGGGCAGTGATCTTTGACAGGGCATATCTTGGAGCTCATGTGAGGTATGGATGTGATTCCAAGTCCTATAGGACCATTTTGTGGAGACCTACAATAACCTCTCTCTCTTTTTGGAGATCTAACTTTGTTTTGATTTTACGATGCCATCTCGGGTGATGTTGAAACTTGTAGTGTTGGCCAATACAAAGTTGTCAACTGTCAAATCTCTCTCACCTTTCATCATGGGATCAAACTATCTATTCTATTAGCTCCTAGTGTCCAGGTAAACCCTATCCTCAAGCTCGTCCGATTATGTTGAGCACTCAAACATTCTCGAGCACATCGAACCAAGACATCCCTAAGGGTCACTAAATGCCATAGGGCAGCAATTTTTGACGGGGCATATCTCGGAGCTCGTGTGAGGTATGGATGCGATTCCAAGTCCTATAAAATTGTGTGCAGAAGCCTACAATAACCTCTCTTGCTTTTTGTAGATCTTACTCCATTTTGATTTTGCAATGCCATCTCGGGTGATGCTAAAACTTGTAGTGTTGGCTAGAACAAAGTTGCCAACTGCCAAATCTCTCTCACCTTTCATCATGGGATCGAACTATTTGTTTCATTAGCTTTGGGTGGCTAGGTAAACCCTCTTCCCAAGCTCATCTCATCTTGTTGAGCACTCGAACATTCTTAGGCACACGGAATTGAAATGTCCCTAAGGATCACTAAATGCCATAGGGCAGTGATCTTTGATGAGGCATATCTCAAAGCTCATACGAGGTATGGATGCAATTCCAAATCCTAATAGGACTATGTTGCAAAGACCTACAATAACTTCTCTTTCTTTTTGGAGATCTTACTCTATTTTGATTTTGCAATGCCATCTCAGGTGATGTTGAAACTTGTAGTCTTGGCCAGTACAAAGTTGCCAATTGCCAAATCTCTCTCACCTTTCATCGTGGGATTGAACTGTCTATTCTATTAGCTCTGAATGGCTAGTAACTCCTATCCCTAAGCTCATCCCATCCTATCAAGCACTTGAACATTCTCAGGCACACCAAACTGAAACATCCTAAGGGTCACTAAATGTCATAGGGCAGTGATCTTTGACAAGGCATATCTCGGAGCTCATGCGAGGTATGGATGTGATTCCAGGTCTTATAGAACTGTGTTGTAGAGACCTACAATAATCTCTCTCTTTTTGGAGATCTTACTCCATTTTGATTTTGTGACGCCATCTAAGGTGATACTAAAACTCATAGTGTTGACCAATACAAAGTTAGGAAATGTTTTGTAAATCATTTGCCTCTCTATTTCACTATTTGAATCGATTCACACCTCCTCTGAAGGTTATGGGAACTTTCAGAGATTTGTAATTTGTTTCTTGCCAATAGTGATTTTTTTTAGTACCTTCTAACAAATGCATGAATTTACAGGTTCCAAAATTTGAAATGTGAGAAGAGCAGGCAAGGAAGTTGTTATTATCAATGGCATGTGAACAATGCATGCACAATTGTTTGTTTGCATTTATCTTTGTTTTTGAAATCTAATGGAGCCTCATTTTTCAAGGTCATGACAAGAAACTTCTCCGCTCAATTGGTGAGTAAAATTCGCGTATGAATGGCTTCCTTATTTACACTTGTAAATGAATAATTTTGTAAACATGATATAAAAAATCTTCTAGGTCTTCAAATCTTGGAGATACAAAAATCACAAATAGAAAACATCTTAAATTCTGGTTGCTTTTGTGTTTGTAAGATTTAGTTTTCTTCACCTTTCTATTACTCTTGCCAAGATTCAAAAATGCTCTGCTTCTCTTGTGCTTGAATTTTTTTACTGTGTATGCTCTGTTTCTAGAGTTTATAATTTGATTGCATCTCGTTATAATTATTCGCTTATTTTACAAATAAATCTAAAAAAGGAAAATATTTGAGAAATTAATGATTTTGTTTTATTTTGCAAAGAAAAATTTCTTTTGAGTAGTTCTATTACAACAATTAGAGTTGAAATAGTGACTTTAGTGGGAAGATTTGTCCCATGTGAAGTTTAAGTTTTCCAAATAGTAGGGTGGGAGTTGACTGGGTTTCCTTCAAAGGAGATGAAGGTCTACTTTTTGCTTTTCTCCTAGACCCTGTAAGGTTTGGTGAGAAGTTAAGGTCTTGTAATTATTGAAATATAGAATTAGGGATACCTTCCCTTTTTTGAGATCTACTGTATTGTCTAGAGAATACAAACTCCAATTTTCCCAACAACTCTTCACAGACTAAGATATTTGGGATTCTTGGTTTCTAGAGGTTATTCAGTTTTTTCTTTGTTTTTGTTGTTGTAGTTGTCTAAGAAAATCATCTATATCTTCTTCCTCCCTAAGAACTCTACTAGCTCTATGCTAATCTTCTCGAGTTCCCGTAGACTACCAAGTAAGAATATTTAACTGACTAAGAATATCTTCTTTCTTGTCATGAAAACCAATATTGGGTTCCAACATAGGTATAATATTTTCATGTACTTTGTAAAGAAGCTTTGAAAAATCCCTGAAACCTATCTCTAACCTGAGGAGCAACCTATTTATTCTTGGAGGAACCCTAATCAAGGGTTGGTAACTCATTTCTTGTACAAATCCATATTGTTGGAATGTATGCAGCAAATTGTGACTGTTTTAGCACAGATTTTACTAGTTTTTAATCTTGTTTGGAGGAAAATCACGTGGCTATTATCATTTTTTTGCATGTTGTAGTTGTCTTATTCTTTGATTTCCATTTTCCATCCATTAGTTATAGTTTGTGACCATGTTTTGAAAGGTTTTGTAAATTTCTTCAAAGATACCTGTCTACTGCCAGTTTTGGAGTTGTTTGTCATGAAAGGGTTGTAAGTCTTGTCTCCAACATGGAAATTCCATGGCCTTCTATATTTCAAGGATACAAACCCTAATGTATTATATTATGCAAGAAAGGGCCCTAAAAGTGAGTGAAAAGAATTCTTTGACCAAGCCCTGGGCGAGCTAGGCAATGCCCGGCTAGGGACTATCAGCAAAGAGAGAAATCTCAAGAGAAAAGCTTGAAGAATGAAGAATTTCCATTTTGAGGGATTGAAGAGGGGTATGAGGAGGTTCTAACTTGTGGAGGAGGATTCTTGATGAATTGTGGAAGGTGTCTTAAAAGTGGGGAAAGTATGTAGCTAAGAAAACCCTACCAAACTCTCAATTTTGGTATTTTTGTTGTATGGCCTGTACGCACCTTGAGACCCTAAAAATCCTTGAGCATGGTTCCTATGTATCAATTTTTCTTAAGGCTAGAGGTTTTGAAACTCTAAGACAAAGAAGCTATTGGCCCTAGAAATCCAGGTGGAGGCCTAATTAGGGACTCTCCTTGTAGCCCTTTTGTGAAGAAATCTTGAAATCGGGTACAAGCCCATTGTTGTTATCCATTCAAACATAGTACAAGTGTTCCAATAACACCTTAGGATATCATGGAAACCTTGGTTGGACTAGGGAGTGCTATGGTACCCTAGTAGACCTATAAAACCTTTGGAGGGATGTTGTTCCTAGAAGAGTAAGGGAGTGATGCTGCAAGTTTGGATCAATTAACCTGGTGAGGAGGTTGAGCAAGGTCAGGGGATGTTCTAAGTAGAAAGAGATCCTATAGACCACATAGGTGTACAGAAAACACCAAGATCCACATATAATATACAAGGTTGCACAAGGATAGGGGTACTTAAGATACAGGTATGGGTACGGGTACGGGTACAACTATTTTTTATAATAGGGGATGAGGGTACTTGGGTATGTCAAACTTTATTTTTAATTATATTGTTATATTTATAGAAAGTCTAAATTTATGATTCATGACAATGATTTTTCAAATCAAAAACAGTGATAAAGTTTACAAATGTAATGTATTGTTTTCAGTTTCAGATTTGTTATATGTTTGTAATAATAATTTATGAAAAATATTAAGATGCATAACATAGAAGGCATGTTTAAACATGAACAAGAAGATCATAAATCATATGACAATGACATATTGCAAATGATAAATTTCTGGCTTTAATATTGATAAAGTTTATTGTTGATCAATATTGTATCAAAGTTTCAAACTGATTAGGTATTGAATTAAGCTTGATAAATAAATAACAGAGAAGGAAAACTTTAAACATGGACCAGATCATAAATCATATGATGATGACATATTGGAAATGATAAACTTATGCTTAAATAGTGGTAAATTTTATTGTTAATCAATATTCTATCAAAGTTTTGAACTGATTAGGTATTGAATTAAGCTTGATAAACAACGAGCTGATACACAAACAAAAAATTGGAAAAAAAAATTTGAAATCTCAATCAAGGTCCTTAGCTATGATGCTCTCCATCGAGTACCTGGTACTTGGGATACGTGTACCCGATACTTGGGCACGTGGGTACGAGTACCAAGGGTGTGGGTACAAGTACCCATGCAACCTCATAATATATTATGATAACCAATAATGTCATACATGAACAAACATATAATATAAAATGATAACCAATAATGTCATACATTAATAAACACATAATATATTATGATAACCAATAATGTCATATATGAACAAACATATCATATATTAACCAATAATGTCATGCATCAAATAAATGTCATATATCAAATATAAAATATCATATATACATCAAATGTATATCGAATATGTCCACTGACATAAAATCCAACATTTATTTCTGCTAAAGCTTATACATGTAAGTCTATCAACTATATCTTCTCCTTTCCACGAGGGGAAGGAAATAAATCTCTAGAGGTCTTTGGTCATCGTGTGGAGGGAGATGATGGTGATGATGGGGTCTTCCTCACACGCTCACTCGTCCTCTTATTGAGGCTCTTCTCTAACTTGAGCTGATACAAACAAAGTAGATATGAATCAATAATTTTTATACATTGAAATCAAATATACATACACACAAAATTAATTATTTTCTTACTGCCATCAAATAGTCGCTCTACAAGTCCACTTCGAAGGCTCATGGACGATTGCGTGTAACAAGACCCTACAACATTTCAATCAATATAATCACTTATAAATTACATTAGAAATTTTGATACTAACTATTATAAAAAACAACTAAAACCAAGAAAATTCTTTCATACCTCAATCAATGGTTGTGAACTAGCCATAACTGTAGCCACTCCACGATCGATAGATTGTTGAAGATGAGGAGGAGTCTTAGATGTCAAGATTTTCATGTCATACAATACACGTTACATGTAACATGAAACATGAAACAAATATAATCAAATGAATTAAATTAACATGAAACAAATGTACCTCTACGAAGCTCGTAACACGTCTAGGCTCGAAGTCCGTAGTGAATGTCGATGGTCCTGTAGAGAACTGATGCACATGCATAAATTTTGTTGTCAATCCTTCATATGATTATTTAATAAATATATGTATTAATTTAAGTAAATTGATACATACCTCTAGACTCATCAACGAGATGAAAAATGGGGCTGGGGGATCGCTACTAGGGCCGCCAACACTCTGACCCTGAATTTTGAGCATGTGTCATTCACTATACATATGAAATGTGATCAAATTAGTTTATTATAATTGTATTTTACCTATGTTTCAATGCCAAATGTCTCATTCAAGAATTGATTAGTGACTAGCCCATCATCCGCACTATCTCCAGCATGACTGCCAAATGTACATAAGGATCCGCATGATGTGCACATGTGATCGCGACACATAGAAGGCTCATACTCAACTAATGGACTAGTGCAATGAATGAAAGTCTATGTCAAAGAATTAATAGTCCCTAGAGTGCTAGCCTCTACATGTTCCTTCACAACTGAAGGAATAGTTACATGCTCACCTTGTGGCTTGACCACAGGTGCCCTAACTACATTAGGGTCACGACGTGCCCTCGGCCTCTCAAATGATGACCCCCCACCTCCACCTTGAGATTCTAATATATCAAAATAATTGGGGATCTCCCCAAGGACAAACTCACAATACAATTTTTATAAGAAATACATTGGGACCTCATGATTATTGCAGGGAGGGGCATCAAAAATCATCCACCATCTATCCCAAAAATTATTTCTAATACCATTGTGTATGCACCAATGGATGGGGAACCATTTAGTTGTCTCTCTAATAGTATTTTGTTCACCAGGCTTTCTAAAAAATGCACAAATTCTACCTTTTGGTATATCTTTTTTTTTTACATCTTGATATGATAATTTGTTTGCATAATATCTTTTTTGTTCATCCCTCTTAACCAGCCAAATATCTAACTAACCACTAACAAAATCTATGTGAGTCATAATGGACTCGAGGGAGGATGCCAATTGATCTCTCATTGGATTGGTTTTTCCACAAGCTTTCAACCTACCAATGAGTGCTTATAATTCATTTTAGCCTCTTTCTATTTCATTTATTATGTTTTCTTGTGTGCTAGGAGGAGGTCTTCTAATTGGTGCAAGTTGCAAAATTTCTTGTTCTTGTTGTGGAGGGTTTTGATTATCATCTTGTTGAGGGTTTTGGTTTGGATATTGTTGAGGGTTTTTGTTTTGATCTTGTTGGAGATTTGTCAGTTCTTTATTCACATTTCTTGATAAGAAATCAATTGCAATCTAAATAAATAAACAAGTTTAAAGAAAAATTGAAAAAAAACCTACAAAAAAGTACAAAAAACATATAAAACAATACAAAAAGAAGGTTGGACAACATACGATGTGATCGCGATCTCAAACTTCGATGACAACGAGGCATATTGACGAGGCGAGTGGCAAAAATCTTCAATTTTCTCAATTTGTGTATGTGTTGTGAGGAGAGGAAGTTGGAAAATGAGAAAAAAATGAATGGGTTGCGAGTTTGCAGCCCATTTATAATAATTTGGAATTTTAAAAAGCATGTATGCGCTATTGAAAGTTAGAAAAAATAAAATGGGTGTCATCTTTTTGGCACCACAACTTGGTGCACTTACCCTTCTCTAGCATAATCTTGTCCTTCACTGAAACTTTCTCTCGAATCATCCCCCTGGTCCTATTTCTCTCCCTCTCCATTTCATTTCCATTATCTTCTGAGGTAAATAACTCCATGTAGAACATGGAAAATGTACTTATCTCACCCTTCTCATCAATCGATATGTCTTCATCTTTGAACACGTTAATCTTATCTCTTGCTTCTTTGGTCTTGAGAAGTTGAAATAAATATTTAGACCCCTTGTCCCCATGATCAAGCTAATTAATCCTAGCCCTAGTTTTAGTTCCTTGGATCCTAACATTATGAAATCTTCTCAAAGAGTCTCTTGTTGTTGCTAGAGCAGTTTGAGAGTTGGTGTTTACCAAGTCATCTTGCAAAATAGTTTATGCATCTAGTAGAGTCTTGTAAAGTGAAGCTTCATCTCTTCTCATGTACTTGGTTTTCTTCTTTCCCATGGTTTGAAAGAGCTTCTTCTAGCTATCTACCATGGTTGTCCATCTACTAGTAGCATTGGAGTGTTTTACAATGCAATGGAATGGTGGCAACATTCAAGTCATCATCTTTGAGCAAGGATGTGTTAAGGTCAAACATTGAGGATTTGGGGGCTAATGAAGGATGTTGCTTAATCATAAAAATAGTGTCCATTATTGGATGCAGTCTGAAAGGGTATAGGGGTGGACTTGCACACTAGATCCTTTCTCAGTTTGGAAGATAAAAATGTCCTTGTTCACATAAAATTTATCAAGTTTGTAGCATACCATCTTATTCCCCTTCTAAAAATTTGTCCATGTATACCAAATTCCCCTGTGTTCATTCTTTTCTCCAACAAATGGGTCAAATAGTTGGAGTTTCTTTATCATCCTAGTCCAAAAAAATCCTTCATCTCCCTTCCATTCAAATCTACATCTTACAACTTTTTCCTGCTACCTCTCAACCATATTGAAATCTCTAGCTAGTATCCATGGGACCTCCTTCAACTAACACATTTGATTGCATAGGGGGTCCTATTGTAACGATCATTTGGGTTATAGACTAAAAAAATACCAACTTCTATGCCTTGGTAATTAAGGATAACCCAAACCAACATGCTACATGATGAAACCCTATAGTCAACACCATCATTTTTCCACTTAAGGCTTATCAAAATGGTTGATCATCGCATACCGTTAGGGTGGTTGGAAAAGAATGACATGGCATCTTTCCATATGCACTTAAAGACTACATCAAGTTGGAAACCAACAATCTTAATATCTTGGAGCAAGAGAAAGTTAGTTTCCTAATGGTATCTCAAGAGTCTCTTGATGACATATTTCCTATCTAGGGTTTCAAGTCCTCTCACATTCCATTATATGTATTTGGTCATCATGATAGGGGGATTTTTTCTTAATCTCCATGTGACTCTTAAAACTCTTGAATCATGGGTCAAATCCTTTTCTGGATCTTAGTAGGTTTAGAGGGAGTGCAAGAAAGAGAAGCCATGCCTCTCTTCCTCTTGACCACCTACTCACCCTTCTCACAATCGTCTTCTATGATCAACTCTTCCATATTTTCAATAGATCCCCTCCTAAGCTTCCTAGTTTTCTTTTTGGCATTGAAAATAGATTTTTCCTCATCTCCAACCTAGTCACAAAGATCTAGGGGCATTCTCCCAACAACATCAATCTCCTCCTTATTTCTTCCTTTTGCATCCTCATCCCTAGCAACACTAATCACTAATGTAATCCTCTTGTGAGCATTATTATATCCAAGAGATAAGGGTGTATTTGAATGTGTCGAGATTACTATTAGATCAAAGTCATTAAGTTTATCATAAGTATCATAGGTTTTCATAATAATATCCAATCCTTCACTGCATCCCTCCTAATTAAGATTTTGACCATGGGTACCTAGGGCTAGAGGCAAAGCCAGATTAACCACATGATACATCACAACAATTTTCAAGAGAAGGGGGGGTGGTGTCAAGAGGGCCATTCAGAATAGACTAAACTTCTTCAAGGGGAAGGATTAGGTGAACAAAAGAAACATTCTGGAATTTCTCTCTAGATATCCACTTCATCTTCTCTAGCACAATTTGTTGTGCATTCATAGTGCAGTATTTAGGTTTATCTTGGCGGATCCCAAGAATTTTTTGGTTACAAGAAGGTAGTTCAATGGCTGGTGGTACATTTGCAATTGAAGTGGGATTTCTCCCAATGGGGGCTTTAAAAGAAGACTAAAGGATATCAAGTTCCACTAAAGGTTGATAGAGCATAGGATGATGGCAAATTACCAATGACATCCTTCCCATTTTTGACAGGTTGAACTTGGGCCTTGGAATAAGAAAGAGGTCTATTTGAAAGATGAGGGATAGCCTTTTTAATCAAAGGGAAGCTCTTCCTCAAATGTCCTTCTTTTCTACACGAAAAGCATGTGTTAAGCCAACCCTTGAATGAAATACAACACACATGGTGATGACCTTGAATAAGGGTACTTCTTTAGGGAGATTCTTACTTGGATCAATTGCAATCAGGACCCTCACATCTGTGTGAGATAAAAGGGTGGAGGATAATCCATATGTATAACCTTGCCAAGGAGCTTGAAAAGTTGTGGTATGAGGTTCTAGAGAAAGAGCATTAGGTTACTAATAGTAACCCATCTTGGAGAAGAGAGCTAAGATTTCGGCATTAATAGCATCTCAAGTCCATGGAATAGCTCGAAAGTTGGAATTTCCTATTCTCCCAAAATTACTTATCAACTACATTCTTTTGGGATTTAGGGTCATCGAATAAAATAAGGAAAAGGCCTTTTTGAATCATTATGAGAAAGGAAAAGTGATACCCTAGTTTTTTATACCAATTGTTATGCAACCATTCATTAAGGAATGCTCTCATGAGGATTTTTTTGAGTTCTTGACTTGCAAGAAATATGGTTGTATTTCTAAGTTTGGAAATTTCACTCTCTATAGCCTTATTCATTTGGGAATTAGGAACAAAAGAATACATATAGGAGGAAGGATCCTTACCTAAATCTTGTCCTTTGCATTCCCTATTTCCTTTTCTTTTCCCTGCCTATTCGAACTTGGCTCCATCTGGAATCACGAGTTCATTTTGTAGGGCTTGAATGTGAGGCTTTGTTTGCGCTCCACTATGAGAAATTGAACTTTGTAGGTGTGAAATATGTATTTCCTAATAAATACCACTTAGAGAGGTGTTGGTCATTAATACCTACCAAATGAACCACTCTCATTAGTGCTTACAGGGTGTTGAATCAAGAGGAGGATGGACCTCTACCCTTTGGAAGGCCTCCTTGATTTTGATGAGTGACTATATGCACGAGAAATTTGTAGTTGCAAAGCACCAAGGTTTCTTTTCTTTAAAAAAATCATTTATAAATTACTTTGATTATTTCCATTGGTTTTATATCCAATTAAATGGTAGGTAATCATGATTCAATATACATGTCTATTATATGTCAAACATTACTATAATACAACATCAAAAAAAAAAATTATTATATATTTGCATTCTTTAAGAAAAGAATGCACTCAATCACACTTGAATCACCATCCTCTCTCTTCAAACTTTCTTTGAAACTCAAGAGACACCTAAGTGATTCCCTCAATGCTATGGGCCATGAAACACACCTTCGACTCGGTTAAATTAGACCTTCTAGACACCAAGAAACACTATTGAACAAGAAATTGCAAATAAGGAGGCACCCAAGGTCCTAATCCTCTTGTCAAAGCACTAGCACACTATGAAGATGATAAAATTTAATGTAGTAGTCTACCCTTGATACAATATTCAAATACATGCATCCAATTTTCATGCTAACATTATTTGGGTCAAATAACTCATGCTCTCATCCTTTGAAACATGCATACATCTTGTCCAGTGAGTTTCCTAGTTGGACTAATTGGTCCCCTACACAAGTTGAACATGATAATGAAGTCCAAATACCTAGAAAACACTTGAAAAAAAAAAAAAAAAATTTTAAAATGTGGAGACAAGATTTGAAAAGTGTCTCCAATGCACTCAAATTTTGCCTAGATTCACGTAAATTAATTTGAATTCGAAGAAAAGAATGATAGGGGATGTTGGTTCCTCAAATTGTTGGTTGAAAAACCTATGAGCCTTTCTTACTCAATTGTGGGTAATTCAACACAATTTGGCCAACAACTAGGATTGATGCTTAATGATCAAACCCTCTTCTCTTCATACTTTTTTGACCTAGCAGGTATGCCTTGTGTAAACTATTTAATCATACTTATGCGGATTTCTTTAATTGATGCTCTTGAGATTACAAGTTATTCTCAAGGAAAAATCAAACCTTTGAATACTTAGAATGCTTTAATGAGTATTTTATAATTTGAAAGTGCAAAGCACTCAAGAGTATGACAGAGAACTCCACCAACTATAATTGATAATGAACCTTAGTGAATTAACTCATACCAGTTACTTATTCCAAATGGTTAGAATAGAGTTAAATTAATATTAACTTCAAGCTCATCAAAACTCTTCAAAGACAACGTGCATTTACCATCAATCACCAGACATAAAACTTTAACATGAACACTAGCTCAATTATTTTAAACTTCAAACTTGGAAGACCAATTAAACAAAAAGCACAATGCTTATGATTTTTTATTATCAAGAGACTGTATCAAATTTTAATCTATCAATGGCAATGTGAATCTGAGAGGACAATCTATTAAGTACAAGTGAAGATTATTGTGCGCTATTTTTATAAAGGAAAACATACTATTTTTTTAAAAAAATTGAAATAGGAATACAACTAAGTCATGACTGGTTGCAATGTAGACTCAAAATTTGTACAGATTATATGGTTTTGTGATATGCCCTGATTTGAACATATTTTTTCTATATTCTTATATATATTAATTGCTATCTATCTAGGTTCTTGGTACCTCTTCTTATAAGAAATAAAGAGGTGCAAAAAGAAGCTTCAAACCCTTCAAAGATGCTTAGCTAAAACTAATTTCAACCAAACATAATATTTACATATTAAAAAAAAAAATCATAATTATTGTGGAAGAAGGTTGTGGAACATGTCTAGCATATCATAAAGGTAAGCATTATCACCTTACTATTTCCCTCATTTGGATAATATTAGCTCAATCTCGACTTTATCTTCCTCCAACTTGAGTTCTTTGTAGTCCCTCACATAATTGGCATAGTTCTTTCTAAGATCCCACACAACCATGTATATGATGTTAATAATATCAAATTGGTCCTCTTCTTTAGGAGAAAGACCTAGTTGTGTGATTGGTTTTGGTTCCTGGCCTACTTGATGTTCTTGCACTAGCAATCCCATTCTCACACCTACAATTAAAAATTTTCCAACCTGAAGAATGTACTCTTAAACTTTGCTTGCAAAATCAACTTGCAATGAGGCCTTAATAAAATAATAGCATTTAATGACCCATTGACTCAAAAATTCTATTAACAACATTCCACACATGTTTGGCTTGTTGATGTACAAAATTTATGTCTTTTCCAATTAAAATTTACAAAATTTGCTTTGTACTTTTTAAGATATCCTGACAATGGTCATTTCACCTTTTCGCATGCTTATCTGGCTACATCCTTTGAAACTACGATGACCATAATGCATTTAAAACCTTTTCATTTTTTGAGGCATTCCCTAGACACCTCCTATGATTTGGTAATAATATCATGTAGTTTCACTCAGCACCATTCATTCTCTCCAAAACCTTAAAAATTGCCAATTCACAAACTCTTGAAAACACCCATTGCAAAGTTATGAAAAATCTCTATTTTGCAAGTCTTAACAGGTTCCCTTTCCAAAGTCACAATTTTGCATCACTCTTATGAAGCTTCTTCCAAAACAACAAAAATTATGTTTTTGGACCATGCCATGCCTGCTCCTTGTGATACGGAAAAATGTCTCCATCTCACACCACCCTTTATACTATGCTTGCAATTTTTTTATTTTCATTGTTTTGTTGGCCTCTCACACTTGTCCTTTCAAAGTAGCAAAAAGTGACCTTTATGAAGCTTTGATGTCAATTTAGTATAAAATTGAGGGTTCCACCGGTGGCTTTTTCTGGGGATGCATATTTCTTTGGAATATGACAAGAATCTAGTTATCTCTGGGAAGATATAATATAGAGGAGAAGATAAAAATTAAAACTATCTAGTAATACAAAATGGAAGAGTCCATTTGAGCTAAGAAAAAAAAGGTTTAAGGAATCACGCATGCATGGGAAATTCCATAGGAAATAAGGGTTTTCTTCATCCATGTCAGAAATGATAAAAGGGCCTAACCATAAGGCATCAAATTTTCCATGTTTGTCTTTGTTCTGATCTTTGACATCCATTTAAACACCGAATCTCCAATTTTTAAATGATATTTTCATTGATCTCTTATCATGAAGGATCTTGATCTATTTTTCTTTTTAATATTATGCTCTAATGTTGATCTTTTAATATTATCAAACTCAACTAATGCATTAATCATTTCTCCCATGAAGTTAATGTCTTCAAGATGTTCCTGTATCATAAACCTATACATAGAAGTTTGGCTTCTTTACTATAAACAAGATTAAAAGGGGAGAGTCATGTGGACTTCTTCACTGTGATTCTATCAGCCTATATTGCCAAATTCAATTAGTCTCCCAAGCCTTTTTATTATTGTCAAGCATCTATTTGATGATTTTCAATAGATTCTTATTACTTGGTTTTGCTTGACCATTTCCTTGGGGGTGATATGGAGGAGAATATGAAGTAATTATACCATACTTATGACAAAATCAGAAAATTTATCCAATCTAATGCACATTCCATTATCTATAATATGCTTGTGAGGGACTCCAAACCTAGTTATAATATTCTCCATAAAAAATGTGATCACAACTTTGCTAGCAGATTGCTTTGTAGGTATGGCTTCTACCCATTTACTAAAGTAATTAGTAGCCACAGGAATCCAACTATGTCCTCTAATGAACTTATTGGTGATTTCTCATATGAAGTCAATCCCCCACATTTGGAAAGGATCTTGAGCTTGTAAGGTCCTTAAGGGAAGAGCTCCATTATATTTTAGCTTTCTAGAGAACTTTTGACATGCTTCACATTTTATAGAATAGGCATGACAGTCCTTGAATATATATAGCTAGTAATATCTTGGACGCAATATCTTATGGATTGTAGTCTTGAGTGAAAAGTGACCATCACAAAGTCCCTCATGGAACTCTTTCAAGGTAACTTCTTCTTGATTTGTGTCCAGACAGAAAAGCAACATAGTGTCTTTTTTCCTCCAATAAAGATCTCCCTAAATTAAAACATATTTTGATGCATGCAGTTTTATAGTCCTTTTTTGAAATTTTCATCTATATTTTTATGACATTTCATGTGCCTCAAATAGTAAATAATTTATCTACACTAGGGACAATTTTCAATACAAACAACTATATTTCCAAGGTTTACTTGATTCACTTGTACTACCTCTAAGTTAGCATCAATCATAAGTTTTTGTAACCCTTGGTCTCTTATGAACTTTTTAATCTAGATTTTTATGTTAAATTTTTTAATTTGATTAATCCATTTGCATCTCCTTCCTATACTTTCTATTTGTTTGAAAATATCTTTAACAATAGCATTTGGCACATTTACATTCACTTCAGGACTAACTAGATTTGGCCTACATAAATTTACATCTTTCACTAGTGCATAAGGTTATTTCTCATTTATGTCATAATTTACTTCATAACTTTGCAAACTTTTGCTAAAGAATGCAATTGGTTGTTTATGTCCTCCATTTTTTTGCAACAATACAACAACTATTGTATGATATGAGGCAAAAGAGAAAATCAAAAACGATTTCTTAAAATCAAGAGCCTTTAGTATTAGTGCCTCGTTGATTACCTTTGTTATATCAAAGAAAGCTTACAATTCTTCATCATCCCATATCACTTTAGATCCTTTCTTTAACATCTTGGAAATAGTTTTGACTATCTCTACAAAGTTTGAAACAAATCTTCTCACAAATTAATTTTCCCAAAAAATGCTTGAATAGCCTTAACTATTCTAGGAACCTTTATCTTGTCAATTGTTGCCACTCTTTTAGGATTTATTATGGCTCCATCCTTATATATAATATGGAAAAGTTTCCCTTTTGTGACTCCAAACTAATATTTTTGGGATTTAAGGACACTTTTTTCTCAAGGGATCCTCTAAATATTTTCTCTAAAATGACCCTCTACCCTTTTTGAATAAATAGTGAGGTCATCCTAATATAGTACTGCAAGGATGAAATCAATTAAACCTTCAAAAGAAACATTCATAGCTCTTTGAAAAGTAGCCCTCAATTGGTTAAACCAAAGGGCATCCTTGCATATACATATGTTCCCCATGGATTGGTAAAATTAGTTTTGTATTTCTTTGATTCCCTCACTTTGAATTGGTTGTAACCTGAGAAGCCATCAATTATAGAAATAAGTTAACTCTTTATAATAATTCTTCCATGTTGGGAAGAGCATAATTATCCTTTAGTGATTAAATACTTTAGATTTCTAAAATAAACACATAATTTGGTATCCCTGTTCTTCTTTCTTATAGGAACAAGATTGGAAACCCATGTAGAATGTCTAATAGGTATAATGATCCCAACATCTCTCATCTTAATCAATTCCTCCTTCATCTTTAGTGTTAACATTGGATTTATAGGTCTTTGCTTTTGTCTGAAAGACTTAGTATCTATCTTCAAAGGTATCTCACATTGGAACAAATCATTTACTAGATTTTCTTAATAAAGAGATGAGGTATGATCTAACCTTAGGCGTTGGTCTTTTATCAATAAATATTTCCTTTAGGGAATTTTCATTCCCAAAATTAACTTTTTTAAGTTCTTCTCATATAGTAGTAGGCTTCTATGTTTTGAGATTCTCATGCTCATCAAAATTCTTTCCAATGCTACTAATCCTTTGGGTATTTAATTAAATCTGAGCTAGACAATTCGTTCACCAAAAAAAGTTTCTTTATCATCTTGATTCTCCAAAAAACTATTCTAATCAATTTTTTGATCTTGATAATGTCCTTCACATGTCAAAAATTCAAGCAAGTCTTTGTTATCATCAAAAACTTGCCAATTGTGCACATTGACTAGTATAGATGGTATATTCTTCATTTCAACCTGTATAATTTCTTGTAATGGAATCTCAATTTTTCTAATAGATAACTTATCCATCATATGAGCTAAAAACAATTCACTCCTATCAATCCACTCTATTGAAAATGCATCAAAGGATTCAATTAAATCCCACACATGGTTTTGTACTGCTTCAATCTTGAATTCTTAGTGGTAAATTGACTTCTAATTTGTGACACTATCAGTTAAGAATCTCCCAAGACCAATAAGCTTTTAGTCTTGTTCATTTTAGCTATATTTAATCCCAATATCAATGCTTCATATTCAATAATGTTTTTAGTGCATTCAAAATTCAAGAAGGAATATTTGAAGATTTATTTAGAAGGAGATGTAAGAATTACTCCTGCACCATTACCTTCCCTACTACAAGCTTCAACAAAGTTCATTTTCCAAATTCCATGACTTTCTTCGTGTGGATAGATTTCATTGAATTCATCAGTGCATTGAGTTGGTTTACTTAAGTTTACCTTGAAATTGTCTATATTAGTTTGATAGAAGTTAACTCCATAATCAAGACTAAAGCTTTCCACTAGATATGTGAATCTTGGCTCCTTATCAATTCTGACATATCTTCCATTTATAGGAATAGTCGCATAGGATAATTCTAACTAGATGTGTCCTCTAACCAAGTTGGACCATTGTCTTGAAAGTAACATACCATAATAAGTCGGTATTTCCACCACAATGACATCCATTTTGTATGATACATCAGGACATGAGAGAAACTTGAATTGAATGCCTTTCATGATTCCTACCACTTGTACTAGTTAGTTATTCATTACATAGCACTTAAAAGGTTTTTCCATGTTTAAACCCAATTTTTTCATGACATCTACAGGCATAATATTCATTATAGCACTTGAATCTATCATGCAATTCCTGAATAATTTATTGTTAATTAACAAAGTTAGATAAAAGGGGTCTACATGTGGTGAATTCTCATTTATATTTGTCTCCGAGTAAATGATTGGTGCATTATTAACATTTCTCTGTCCTAAATTATCTTCCTTGTTTAACTTAGAGAGAAGATCTAAGACTTCCTTTCCATACTCAGGGATCTTGACAATTTCAAAGAATGGAACTAGAATTTTTATTTATGATAAAGCATTTGAAATAAATGAGTTGGCTCTTATCATCTTCTTTCCTATTATTTTCATATTAAGAGGATGAGTTTCTTTTGTTTGTTTCTAATTTGGTAATTTCTTCTCATTATCATTTTTATGCAAATCAATATGTGGCTTGTTAACACTTACCCCTAGTTATTTCCCCCTTTTAGGATTTATAGTCTTGTTTCTCAACCTATAACTACTTAAATGGCTTGTTCCACTATTGCAATGTATTAAGCTCTTCTTTCTTTTTCAATTGATTTCCTTACCCTTGGATTTTCCACTTCATCAAAGAAAACATTTTGTGAGCATTGTTGCCTTGCCATCATCATCTCAATATCATAAATGTATTCATCTTCTAAGGAATCATCATCTCCCTAGAGTGGTTTTGATGGAAAAGTATTAATAGTTGGTTGCTCTTGTTGTTGCCCCTCTTCTTCTAAAATACTATGACCAATAAAACATTGATTAGGAGCATGTAGCAACTTACAAATTTTACACCAAGGACCATTTTCTACACAATTTTTATTTGCCTTTAAAGTTTCAGTGGTTTCGATGTTCCTTGTAGGTTTTCTATCCTTTCAATTGGTATTCTATGGAATATCTTGCAATCTAAATTTGTAAGGCCTATCATTTCTATTAGATTTGAAAATTCTACTTTTATTTCATTTAATTTGTAAATCTTTGGTCATATTTAGTAATTTATCAATTTTATCCTCATCCTTATTTTGTTTTGGAGCTTTGGGATTGAATAACTTGGGATCCTCTCTTTTTCCAATCTTAGCAGCAACTTTCTTATCATTCTTAATAGTTGTTGCAATTTTGAAAGCTTATTGCAATGTGTTGGGCCTATGACACCTTATCTCATTGTGAGTTTTTCTATCAAAAGCACTTAAGTAAAAATTTATCAAGAAAGAGTCTATTGAGTGGATATCACTTGGTATCCTATTGGAAACCTTATTTAAAAAAATATTGAACTCTATCACTGATTCATTGGAGTTCTTCTTTATGCTTGTTAATTTATGAGAGGCCACAGATACATCATATGTTCTCCAAACTGTTCGATAAATAAGTCTAAAAATTCATGCCAACTAGAAATAGAACCATTAGGAAGTCCTTTATACCACTCAACAATATCATTAGTGAAGGATTGCACAAATAGTTTCATAAACACATCCTCATGATTTTCTTCTAATTGATTCAGCAAATTGAGTCTCCTCTCCGGAAAATTTTGGGATTGCAGCTCTTAACTCATTTCCTATAGGATTTGGATACTCTACAATTCCTACTAAATAAAGTTGACTATATCTTTCAATCACCATAGGATCTCTAGTCCCTTGTCCTATATTCATTCGACGTTGATTTATCCCCCTTCTGAATGTTTGCTACATTTTGTTGATTGTTCTAAAAATTATTCCAAGTATTATTTGCATTTCTATTCACCCCATTGTAGTATTTATTATTGTGAGATTCATTTCCCTCAATTTGATTTTGCCTCTAATATCTACTAGTTTCCCCTCTTCTATTTCTTTTATATAGGGGTGTTAATGTGAATTATTATAAATAAAATATGTATCCTAATGAGACGGGTTGTTTTTGGAAGACTTATTAGCCTCCTAGTTTCTATTGTCATCACCTTTCAAGATTAGGAGTAACAATTTCATCTCTTTTTAAGCCAATTCTTTCAAGCATCTCATTAGAAACCCATCTCAAAGCCTTGATTTCCTTCTTGGGTGAAATTGTAAAAAATATCTGAAAAGATGCATCTAGTTTGTGGGTATCTTCTTCATTTTCTTATTTATCATCTTCTCCTACTTCATCTTCAACTTGGTACACTTTTGGTTGATTCTGATCATCAAGGGTCCTTATGTTATAAAAAGAATTTTTCTCCCTATCTGAATTCTTATCACCATATTGTTCATCTTTAGTAAAAGGTCCATTTCCCCTATCATTAAATCTCTTGTACCTATTATACAACATGTCTGATGATTGGCTATTTTTTTCTTCTAGTTCTCTTTTTTAGAGTTCACTCCACAAATTATTTCCCTTTGTGGATAGATCTCCTATGCCACATGCACTTTATAGACCAATTCCCATAACTTCCCTTCCTCTCAAAATGAAAAGTCTAATCATTTATAAAAAAATTACATAGAGTCACTACCTCTATTTCAAGGAAATTTTTTATCACCTATTATGGGATTCTTCTAGTAGAGAACTCTTTAAAATAAAACTTCCACTTCTTTTGGTCGATGAAACTGAAAAATTTGGGTAAATTCACAATGTTAATTGTGGGCAACTCTCCCTAGTAGATTTGCTAATTTGATGGTTGAAAAACCTATGAGTCTTTCTTACTCAATGTTGGGTAATTCAACACAATTTGGCCAATGAATAGGATTGATGCTTAATTATCAAACCCTCTTAAGGCTCTACTGACCTTGGCGGGTATGCCTTGTGTAAATTATTTAATCTTACTTATGTAGATTTTTTTTAATCGATGCTCTTGAGATTGCAAATTATTATCATAGAGAAATTAAAATTTTGAATACTTAGAATTTTTTAATGAGTATTTTATAGTTTGAGAGTGCAAAGAACTTAAGTGTGACAAAGAATTCTACAATCTTTAATGGATAACAAACCTTAGTGAATTAATTAAGACCATATTCTTATTCCAAATGGGCATAGTAGAGTTAAATTAGTATTAACTTTGAGATCATCAAAACTCTTCAAAGATAGTGTGCACTTACTATCAATCACCAGACATAGAACTTTAACACAAAGCCTAGTTCAATTATTTTTAACTTCAAACTTGGAAGACCAAATTAAACAAAAAGAACAATGCTTGTGATTTTTTATTATCAAGAGACTGTATCAAATTTCAATCTATTAATGGCAATGTGAATTCGAGAGGACAATCTATTAAGTACAAGTGAAGATTATCATGCATGGTGTTTAGAAAGGAAAACATAATATTTTTAGTAATTTTTTAAAATGAGTACAACTAAGTTGTGACTGGTTGCAATATAGACACAAGCATCCTCAAGACACCACATGACATGAGCTAGGTTAATTTTAAGCACCAAATTTCAAGTATTTTTATTAAGGAAACAATTATATACATGCTCTCTAAATCTATAACCTTCATAGTAAACATGCTTGATACCAATACCAACACACCAAAATTAATACAAATACATAATAATATTCAATTACATCAATTTCCCCATGGAGTGTTTAATGATACAATTACAAATACACAAATATTTTGAGTCAATTACATTCCTTGCATCATAGCATGAAATGAAGAGTGAGAGGTACATAAAAGAAGAGTATGAATAATGAACTATCAATCTAATCCACAGGTCCAAATCCATTGGTCCTAATTGGTGGTTTTATTTTTTATCTAGTCATGTGGAACCCTCAAGTCAACACCATCATGCTTGAAAATTGTTTCATGGTCTATATAGTCATACAAAGAACACATGCAAGGATAAGCTTTGCACAAATGTCAGTGTGGAGTAAAAATTCAACATGAATATCACATTCCAAACATGAATTGCAATGCACATGAAATTGAAAAGTGTCAACACCAATACATAACCACACCATAGAAAAAAAAATGGGAAGTAGAGGATTCAAATAAAAAATAGTCATTGTAAAAGAATACTTGGACACAACCTTAACTAGAAACAATAAAGAAAAGGAGGCACCAACAAGAGAAGCATGAAAATTTCCGCATGCAATATGTCATAATCCAATAATCAAAATTAACAAGCAACAATAAATTCATAGCATTCTACTTAATCTACTAGGGCCTAGATAAGATTGTGCTAAGTGTATGGAGTGTCATCATGAATGTTCATGAGGATGCACCATACATAACTAAGTGCTATCTCATATAAATGAGAATGATGATCATGCAAGAACTAGTTCCATATATGTGGGCATAATACTTTGGGTAGTGATTGGTGCCTACATGTGTGCATGCCTTCCTAATTCACCTTGGTGCAATGCCCCACCAAGGAACTTTGGAAAGGGACAAAAAATATACTAATAGATGTCTATTTTTTATTTATTTTTTATTAATATTAAACATATGCAACAAAAAAGGACTTTAGCTCAAATCTAAAGATTAGATTGAAAAACTATTGCATGACACTACACAAGTAGATGTATAAGAGGCAAAAAATTTAAATTTAAAAAAAAAAAGGTCCTCAAATACCTTGGACGAGGTGGACAAGGTACTTCGACTCACTGGAGACCCCCCCTAAAACTTCAAAACTTAACTCACATTCCTTGAAATTTTAAAACTTAACTTAGAAGACTGGGCATTTTCCTATGTCTTTGGCATCATGAATGCACTATTAAGGAGTTTCTTGTACTCCAATACCAAAAACACCAACCACATTAGCTCTATACCTTCTTAAATTAGTGTCTATGATACAAATAACTACATAGTGAAATTTGAATAGGATCAAATGAATACTCTGTTCTCAAAATCCTCTTTGAATTAGAGTGCAAGTAGAGGAACTAAAATATAGAGGGAGGTCCTAAAAGGATTATGCACTTATTTAGTAAGCATGAACACTTATATAGATTGGGCAATGAACTATAGTCTAAAATTCATGTGTAGTGAGGTTGTAGACACTAAAACTTGGTTTGGGATTCCAAGTGATGAGGATGAAGACCCTAAAATATAGTTAGAGACACTGATCTACATAGAAACTTAAAAAAACAAGAAAAAACTTGTAAATGGTGATGTCTACAAGAACATAACTACTCTACCTTGTCCATGAATGCATGACCAACCAATGAGATAACTAAATTTAAACCTAGATGAGTCCACACAAAACACATATATTTAATTTAGAGTATAAATAGAAGTGTTCCTAAAATAATCTTCAAGATAGTAGATGAGATCATAAAGAAGAATGCAAATAATAAGCATGCTCAATCTCTACATCAATGCATGTAAGCCACTTCTAAGATATCTCATCATTTCATTGTTACATTCCTTTTATAGTGAAGGTTAACTTAACATAATTATGTTATTACAAAGCATAATTAATGAGTCATGAAGTTACACATAAGCATGAACTAGTATACAAATGTGTACATGAGATATATATGGGAGGAGGAGAAGATGAAGCTCAATGTTGTATCTCTGATCCACAATAGTGGTAAGAAATGTCACCCAACCATGTTGTACATGTAGGTATGCACATCCATTTTGTGGAGATGAACACATAGAAAAAATACAAAAAGAAAATTAACACTTTGCAAGAAGTCTCTCTCTCTCTCTCTCTCTCTCTCTCTCTCTCTCTCTCTCTCTCTCTCTCTCTCTCACACACACACACACACACACACAAATCATAGAGAAACAACACCATTCACAAGATCATAGAAGAATCCATCATAATCACATAGGATATAATACAACATGGGTTCTATTTGACCTATTATGGGGCCAGGTGATAGGCAAAGCCATAGAGAAGTTTCATCACATATGAACATAGCTTCTAAGGAATGAATGACCCTCTCAGGTAAATTAGGAACCCATTGTCCATAAGTTACCTCTCTTGGGAGATCTCATCTTCCCATAAAAATAAATAATGTATAAGGAGAAACACATAACATATCCTTAGATATCTTGTTTCACATTTTTCCTATCATGCCTAAAATACAGGGTTCAAAACACACGCCAATATTTTTTTTCAACAATTAAATCCACAAATTTGATAAGTTTTAAATCAGTTAAAACATAGGTACACTAAAGATAGGACATGTTCTCCTATCAATAACTTGACTCTCCATTTAGGTTTTAAAAACAAAGTGAAAGGTTCGATTGTTAAATTTAAATTTTCGTTTAACAAATCGATTATTAAAATTTTTTAAAGTAATTTAATTTAAAAGTCTAAACATTAATATGTCTTTAAAGTTGACTCACAAGCTAATTAACAACTCACTCAAAACATAATTTTCATCTAATTTAAAACATATTATATTAGCCATTTAAATATTAATAAGCAAAATTATTCATGAACAATATATTGTAATCATTTAAATAATGATCTAAAAGAGTACAAGTTCAATTATTTCATCGCATAGTAGTCAAAGAACTAATTACTATTATAATGTGTATAATTTAACCTTATTCAAAAGACTAATTACATCTAAATCGATAATCTATCCTAAATAAGACATTACTATTAACAATCATAATAACTAAAATAAAACTAAATAAATAAATAAAATATTAACATTCCTAACTTATAAAACAACTTAAAAACCAATATAGTTACTAAACATCAAAATATACTAAAATTTTAAAAACATATTAATTACATACTTAAAATTTAAAACTAATTAAAACTTAAATAATCTATACATACTTATAATAAAATAATACTAACTACCAATTCTAAAAACAAAACAAAACAAAAAAAACTTTATCTAACTAAAATCTACAATCATTAAACAACTTTACAAATCCCATTTCCATAAAATATTTAATTAAAACATACAAAACCAAAACTAATTTAATTAAAACTAAATTCTAATAAACAAATTACTAACACCACTTTAAAATACTAATTTACTAACTACAAAAAAAAATTAAACTAATCTAAAACAACCCACCTTAACCCATGTCAACTAAGATTTGAATTCAACTAGAGCAAAAGTACTCATGAATATTTAATTTAATACTAAACTTTATTACTTTTCCACATGTCAAGTCAACTCCCACACCTATCATGATTTGGAAAAGTACTTGAGGTAGGGAAAAAGAAGTGTAAAACAACTTTGCTTTTTTTTTTAAAGATTAACTTTACAACCTCCCCCCTTCAAAAGCATACACTTCCACCAAAAAAAAGTTTTAGTTTCAAAAAAAATTGACAAGATAGGTGGATGATGTCATTCGTACCCTTTATGGCTGCCTTAATTTCCATTTGCTATGTCTAGTTTTGAGGGAAGAGTAGTTATGTTAAAAAGTTTATTTGGTATGATATTATTAGGATATTTAAAATAATAAAATATATTTGCCATGTCCAAAAGTAAGGGGCAAAAACACACACAACAATTTTTTTTTGAACAATTAAGATGATGGGGTCGACAAATGTCCTTATGATTACCTAAGTTTAAGCAAGACAACATGGTCGAAAAAGTTTTAGGGTTTAACTGTAATGGAACTAATCGTGATCAATTGTTACGACCTTAAGGATGTTCTAATTTACTAGGCCCTTACTACTAAATGAATAACTTGATTGTCGTTACATCTTTAATCAATTGCTCTCGGCTTAATGTCATGAATTAACTTCTTACATCTTCATTCTAATTATGTTTTAAAATTTTAATCCAAAACCTAAGCTAACCTAAAATTTTCTCCAACGCATTTAACCATCTAATAATTAATTTAATGTTCACTATTAAAGTTGGTGACTATGTTCAATGAATCCATATTTTAATCTAGGCTTTATTCAAATTATCGCAATTTAAGTCCATATTAAAATTAATCAATGAAGCTCGTAATAGAATAAAAACTAATTAATGAGACATCAAATTTGTTAAATTACTATATTCAATTTTCCAAGTTAAAACTTTTAAAATAACTAATTTAATATTAACATCATTTCTTACATCAATACATTTCCTCCTAATGCCATCAAATTACAATTTAATTTATCGATTAATGCCATCTTTAATTAAAAAAAAAAACAATCTATAGTTTATCTAAACATCTAATACCCTAGCTTAGAATACTATTGATCAAGGAACAATAACCACAAATCCTCATTTAAAATTAACATACATTTCAACTAACTAAACATAAATATTAACTAGAACGAACTTCGACTATTAATATAAATTAACATAAATTAAATTTTTTAATTAACATGATTTAGCACTACACTAACAATATAACAATTAAATTTAACTCAAATAAATTTAAAACTATCCTAGCTAAACTTCATTTTGAAACACAACTTAACTAACTAAAATCTTAGAAGTCCATCTACACAACTAACCTAATTACTAATTAAACATGACTACTACTAATTTAAAATTACAACTAAATCTAATTACTCTAAAATTTAGAAAGCTCATAATACTAACTAAACTAATCTAATACTATCCTAAGCTACCTACCACCTAAATTACCTACACCCCCTTGCTAGCCAAGTGGCCTAGCCCCCACTTGGCTCCCTCCCATCAAATCCCACGCTGCCCAAGGCACCTCCACGCTGACCTCGGTTTGTTAGCGCAGACCTGTCTCTCCTTGGTCCTTGCGTGAGTTGAGGCTTCCACAAGCAAAGCTTGCGTATGTGGGTGAGGGGTATGGTGGAGTAGATGGGAGGAAGGAGTAAATACAGGTTTTTTTTAAAAAACATTTTCATTGCTCCCTCGTCAGTGGTACGGTACGGACCCACACGTAGGTGGATGAAAGTTGCCACATTTTTTGTTAAATGGGAAGGGTTAACAAGTTGGAAATGGGGGGGAATAAAATAGTTAATGCCAAAAAGTTAGTTTGGTGAAAATTTTAAAAAAAATGAATTATTAAATTGTGTAAATTACTTTCCACCATTTTATTCATATTTATATATGTGCAAGAAATCTGAATAAGAGTTATTTAAATGGGGAATCAGGAAGAGTATATGCTCTGTTGTCTCATGAATTAAATTTGCTTGCACATACAATTTCCAGAGAGCAGTTTTGCTCCTGGGTGTGTATATTTCTTTGTGTCAAGTTTTTTTTTTTTGAAAGCCAATTTGACTAAGTGTTGGCATAGATCTTTTGATATATATATATACATCTTTATCTCAATAATGCATTCCAATCTAATGACAACATGAATTGTTATAACAAGTATCAATGCTCTAAGGTTATGCAAAGGAGTATGTTTGTGTCTTACATCTTATAAATTATGATTTATTTGTTCATTATACCACAGGGTAAGTCTTTTCTTCCTTTCTGAATCCAAGGAAAACATGATCTCTAGCTCAATTGATTATATTCAAAATGAAACTTAGCAATGAAGGTGTTAACTTTGTAATTGCAAGTAGGATTTCAATTTCATCTAATACTTAACCATATATTTGAAACTTCAACATATCAATTGGCATGTTAATAACATAATTGGAAACTTGGAGATTTATAATTTAAATGACATTATCCATCAATCTATTTTCTCACAACATATGCAAAAATTGAAATTGCATGAGATCAATACGAGGAGGTATTCATGATCATTTTCTTTCTCTATTATTCATCTTGGTTCAAGGGCTCCATCGGGAAAGAACCAGTAAGAAAACCCGATATCTTTGCCACTACATCAAATTCAATTACAATTTACATGATATTACAATTCATTGAGTTTTCTTCAAGGCTTCCACAAGAGACTTTTATCAAATGTCTTCATTGCATCAAGGGTAAACATGGAAGATACAAGAAACAACATGGAGATAAAAATACAAGGAGATAAGCAAAATGAGCATACATTCCCACCTGGTTGCACAATAGGTCCAACAATGAACCAATATAGGGAAAAGGTGGATTTTCTCAATAGGAGAAGTCTATCACCATACCTTCACTTAGCCCTTTCGGGGCTAAAACTTCAAGAATTTCCATTCTTTCACAAGGCCCTTTTGAGGCTATATCCACAAGAATTTTCATTCTTTACCACATTCAAAAATTCTCAATAACAACAAGGTATGGGATGACAAGTAGGGGCCCATACGCCCTACCCTTTCTCCCTCCTCTCTCCATGAGATGAGACTCTACACTATTGAGGTCCAACTAATGCCCTTTCCCCAAGCATGGCCACTTCTTCCCTATCCAAGGGTGAGTGTTGTCAGAAACATCCCCATGAAAACCTCTCAAAAAAAATCAACACACCAAGAAGGCATATGAATAACATCAAAAGAAAACAAGATGAAATCCCTCCCAATCCACCCCAACACACAACAAGAATGCAACATTACATAATGTCTCCAACATGATTCAAGCAAGATTCAAAACATGAACACACATAAAGAACCATTCATGGAGTGAAGATCTCCTACCTTCATAAAAGAGTTATGGCAATGGTGGTTTGAGAAGAGCTTCCCTTTTCTTCCTTCAATCTTCAAAACTTCCTCCAAAGCTAGAGGATTGGGTGACAACTAAAACTCCCCCAAAAAGCCTCTAAGTATGGTCCTTAACTCCACTAAGCTTCAAGTAACTCAAGATGGAGGTTTGGTTTCACTAACCCAAGTAAAGAGCAACCCATTTTCGAAATCAGCCTATAATAGGGTTTTTAAGGGACCCTAAGAGTCAACCTAGGAGGCTAAAGGGTTGGAAAGTACCCCCACCCATATCCTTACCCATAGGGGTAATTAAATTTAATGTTTCAAAGCCTTTAAAGGCTTATTTGGAACAATTAAAGGTTAGGAGAATAGTAAGATCAAATTACAACCTTTAAGAATTACAATATACAGTTAGCACAAAATTAACAAGTAGTTTAGCTCCGCTTTTCTGTTGAGTTGTCTCGGCTAATTTTCCTGCACACTCATTGCACACATCAGTAGGTCTAAAACCACATGCATAATGTGAATTACATATTAGAGAAATTATATAAATTAAAGCATCCATTTCTCAATTAAATAGTTGTTTATCTAATTCTGCTCATATTTCTAACCTTTCGACTTGCATAACCAAATGTGTTAGTGTTGCATACATTTTCTTCATCGTTATGCATATTTATAAGCATTAAATGATAAAATCAAATAACTGAAGTAAACATCACACATTGTAAAAAAAATAGCTTAACAATGTTCAATGTATCCAATAATGTTCTGACATAATAAGCATGAGTATCAAAATAACAATGTATCATCGGTGCTAGGTTGGGTCAGGGTGAGGCCTCACAATATTTCTTTATTTATTACTTCCTTCTTTTTTTTGAATTTAAGTTTAAAAATAAAGAATCAACAGAGAATATTCTTTGTTACTTCAAACGATTCAATTTTTTTTTCTTCATGTAAAATCCAAGAGCATTTTGCTCTAATGGGAGGTATTTTTTTTCTAAGTGTTATTTTGTCTAAGTGTAGATTTTCTTTTGCAAATATTTTCTAAGTATAGATTTTTCAAGAATTGTGTTTGTTTTTTCTTTTTTTATAACAAGGAAGTTATATATACTTTTCTTTCTACTAGAATTTGCTAAATACCTAGTTAAACCAAGAAATTGGATAATTCATTTTAATAGCAAAGCAAGATTGATTTTATTTTCCAATAATCACAAAATAAATCAAAGTTCCATACATAACATAATTTCTGCCTTAACATATTGGAACTTAAAAGTTGCATAATTGAACATCATCATTTTATTTCATTTTTGATACACATACATATAACTAAAAATATGAAAACCTCAAAAGCAATGATATTACTCAATCATTATTTTATTGACCACCTGATTCAAAGGCTCCGCCGAAAAAGAACTAGGAAGAAAATCTGACATCGTTGCCACTACAACAAAAAGTTTAAATACATTCTATATATGATTTCAATCCTGAACATAACTAAATTCCAACAATCAATTTAAATTTCCTTCATGGCCCTTAACAAGGGACCCATTTCATTTCCTAAAATACATCACTGAGGTCGTGGAGGGAACAAAAACTAACCAGGTGACAAACAAACATGACAAGGAACAAAATCAAGCATTCATTTCCATACTGGGTTTTCAAAATAGGATTCAACATTGAATCAAAACTAGGGAAAGGTGGATGTTTCCAACATGAGATGTTAGACAGAACACCAAAATAGGTGCCCGATCGGGGTTATAACTCAAGAACTTCCGTTCTTCCATTCTTACATGCCAAAACTCATATGTGATTTGTGCTGACAAGTAGGGGCCCATGACACCCTACCCTCTCTCCCTCTTCTTATCATGAGAAGAGACTCTACACTATTGGAGTCCAACTAAAGACCTTTTCCCAAATTGGCCACTTCTGCCCTACCCAAGGGTGAGTAATGTCAAAACACCCATACAAGAAAACTTCAAAATTCAAGCAAAACATGAAAGAAAAGCATTTAAGAAAACATGGTTTCAATCCTTCCCAAGCATACCCAACATAAATACAAGCATACCAATAAACAACACAATAACATAAGCATGAACCAAGCATGAAACAACATGAGCAACATGAACAAAGGAGATGAAGAACTCCTACCTTCACAAAAAGGTTATGGTAAATAAACAATTTGAGAAGAGCTTTTCCTTCCTTCCTTCAATCTTCTAAGACTTCTCTCTAAAAGTAGAGATTGGGTAACAACCAAAACTTTTCAAAAATGCCTCTAAATAAGATCCAAACTCAACCACCAAAAAGGGCAATAACTTCTCCCACTAGCCTAAAATCTAGAAGTTTCTAACTCAGCCAAACCTAAGGTTAACCTCTAAGTGGAGTTGAGGTTATTCAACTCATGGTAACAACTTTCAATTTTCGCACTAAGGCAAAAATAGACTTTTTGAGTGACCTCAAAAGTCAACAAAAGGGGCTAGGGGGTGGAAAATGCCCCCAACCCATACCCATACCCCTTGGGTATAAAGATTTCATGTTTTAAGGCCTTAGGAATTGATTTGGGACCAAACAAATGCTAGGAATATTTATGACCATCTAACAACTCCGAAAATGCAGATTAAACACAAATCTGAATTAGGGGTAACTAAACTCAATTAAAAACAAATTAGCAAAAATGACACTTAGTCCGACTTAGGTCCAAAGGTTACAATTCATGAGTGTCAAGTGACACTATAAGAACACAGTTATGAAATATTAACATTTACTAATCACGGAAAGATACATTCATTCATCTCAGAATACAATTAAGTTACGAACAATAAGGTTTCCACGAATGTCACATAGGGATCAGTTCCATTCCTCCGTTGGATTTCTCGGCTAAAATATCCTGCACACTCATTGCACACATCAGTAGCCCCATAAAATCACATGCACATATGTATATATGTATTAGAAAATCACATAAATTAAAACATACATTTTTCAATAAATCGGGGTTTCTCTTGTTCTACTCATATTCTCAATCATTAAAATTTCATAATCAAAGTGTTAATTTTGCATTCACTTACTTCATCAATATGTGTGTGTGTGTGTGTGTGTGTGTGTGTGTGTGTGTGTTCATAAATCATTAAATGATGAAATCAAATATGTGGAAGTAAAACATCACACAACATGAAATAACATAACTTAATATGTTCAAAGTATCTGATAGTATCTCGACGTATCGAGCAATAAGTATCAAAATAATAAAGTATCAACTATGCTACGAAGGGTCAGGCTGAGGCTTCACATTTCCTTAATAGCTTTTGTATTATTACTCCAAATAAGCTAACCAAGTGATTTCTCAAGCTTGATGACACTCTAAACGCCACTTTCCAATAGTCATTATCAACTACACCTAAGGGTCATTGTCATAAACAAAAATATGGAACATAATTAAAATCACATGAATAACACGTGGAAATAATCAAAGTTGACTTTTATTTAGAACATTTCTAATCATCTTAATTTCTCAAACATGAAGCATCATTTTTTTTTTAAAGGAAGGCATGGGTTGTACATCAATTGAATATTTATTTCACTTTGAAACATCCCAAATATACCATTTCAAATAAAATTTGTATCAACTATCATGCAATGCATCACTTGTGACATATTTAACTAGAATCACTATTTGAATCCATTCCCAATATTAAAAAATGACCATAACTAAATGAATATACATTCAAGTTGAGTCAAATAAGAAATTTTATAATATAAATCAACCTATCCCCAATATAATATGGTATTCAAATTCTCAAATTTTATTTTTCACATTTCTCCATTTTTTCATTTTCCCATTCAAAATCAGAAATTTCATATCCACCATTAATAGAGCTCTGAAAAACTCAAAACTTCAAAGTTCTCAAATTGAAAATCCAAGAAAACCCATTGGGCACATTGAAATTCATAAAATTATGGGGGCATGTCTCTACACAAGGCACATTTTTAGAATATTAAGTAAATCAAATGATACAATGCATGAGTCCAATCGTTTGAAGCACATAAATAGTTCTAAATCCAATTACTAGTCAAACAAAACTATTTTGGATCAAAAATAATAAGTAGGGAGAAATCAAAAATACCCCATCTCAACTTAAGAAAAATTGAAACTTAAATGCACATACTCAATGATTGAATGAATCTTTTGGAAATAAGTGTTGTCAATCAGGATTGCACCTATAGCAAGATGCAAAATATAGCTATCTTGTTGAAACATTGAAACTCTCTTAGGTGGTGGGTTGTCCTAAAACGAGAGATGAATCTTCGGATAAATAGTGATCACCTAAAAACTTAATTGTATGTGGAAAAAGGGATGGGAAGTGAATAAAAATAATGAATGCTAAACCTAAATGAGGCGATACACCAATGATTTGTATGTAACTTTAATTAAATCTATACAAATTATCCATAATATGAATGATTCACAATACCCAAACAAGCGTGCAATTGCAAATGTATTTCTATGCAAGGACCCAAAATCTTTTGCTTTGAAAGGAAAACCTAGGCTTTACCAATTTTCTGCGAAAAGAATAAGGAGACAAACAAAGACCTACAATTACAAGTATCAAGATTCTAACATGCAATAAGGAGTATAGCTTGAATGAAGGATGAACACAATTATAAAAGCAAGGAACCCACAATATTGCAAAAAAGAATCAATGAGAAGGAATTGTTGAATCTTTATAATCAATGTTGAAAAAATCTCTGCTACAAAGTGCTCCTACAATCAACTCAAAAATTTGTAATATGCAAAGAATCTGAGTGAGAAAGAAGACCCCTCATAATGAGGTGAATGTATAATAAATAGAGCTCAAAGCCTTAACTCGGATGGAAAAAATATGCATGGAAAAAATGCCTCAAAACTGCTCCAATATATCAAAAAACCCATCAAATCTTCCCTAAAACACCTAATTGATAGCTAAGTGAAAATATTTCTCTATCTCCTCAAAAGCATGCATAAAACCCTAGGTCATATTTCAATTCAAGCCAAAAATATAGCATGTCAATCACATCAATAACCATGCAAAAATGCATTAAAAATGCTCCCAAAATAAACTACGACTAAAATTGGTCATGACTACTCAAAAACATGCCACATGCACTTCAAATTGTGCCTTGACCAAATATGCATGTAGACAAGTCCAAGAAGACTGTAAATGCCCAAAACTGCTCCATAATTAACTCCAAAGTCACAAGTTTGATCTGCAAGTCTAAAAATAGCAACTGGAACCTTAGGCATTAAAGCATGCAAATTCCTCTCTTCTCCACATAGTCTAAAAATAGTTTTTCCTTTAACATTATTTTATTATTTATTATATTTTAACTTATTATTATTAGCTAGTTGATTAATAATTTATCAACTAATAATTTAACTAGTTGATTAATAACTCGTCAACTAATAAAAATAATATTTTTTACAATTTTTACAAAATGCAATAAATAATAAATAATTTATCAACCAAACTAATATTATGGATTTCCAAAATTAAATCCTATATCACTAGTTTGAATTAATACAATACCACCTCCTTATAATGTTGTGGACCCAAAATTTTATAAAACATGATAAAGGAATGTTAAGAGGTAAAACAAAAGTCATGTTTTGGCATTTGAATGTTCATTTGGAATAATAGAGAAAGACATAGGGTTAAAACTCTAGCTGAAAATGCAGAAACAACTGGAGTTTATCTATAATTTTTATAATCGTTCATGATCTTGTGACTCATTCTTTGTTGTTGCGACCACCATTCTAGACTGGGTAAGTTGAATCTCTTCCCCTCTATTCATTTTTTACACCATTATTTAACTACAACTTCCTAATTTTTTGGAGGTTTTGGCTAGTTTTTATCTATGCCATGACTCTACTTGACTTTGTTTTTGTTTTTGTTCATAGCCATGACTTTGCTTCATTTTCATGATGCATTATCCTACTAGGTTGTTTTCCTTGAGTTTCTTACATGGGTCTTGGCTGGGTCTTTATTTCCATGACTTGTATCTGTTGGGTCTTCTTTTTCCCTGCATTTTTTGGATATCATGACTAGACTCATCTCTATTCTAGTTGTAGTCATTTGACATGAGCACTTTGAGAGTTCATGAGTGTTGATGGTTTTCTCTACACGGGTGCCCTATTCCATGTTGTGGCTCCACATCTGCTTCATCTTCATGTTGTGATCTTTATTGTATGAGAAGCCATTTTCATGACCTACTACAACTTGTTGGTTAATATGTTGTCGTTGTTGGACTTATTGTATTCTGTAGCTTGCTTCTCTACTATCAAAGTCATCATGATTGGAAAAGGAAGTAAGTGTGAATTTAACTTCCATACTTTTTTGTGCTATTTTTAGATGCCATGATTGTTGGTATATTCACAGCTAGGATTTCATTGTTGTTGTAGTTGTTAATATTTTTCATGCCATGACTATTTACTTCTTTATGTTGTTCATGGTCTCCACTTGATGTTTTCAACCAAGATGTGTTGTTCAGATTTTGACTTTGCTATAGTTTTGGGCATGTAAAAATTGTATTACTTTTCCTTTTAAACATATCATAGCTTTGTTGAAAAAGTGTTTGATCATAGCTATATAAGTGTCTGATATGAATTTATTCCTTTTACTTCCCAAAATAATTAAATAGACTGCTCAATATTCCTTTTGATTGCCTTGGTTATCAGTGCATAGAAACGCTCAATTATTTATGTAGATGAATGTTTGATCTATATTATGTGCATAAAATCTAGGTTTTATTCATAATTCTGAAAACATCACCTTTACAAAATAATAAGTATCTTTTCCCTCATTGACATTTCTAGCATTCTGCTCACCTAGGAACCTAAAAAACCATGTTTTGCACATAACTCATAATTTGTTTTTCAAGATTCTTTCTCATTTGCTCAAAAAACTCCATGCAATCTGACTAGCCCTTGACCATTTGGTGATGTTCAAGATTTGATATATTGTTGTAACTTTGAATCTCTATTTTTTAATTTCTCTTTTATGCAAATTTCCAATAGCTCTTAGTTATCTATCTTTCCTTTATTGCATTCATAAATCATCATGTTATTGTACAATTCTTTTTACATTGATATTTAAATCATATTGATCACTTATAAAGTGTCTTATAACAACATCACATTGCTTTTGAACTTCCTTAGTTGAATTTGAGAACTATGTCAGCATGACTACTCCATGCTAGTGTGCAAGTTGATATTTTGTTGATTATAACTTTGTTCCAATGAATCCTCAATTTGTATGCATTTGGTTAATACATATCAATTTAAACATAATTCATGATCTCATGAATGTAGTTGTCATCCAAATTTTTCTTCTCATAATATTGATACAACTTCTTTGTACTGGCTAAGATCACTACATTGGTGTATTGATGGAATATACTCAAATTCTATATAGTTTTGAATCTTAGCCTAAATATGTGCATCTTCTTTTAATCTCTATTAGTATACTTTGATAATGTATATCTTTGTTCATGCATGTAATGATATTATGCCATATTTCTTATACATCTTCATCAATTGGAACAATTTATATGACATTAATACCCTTTATATTCACATAAATGATCACTTTACTATGACAGTTTATTTATCGTTGTTTACTAGTCTTTATTGATTAAGACACGCCCTTCATCTTTGATAGTTGTATAATGAAGCCTTGAAAGAATACAATCTTATCCATTTAAACTCAAAGAGTAACTTATAAAGACCATATTTTGGTACCTTTTCCCTTTTAAGAAAAACTTTATTTCAGATTGTGCACTTGCAGACTTCCAATCCATGTTGAATATCTCTCTTGATACAAAAATCTAAAATCCTTCTCAACCTTGTCTAGAATTTAAAATCTGGTATGTTGAAAGGTTTCATAGTTGTGATGCTACATCCCTTCAACAACATTGTGTCCAATCGTGTGACTTCAATCTCTCGATGATTCAACTAAAAGGTTTCATACCTAAATTTATGTATGTCCCTTTGAAAATCTCCTTGTGTCTTCAATTTTCTACTATGGTTCAACTAGAAGGCCCCATACCTGTTATTTATGTATGCCCCCTCAATAGTCTCCCCAAGATCTTCAGTCTTCGCCTCTACATGATTCAGTTGAAAGGTTTCATGTGTGTAATTTATGCATGATCCTTCAAAAACCTTAAGTCTTCATACCTGTATCTACACAGGAAACAAACTTATTAGTAGAAAACATGCTTTTCCACTTTCTCCTTCTTTCCTTTATGCATGTGATTGATGTACACTACTTTTTTTTAGAATTAGATAACATTGACTACTAAATCTCTATTTCCTGTGCTCAATCATTTCATGTGACTAACAATATTCTTCTTTTCTCTATAGGTTGCAGGTAGGATGTGAGAACCAAGGTCTTCGTCAAGTTCAACACGACTGCCTCTATACCAAGCAATGACAAAACCATTAATTTCTTTCAATGTTTTCTATTCTTTGTTGAATGATCAGTGTTTATTGCTTATTTACACATTCCATACTTGCTTGAGAATGTATTCAAAAGAATCTAACGTTTTAAGAACTTGTTTGTTTTCAAAAAGTTTCCACGGCTTGTGTGGAACAAACATTTTGTGTTTTTTCTTTAATGAAATAAAAATATCTTGTGTACTTGTATTCTTTTTAATTTTTTGCAATCTTTAGACCTTCTAAATACCTTGAAATTAACAATGTTCAAAACCATTTAATAATTCAACTCTATATGCAACCATGATTTTTTAATTTTTTACTTCACCAACAATGATGTATGAGATCAATCTAAACTTATTTTCACATAGGCAATAAAATTAGGCAAACTTTAGAAAATTTTGCATATGTAGTGAAAATAGTCAACAATAAGAAGATCACCCGAGGACAAATCTAACATGCCTCTACTCACAAAATTGTTCTACTCAATTACTCCCAACAAGCAAATCAAATTTAAAAGTGTGTTGTAGTTTTTATAGAGAGAATCATATATAATATCTAACTATGAAATGTTTTAATATTGGAATTAGAACTTTTGCAACTTGTATTAATAATATTAAAATATTGGCATTGTTAAATAATAGTTTGGGTTTCTTTGAGTAATAGTTATATTAATAATAGGCAAGAGCCCACAACACAAACATAAATTATGAGCCTCTTATCGGGGAGGTCTTGAGTTCAAATCTACACAAGCTTAATAAATAATAATAATTAATCACAACAGATAATAATAATAACTAATCTTAACTATGGCCTCTCACACATTTTTAAAAGGTTAGTTTTAGTAATAATATAGTAAATATTTTGACAAATAGTATTGAGTAAAGTTTATTATTCCAACATCTATATATAAATGTTAAAACATATAAAAGTTTTTCTCAATTATTAAAATCTATATCATATTGTTTAGTTAAACTACATTGTAACAATAATTATTTATGCACATGTGACAAAAATAAGATATGTATAGTGATAAAGTTTAATCACTAAATTAAAATTCATTAATATCTATTATAATAATACCTACATGATTAGAGGCAACAACCTATACAACACATCGATAAGTTGTGAGCCTCTCATCTAGGAGGCCTTGGGTTTGAATCTACATGAGCTTAACAAATATAATTAATTAATCTCAGCTTCGATATTATAATATTAAATTCACTTAATATATTTTAATTCTTGAGTGGATTTTTTGACTTGTCATGCTAATAAGATTGTGGAGCATTATTAGCCAATAGATTAATGATTCAAACAATTTGTGTGTTTTAAAATAAATTTGACAAAATATAAGTATTAGAAAATTTGGTCAATCTATTTAAATTCTTGATGTTGATTGGTTAATGATTTATCATTTAATAATGCATAAATATTCATGTGACAAAACTAATAACATTACTAAATAATAAAACTATATTGTTAATTGTCAAATGCCCCAATAAGACTAATTATTCAATGCCTATTAAAATGAGCACAACACACTATATTTAGCTCTTTTAAATAATAATGTTGATTTAAATTGTAAACATAATTTTATGTTAAATAAAAATTATAATATATTTTACTTCCTTTAAATGAGAGTACATAAATAAATATAATACACAACATATCTAATTTTTGAAACATTCATATCACCTAGAATTATTCAATGATTTTTACAATGAATATAAATATGTGTTGCTTTTTTGTATTTCTATTTAAAATTAGAACATGAAATTTTGCAATAAATCAAAATAAATATCTAAAACACCTTCTTTTCACCCACATTTCACCCTAAACCCAAGACAATCATTAGAAAAGTATTACTTTGCATGTGTATAACATATTAATGCACATAATCAAATAGCGTAGATCAAATTATTTAAATCAAAAGAAGTCACCATTTAAATTATTAACTTATTTATGCAACTAAGTGCATGAAGACTGTAAACTAAACATCAAGCTGACTTTATAGGCATCCACATAGGGTTAGTGACACTGAGAATTACATGTTAGCATGAATGCCGAATATATTCCTAGGGTGGGGGGGTGGGGGGCTAGCATGTTTGGGAAAGATGATGGAGTGGTTGGCACTTGGATTGATTGTTTATATGTTGCACTCGTGACTTGGTTTGTCATTGATGTGAACATATATGATACAAGATCATCCTTAGGTTTTTGGCAACCTTGCATGAACTCTAAAGAATATTTTTCTTTATTTTTTGTTTTCCACTTTTCTACCTGACAGTTTGAGTTGGCGATCACTTAATTTCACATTCTAAAGTCTATGAGATTGACTTCTTAATATGTGGACCTATCCTAGATAATTCTCTTATGCTTTTGTATTGGAAGAAGATTAAAAAATAATAACATATTTTATGATATCTTTTTAGGACAAAAATTGTGGAAAATTTGTAGAAAAGATGAAAAAAAGAGAAATTTTGGAAGAGATTTGAGCATCCACACAAGGAGGTGGAAAAGAAGCATTGAAAATTCATAGATCAAGGAGATTTCTTGCAGGATCTCAAGTAGGATATAAAATCATCAAAGAAGGGAATGTTGTGTGTCTTTGTTATACTTAAATTTATTCTAAGGTATAAAAAAAAAAATTAATTTAAAACTCGTAGTAAATTTTGGTTGGGAAAATAGAAAACTAGTAATTATGATCTATTAGACCCATTAAATATAAATTCTTATACATTATTAAAATGTTAATGGCCAATAAAGTAGTGGGGAAACTATTTAAAAATCTAAGTAATTTTGTAAGACTAGTGTAAATTAAATTTCTTAATTTCAAGGATTAAAAGTTTAAATAACTTAAGTCTAATATAAAATATATGATCTAGTATTTTCTAAGGTTGAAGGTTTAATAAATTAGTTATAAATTTAGAAGGAAGATTATGTGAGGAAAAAAATTAAAAGCAAGAGTAAATGAAAAAAAAATTAAAATTATATAACAAGTGTTATGTAGTGGCATGTATTTTTCATCATAGTTATAGTTAATTGAATGAATGAGTATTATATTTAATTAGAAAATATTATTTGATTTGATAAAACATAAACTAATTCAATTAGCCAAATCCTAACCCAAAAATCAAAATATTTAAGAAGTAACTAAACCATGATAATTACAAATATCAAAGCAAATAGTTTAATGTGGTAAAGTAAGTGAAATATAAGAAAGCTGCAAATTATATGTGATAGTTTATTGTTAACTAAACTAATAAAATTATTCGAATAGTTAAAAAATAGACAACTCTAACCTATTGATTAAAAGATACACTTTTCTAAAAATAATAATTTAATAAAATTATAAATTATAAATTAATTATAAGAATTTGAAGGCAAAGAATGAAAATGCCAAGATCAAGAAGCTCAATTGATAGCACAAAAGAGACAAAATTGTTAGTTTGTGGTGACTAATCAGGGAAGTACTGTACATACTCCATAAATACTTGTATAAAATGGCTTAGGGTTAGGGATTTTTATAAGGTGTGATGTGATAATTGCTTCTTGTGGCAATATTGAGCTATAAGGGATTACATATTGTAATCAGGTTGTAATAATCACGAACTCATTGTTTGGTGGACATAGCCCAAGGATTGGGTGAACCACATTAAATCTTGGTATCTTATCTCCTCTTATATGCAATTTATTATTTTCTAATATTGGTTATATTTGCATGTATATGTTATTTATGTCTATGGTTAATCCTAACAAGTGGTATAAAGTGAGGTTGTTTTTCAGTTATCCTGTGTAGGAAAGTCTCATGGTTGAGTGAGAGTCTCGTGGTTGAGTAGGAGCAATGGCAGAGGAGGGTTAGCTAGAGGTTGATAAGTTCAATGGGTAGACCTTTTAGTTATGGAAAATGCAAATGGAGGATTGTCTTTATCAGAAGGATTTATGGAAGCTATTGGAAGAGAAAACCAAGAAACGGGGAACTATGGTAGATGAGGACTAGGAGATTTTAGATAGAAAGGCACTTGGAAGAATTTAATTATGCTTGGCACCATTGATGACATTTAACATTACAAAAGTGAAGATGATGGAAGAGTTGATGCAAACCCTAGCAAAGCTATATGAAAAGCCCTTCACTTCAAATAAGGTATTTCTCATGAAGCGTTTATTTAATATGAAGAAGGAAGAAGGTGGATCTGTTGAAGATAATTTAAATAAGTTTAATATGATTACTAGTTAGTTATTTTCTGTGAATTTCAATTTTGATGAAGAAATTAGGACTCTTGATTTTGTGTTCTTTGTCTGAAAGATGGAATGGCTCGGTAATGGTTGAGTAATTCTAGTTTTGGATCTAATACCCTAAAATTTGATGATGTGATTGGTGTTATTCTGAGTGAGGAAACTTGTAGGAAAACCTTAGGTGGATCTATATCATGAATTTTTTTGAATGCACAAAGTAGAAGCAAGATGACTTAGGAAGTAATTCAGGAAATCATGGGAAATCAAGAGGAAAATCAAAAGGGACGAGGTCTCAATCCAGAGGACTGAGAGATTGTTGGTACTATGGGACGCGAGGGCATAAGAAGAAAAATTGTTGGACTATAAAAGAACAATGAAGGAGATAAACTAGAAGGCAACAAGGAGATAAATGTGGTAAGTAACAAATCTGAGGAGCATGCTTTGCTTCTTTTCTTAGAAAGTGTTGATGATTCTTGGGTTTTATATTCAGGGGCTTCATTTCATGCTACACCCCATAGAGGTTATTTTATTAATTATGTACAAGGGGATTTTAGGCTTGTTCATCTAGGGAATAATGAACCCTTTCAGATTGTTGGAAAGGGAAAAGTTAAGATTAAGTTGTAGAATAGGAATCATTGGCTACTACATGAGGTAAGACATGTTCCAAGGCTAAGTAGGAATTTAATTTCAACAAGCCAACTCGGTGATGAGGGTTTTGTAGGTACTTTTAATGATAAAAATTAAAAGGTTTCAAAATGATCCCTTGTAGTAGAAAAAGGTGTGAAAGTAGACACCTTATATCTTTTTACAAGTCAAATTGTTCCTTCTATTTTAATTGTTTAAGAGAAAAATGAATGTTCTTGAACAATTGTTGCAATTGAGCAAGGAGAACAAACAGTTGTTGTATATTTGGGTACAATGCTATGGCACAAAAAACTTGGGCACATGAGTCAGAAAGGTATGAAACTGCTTCATTCAAAAAAAAATTACCAAGTCTGAAATGTGTCAATATGGATCTCTGTGAATATTGTGTGTATGTAAACAAAAGAGAGTCAGTTTTGTGAAGAGTGGGAAGGAAAATAAAAATGAGAAATTAGAGCTTGTGCATACAAATGTATGGGGACTGGCTCAAGTATCTTCCCTTGGTGGCTCTCATTATTATGTTGCATTCATTAATGATGCAGCTAGAAAAGTATGGGTTTATTTCCTTAGACATAAATCTGATGTATTTCAAACTTTTAAGAAATGGAAATGCTTGGTTAAAAATGAGATTGGTAAGAGATTAAAATGTCCCAAATCTAATAATGATGTTGATTATTGTAGTCATGAATTTGAGTGTTATTTCTCCACTAATGGTATTCGTAGACAAAAACTATTCCAAGGACTCCACAAGAAAATGGAGTTGTTGAACACATGAATTGGATAATAATCGAGTGTGCAAGGAGCATGAGGTTACATGTTAGGTTTCCCTTAAAAATGTGGGCAGAGGTTGTTAATACTATTGTATATTTGGTTAATAGAGGTCCTTCTACTCCTTTGGGTTGTGGCATTCTAGAGGAAGCATAGACTAGTAAGAAGGTGAGTTATTATTTTTTAACAACCTTCAGTCATGATGCATTTGCACATATAGATTCTGAAAATAGAACCAAGTTGGAAGCTAGGTCAAAGAAATTTATATTTTTTAGATATGGCATTGATGAATTTGGTTATAGGCTTTGGGACTTTGGGAATCATAAAACTGTAAGAAGCAGGGATGTCATATTTAATGAGAAATTGTTGTACAAAGATCTATTGCAGAAGCATGAGAAGAAAGAAAATGATTATGTAGTGTTGGATGATACTCCAAAAGATAATGTTCCAACAGTTCCTCATGATCTACAACAACTGCAACAACAAATACCACACACCCCAGTGAATGTTAGATGGTCAACAAGGATAAGTAGACCTCCAAATAGATTTTCTCTCTCTTTGTACTCTATTTTATTAATTGATGTTGGTGAACTTGAATGCTATGATGAAGCTATGCAGGTGGATACTAAGATTTAGTGGGAGTCTACAATGAAAGACGAAATGGACTCCTTGATAAAAAATCAAACTTGGGATTTATGTTAATTTCCTACATGTAAAGGGATTTACAAAATAAATGGGTTTATAGGTTGAAAGAAGAGGGTGGAAATAAGAAAAGATTTAAAGCCAGGTTAGTTGTAAAAGGATTTGCATAGAAAAAGGGCATTTATTTTGATGAGACATTCTCTTATATTATTAAAATGACTTCTATTCGAAATTGCTTTAAGCATTGTGGTTACTGAAGGTTTGCATTGCTTGATGTTAAAATGACATTACTTCATGGCGATTTGGATGAAGATACATATATGGCACAACCACAAGGATTTGAGATCAAAGGTAAGGAGAACTTAGTATGAAGATTGTAGAAAATTTTATATGGCTTGAAGCAAGCACCTTGCCAATGGTATCTGAAATTTGATAGTTTTATACATGAGCATGGATACATTAGGCATCATTAAAATTATTGTGTTTATTTGAAGAGGTTGGATGATGACAACTACATTATTTTATGTTATATGTTGATGATATAATTGTAGCTAGGTCTAACATGGATCATATTAAGGGGTTAAAATGTCAGTTAACACATTCATTTTCAATGAAGGATTTTGGGGTAGAAAAAAAAATCCTTGATATGAATATTTGTGGAGATAGGAAGAACAAAAAATTGGCATTATCTCAAGCTAATTATATTGAGACAGTATTGCAACGTTTCTCTATGAAGAATGTTAAAGTTGTCAGCATAGCTTTACCTAGTCATTTGAAGTTGACTAAGGAGATTTATCCAAAGACACAAGTAGAGGAGGATAAAATGTCCAAGCTACCTTATGCTTCAGCTAGATGAAGCTTGATGTATATTGTGGTATGTACAAGGCTAGATATTCCACATGTAGTGGGAGTCATTAGCAAGTATATGAGTCATCCAAGGCTTAAGCATTGGAGTGCAGTTAAATAGATTCTCAAATATTTGAGAGGAACATCCATAAGTGTTTACACTTTGGGGGCTCTACTAATGACTTACAGGGCTATGTTGACTTGGATTTAGCAAGGCATATAGATACTAGGTGGAGTACTATAGATTGATATTTATTGTTGGTGGGGCAATAGTGAGTTGGGTTTCTTGGTTGCAGAAGGTTAACGCTTTGTCCACTACAAAGGCATGTATATTGTTACTTCAGAGGTAGCCAAGGAGATGATATGGCTTTAGTTCTTCCTAGAAGAATTGGGACACCCTTAGAGGGATAAAAAAAAATTACAGATAGCTAGAGTGTCATTCATCTTGCAAAGAATATTTCTTTGCATTTAAAGACAAAATACATACAATTGTGGTACCATTTAATTAGGTCATTTTTGGATGATGGACAATTCAAGTTGGACAAGATACATATAGATGAAAATCTAGAAAATATGTTTACAAAGGTAGTGACACAGGAGAAGTTGAACTCCTCTTCAACTTCAGTTGGTCTTCTAGACTAAATAGGATTAAAAACAACAGGTGATTCTAGGGTGGTTTGATCTAGTGGGAGCCTCATGGATTAGCGACAAAACTATGGGATCAATCTCCAAGTGGGAGATTGTTGTTTACTATGGAACTTGATTAGTCCCCAAGTGGGAGATTGTTAGTTTATGGTGACTGATTAGGTAAGTATTGTACATACTCCATAATTTTATTTGATTTTAACCCTAAAGAGAGAAAAAATACTTTATAAAATGGCTTAGGGTTAGGGATTTTTTAAGGTGTGTTGTGATAATTGTTTCCCTCAATTGTATTGAGTTGTAAGGGATCACTGGATAGTAATAATATTGGACTCATTGTTTGGTGGATGTAGCCTAGGGATTGGGTGAACCACATTAATTCTTGGTGTCCTATGTTGTCTTTTGTACAATTTATTATTTTTTAATATTGGTTATATTTACATGTAATTGTTATTTTTGTCACTAATTAATCTTAACAAAAATAATATGATTAAATGAATGATTCAATATTAATCAAATGATAATAGGTAATGAAATACAATGCATATAGATATTCCTAAATATATAAGCAATGCAAGATGACTAGGAGTTATGCAAGTGATAAGAATAACAACTAAGCACATATCCACCAAAGCTAGATCATCCTCCATTGTGCATGAAATTATGTGCAACAATGAGGGGATAAGAAAAAAGGTGTGTCAAACAAAGAGAGATTTGAGACAACATATGCTCAAATAAAGTGCAAACTCCTATGTGTCTGCATGAAAAATAGTATAAAAATGCATTATCTTAAGTAAACTTAAGTAAAGTGTAGTTAGTAATATTTAATCACACCAACACCCCCATTAAGTGCAACTTATGGGAATGCACTTAAGATTAAAAAATCTAGTTGAAAATGCAAGATGAGTCCTAGCTACTAGGCCATGTTAGGTACCCATGTACAAAATGCAATGCTATTGATGAAATGCAATTCAATCTCTCATAAAGCAGAGAAAGAGGGAAAAGTTCATGGGAAAAACCCTCACCCCAAAAAGAGAGATGAAAAAAAAGCTAGATGAATGGATAGATGGAGTAATCAAGATGCCCTATGCCCCCCTCCTCCCCCATTATGAAATACATCATTCATATACAATGGAGAATCTCCTCATAGGAGAGAAGAAGTGGAAGAGAGACTAAGTAGCCCCCACTAAATGAAGAATCTACACCTATGGTAGATGCTCTAGGCTCAATATAGAAACTACTCCATGAGTGCAGAAAAACATTCCTCCTCTTAGGAAGAAACAAAACCATAGGCATCTCAATGAATTTTTCCCCCATCTATAGGATGAAACCTCAAAATGTATGGAATCTTTGAAACCTTCTCAAGTGTCTCCATATCAATACTAAAAGGTGTCTCCTCCAAAACATATGTACAATGTCACCCTACTAATGAAGAAAAATAAGGATCAAGTAATGATGAATGTAGAAAATTTGTCAAAGACTCAAGTATCTCCTCTAAATATAAAGTGACCTCCAATTGTCGTATCAAAGGATCTACCATCATTTCAACCTTGCAAGAATGATCAAGTAGAGAATGAAGATGAGGGTCAACATGTTCCCTCACAACAACTAAAGAAAGACCATCTTTACCAAAGAGAAGATGAATTTCTTCAATAGTGTCTCCCAAATCTATAATGTAGGACTCTAGAAATAAACTTGCAATGTTTATCAAGTAGTCATCCTATGCAACCAATTTTGGAAGGCAAAGACTATCGTGTTTCACTGAATCACCTAAATCCATGGTTGCATGAATACAAGCATCATTGGGAGAAATATTAGATGCAATATCAATAGGAGGAGAAGAAACGGATGGCTTAAGAACTTGATCACACGTGAGAATGGGTAAGTGCAAGAAGTTGGGTCTCACTTTTGGGCCAAAAGTGGAAGTGTTTTTTCTATTTTTGAAATTTCTTGTCAATTGATATAAAAATTTGAGGCATTTAGAGATTGAATATAAAAAAATTCATAAGTAAAAATTTTAGTGTTCAGAATCTAGTTTTTGAATATGTAATTTATTTATGTACCCATATGATAGATTTTGTTTTTGGTATGGATCTTTAAAAACCACTTTTTCAAAATGTCTATTTTAGGACCGTACCACACTTGTGTACGGACACCATAATTTGACAAAAATAATTGAATTTTCATAAATCCTTTTAAAGGGAGTTACCTAATACACCTAAGATTGATGACAATATTTTTGCTTAATTTTTTATTGATTAATTTTTTTATTATTAATTATTAATTGGCTAGGTAAATTTTAAAACCTCTGGTGTACAGACACCATAATTTGATCAAAATTTCACTTTTTTCAAAAAAAAAAAATTTTCCTCTCAAAATAATTGTATGTAGATTGATGACATATAAATTAATTTAAGAAAAATTATAAAGTAAAAAAGTTATTAAATTTTTAGTAAACTTTACTATTTTACATTTAGGTACCACCTTCCATTAAAAAATAATGCAAAAATAGTAAATAAAATCATAGCACTATAAAATTTATATTTCTGAAATCAAGACATTGAGATCTCTAATGGGTTTTTATTTCATAAAGAAAAAAGATCGGGAAGATCGTCTAAAAATTATAAAAAGGCATGAATTTGTTAATTCAATGCCTTAGCCAAGGCTTGGTCTCACCAAGCCCATCCCGAACCAAAATCCAAGGTAGGAGAAACAAATCCCACCCAATGTTGTAAGAAACGAGCACCCATTATTTAAAATTCAAAAAATGGGTACCCATTTTGAAAAAGTCAAATCAGCATGTAAAATCCCCCCAAAAAACAAAATTTTTAATTTTTAAAAACGGGTACCCATTTTTGAAAAGTAAAAAATGGGTACTCATTTCTTTAAAAAATGGGTACCCATTTCTAAAAAATACAAATCTGTTATGTCTTCAAAAATGGGTACCTGTTTTTTGAAAATAAAAAATGGGTACCCAATTTTTTTAAAAATGGGTGCCAATTTTTTTAATGTAGGATTGAGTGCTTAAGCCTAAAATGGGTACCCATTTCTAGAAGAGCACGATCTTAACCCGCAGACTTTTGCAGAATTGCAACCCAACTCCTTGCTTCTACCCAAATACCTAAGTTCAAGAAACCAAAGTTCTCAAAATATGAGTCAATATTGGAAGTGTGCTCAAACTCTATTGAAGAATCAATGTCATCATCATGATAAATGTCTAAGAAGTAGTATAGTCAAGATGCATGATCAACCACCCCTTTAGCAAGAATCTCTCTAGTCTCCAAGTCTCTGATAAATACTAATATAGATGTGAATTACACAGTCGTCTTTGTGTCCCCATAGGTGAGTTGATAGATGGAAAAAATAGTATGACTTGGGTGAGGTAAACACAACACATCTTTGAAGTATCCCTCCCCCTTATCAATAATTTATTCCCTAGTCACATTCATGTAAGTATGATTTCCCATCAAGATGGGTGGAGTATTATAAGGATCAAATGATGAAAACATAGACTGTGGAGATGTCATATGATGAGAAGCCCCTAAATCTAGAAGCCATCTCCTTGAATCTTGACTTGAAGTAGAAACTAATGCTTGAGCTTTTTGCATGTGATTGTTTCCTTTATCTAAATGTGAAGAAGAGGATGAAGCAGTCATTCTTGAAAATAGATTGATTTGATTCTTCTTTATAAGAAGATTCTTGAGCTCACCTATTTCCTTATTGTAGAAATGATGTTCTTCACGTTCATTCTTCTTGTAATATGCACAAGTAAGAAACTCCTTGGATGATTTCTTTTTATTTTTGGATTTTTCTTGTGGTGATGAGGTTGAGTGTTCATTCTCTTGTTGTGTCTTTTTTTGGAATGATTTTTTCTTCTTGTTAGATCATTTTCCTTGATTCCCTTTACTAGTCAACAATGCTTTAGACTTTGAAGACTTGATAATCCTCATTCTCATCAAGTTTGATTGTTCTACCATCAACATCTCTGTGAAGGTATCAAATGAAGGCATGGTGTATGAAGAACCTAATGTCAACTTATGAGTGTTGAAGGAAGTTAGAAATAAATGGTGTATACTCGAGAGGAAGTTTTCTTATCAAATTGTGGATCAATTTTTCATCCTTTATGATAATTCCACAATCCTTAACCATTGACCTTATCTCATGTGTCGTGGTGATATAGTATTGAATTGTGAAAAACTTCTTAGGATGTAATCACATGATATTTTCATCAATTTCAAAACCCCTAACTTTTTCTACTTTTGCATAAAAGCTAGCACACTTATCCCATGCTTCTTTTATAGTGTTATAATTGTCAATATGGAAGATAAGATCATCATGTACATACTTCCTCAAAATACCAATATCAAAATAATTATTATGATTCCATTCATTTAGTTTATCAGGATTAGATGGTGGAACCATGGTTACATCAATATAACCAATTAAGCCTTTTTCCATCATTTTACTTAGTAGTACATTTGCCCTTGATTTTCAACCAAAATTTTTGACTAAAGTCCAATTTCACTTATGATTTTCATTTTTTTGTATATGTCCCGAAAAGGTCAAAATTTCAACCTTTGTAAAGTTTATTGTAAAAAATTTGACCAACATAGGATATAAACAAAAAAAAAAAAAAAACTAAATCTCATTTCATTTCATTTTCTCTTAGCTATGCTTAGGCGGGAGAAAGGGTTAAGCACAATGAAGGTATGCAATCAAAATCAGCCTTGGTGATTTCATGCATTTAGGTTGATTGTGGAGCGAAATTTTATTTTGTCTCTTTCCAAGCCCTTGTTATTTACACATGCAAGGTTTCCAAATCTCTACAAGCACAAGATAATTTTGAGAAGTACTAAACCATACTACATTATACATATTAAATGTCAGTGGTGAGAAAGGCCTTTCAACATTTCTTAACCCAACAAATGATTTGAGCCTTGACCCTAACAGCAACATCTTACAAAGACGACAAGTAATGGTCAGCAATAGCCTTGTATATAATTGCATGCCATTAGGTATAATAAATATTGGCGTAACATTTGAAAACAATAATGAGCCCATTTTTGGGGCATTTAAAGGATATGATGATTAGTATTTACTAGGATGGTTTGACCATTTTATCTAAAAGGAGAAAGATCCATCTAAGAGATTTGATTTCAACTAATAAAATCATACATTCTTCTTTGATGTCACTCCTAAGAGATTTGATTTCAACTAATAAAATCATACATTCTTCTTTGATGTCACTCCTAAGAGATTTGATTTCAACTAATAAAATCATGCATTCTTCTTTGATGTCACTCCTTATACTTTAGATTTCTCCACCTACAATTTTCCTTCAACTCCCAAGGAAGCACCTCACCTTTCAAGGTTGAACCAATTAAGACAGATGAGACTGACAGTAAGCACCAAGGAATCACCTCACCTCTCATCCCCTTTAGACTGATAGTCTAGATTGTGTTGGACAACAACAACATGAAGACCTATAGGAAGTACACCCATGTTTTCCCTTTTTTGTCATTTGAAATCCTATCCAATGTCTCCTAAGACCTATTTATCTATTCTATGAGCTTTTTCTCTTTTATTGTCAAAATTGTCTACCAATAAATTTTCTTTCATTTCTCTTACTTTTGAAAAAACTAGCTATAATTAGGATTTCTTCATCCACATAATTGCTACAATAATATGAAATACCAAAAATGTACTTAAGTTTGTCTAACATTCACACATATGTTTAAAATATCTAAGCCATAAATTTTGATGGTTTGGAGGTGACGAATTGAATGTGAAATATCATTCACAATATATAAATATATAAAGATGTTATGTATAATTCACTTCAAAAAATTGTTATGTAATCAAAACTAGTACATGTTTTGCAAACTAATATTTATTTAGTCCAAGGTTTCAAGAAAAAAATATTGATGCATTGAAGAAAAACAATCGTAGACTCATATATTGAAGCCTTGTTTACTATAGATGCAGTTATGCACTCTCACCACATGATCATAGTCTTAGACTCATGGATCCTGGAAGTGTTACACACACATTACACTTGAAGAGGTACATGTCATTTTCCTTGCAAAATGCTATTTGGAACCTGTCAACAAGCAGTCACAATAGAATGCCACAAATCCCTACAAGATTTTCTGCTGAGATCTTCTAAGTGTAGAAATGGAAAAAAAAACACAAAATAGGCACCAATTAGAAAAGAGAAATTTTTTGTCACCGATTTTCCTTGTTCTCATACAACATTACCTATGCTATGAAAATACTTCTATGTATAAAAGAATATACAATCAATAAGGGAACCAAACTTATACATTGAATTTTTTTCCTTTCTTATTGATGATGGATTTTCAGCTAGTTGTAACATTTGTAGCTTGGCAAGATCATACTCATGATCTTTCATTACAATCTTCTACACTTGGTCCATATCCATACACAACACTATTCAATTAGCTCAGTTGATAGAATTTGTGAGCAATGACTCTCACAAAAAATTCTATAAGTGGATTAGATATGCTTGTAATGGATAGACCATGTCCATTCCACTCGGCTCCACCATTTGCCTCAATTTCTTCTTGGCTCAAGCATTGCATGGTTTTCTTCTTATCTAGGGTTGGATAGCTTGTAACCCTATGTATCATCTTCTTTGTAATCTTCATTGGTCCATTCTTTAACTAGAACTTCATATTATGAACTCTTCTCAAGATAACTTTAATCCATTTGATTCTAAAATTCCTTGGAAATTATAGGGCACGAGTTAACCCTTTCCTCTTAACAATCTGAAACTTGTCATTCAAAATTCCTTCATTAGATAGCTTCTCATAAGATTCACTAATTTCATAATCTCTGACTTCTCCAATTTTGTACATATAAAACCTTCTGACATCATGTATCATAATAAATTTAGGTAGTATCGAGGATAACACACCCATTGAGTCTCCTTTCACAATAATTTCTAGAATAGTATGAAACTTAGTTGGAGAACAAGTGTCACTCTTCACTAGCTGAACTTTACTAACCTCTTGGATAATTCTAGGGGATGATGAAGTTGCCATGATCATAGCTAGGGTTTGTTATTCTTCCTTCTCTAGATAATCAACACTCATTCACACTATTTACTTGTTCAAACTTCTTGATTAGATCACTCTTGAAATATCTTTGCTAAATCGTTGAATCACATTATGCTCTCGAAAATCTAATTGCAAGGTGAGAAATAATGTCTTCAAAAAAATCTGTATACCTTATTCCTAATCAATTAGGGTCTCCATTAATGTTTTGTACTCGGGTGGGTGAAAACCAGCTGTCTTGGTTGATAGTAGCATCTTTGCATAATAGCTTGGTCTCTTCCATAACCTTTGGTCTTCATTGAAGCACTTGGTCTATGTTGTAATGCTTAGTCAACATAGACAATTTTACTAATATCAGTAACCTTTTACAAATTTGTTCTTATGCATCGTGTATATGTAGATATGAACTTTTGGCACATTTATGTAAGCAACTAATGTATGATAAATTATTAGGTATATAGTTCCATACATACCTCTCTTGCTTAATTAGAGATGACATGATCACCTTCTCCATTGGATTGGGTGACCTCAGCTCCATTAGCTGCAATGTTTCCATCTTTTTCTTTCCTTGTCCACTTCTAGTTCATTTCATTTCTCACTTGCTCAATGTCCCCTTTTCCTTTTCCTTTGTCTTTTATCCTACAATTCTTACTTTGATGTCCAAACTTGTGACATTTGGAACATGTATTATTAGCTGCATAATTCCTCTTTCTCTTATTTGGCTAGTAGGGTTCCAATCTACATTCAAATTCTCCATGCCCAAAATTCTGACAGTTACAATAGTATCCTTCAAATCTAGGTGTAGTTGGTGTATTCCTTAGTTTTGACCTACACTCATGTATTTGATGTCCTTATTTCTTGTAGTAAAAATAGTAACCAGTAAACTTAGGTTTATAATTTTATATACCATTTTTGCTTCGATAGATATTTTTAATATGACTAATTTTCCCGCGGTGATAGCATGTTGGTTTGTCCTTTGGCTTTGCATTTCTCATTTTTGACATTCCTGGATGATTCTCCTTTCTTAGTGTAAGAATGTCCTGACCCATTAGAATAGCTTGATGACTTCATAAGTTCTTCAAAATACTTCATTGCTTCCTTTGGTTTGTTGAATTTCTCCATAGATTCCTTCTCATTCTTTAATTCATTCTTTAGTATGTCATTGTGTGAACTAAGATTTGCAATTTCCACATCCTTATGATTCAATTTATGCTTGCAAGCATCAGTTGATTTATCATATCCATTTGGGTGTTTGTAACTTCTGCACATCTGATATCCTTTCTTCAAGTCTGGTAGTCATTACCCTTTTGTCTTCTTTGACCATAGTCCTATCTTTTCATCTTTCTTTCTTCGTTCAATCACTGCACATAGTCTCACTGATTAGATTTCATGTTCTCTTTTTAGTACTCTTATTTCTTCATTCAAGAGTGTGTTCTTGTCAACTAGATCAATAGATTCTTTTTCATTTGGATTGATTTATTTAGATAGTTCTTCAGTCTCAAATTCTTCATAAGATTATTTCTTTATTTGAATGGAAATTTCCTTTCTCCTTTTTAAGGGATCCTTTAGATTCTATATTGCCTTCTCAGGTTTCTATAATGTCAGTTGGATGTCAATCACTTGATTGTCAATAGTCTTGTCCAATTTGAAAGCCTCCATCTCCAAGATATAATCTCCAAGAGTTTAAGCTTCTTTTAGATAACTAGAGCTCTGATACCAATTGTTGATTTATGGAGGTGTAAACTAGATCTAAGTAGGGGAGGTGAATTAGAGTCTTTAGCACTTTTTACTTTTCACAAATTCATCCACATCTATTAATAACTTATGCATCTAAAACTTCTAATGTAAATTTTTTATAACATTAAAATTAGTTCAATCACATGCATGAAATTAATAACACATAACACAATATTTGTTACCTAGAAACCTTCCAATGTGAAGGTAAAATTGGGGTGGAGATGACACCCACAAATCTTCACTACTACAGCAATAAAGTTAACTAGTTAAGGTTACAATGTTTGACCATAAAATATGATCTACCTTGTGAGGAGTCTGGCATGTTAAAGACTTAAGAAATTGTTAGGTTTCACCTTGTTAGAGCATTTAACACTTACAATAAAGTAAGGACTTTGTTAGGAGATTTACATAGATCTATTAAGATCATTTGTTAAGAGATTTACCCTTATTCAAGTCTGTTGAAACTGATTTAGTACCTAACTCTCAATTTTCTTTGCAAACTAATTTTGAATCTTCTCCTTACTAACTAATCCTCTCCTCTAATCTAATAACACTTGTCTTTCCCTTTCAATTCACTGCTTATGAATAGGTCACTTTCTAATAGAACCCTTGAAGGACTTTGTGTCTTTTTAGTCCTTCATAGTATAGTGCTTCATGTTCACACATATACTCTTCTCCTTCTTCTTTTTTGTCATGTATATAATCTAGGTTAACATCATTATTATTTAAAGATTTATGTAAACTATTTTCTAGATGGTTCCATGTTTTTTGTCTTCATCTTGATCATTAAACATACAACATAGGGATATGTGATCCATGTCATGCAAATATTTTGCAACAATCTCTATGAGTATTAAATGTTCTATAACAACCTCTTCAAAACTTAAATAATCCATCCAATTTGGCCTGATAATCATTTTTCCTTAAACTTTATTCCATTCTTGACTTTTATGTAAACTTTGCATTGGTTGATCTTTACTCTTTCTGATCCTTGGTATTTTTGTTTCTAGTCCTTTGTTAACCTTCTAATGCTTGGCATATATTATACTCGACACATACTATATCACTTGGTACTTTCATACTTGGAATTCACTCGATCACTGATGACTTTTTTGGTCGCTAAATGAGCTCATTACATATACAAAAGTACTTAGTGACCATACACTTACTTGGCTCCTATAGAGTTGCTCGTTACATACTTGCTTATGTACATGACTTAGCCTATATAGAGTACCTCAGTCGTAGTGATGACCATATGACTCTGCCTTGTAAATGATTAGGTGGTTGACACTAATAGACAACAATGGTTAGAAATACCAAAAATTGAATCTATTTGGGCCACCATATGTAAAAGGTACGTAGCTTCGTATCATTGGTACAATATTTTTCCTTTCTTCCATTTATTGTAGTACTATATTAAAGTTATGTATCTAACAATTGTGTTTCTAGAGGAAGAAGTATAGTTCTACAATCAAAACACAAGGTACAGTCTAAGTTGCACAAAAGAAAAAATTGTCACATTACATTAACATTGAAATCACTAAGGGTCCATTTGGATCACGAATTTCAGCGAGAATTGGAATTCAAAATCCTCAAAAATTCCTAATCCACTTTTTGGGTCTACAAAATAGAAAATGTGGATTTGGTATCCCCATTTGATCCCTAAAATAATAATTTTGTCTCTACTCAAAATACTTGTTATTTGGAATTCATGTTTTAATTCTCATTTTAAATCCCATTTTTTGAAAATGAGGATTTCTACTAAAGTGAAATTTAATTAGGTTTGACATCTAGATGCCTGTTTGGGAGCACCTATTTTTGTACATATTTTTGAAATTTAATTGAGATGTAATCGAGAGAGTGAGGCATTTCAAGAAATGATAATCTTTGCATCTACTTTAGGCACCTTTTGAATGTCATTTTGTAAAAATTAGCAGGGATTTCTTGAAGAAATTAGAAAGATTATTGCAGAAATTCATATGAACACAATTTTTTAAAATTGGAGGGAAGATTTTGGCTATTGTTACACCTGCTCATATGTTTGGATTAAATAAAATAACTAGTACCACACATATCTAATTTCTTTCATCTTTCTTTTAACTTTTTCTTAAGTTTTTATTTTGCAATAAACATTGACATTTTTGGCATGTGCGGAGTTGGAAGAGTCATTAATAGGACCTTGAAAAAATTGAAGATATGAATCGCATTTCTCACTGTAACTTTTATATTCATTTTTTGAACCAAACAGGCTTGGAATAAAACAATTCTAATATCAAATATTTTTGAGTTTGAACCAAACAGTCCCTAATAAATTCTAGAAACTATAATATGGATTTCAAATTCTAGAATCCCAAATAAAGGATTTTAGATTCCAATTCCTAAATCATATTCTAGCAACCAATCAGGCCCTAAATGAGTAATCAATAAATGAATAGTTTGAGAGGCCACTTTGGAAAAAATGTTGCCTCCAAAATTGCAACCATATGATAAATGGGAATAGTTATCTCAATTAAACTTGTGTGGTTTTTTATTAGCTAGGTTGATTACAAATTCTTATAGAACTATCATCATATTAGGTACAATAAAATGAACAATCAGTTGTTCACAGCTAGTAGGATCAAATACAATTTTCTAAGGTGATAAAATTACATATGCAGATGTATAACTTGCATATCAGGCATGAAGCACATTCCCCAACTTATAACGAATGGTTGGATATAAAGGCTCCATACAGTAGCCCAAAAATGGAAGCCAAGGATGTAATCATGCATGTATTGTCACAGTCTCCTTGCAAGGATCCCAAGTATCTATTATTGTTGTTAATTTGGGCATCACTATAAGATCCAAAATGTTATGAAGTACTAGATTTGGTAGTAACTTCTCCCATGTCTCTAGAAAATTTAGCACAGGTTTAGGGTCCCTTTGCTTCTAGGAATTTGTAGCAGCTATTCTCATTGCTGGAAGAAAAAATTCAGTGAAGAGTTGAGTGTAAGGAGTTGAAAAAGAAAGTTTTTCCTCTATGTAAATAGCATAATCATGAGGCTCATTCCCTTGTAGAAGCCTCTTCCACAATAACATTATCTCTAAACCATGCAAAGGATGTTGAAGTGGTTCTCAACCTTGAGACACTCTTATAATAAATGACAAAGCAAATGTAGATGCAATGCATGATAAATTGCACGACTTGTAGTCCTCGCGATATTTGGACTGTAAATTCTCAAAGACACTTGCAAGTGATTCTGATGTCATAGTACCTACTACAACACTTTCCTAAATTCTATCCAGTGCTCCCATAATATCCAATACATAGTCTAGTTTTTGTTTCTATCGTGCAGTCTCTTTCTGAAGCCACTCCTTCTCTTTCTAGTATATTACCACAAACTCTCTCTTGTGCATTAAATTCAGATCAAACTTCTAAATATCTTCCTCTACCATATCTAAAATCAGCTTCATAATTGTTGTAACTCTGGCATAGGTGTTTGTGTTGAAAATATTTTTTTATTGTGTATTGTCTTTGATGTTACACAAAATGTCATATCATTTCTAGTCAGTGTATGACAAGCTCACTTAGGCATTGAAGATAGTTCCTATGTTTGCTGAGCATTCTATATTTTGCCAAGCTTAGAAGATAGTGTCTACCAAGTTCACTTAGGCAACAAAGTGAAGTTCACAGAAGTTGAGTGTTAACTAAGCTCACTCAATTAATGAAGAAAATTTAGATGGAACCACTGTTAACCAAGCACACTCAATTACCAAAAAAACTTTGTGAATATGCATTGTTAACCGAGTTCACTGGTTAACACAAGAAAATTATTTTTGAGTTAGTGTCTACCAAGCAGGGTTGGCTAACAAAGGATTTTCTTGTTTTGGTATATTGAGTTCAATTGATTTTTTTTTGGTTCTAGCCAACTGAGGAGATGAATATTAAGTATTCTAAGTTGTATTGAAGATGACTTGATAATGTGTGAGATATAAATATAAGGTCACGTTAAGGATTGAATGTGTGGAACATAATAGAATATTTGAAGATGCTTAGAGGAAGTGAATTAGAAGGATAAGCAGAATATCCTTGTTGAGCTACAAATATACATTCAATCAGAAAGGATCAAGTATACAAGCCAGAATTGAGATCTATAATTAGCAATTGGATTGCATCAAAAATTAGGTAATCTCAGTATTACTCTCTAACCATTGTAGCAATGATCTAAATCTCTTAACAAAGTTGGTTTAGTAGCTATTTGTAAATCCTCTAACAAGGTGGCATTTATAGATTGAAGTGTATAAAGACCTCTAACAAGGCCACTCCTAACAGGGTGATTAAATCCTCTAATAGGGTCACACCTAAAATTGTGTCTTGTAACCTGTAACAATGTTGACTCCTAATAGGGCTTACTTCAAAAGAGTGAAAAATAATAATTAGTTGTAATTGTTGGTTTTTCCCAAATTCAATTTCCATGTTAAATCTTGGTGTCACTTGTGTTCATGTTATTTATTTTATGTGTATGAAACTAAGTTAAATAAGGCTAATCACAGAAAATATCTTAAGATTTACATTTGCCAAGTTACTACTGCTATTTCAGTGTTTACCGAGTTACAACATTTGCTAGTATAAACCGGGTGCCTGTGTGTATTTTGAGTAACAATAGAATACAGTTTAATCATAGTTTATGCTTTGATTTATATTTACATCTAAGGGATCTGAGATTCATTTTAGTGGTAACTAATTCACCTCTCCCCTCTTAGTTACTCCTCTTCTGTTTGAACCAAAAACTGGTATTGGTTCTTCTTGGTGCTTATAGAAAAGGTTTCAAGGACCTAAGCTAAAGATCAAGACGTCTTATAGAAGGGAGATCCCAAAGCTAAACAGAGATAGCTTTAAGGCATGGTAGGAACTCATTAGGCTACACTTGGAAACCATTGGAGATTTAGGGCTAAAGTATCTAGATGCCAAATACACTTCACCTATTAGAACTATGACTATTGAAGAAATTGCAGAGAAGAAGAGGCGTAACATCATGATGATTGATATTGCTTCATCTATCAACTATGCAAAATTTGTTGAGGTTAAATACTATGGAACTAGTTGGATCAAGCTAAAATTCATCTATGGAGGAGATGATAATATAAGAAGAGCTAAAGCCAAAAGTCTCAGAGGACAATTTGATCAAATAAAGATGAGAGAAGATGAGAATATTGCAAAATACAATGAGAGAATCAAAGCCAGTGTCTGTGCTATCAAAGCTTCAAGAGGAAAGATTAAGGATGAAATAGTGGTAAGAAAATTTCTCAAAAGACTTCTTACTATATATGCAATCAGAGTATCAATGATTCAAGAAATGAGATGCAATCCAAAGAATGGCATAACATTGGATGCAGTAGTTGGAAGATTGACAACGTTTGAGCTAGATAACTATGATAATTATGTTCCTAGTTCTAGAAAATCTTGAGCCTACATTTGAAGCCAAGTTGTCACTTAAGAAGAAAGCCAAAAAGTCAAAAGCCAATCAATTTGAAAGTTGAGAGCAAGATAGTTCTAATAGTGATCTTGAAACTATTGAGGCATTACTTGCAAGAAGATATTCCAAAAGCAAAGGAAAGATTCCTTTAATCTATTTCTCTTATGAAGACGTTGGACACATTGCTGCAAGATGTCAAAATAGAGAAGACAAAGATGAAAAGGAACACAATAAGTACAAAGGCAAGAAGGATTTCAAGAACTACAAAGGCTACAAGGAAAAAGGTAAGAAATATTGTTTTATGGCTAAAGATTCAGATAGTGGTGAAGATGATGAAATGGTATATATTGTTGTAAAAGATGGATCTAATGATGGAGATAAAATAGAACTTATCTCTCATGTTAGCAAAAATGATACATGGATGACTGATAGTGGTTGCTCACATCATTTGACTAGTGACAAAACAAAGTTTGAACACATGGAACATTATGATGGTAGAAGTGTGAGGATTGGAAAAAATGAGCCATGTTGCATAAAGGGAAAAGGTTATATCTCACTAACAAATGAACTTAGATGTGATAATGCTTATTGGGTTGAAGGACTAAAGCATAATCTATAGAGTGTGGCACAGTTGAATAACATTGGATTCAATGTAGAATTCATGAATGGGAAGGCTAAACTACTAGATGGAAAAGGAAATCTAGTTGGGTCTGGAAAACAAACAAAAGATAACCTATTCTACCTAAAACTTAGTGAAAGTTCATGTTTTATTGCTAAAGTAGAAGAAAGTTGGTTATGACACAAAAGGATATGTCATGTGAATTTTGATAATCTAATCAAGATAAGAAAAAAGAAAAGAGTAAGAGGTATTCCTAGCCTAAGGAAACCTGATATGGGCCTATGCAAAATTGTCAAATTAGTAAGATGAGAAAGACAAGTTTCAAAAGCTACAACTATCCTGAAGAAGTCTTGGAGCTAGTTCATAAAGACTTATGTGGACCTACTGGAATTGAGAGTTATAGTCGAGATAAGTACTTTACTCTTTTTTTTGATGATTATTCTAGAATGATGATTGTAATGTATCTGAAAGAAAATTTTGAAGCATTTCAAAAATTTAAGTGGTATCTGGAAAGAGTAGAGAAAGAAACTAGAAAGAAATTAAAGTGTTTGAGATCATATAGAGGTTGTGAATTCATTTCAAATGAGTTCAATGAATTATGCATTGAAAGAGGAATTAAGAGACAAGTATCAACCACTAGTACACCACAACAGAATGGTATAGCTAAAAGAAGGAATAGATCCATCATGGATTGTGCAAGAACTTTAATGATAAAAAAGAGTGTTATAATCAAATACTAGAAGGAAGCAATCAGTACTACAGTCCATACCTTAAATATAATATAGTTGAAGAAAGACTCAAATAAAACTCCTTATGAACTATGTTATGGCTACAAACCTAATGTAAGTTACTTGAAAGTATTTGACAGAAAATGTTATATCTTGAAGGAAACTAGGAAAGGTAAATTTGATGTCAAAAGTGATGAAGGAATATTCTTAGGATACTCTTGCAGAAGTAAAGCATACAAATATTTGAATTTTTCAAGTCATAAGATCATAGAAAGTGCACATGTGAGAATTGATGAGTTTGCAGAAAAGAGTGAAGAAGAAAGCAACAAAGAACTTGAGGATTATTGAAGGTTTGTCTACTATGAACGTGATACAATGCCAATAAAATTAGAAGTCAACAGACTTCACTTCCTAAGTCCCCAAAATTTCCAAAAGCTACTGAGTTACAACTAGTACAACCAAAGTCACAATTTGAAGGACCTGAGTCATGTCAAAAGCTACAGAGTTATTGCTAGAGAAAATTGAGTCTAATGGACCCGAGTCATAGACAATGGGACCCAAGCTTGATATAGATCATGGTGAGGTTAGTGGAACAAATTCTAAATCCAAAGTACATGTGCTAGCAAGATATGTCAAAATGCACCATGCACTTGATCAGATCATTGGACACAAGTCAAATGGAATAATGACAAGAAAGAAATTAAAAGGTACATGTTTGCTTGCTAAATTTGAACCTAGATCGATGAAAGATGCTTTGGTTAATGAAAGTTGGATTGAAACTATGAATGAAGAAATAGAATAGATAGAGAGGAATAAGACTTGGACTCTTGTTCCTAGACCCAAGGATAAAAATGTAATTGACACCAAATGGGTTTTTAGAAATAAGTTGAATGAAGATGAAGAACTTTCAAAAAACAAAGCAAGGTTAGTATGCAAAGGTTATTCTCAAGAAGAAGGTATTGACTATGGTGAAACTTTTTCTCTTGTTGCTAGATTAGAAGGTGTTAGAACTTTACTTGCTTATGCTACACATAAAAGATTTAAAGTTTATCAAATGGATGTAAAATCTGCATTCTTAAACAAAATTCTTGAAGAGGAAGTTTACATAGAACAACCTAAAGGTTTTGTGGAATATTAGAAAAAATGATATGGTCTGTAAATTACACAAAGCATTGTGTGGTCTCAAGCAAGTTCCTAGAGCTTGGTCTAAAAAACTTCATAACTACTCGATAAAGATTGGTTTTCAAAGAATAAATGATAACAACAACTTGTACATGAAAGAAGGACCAGATAAGAAAATTATATGGGTCAAAATCTTTGTGGATGACACTTTATTTATAGGAAATGATGATTAATGCAAGGCATTTTTAAAATATATGAGTAAAGAATTTGAGATGTCCATGTTTGGAGAGATAAAATTCTTTGTTGGATTGTAGATCCAACAGAAGAAAGATGGTATCTACATTACTCAATCCAAATATATCAAGGAGATACTAAAGAAGTTTCGAATGGAAGATTCAAGACTAGTTGGAACACCTATTTCTATTGGACATAAGATTTCCAAAAATTATGAGTCCAAAGAGGTAGATCAGACCACATGCAGATCAATGATTGGAAAATTGCAATATGTAGTGCACACAAGGCTTGATATTGCATTAGCAGTTGGTATGGTGGCAAGATTTTTAGCAACTCTTAAAGAAAATCACAAGATGGAAGTCAAAGAGAATCATGAGGTATTTAAAGGGTATTGAAGACTATGGATTATGGTACAAGAAAGGAGGCAATTTGGATTTGAAAGCATTCAAATATGTTGATTGGGCAAGAAGTGTTGATGATAGAAAGAGCACCAGTGGTGAAGCATTCTTGCTTGGAAAAAGACGAGTATCTTGGACAAGAAAGAAGTAGAATTGTATTTCTCACTTGGCAATAGAGGCAGAATATGTGGTAGCAATAGTTAATTATTCCTAAGTTGTTTGGTTCAAGGAACTATTTGTAGGTATGAAGATAGAAATCAAGGATCCAGTGGTTATATTCTATGATAACACTAGTGTAATTAATATATCAAATAATCTTGTGATGCATACCAAAATCAAGCACATTTCTATAAAATATCATTTTTTAAGAGAATTGGTATAAGATAAAGAAGTAAGATTGGAATATGTGAATACTAAAGAAAAAATTGCAAACATATTCACTAAGCCATTACCTAAGGATGCATTTTTGTATCTAAGAGGTATGTTAGGGGCCATTCCCCTATCTAAAGCTCATTAAATAAAGTTTAGTGATGCATCAACTAGAGCATGTTGAAGATCAGTCAATTGATGTAGTATTGAAAAGGGCACATTGCATATGAATCAGTACATAAGGTATACTAATATCATTAAATATTATCTTTGGCATGAGATGTCAAAGAGGGAGAGTTTGTTGTCATATTACCAAAAAAATTATAAAGAGGGAGGGTACATATTTCACAAAAAATTGTATTACTTCCAAAGATTTCAAAAAGGGAGAACTTGGTATGATATCAAAGAAGGAAATTTTGATATCAGAAGAAGATGTTGAAGGTAGAGTTTGCAGACAGAGGGAGAAATTGAAGGCAAAGGGAGTTCAAATTGATAGAAGCAGTTCTCATAAATGAGAATCAGAATGAAACTAAGGATATATTCCTTACCTTATTCTTGCTCTAAAATTTCATTGTATTATGACATGTTGTATTGCCATCAATGCCAAAGAGGGAGATTGTTGAAAAAAATTGATTAATTGCATATTGTCTTTGATGTTACACAAAATGTCATTTCATTTCCAGTCAGTGTATGTCAAGCTCACGCAGGCATTTAAGACAATTTTCTGTGTCTGCCAAGCATTCCAAAGTTTGCCAAGCTCAGAAGATAGTGTCTACCAAGTTCACTCAGGTGACAAAGTGAAGTTCATAGAAGTTGAGTGTTAACCAAACTCACTCAATTAATGAATGAAAAGTTGGATGGAACTAGTGTTAATTGAGCTTACTCAATTACCAAAGGAACTTTGTGAATATGCAGTGTTAATCAAGTTCACTTGGTTAACACAAGAAAATCATTTCTAAGTTAGTGTCTATCGAGCAAGGTTAGCTAATGAAGAATTTTCTTTTTTTGGCATATTGAGTTCAATTGATTTATTTTTTGATTCTAGCTAACTGAGGAGATGAATATTAAGTATTATAAGTTGTATTCAAGCCAACTTGACAATGTGTAAGATATAAATATAAGGTCAAGTTGAGGATTGAATGTGTGGAAGATAATAGAAGTTTGAAGATGCTTAGAGGAAGAGAATTAGAAGGATAAGAAAAATATCTTTGTTGAGCTACAAAGATACATTCGATTAGAAAGGATCAAGTATACAAGCCAGAATTGAGATTTGTAATCAGCAATTCAGTTGCATTAAAAATCAAGTCATCTCATTGTTACTCTCTAACCATTGTAGCTTAACATATATTTGTAAATCCTCTAACAAGGCCACTCCTAATAGGGTGACTAAATCCTCTAATAGGACCACACTTAATAGTGTGTTGTCTAACCTTTAACAAGGTTGGCTCCTAACAAGTCTCATTTTAGAAGAGTGAAAAACAATAACTAGTTGCAATTAGTGGTTTTTCCCAAATTCAGTTTCCACATTAAATCTTGGTGTCACTTGTGTTCATGATATTTATTTTATGTGTATGCAACTAAGTTAAATAATGCTAATAACAGAAAAATATCTTAAGATTTTCATTTTCTAAGTTACTATTTCTATTTTAGTGTTTACTAAGTTACAACATTTGCTAGTATAAATAGAGTGCTTGTGTGTTTGCCAAGTAACACCATAATACAATTTAATCAGAGTTTATGTTTTGATTTGTATTGACATCTAAGGGATCTGGGATTTATTTTAGTGGTAATTGATTCACCCCTCTTCTCTTAGTTACTCCTTTTATATTTCCAATAGTTTGATTCTCAATAGCTTTTATTTTAGCATTTTAGAATTTAAGTTTTCATGTTTTCTCTTCATTATATGTTTAATTTATCAATGATTTCCTCTAGTTTGATTATGATGCATCTCGACTAGCTTATCTAATGATTCAATCACCTATCTATCTCTAGATTGTGCAAGAACTCTTTTTTTTATAGATTCTAGATACACATTGATAGATCCAAATCCATAAACCTGAAGACCATCGTGTGTGTGTGTCCCACTTTAGGGAAAAATTGAATGTCATGTTCTTGTGCATATGTTTGAGTCACTTCCCTCAAACTCAATTGAGGTCACCCATGGGATAGTTCAAGTGAATTTCAGTTCCCACGGAAGATGAAGCTTGTTGTTGAGCATATCTTATTGTTACTTATTGCTATTGAAGTGCCTCAAATTGGCGTTGCTCCATCACCCTAAGATAGCTTACATTCTCTCTAGACCTAGGTTGTTCCACAGTCATACCCTCTATAGCTTGAGGGCTACATTTAGTTGACTTCTTATCCTCTTATTAGCAAGAAGCTCAAGGAGAAATAGTCCTTTCCACCTTAAAAACCATTGTCTTACTTCATTAAAATTGGGATTCTCTAGGTGGTTCAAGTACATCACATGTTCTATCCTACACTTGTATTTTGTTCAAACAGTTTTTTTTAGTAGCTCTAACAATCTAATGAACACAATAAAGGTAAATGAATGCCATATTTCATAAGTAACAATGGTTACATATTGTAAAGAGATCATTCTAATCAACATACTAAAGGTAAATGAGTGCCTCATTCCACAAGAAACAAGGGTTGTGATGCAAGTGGAGTCCCTTCCTTTCTCTAAAAATAAGAGAATTTTTCTCACTCAAACATTTCAGTGATATAAAAATGTTGAACATAGTTGTCTTGGAATAGATCACTCTTCAATAATTTGTTTAAAATATTAAAAGAATACCTAAGTTGTTTCTTTTCTAATCTATGATCAAAGCATTGGCTCAAAATCAATTGATCATTGCAGATATGATGAAGCATGTTCTAGTGTTTGTAACATAGAACCAAAATAGATGATTTTGGTACTTTATACTTAGTGTATGTACAATTGCCACTTGTCAAAATGAACCAAAATGTACTTTTGATTTTGATGGTTATAAAAAAAAATATGAAGCTATAGTAGACTAAAAAATAGAAGACACTAGATCTTTTAAGGATCTAATCAATTGAAAATACCAAAAAAGGCCAAAAATGACCAAATATTGAAAATGTTCACTAATAATTACTCCACACTAATGTCAGATATGGAAAATAGACAACTAATCATGAACTTTAAAAAAATAGCAGTTGAAAATGTGTATGTATGACCCCAAATGAAGCCTGGGAAGTTGTTAAAATTAGGGTTATGCAAGTATAGTCAAAATTTACCAATTCTACAAAATCTATTCACCAAAACTGAAAAATAATTGCACTGGCAACAAATATAGGAAATGTAGGCCAAAATAAAGAAAAATGTGCTCAATTTGGAGCCCAAATTAGTGAGTTATGGCCTCCTAAAATCTAACTACCAAACCCAAATTCAATATGGCGAGGGTTCCAAATTTCATGCACTTGTTGACAACAACACAAATACATGGATAAATTTGATGATTTAGGTCTCATTACGGTAAAATAAAATTTAAAAAACCTCTTTTGACTTTGGGACAGTTATCAAATTGTACACCTTGGATTTATGTTAAAAATGCAAACATTTTATAAAATTTACCAAATGTGTGAGAAAAAAATTATGGCATGGAAAATGAGGTGTTTATTGATTTATTATTGGAATGTCTCAATGTATGATTACCCAATGATTGAGTGTTGTGTTCCATGTGCTAGGATATTGCTTAGAAAGAGCTAGTGGGGATTGCAAATCAATGGTTATAGTTGGATCTGACCACCTCTTACACTTCATGTAGAAATATTGTTGAAAATAAATTGATACAAGTATGAGAATGTGTTTCAATCATTTTTAAGTCACTAATGTCAAACTTGCTACTTGCTACTAAGGCAACTCCTTCATTTATTTGAGTACTATCATTTATTTGATTGATGAGGAGATTTTGATCAAATGAGATAACAAAAGCACCTAAAGGAAAGATTGAGTTATGGTACTCAAAAGGAGTACAAAGATCAATTAAGATAGTGATTTTATAGTGCATTGAATATCTACTTAAGGTTGCAAATGTTGGATACATTGACTAAGTTTAGAAGAATAAGTAAGAAGAATTGAGTCTGCCAAGCTTGACCAAGTGGACAATAGGTGCCGAGAAAAGTTAGTGCAAGTCGAGCAGAAAATCAATTGAAGCCAAGCAAGGTGAAAGTTCAGTATATATTGAGTGATATAGTGTAAGCTAAGTAAATTTTAGTTGATGCTAAGCACTAGTAAACTTTAGTGTTTGCCAAGTGATCTAGTTGAAGATGAGTGGAAGAATAGTTTGGAAGTTGAGTGATAACATATTGATGTTGAGTGCTAGTATTCATGTTGAATTGAAGATTTGATGAATTTGAGCCAACTATTTTATTTTCTATAATTGTGTAAAGTGTGTGGAAGATAACTATGATGATTTGGTGGCACAAAATTCATGGTAAACCATTTTGAGGAGAATTCAAAGAGGATTAAAGGAGAAGTTTTTAGAAGGGACTCAAATGAAAAGATGGGTAGATTCATTGAATCCTACCTAATCATACCTAACCTTAAAATTGACAATAATGGATGAACAAAAAAATATCTTAATTTTCTATTTATAGAGATGGTTGGTCAGAAGCAAGGTTGGTCAATGTTTGAGAACCTAAGTTAGATAAAAGGTCTAAGGTATTGCTTCATTCGAAGACTGAACATAAGAAACTTCTTTTGGAAAGCAAAGAAAGAAGGCTTAAGAGTATGAATTCTTGAAGGGTGAACAAGCTATCAAAGCTAAAGTGTGTGAAAGCCAAGCAGGATGGAGGACTAAAATAGAGATCTATAATTTGCAAGTGATTTGTAATTTGTTATCAAATCAAGCCTTACTATTACTTTCTAATCATTGTACCAGTCTAAGATAAATCCTCCATATTAAGGTTGACCTAATAGTCATTTGTAAATCCTTTAACTAGGTGACATTCCAAGTGAGTGATCTAAAGTCCTCTTACAAGGCTCACTCCTAATAGGGTGATTGAAATCCTCTATCCAGGTCACATTTAACAATGTGTATTGTAACCTATAATAGGGTTGAACTTTCATAAGGCATTACTTCAGAAGAGTGAGAATGAGTAGCATGTTATTAGTGGTTTTCCCCAAATTGGGTTTCCACATGAAATTCTAGTGTCAAATGTGTTATTGAATCTATTATGTTTCATGTTTACATTTCTACAAAGATGTTTTGACCCAAAATAGTAATCTACAAGTTTAAGTGATTATATGATCTAATGGATGCATGCATGAATACATTTTATGGATATGGGTTCACCAAGTTGTGAAAAGTTTTATTTGTACATCAGGACCTTGGATAAATTATTCAACCCCCCTAGTTATTCTAAAAAATTCTAATAATTGGTATCAGAGCCATCTACTTAAGAGGACTAGTTTGAATGTACTAGAATCAAAAGATCAAGATGTAAAAAAGAGAGGTAGCAAAGCTTAACAAGGACAACTTTCCCACATGAAAAATTTTGATGAAGCTACACCTAGGAGTCTTGGAGACCATGCATAATCTACAATCACCATTGAGCATGTTAACCCTGCTAGACCCCTAACTGTTGAAGATTTGAAAAAAGGAGAAAGAACACAATTAGGAAATGTTGGAGATTCCCTTTTCCTTAAGATATGTTGAGTTTGATGACATCAAGGGTTTTGATAGTGCAAAGAAGATGTGGGATGCTCTTCACACCATCTATGGAGGAGAAACAAATATTTTGAGAGCCAAATCTGAAAATTTTAGAGGTAAGTTTTATGATATGAAGATACAAGAAGGTGAGAATGTTGCTCAATATTGTTATAGGATAAAAGATGTTATTAATGCTATAAGAGGATCTACTAGTAAGATAGATGATGAGATTGTACTAAGCAAATTTTTGAGAACATTTTTGCCCATCTATACTATTAAAATTTCTACAATATAAGAACTGAGATGTGTACCAAGTTCTAATCTGACTCTTGAAGGTTTGGTAGGTAGGCTAACAACTTTTGAGCTATCTAATTTTGATAACTTCAAATTTGAAAATGTTGAATATGCTTTCAAAGGTAAGTTGTCATTGAAGGAACCTAATGAGAAGAAGAAGAGAAAGGTTAAATATGTTTCTAGTGACAGTAGTATAAATGAGGAGGATGCGGAATAGCTTGAAGCACTACTAGCAAGGAGATTTCATAGAGGTAAAAGTGAATTCAAAGATAAGCTACTTATCATGTGTTTTAATTGTAATGAGGTTGGTCATATTGCTGCTAGATGTCCAGAGAAGAAGAGCAATAGAAGTGGAGACAAATACAAAAATAGAAGAGATGAGGACAACAAAGATTGCAAAGACAAAGGCAAGAAGACTTGATACATTGCAGAAAAGGAAACCAAAGATGGATCTAATGATCATGATGATGAAGTGGTGTATGTTATAATGAAGGATGATTTTGATGAGGATGAGTTAATTGCACTAGTTACTTTGTGTGAATGAGAACGATAGATGGATCACTAATGGTGGATGTTTACATTACATGATTGGAGATAACAGTAAGTTCATTATCTTGAATTATTATGATAGAAATAGTGTAAGGTTTGGTAATGATGCATCCTGTCTAATAAAAGGAAAAGGTTCTATCAAACTCACAGAAAAGATTTTATGTGACAATAATTATTATGTTGAAGGACTTAACTATAATTTGTTGATTATGTCACAACTGAATAGTTCAGGTTGCAAGGTTGAGTTTGAGAACACGATAGCTAAGATATATGATACTAACAAAAAAATAATTGGAAAAGGTGACCAAACTAGAGGTAATCTATTCTACCTTGATATGGATGATGCTACTTGTCTAGTTGTAGAATTTGATGATGTGTGGTTATGTCACAAGAGGTTATGTCATGTTAATTTTGATAACTTGGTTAGTATTAGTAACATGAGAAGAGTTAGAGACTTGACAATATAATTTGCAAACAATGTTAGTTAGGCAAAATGACAAAGTCTAGTTTTAAGAGTAAGACTCACACCTCTAAAGGAATTGTGGATATTCTTCATACTGAGTTGTGTGAACCAGCTAATGTGCAAAGCTACAAAGGTGATAAGTACATTATTTTATTTGTTGATGATTATCCTAGAATGATGACAATTATGTTTCTAAAATAGAAATCTAATGCTTTTCAAATGTTTAAGTGGTACTTAGAAAGAGTTGAGAAGGAAATAGGTAAAAGCGTAAAAAAATTGAGATCTAACAAAGGAGAAGAATTTACATCAAATGAGTTTGAGATATTTTGTAATGATAGAGGAATCAAAATAAAGACATCTTCCCCTAGGACCCCTCCACAAAATTGAATTGTTGAAAGGAGGAACATATCTATAATAGATTGTGCTAGGACACTCATGATGGGGAAGAATGTTGCTTTGAAATATGGAAGAGAGGTTGTAAGTATAGTTGTCTATACCTTGAACCATGTGCAAGTCAAGAAAGGTACTCATTCACCACCTTTTGAACTATGGTATGGATACTCACCCAAAGTGAAATATTTTAAGGTATTTGGAAGCAAGTGTTACGTTCTCAAAGATTTCAAGAGTGGTAAATTAGATACAAAAAGTAAAGAAGGTATATCCCTTGGCTATTCCACAAGAATTAAAGCTTATAAGTGTTTAAAATTCTAAAACTAACAAATTAATGGAAAGTGCAAATGTGAAATTTGATGAATATAGAAAGGTCTATGAGGCTAAACCTATGGAGGAACCAGAGGAATACAAATCTTTTGTATACTTTTATGAAGGTATGTCTACTAATGAAGAAGTTGTAAATCAAGTTGCAAATCAACAGCAAGTTTTATTGACTATTGAATCACATACAATGAATGTCAAGTTGCATTTAGGAACTGAGCTACAGTTAGGTGCCAAATTATAGAATGAAGTTGAGGAACATTTTGATTCTAATATTAGTGTACATGAAAGAGATTTTGAATTACCTAGTAGAGAAGTACATAGTGATTCAGAAGTTGACAAAATTAATGAGGAAAATAGAGCAAAACCAAGATTTTCAAAGTATGTCAAAAGACATCACCCTGTTGCACAAATTATTAGAGATAAAGATGCAAGACCAATGACAAGAAACAAGCTAAGAAGTGATACATGTTTTCTTAGCTTGCACGAACCTAAAATAGTGAAAGATGCCTTAGAAGATGTGAACTAGAGTAAAGCCATAGAAGGAGAGATTGAACAGATTGAGAAGAACAAGACATGGACTCTGTTTCCTAGACCAAAAGATAAAAATGTGATTGGAAACATTTGGGTATATAGAAACAAGTTAGATGAAAATGGTGAATTCACAAGAAATAAGGCAAGATTAGTTTGCAAGGGGTATGTGCAATAAGAAGGGATAAACTATGGAGAAACATTCACCCCTATTGTTAGATTAGAAAAAGTAAGAATTATGCTTGCTTACTCTACATACAAAGGTTTCAAAGTTTATCAACTAGATGTTAAATCTATATTTTTGAATGGTGTATTAGAAGAAAAGGTCTATATAGAATAGCTAGAAGGATTTGTTGATGCTAAGAACAAAAACATGGTATGTAGACTACATAAAGCTTTATATGGTTTGAAGCAAGCACCAAGAGCATGGTATTAAAGACTTCACAATTATCTTTTGAAAATTGGATTTGAGAGAACTAATGATAACAACAATGTGTACTTGGAGATAGAAAAAAGAAAAGGTATTTTATTATCTAAAATTTTTGTTGATGATATCATATTTGGAAGTCAAGATACTTTATTTAAAGCCTTTGCAAATGAAATGAAGAAAGAATTTGAGATGTCTATGTTTGGAGAGATCAAGTTCTTTGTGAGTTTACAAGTACATCAGATAAAATATGGTATATACATCACTCAGTCTAAGTATGTAAACAAGATACTAAAAAAATTTGGATTGGAAGATTCCAAGCTAGTAAGCACACTTATGGTGACAAGACACAAATTGTCAAAGAATGATAATTTAGATAAGGTTAATCAAACATTGTACAAGTCTATGATTGGTGAACTGCAATATGTAGTTCATAGTATACCCAATATTACATTATCTATTGGGATAGTTACAAGATTCTTTGCTAATCCCAAGGAGAATTATTTGATGGTTGTTATGAGAAAATGAGATATCTAAAAGGAACAAAAGACTATGGTCTATACTACAAGAAAAATGAGAAGTTTGAGTTTAGAGCCTCAACTAATGTTGATTAGGCTAGAAATATTGATGACAGAAAGAACACTAGTGGAGGAGCATCTTTCTTAGGAAAAAGGTTGGTTACATGGACTAGCAAGAAACAAAATTGCATATCTCAATTTACTATTGAAGCTGAATATGTTGATGTTGCAATAAATTGTACAAACATTGTGTGGATCAAACAACTACTCAAAGGTATGAAGGAGGAAATCACTAAACCTATGATACTTTATTGTGATAATAAAAGTGCTATAAATACACCAAACAACCCTATGATACATTAAAATATTAAGCACATTGTAATCAAGTATCATTACTTGACAGAGTTAGTTCAAGACAAAGAGGTGAAGATGGAATATGTGAATACAAAAGAATAGATAGCTAATATCTTCACAAAAGTATTACCTAAGAATTCTCATGAGTATCTAAGAGGTAAAATAAGGGTGATACCCCTATCCTAGGATATTTGAGAAGCATAAGAAGTTCCCTGCATCAACTGAGATGATTGATATATGTTACACATTGATATAGTAGATCTTACTCTAGGATCTGCCTAAAGTAATCAAGGAGTTGGAGCTGCAAATTAGTCACAAGCTAGGTGAGAGATGGAGAAACTAAAAATGTTCATATCTACATGTTGAGATGACAAGTCTTTGGTATTGTTTCCAAAGAGGGAGAAAGTGTACTACCAGTCAAAGGAAGAAACATGGAATATCTATTCAAAGGGAGATAGTGTACCTAATGGTCTACTATAGAGGGAGAAATGATTAAAAGACATACATCTACCTAGTAAGAGGGAGATAGTTTTGATGGAGATATAAGAACAGAATAGACAGAGACAGATAACTAAATATTAGAGGAAGTGATCAAAAGGGAGTCATAAGGATGAGTTGATTGTATGTTGATCAAAACAGATTTTTTTAACCTATACACAAGATGAAATTTGTTGATAGAGGGAGAGATTTCGATACAAGCAATTATTTTCTTTTTGGTAATGTTGTTGCTACTAGTTTTGCATCAATGCCAAAGAGGGAGATTGTTGAAAACAGATTGATTCAAGTATGAGAATATGTTTCAATCACTACTTTATCACTAATGTCAAACCTACTACTTGTTGGTAAGAGAACGGCTTAGTTTATTTGAGTACTATAATTTGTTTGATTATTGAGGAGGTTTTGATCAAATAAGATAACAAAAGAACCTAGAGGAAAGGTTGAGTTATGGTAATAAAGAGTACAAAGATCAGTTAAGATAGTGATGTTATAGTACATTGATTATCTACTTAAGGTTGCAAGGGTTGGATACACTGACTAAGTCTAGAAGAGCAAGTAAGAAGAATTGATTCTACTAAGCTTGACTGAGTGGATAGTAGGTGCCAAGCAAAGTTAATGCAAGCCAAGTAGAAAAGTAGTTGGAGCCAAGAAAAATAAAAGTTCATTATATGTTGAGTGATATAGTGTAAGTCAAGTAAAGTTTAGTTGATGTCAAGGACCAATAAACTTTAGTGTTTATTGAGTGATCTAGTTAAAGATGAGTGAAAGAACAATTTGGAAGTCAAGTGTCAGCATTCATGTTAAATCAAATATTTGACAAATCTAAGCTGACTATTTTGTTTTCTTAAATTTTGTGAAGTGTGTGGAAGATAACTATGATGAGTTGGTGGCACAGAATTTATGGTAAACCATTTTGAGGCAAATTCAAAGAGTATTAAAGGAGAAGTTTCTAGAAGGGACTCAAATGAAAAGATGGGTAGATTCATTGAATCCTACCTAATCCCGCCTAACCGTAAAATGGATGATAGAGGATGAATGACAAAAGATCTTAATTTTATATTTATAGAGATGGTTGGTCAGAAGAAAGGTTGGTCAATGTTCGAGAACCTAAGTTAGACAAGAGGTCTAAGGTATTGCTTCATTTAGAGACTGAATAGAAGAGACTTCTATTGGAAAGAAAAGAAAGAAGGCTTAAGAGTATGAATGCTTGAAGGGTGAACAAACTATCAAAGTTGAAGTGTGTGAAAGCAAAGAACAATGGAGGACTAAAACAAAGATCTATAATCTACAAATGAGTTGTAATTTTTTATCAGATCAATCCTTACTATTACATTCTAATCATTGTACCAGTCTAGGGTAAATCCTTTAGATTAATGTTGACCTAATAGTCATTTGTAAATCCTTTAACTAGATCTCATTCCAAATGAATGATCTGAAGTCCTCTAAAAAGGCTCACAACTAATTGGGTGATTGAAATCCTCTAACCAGATCACATTTAATAGTGTGTATTGTAACCTTTAATAGGGTTGGTCTTTTATAGGGCATCACTTAAGAAGAGTGAGAATGAGTAGCATGTCACTAGTGGTTTTTCCCAAATTGGGTTTCTACATAAAATCGTAGTGTCAAATGTGTTATTTAATCTGTTATGTTTTATGTTCACATTTCTACATACATGTTTTGACCTAGAATAGTAATCTACAAGTTTAAGTGATTGTATGATCTAATGGATGCATCCATGAATATATTTTATGGATATGGGTTCACTGAGTTGTAAAAAGTTTTATTTGTACATTTGGACCTTGGATAACTGGTTCACCCCCCCCCCAGTATTCTAAAGAATTCCAACAAATATTAGGCTTTCCCTTGCATAACTGAGAAGATTGCAATGACTCAATTCAAGCTATCAATGAACTATCTTAGATCCGCTCACTATCTGATCAGAATGGGCAAGACAATGACCATGGAGCTTGTGATTTTGATTAAAGAATGATCTTTTGATTGATAAAATTAGTGCTTAGGTACAAATGTGTAGAACCTGTGTGTAGAAACTCTTTGGTATTATGCTCAATAGGAGTGGCCAGTTCAGATAGAAGATCTACACAAGTTTGATGACTACAAATTGGTCAACCCCAAGACTGCATGGCAATGATGAGAGATGTTTGAGGTGCACTAGTTCAATTGTAGATAGCTTAAACATCACACACTAAGCTTCATTCCAAGACTAAAAGTGGTAACTAGTAAAAGCTAAATTATTTTGTCCAAGCTTAATTTTCTCCTTAGTGTGTGATGTTTAAGAGTGGTCATTAAATTGTAGTGGGGTCTTGTGGTGAGATGCACAAATTGGTGCACTCTAAAGTTGGGTTGTGCTTGGATTGGATCACTTTGAGTGGGCCTCTATTGGAAATTATTGAAGGCTCGGATAAACAATTTGGATCTCCAAGTGGGATCTCATACTGGGGTCAAATTGGAGTCATTGAACTCAAACAATGTCTTGAATAAATCAATGGAGTCCCCAAATCCTAGAGATTAGTGTCGGATCTACGACCAACTTGTGACAACCAAATTTTGATGATCAATGTGCAACTAACCATGTAGAAAGAGCCTAATTGATGACCAAAAATATTCATCAATGATTGGATTTGTACAAAATCCCTACAAGAAAAAATGGCTCTCGCCCAGAATATTTGCTAAAAAATAATATGCCCTTACTTGAATAATTTGCAAATCCCAAAATAATAATGACAAAAATTAAAAATTTCTCAAAAGATAATTATCAAATTTGGAAAATTGGGTTTTCAAGTCTAATTTGCAAAAAAAAAATTGCCTCAATTTTGACTTTCACCAAATATAGTCAAAATTCATGGAAACGGACACCCAAATGCAACAATAAGGTCATATCTTGCTCTAGATAGTTTCAATAGCCATTGATATTTCAGATATGAATCATGGCCCTCCACAATATGAGACAATGGTGGTTTCCAATGGCTAACCAATGAATTCCCCTTTCAATTTTGATATCATGTTAGAATTTTTCTAAGGAAAAAGAATGAAAGTGCAAGATCAAGAAGCTCAATTGATAATACAAGAGAGACAAAATTATATGACTAAAAGAATGATTCAATATTTATCAAATGATGATGGGTAATGAGATACAATGCATATATATATATATATATATATATATATATATATATATATATATATATATATATATATATATATATATATATATATATATATATATAGGCATGAAAGGTGACTCAAAGGTATGCAAGTGATAAGCATAACAACTAAATACATATCCACCAAAGGTGGATTATCCTCCATTGTGCATAAAAAGTGTTGGAAACTACAATTGGAATAATTTTTATATTTTCATTGATGTCAAACCTTATTAGTGAGGTATTTTCCTATCTAATTTGAGTGTCATATCTAGATGATTGATTAAAAGGATTTGAGAGAAGACATAACAAAAGCACCTAGAGGAAAGGTTGAGTAATGAGAGGAAACTACAATGGGAACTTGATTAGTTAGACTTTGACAAGATAAAGTGATTGTTTAATCATGCTACAAGTAAGAAGACATTTTCATTGAAGCCTTGAAGAAGTGATCAAAGAATGACTAAATGCATAGGCTTGACTGAGAAAAAGAGCATAATATTAAGGAACTTAAAGTATATGTCGAGTGATGCTAGTGTCAAATGAGCACTAGTATGTGTCAAGAAAAAGTAGTGTCAAATTAGCATCAGTATTGATCGAGTGTCAGTATATGTGCTGAATAGAAATGTTAGTAGCAACTGAGTAACCCAGTGATGATTGAGCATCAGAACATAGTGTTGGTTGAGGGACAACACTTGATAGTTTATGAGGAAATTGTGATTTACAACTAACATAGTTGGTTTCTTGAAGTATATAAAGTGTGTGAAAGATAAGGAATGATGTGTTGGATCATTTAAATCAAGGGAAACCATGTTTGTGTGTTTCTATGAAAGGATTCAAGGAGAAGTTTTTAGAAGTTTCTAGAGGAGAAAAGAGGAGACTAAATGATGGAAGGATTTGATGAATATGGCCAAATCCTAAGATCTATAGTGATGATTAAATGGAAAAAGATCAAACTTACCTATTTAAGGAGGTACAAGGGATAATGTAGTGTGATTGGAGTATTTATTGATGCTATTGATTGTCAAACTTAAGCTGGAGATTAAGATTAGTTGTAAAGAGTCAAAGTGTGATTTTTTGAAGGAGTGCCAAGTAGATCAAAGACTGAGATGACAATGGAGGCCAGTCAGTAGATCAACATGTGAGAAAAATTTTGATATGTATATGAAAAGTAATTTATATTTGTCAAATCAAAACCTACTGTTACTTTCTAACCATTGTATTAGTATTGAAACCCTTTAAATAAGATTGACCTAATAGTCATATATAAATCCTTTAATCAAGGTGGTATTCTAATGGAATATTCTAAAGTCCTCTAACAAGGCCACTTCTAACATGATGATTAAATCCTTTAACAAGGTCACATTTAATAGTGTATTTTGTAACCTTTAACAAGGTTAGCTCCTTTCAGATCTTAAAAGAGTGGAAAATTGGTGACATGTTACTAGTGGTTTTTCCAAAATTGAGTTTCTACATTAAATCCTAGTATCAACTTGTGTGGATGTTAGTTGTGATGATTTATTGTTAATGTTTTACAATTTTTTGCAAGTCTATTATTATTAGGATAGTAAATTGCTAGCTGATATTTTTGATAATCTTTTATTGAGGGTGATTTAATGAATGCTTAGATTTGGATTAGTTGAAGTGTTTAATTGTTCAATTGGTACATCTAGACCTTAGATAATTGATTCACCCCCCTCTTAGTCATTCTAAATATTCTAACAATTAGTATCAGAATATTGGTGCTTGCAGAGAAAAGTTTGAAGGCACTTGAAGCTAAAGATCAAGATGTACAAAAATGAGGTGCCAAGGTTGAACAAAGAGAACTTCCTTGCCTTGTATAATTTGATGAGGCCACATCTGGAAGGAATAGGATATGGTTCAATAAACTTTGTGGTTAATGAATATGTGGAGATAACATCCTCTGACAGCTCAGAAATTGAAAGAGAAGCAATAACACAACCAAGCTATGTTGGAGATTGCATCAACCCTAAGCTATGTTGAGTTTAATGACATAACAGATTGGAAAAATGCTAAGGAAATATGGGATACACTATTGACCATCTATGGAAGAGATACAAATGTCTGGAGGAGAAAATCAGAAAGCTTGAGAGGTAAGTTAGATGAAATAAGAATGGTGGAAGGTGAGAATATTGTCCATTATTGTGGAAAAATCAAAGAGGTTATAAATGTCATAAGAGGAGAAAATGGAAAGATTGATGATGAGACTATGATCAAGAAGGTATTGATAACTCTACTTCCTATTTAAATTTTATTAGGATTTTTTCAATACAAGAATTGATATGTACTCCTAGTAATAACCTAACTTTAGAAGGTGTGATTGGTAGGCTTACTACTTTTGAAATGTCAAACTTTGATAGTTTCACCCCTACCACTATTGAAGTTGCTTTTAAATCACAATTATTTCTTAGTAAGAAAGAAAAAGGAAATGTGTAAAAAGTGGTAGTGATATTTTTGATGATGAAATTGATGAGCTTGAAGCACTGATGGATAGAAGACTTCCAAAAGGAAGAGGAAAATCCAAAGGTAAACTTCCTCTAATCTATTTTTTCATGTAATAAAGTTTTCATATTGTTGCAAGATGTCTTAACAGAGAAGACAAGGATGAAAAAAGGGAAAGCGAGTATAAAGAAAGAAGAGATGACTGAGACAATAGGAGAAATAAGGACTATAAATAAAAAGGTAAGAAATCTTGTGGCATTGTTGAAGAAGAAACTAATAATGAATCTAAAAGTAATGATGAAGAAGTTGTCTATGTTGCTATGAAAGAAGATTTTGGTTAAGATGAGAAAATTGCATTAATCTCACATGTGGGTAAAGGTGATAGGTGGATAATTGATAGTGGTTGTTCACATCACATGAATAGTGATAAAAGTAAATTTGAAACTATAGAACCATACAAGGTTAGTTGTGTTAAGTTTGGTAATGATGTACCATGTCTTATGAAAGGTAAAGGATTAATACAATTGACTGATAACATTAAGTGTAACGATGTTTATTGGGTTGAAGAAATTAAATATTAACTTGTTAAATTTTTCATAGTTAAATAAATAAGGATACAAACTTGAATTCCATCACAAGAAGGCCAAGATATGTGATGATCCTTGTGAGCAGATTGAAAGTGGTGATCAAACAAAAGGTAACTTTTTCTATCTAGATTTATTTGACGAGACATGTTTATTTGCATAGTATGAAGATATATGGTTATAGAATAAGAGGTTATGTAATGTGAACTTTGACAATTTGGTGAGCATTACTAAGATGAAAAGAGTAAGAGGTTTTGCAAAATTGAAGAAACCTGATAATGTTATGTGTAAACAATGTCAATTGGGAAAAAGAAAAATGACAAAGTCTAGTTTCAAGAGTAAGACATATTCATCTAATGATAATTCAAAATTGGTTCATACTGACCTTTCTCAGCCTATTGGAGTGGAAATTTATCATGGAGACAAATATTTCATTCTATTTGTTGATGAATATTCTAAGATGATGATTGTGATGTTTCTTAAAGAAAAATTTGATGATTTGACAATTGTTTAAGTGGTATTTGGCCAAAGTTGAAAAGGAAATAGGTAAGAGTATGAAGTGCTTGAGATCTAATATATGTGGATAATTCATCTCTAATAAATTCCATTTATTCTGCAATGATAGAGGAATCAAAATGTAAATGTTAGCACCTAGGACCCCTCCCCAAAATGGAAAAGCTGAAAAGAGAAATAGATCAATCATGGGTTGCACTATAACACTGATGATGGAGAAGAATGTGTCATAGAAATACTAGAGAGAAGTTGTAAGTACAAAAATTTATACTTCGAACAAAGTGCAAGTAAAGAAAGGTGCAAATGTTACACCCTTTAAGTTGAGGTATGGATATGAACCTAATATGAAGTATTTTAAAGTTTTTGGAAGCAAACATTATATACTAAAGGATAATAGAATTGATAAACTTGATGCTAAAAGTGATGAGGACATATTCCTAGGATATTTCGCTAAGAGAAAAGCTAATAAATGTTTGAACTCTAACACCAACAAAGCTATGGAAATTGTAAATGTGAAAGTTTAAGACTATGCAGAAAAGAATGAAGTTGAATGCAAGACATAACTTAAAGATTATATAAGATTCATAGATGTGAATGAAATTTCTCCTTAAACCCTACTTGAGAAAGAGAACAAAGTTTCCAATAAGCAACAAAAAGTGAATATCGAATTGCAACAACCAGTTGTCAAGAAATAGACTGTAGGTGTTGAACAATAGTAGAATGATTTTGAGAGGCATTTAATGGATGTAGAACATTAGGAAGAAAATGATGAGCAAGAAAAACCTAAATAAGAGAGAGAAAGTGAACTTTTAATATTTCATTTTTCAAGATGAACCTATATAAGAAAAGAGAAAGAAATAAATTGTATTAGCAAAGTATGTGAGAAGACACCATGCACCTAAGAAAATTATTGGCAACAAAGAATATGGAGTTATGAAAAGGAAAAGACTCAGAAGTGGTGCATGTTTACTTTATGGTTTCAACCGAAATCAGAAAAATATTCTTTGGAGAATGAGGATTGGATTCATGCACTGAATGAAGAAATTGAGAAGATAGAGAAGACAAAACTTGGACAATTGTACCTAGACCTAAGGACAAACAAGTTAGTGGAACAAAGTGGGTGTTTAGAAATAAGCTAAATGAAAAAGGTAAAGTCAGAAGGAACAAGGCTAGAGTGGTATGCAAAGGATATGCACAAGAAGAAGGAATTGACAATGGAAAAACATTTTCTCTAGTTGCAAGATTAGGAGTTAGAACACTACTTACATATTATTCTTATAAAGGATTCAAAGTGTACCAAATGGATGTCAAATCTGCATTTTTGAATCAAATATTGGAAGAATAAGTTTATATTGATCAGCCTGAAGGATTTATTGACCCCAACAAGAAGAACATGGTATGTAAACTATGCAAGGCTCTATGTAGTTTGAAACAAGCCCCTAGAGCATGGTATGAGAGGTTGCACAATTATTTTGTGAAGATTGGATTTGATAGAACTAATGATAACAACAATCTATACTTGAAGACTAGTAGTAACAATGAGATGTTGTTATCTAAAATATTTATTGGTGATATCATATTTGGAGGAAATGAAGCATTATGAAAATCACTTGCAGATGAAATGAAGAAGGAATTTGAAATGTCTATGTTTGGTGAGATCAAATTCTTTGTTGGTTTACAAGTATATCGAAGGAAGAAAGGTATCTTCATTACTCAATCAAAATACATCGAGAAGATATCAAAAACATTTGGAATGAAAAATTCAAGACTAGTTAGTACACCAATGGCCACATGACATAAGCTATCTAAGAATGGTGATTCTACTAATGTGAACCACATTGTATAGATCAATGATTGGAAAGTTACAATATGTTGTTCACAACAGACCTATTATTGCATTAGCAGTTGAGATTTTTGCAACATTTTTGCAAGATCTAAAGAGAATCACATGATGACAGTGAAAAGAATACTGAGATATCTAAAAGGAACATAAGACTATGGATTGTATTACAAGAAGAATGGCAAGTTTGAACTGAAAGTGTATAGAGATGTTGATTGGGAAGGAAATGTTGATGATAGAAAGAGTAGAAGTGGAGGTGATTTCTTTCTAGGCAAGAGATTAGTTTCATGGACCAGCAAGAAGCAGAACTATATTTCTTAATCAATAGCTGAAACTGAATATGTGGCAGCATTAGTCAATTTTTCAAACATCATGTAGATCTAGAAATTGTTGAAAGGGATGAAAGAAGAGATCATTGATCCAATTGTTATCTATTGTGATAACACTAGTGTTATAAACATATCAAAGAATCTTATGATGCACAAAAAGACTAAGCATATTGCTATCAATTACCATTACTTAAGAGAGTTATTTCAAGACAAAGAAGTGGGATTGGAGTATGTGAACACTGAGAAGCAGATAGTTGATATTTTCACTAAAGCATTACCTAAGGATTCTCATGGATATCTAAGAGGTGTTGGAAATATAAAAGGATTAACTGAGAGGGGAGGGGTGAATCAATTGCCACAAAAATAAATCCCAGATCTCTTAGATGTCAATACAAATTAAAATCAAAACTCTACTAAAAGTGAAATACTATTGTAACTTGGTTAGCACTGGAATCACTCGATTAACACTAAGAATTTATGTCACTCGAAAAACACTACAATATTTACTTCTTAATATGTTTAGTGTTATTAACTTAGTTGAAGAAACATTAAAAAAAATAACATGAATACTTGTGACACCGAGATTTAACGTGGAAAGCCAATTTGGGAAAAACCACCAATTGCAACTAGTTACTACTTTTCACTATTTTGAAGTGAGCCTTGTTAGGATCCAACCCTATTAAAGGTTAAAAAATACACACTTAGGTGTGACTGTATTAAAGGATCTAAATTTCCCTGTTAGAGGTCTTTAGACACTTCAATCTAGAAATGTCACCTTGTTAGAGGATTTGGAAAATAGTTCTTAAGCTAACTCTGTTAAGAGATTTTATTCACTACTACAATTATCAAAAAGTAACAATGATAAGACTTGATTGTTGATGCAACTGTATTTTTTATTTCAAATATTTGTTCTAGCTTGAATAATTGATCCTCCTTAATCAAATAAAACTTTTCAACTCAGTCAACTCAAGATACTTTGCTATCCTTCCAATTTGCTTGATTTATCTTCTAAATACCATGCTTCTCTACCTCAATCCCACAACTTGAGCTTATACTTATGTCATTTTCCTTGTCAAGTCGGCTTGAACACACTTTCAAATATTCAATATTCATCCCTTAAGTCAACTAGATTTAACAAAAAAATTCATCAAAATAAATATGCTAACTCAAAAAAATTCTTTATTAGCCAACCTAGCTCGGTCAACACTAACTCAGAAAAGACTTTCTTCATACTTCCTTTGGTAACTGAGTGAACTTTGTTAACACTGCATCCTGAACTGAATTCCCTTTGGTAACCGAGTGAGCTTGGTTAACATTAGTTCCATGCCAACTTCTCTTTGGTGCCCAAGTGAACTCGGTAGGCACTATCCAAGGTAATCTTTAAGAAATAGCCCTCCAAAAAAAGATATAAAATATTGAAGAATCTTTCATTATTTAGAAAAAAAATTATTTCTATTCACGAATCTTTCAAATTTTTTATTTTAAATATGATTTATATTGGTGATTATTTTGGAATCATAATTTTGTATAGAAAATATTGGTGAATCTCAATAATAATAGAAATTTCATTAATCACCATAGGATACTACAAATGAAAATTGAATATTATTTAACTCATGGATTATTATGAGGATCATTACATTATATTTTAAATCAGTAGTGAAAACTAAATATCGGTGATATATCCCTTAAGTAACTAATAATTATGATAATTATTGGTTAATTAATTTTAGTTTCTCCAATAATATATAATATTTAGGCGAATCAAATCTAATCATATATCATATATTATGGCGAATCTTTGAACATAATTTTTTTAATAAAATAAATTATTGATCAATTTTAAATATTTTAAATCTAAAATTTATAAAAATATGGCGATTTAGGTTGCATTAAATCTTAAATTATTAGCCAAATTACCAACCAAAAATTTCTAAAATTAGCCAATTTACGAATATTAGCCATTAAAAGATACCTTGGCACTATCTTCTTGCAAACTTCCTTTGGTGCCCAAGTGAACTTGGCAAACACTGTCTCTAAACTTGATTATCTCTGGAATGCTCTACAAATACAAAAACTATCTTCATCACCCAAGTGAGCTCGGTAGACACTAACTGGTAAAGACTTGACATCTTGTGTAACATCAAAGACAATATACAATTGAACAATTATTTTCAACGAGAAGAAGATTAGGTGTGATTCCCCTAAACAAGGCTACTTAAGCTAAGATGGAGCTCTGCATCAAATGTGTTGATCAGAATATCTTACAAGTTGATGCAGATAGTCCTACTTTAGGGCATTCCCAAAGTAGTAAAGGAAGAAGTAGAGAGTGAAAGAAGATTATAGATGATGAATTCAGTACTGACATAAGGATATCTACATGATCAAGATGTATTAGATAAAGTGTCTTTGGCATTATTGTCAAATAGGGAGAAATTGAGTTACCATATAAAGGGAGAGTATATCAAATAAATAATGAAGAGAAGGCAGGCATGAAAGAGGGAGAAATAGTATTTAGCAAGAGATGTTGCAAAGTAGAAGCACTATTGTGAGGTGTTGTTAACATTCTTATCAAAGAGGGAGTTCATATTTCATCCTCTATTATGATATTATGTGAGTTACATAGATGGGAAGGATGAGAATAAGAATGAAAGTAAGGATAGTAATGAAATTTTGATACTAAACACAGAGGTAGATAGCTTGAAGTAGTAAATGTTTTGGGTTCCAAGGTAACTAGAGGTGTTGGCATCAATGCCAAAGTGGGAAATTGTTGGAAACTACATTTGGAAAAATTGTTATGTTGTCATTGATGTTAAACCTTCTTGGTAAGATAGTTTTCTACCTAATTTGAGTGTCATATCTAGATGAATTATAAAGAGGATTTGAAAGAAGACATAAAAAAGTCAACAAGAGGAAAGGTTGAGTTATGAGAGGAAATTGTAATTGGCACTTGATTAGTTAGATTTTGACAAGATAAAGTGGTTATTTAATCATGCTACAAGTAAAGATGATAGTTGCATTTAAGCCTTGAAGAATTGATCAAGTAATGACTAAATGCATAGACTTGACTGAGAAAAAGAGTAGAAGATTAAGGAACTTGAAGTATATCTTGAGTAACATTGGTGTTGAACAAACGGCAATATGTGTCGAGAAGAAGTAGTTTCATCCAAGCATCAATATTGACCAAGCATCAGTATATGTACCAAAAACAATTGTTAGTAGCGATCGAGTAACCCAGTGATGACGTGGCATCAAAACATAGTGCTAGTCGAGGGACAACATTTGACAATTTATGAGGAAATTGTGGTTTTCGGCCAACATAGTTGATTTCTTGAAGTATGTAAAGCGTGTAGAAAATAAGGAATGATCTGCTGGATCATTTAAATCAAGGAAAACTATGTTTGTGCATTTCAATGTAAGGATTCAAGAAGAAATTTTTAGAAGTTTTTAGATGAGAAAAGAGGAGACTAAATGATGGAAGAATTTAATCAATTTGACCAAACCCTAAGATCTATGGTGATGATTAAATGGTAAAAATAAGAATTGTTTATTTAAGGAGGTACAAGGGCTAACCTAGTTCAGTTGGAGTAGTTTTTTTTGTTGATTGGAAAACTTAATTTGGAGGCTAATGCAAGGATGGATAGGGAAAACTAGGGCCAATGGCACACCCAGCTCTCTGAACCACCCTACAAGAGTTAACACAACAGAAGCAAACACAAAGAATAGCAACCGAAGGAGGAAGAAGAGTAAAATGCTTTCATTGATTTATCAAAATATCTTCATACATGCCCAGCTCTAAGGCCTTCTAGGTTACTACCAAATACAAATATATTCACATTCAAAGATCCAACAACAAATTCACACTTTCCAGTTCTGCTCTACAATCCTCTTCAAAATTGCCTCAAAACTCCTCACTACTCTAGCTAATAGCCTAAACACTCTATTTATACTAGCCAAAATGTCTACAAATCATTCTAGAACATGAAAAAGCCACAAGTTAACTCTTAGAAAATATCAAATGAAATAAACTAAAATTAAATACACATGTCAGCCTACAACAGCAATTAACTATCCTGAAATTGATGTCCGAGAAAAATAATGATATATGCTAGCTATGATTGAGTTAGAACTCATGCTCTAAACTATGGGTATATATCTAGGTCCTCTACAACTCCTTAAGTGTGCAAGGTCTAATTCATTAAGGAAAAGTGTGCATCCATTCTAAAAGTTGAGCACAAAAAATTGTTGCGCAAAATTTCTAGAAATTGATGTTCTAGAAGAATTTTCATATCTCCCAAATTATAAGGAGTTAGAAATTTCCCTCTATAATATAGATAGTACTCTAGGACCTCTTCAATATTTGAGGTTTTCAGCCCTTCATTCATTATTTAAAATTAGTTACATGGTCTACAAGAGGCACCTAGAAACCAGAAAATACAGCTTCAACAGAACCTAGTTTTAGCAACAAGATAAAAACTGAAAACATGTAGGATAGTAGTGCAACCCAGAATACTCCTACATTAGATAGCTAGGGTTGGAAGAAATGATTCTCCTAAATCATTGAGATTTCACAACCTGAGCTAAATCCAACTCAAATTGAAAAATTCATAAAGCATCTACCATAGATTTGTTCTTCCACTAAACCAGATATTCATAATAATCTTTTCCTCTTGTGCTCTTACCATTTCTCTGATCCAATATCTGTTCAACTTCTTCAATTTGCTTCTTGGGATAGTCCTCTAATATAGTAACTTCATCATCTAATTCATGAGCCTTGTATAAATCAGCAACATTGAATATAGGAGATATGTCCATGTCATCAGGTAACTCAACTTCATAAGCATTACCACTGTCAAACTTCTTCAAGATTTTACAAGGTCCACACTTCTTCATCTTTAACTTACTATATGTTCCAACTAGAAATCTTCCTTTCTTCAGATGAACCATCACCTCATCACCAACTTGAAAATCATGATGTCTCCTAGACTAATAAACATTCTCCTTATACTTTTGATTACTTTGTTCTATTTTCAACTTCACTTCCTTATGCAAACAGTCCATATAATTAGCAAATTCTTCTCCTGCAACACTTCTCTTTTCTTCACTAGCAATACCTCTCAAATCTGATACTCTTCTAAGATTCATTTCAGTAAAAATTTCAAAATTTGTATTTCTTGTACTCCTATTCATAGAATTGTTATATGCAAATTCAGCTTGTGCCAATACCATCTCCCAATTACTTGGCTTATTCCCAACTAAACATCTCAGCAAATTACCCAAGCTTCCTTTACAACCTCTATTTTTCCATATGTTTGCAGATGAAATGTAGAACTAAACTTCAACTTAGTACCCATCTTCTTCCAAAAATAACCAACAAACTTACTATCTCTATTAGAAATACTACTTTTTGGTAATCCATGCAATCTCACAATCTCTTTAAAGAAAAGTTCAACAACATGCTTAGCATCTGATGTCTTCTTACATGTTATGAAATGATTCATCTTAAAAAATTATTCCACTACAACAAATATGGAATCATACCTCGTCACTGTCTTAGACAATCTAATAAAAAAATCCATACTGATGTCACTCCAAGGTTTCTCAGGAATAGTAATAGGTGTATACAAACTAGTATTTTGACTCGCCCCTTTTGCAAGTTGACAAACTCCATAACTCTTTACAAATTTCTAAACATCCTTATACATTTGTAGCCAATAATACTTCTATTTCAAAAAAATCAATGTTTTATCAATTCCAAAATGTCCAACTAATCCACCACTATGCTTTTCCTTAATCAGATTCAACCTCATAGAACTTCTAGGAATACACAACTGAATACCTTTGAACAACATACATTCTTGAATGAAATACTCATCATACTTACATGATTTTTTAGATTTGGTGCTCTGCACTCTCTCCACGCCTCAGAAAAATTAGGATCAACATCATACAACTCTTTCATTTCATCAAAACCTAGAACATCAACCTTTATTTCAGTCAACAAAGAATGTCTTCTACTCAATGCATCAGCAACTCTATTAGTAACTCCACTCTTTTGCTTAATGCAAAATTTAAAATTCTACAAGTACTCAACCCACTTCATATGTCTTTGTTTCAAATTATGTTGACTTCCCAAGTATTGTAAAGCTTTATGATTAGTATACAACACAAACTCCTTAGGAATCAAATAATGTCCCCATTTCTTCAAATCTTGAACAATAGCATAAAATTCTTGATCATAAACAAAATACTTCCTTTTAGCATCATTCAACTTCTCACTAAAGAAAGCAATAGGCTTACCTTCTTGATTTAATATAGCTCCAATTGCATTACCACTTGCATCACATTCAACTTGAAATACTTTGTTGAAATCAGGAAAAGCCAATACAGGTAATTCAGCAACCTTTTGTTTCAAAGTCTCAAAAATTTTATCAGCTACATGTGTCCACTTCAATTCCTTTTTATCTCCCCTTATTGTCTCAGTCATAGCATTACAAATAGCACTGAAATTCTTTATAAAATTTATGTAAAAACTAGCCAAACCATGAAATGATCTTAACTCACCCACATTCTCAAGTGTAGGCCACTCCAAAATTTCTTTAACCTTTTTAGGATCCATCTCCAATCCATCAGTTGAAATCACAAATCCCAAATACATAATCTCCTCTTGCATAAAAGAACACTTTTTCAGATTAATCAATAACTTTTCCTCTTTCAACCTTTGCAATACTTGTGAAATATGCTCAAGATGTTCTTCCTTAGTCTTACTGAATATCAAAATATCATCCAAATAAAAAATCACAAACTTAGCCAAGAATCTTTTCAGAACTTCATTCATCAACCTCATAAAAGTACTAGGTGCATTGGTCAAACCAAAAGGCATAACCAACCATTCATACAAACCATCTTTTTTCTTGAAAGTAGCCTTTCATTCATCGCCTTCTTTGATTCTAATCTGATGATAGCCACTCTTCAAATCAATCTTTGTAAAATACTTTGCTCCACTCAAACAATCCATTATGTTATCCATCCTCAGCATGGGAAACATATATTTCACTATGATCTTGTTAATAGCTCTAGATTCAATACACATTCTCCATTCTCTATTATTTTTAGGTGCTAATATAGTAGGTACAACACATAGACTCAAACTTTCTTTGATCAAACCTTTCTGCAATAACTCATGCACTTTTCTATTAAGTTCTTCATTCTTTGTAAGTGTCAACCTATATGGTGCTTTTTTCGACAAACTAGCTCCAAGAATCAGATCCATACAATGACTTATGCTTCTTACTGGAGGTAAACCATCAGGAATATCATCAACAACAATATCTTTATATTCATTTAGCAATTCTACAATTTCTATGTTCATACCAACTTTTGTTGCTTGATCATTACTACCAACACTTGGTCCTCTAGGAATTATAGCAAAACATTCTTGATTCTTCTTTACTTCCTTTTCAAATTGCTTTCCATTAACCATGCAAACTTTTATTGCAGTACAACTGACCTCATCTGGACTTTCAATCAAAGACAACAATGTTTGTTTCTTCCCATTTACCCAGAGAGTATATTGATTCAATCTTCCATCATGCATAGCATATCTATCATATTGCTAAGGTCTACCCAAAAAAATATGACAACAATCCATAGGCATAATATCACAGAAAACTTCATCAAAGTAATGTCCAATTTTGAACTTCACAAGGCATTGTTTACTTACCAATATCTTATGCTCATCTTTGATCCATGAAACATGATAAGGTTTCGGATGTTTTAGCCTTTGCAACTAAAACTTTGTAACCAGCTCTTCTGATGCCAAATTTGTAGAACTTCCACTAACAATGATTACCTTGTAGCATCTTATATCTGGTCTTGAAAAGACTTCTTCTAAGGATAGGGTCCTCATCGCTTCCCTTATTACACAAGGTTCTTCTTACCATCAGATTTTCTCAAGTCTCAGGTCCACTTGGTGAACTCTCAATGTCTTCTTGAATCACAACATTTCTATTATTCTACCCACTTTTAGAAGATCTACATTGAAAAGATAGATGCCCTTCTTTACCACATCTGAAACAATTACCACGAAAACCACCTCTAGGATAAGAATCACCTATTCCTCGATAAGATCCATTACCTCCTCGATATGAGTTACCACCTTTCCACTTAGTCTTTTCTTTTTCATCATTCTTCCATTTAGATTTTCCTTTATCTTGCATAAAACTTTCAGATCTGCCACCTTCACCATAACATCTACCTCTACCTCTCTAGAATCTACCACTCTACCCCTTTTTCTTTGTTCATGCTTCTTTTTCAAGATCTCCTCACCTTTCAAGGCATATTGGTATGCTTCTTCCACACTTTCCAACTTCACAAAACTTATTTCATCTTGAATTCCAAATCTCAATCCATTTATGTACCTTTCAATTTTCTAAACATCATCATCCACATGTCCAGATCTGATGTCCAATCTATAGAATTCCTCGGTATACTCTTTCATAGTCATGTCCCTTTGTTTCAAATTTTGCATCTTTCTCAATAAGCTAACTTGGTAATCAGCAGGAAGGAATTTGTTCTTTACCTTATTCACCATCTTTGGCCAAGTTCTGATCTTCTCCTTTCCTCTCCTTTGTCTATTAGTTTGCAAATGCTCCCACCATAGTGAAGCATGACCTTTCAGCCTAGTAACTGCAATATTTACCTTTCTATTATCAAGAGTTTTTTCATACTCAAAGAACTTCTCCATATCTGAGATCTGATCCAAGATAGAAAAGTATCCAATTTTCCATCATAAGGAACAACTTCTACATCATGCTTTGAATTTTCCCTAGAGAACACTCACAACAATCTTTCGTCATCTTGATCTTCCTCGAGTTTTGGATTATGGTTTGGTGTTGCTACTTCATCATCACTCACATCATCAAGATGTGCTCCTTTCCTTTGGGTTGTCTCCATGACATCTAATCTGGCTACAATTTGTCTCAACTAATCCAATATAGCATTATCAACATTTCCTCTACCATGAACCATCTTTACAAATTAGGTTCCTACAAGATCGTAACCCTCTGCAAGTTATAGGTCAAATCGAAAAATCTACCACCCTAAAACCAAATCCAAATTAGGGTTCTACATGGTCTAATCTCCACAAAGATGAACCTTAAGCTTTGATACCACCTAACACAAGGATGGATAGGGAAAACTAGGGCCAATGGCACACCCAGCTCTCTGAACCACCCTGCAAGAGTTAACACAACGAAAGCAAACACAAAGAATAGCAACCAAAGGAGGAAGAAGAGTAAAATGCTTTCATTGATTCATAAAAATATCTTCATACATGCTCAGTTGTAAGGCCTTTTGGGTTACAGCCAAATACAAATATATTCACATTTAAAGATCCAATAGCAAATTCGCACTTTCCAATTCTGTTATGCAATCCTCTTCAAAACTACCTCAAAACTCCTCACTACTCTAACTCATAGCCTAAACACTCTATTTATACTAGCCAAATGGCTTACAAATCATTCTAGAACATGGAGAAGCCACAAGTCGGCTCTCAGCAAATATCAAATGAAATAAACTAAAATTAAATACACAAGTCAGCCTGCAACAGCAATTAACTATCCTGAAATCGATGTCTAAAAAAAATTGTGATATATCCTAGCTCTAATTGAGTTAGAACTTGAACTTTGAACTATGGGTATATATCTAGGTTCTCTACAACTCATTAATTGTGCAAGGTCTGATTCATTAAGGAAAAGTGCGCATGGACATTCTGAAAGTTGAGCATAGAAAATTATCATGCAGAACTGCCAAAAATTGATGTTCTGGGAGAATTTCCATATCTCCCAAACTATAAGGAGTTAGAACTTGCACTCTAGAACATAGATAGTAATCTAGGCTCTCTTCAATATCTAAAGTGTACAGCCCTTCATTCATTATGGAAAATTAGTTAAATGGTCTACAACATGGCACCCAGAAACCAAAATATATAGCTTCAGTAGAACCCAGTTTCAGCAACAAGATAATAATTGAAAACATGCAGGATAGTAGTGCAACCCAAATGCTCCTACATCGGAGGCTGAGAAGAGTTGTGAAGAGTTGAAGTGTGATTGCTTGAAAGAGTGCCAAGCACATCAGAGACTAAGATGACAATGGAGGCTAGTTAGTAAATCAACATGTGAGCCAAATTATGATCTGTATATGCAAATTAAGTTATATTTGTCAAATCAAAACCTATTGTTACTTTCTAACCATTGTATTAGTATTGAAATCCTTTAAACAAGGTTGACCTAATAGTCATATATAAATCCTTTAATGAAGGTGGCATTCTAATCGAATGTTTTAAAGTCCTTTAATAAGGTCACTGTTAACAGGGTGATTAAATCTTTAAGAAGGTCACATTTAACAATGTTTTTTGTAACCTTTAACAAGGTTGGCTCTTAACAGAGCTCACTTCAGAAGAGTGAAAAATTGATGAAATGTTACTGGTGGTTTTTCTAAAATTGAGTTTCCTCATTAAATCCTAGTGTCAACTTGTGTGGATGTTATTTGTGATGTTTTACTATTAATGTTTTATATTTTGGAAGTTTGTTATTATTAGAACAATGGACAACTTGTTGATGTTATTGATAATCTGCTATTGAGGCCAAGCAAATGGATGCTTAGATCTAGATTAGTTGAAGTGTTTAATCGTTAAATTGGTACATCTAGACTTTGGATATCTGATTCACCCCCCACCTGTCCTCTCACTTATTTTAAATATTATAAGATAAAGTGTGTGTGACAATGAGAGTATAAGAACACAAAGGTGTATCACACAAAGAGAGTTGTGAAACAACATGTGCTCGAATAAAGTGCAGACTCCTATGTGTCTGCATGACAACTAATATGAAAATGCATTATCCTAAGTAAACTTAAGTAAAGTGTAATTAGTATTATTTAATTACACCAACATTAATTGATATTAATATATTTCATAGTCATACTTTTAATTAAATCACATCTTTTAATTCACTATCCCAAGCTATTAGGAGAAAGCTCACTCTTTTTTACTTAAATATGAAACATGTAGGATGATATTAGCATTGTATGATCAATGTCTAAATTAGATAATTGATCTTCTCTAATATTTTAATATAGTAATTATAAACAAGTGTCACATAGTCACATAGTACTTGTCATATATATTGTAACAGAAACAATAAAATTATAAATGTACTTTTAATATTTAATTTTAATTATTTTAAAATAAATATTTAACTTAATTAATTATAGTTTTACTTTTCTATGTAATTAATTTATTATATTTTTTTAATCATAATATTTATAAGAAGATTTAAAATTTATTAATTCAAATTAATTGTAATCCTCATAAAAATATAAATTGTTATTTAATTTTAGTAATGCTAAATAATTTAATTTTTAATTAGATATATAGAAACAATTATAAATCATAAATAGTAATTATAGGGAGCACATCTTATAAATGTGTCTAAAAAATTATAATTTTATAGTGTTGTCAGATCCATGTATAAGAGGCTAAATGTTTTAGCCAATAAATCAAAGTAAATTAATTTTATCCATTTATAAACATAATACATGTGCATCTCTACTATTGGAGTTTATTATTTTATATCAAAATTTAAAAATAATTGATTCTAATTGATAGAAAGAAAAAGTTATAATCACTAATTGTAGACACCTAAATTCGATTACATCATTAGGTAATCTTATTTCATCATCTCATAGGACATTATTGATTAAATATTTATGCTCCCCTTTGAATGCATCGTAACCCTCCCTCACCATTCTTCCATCCTTGCATCCTAGCCATCCATCTCTCTACCCCTTAGTCTATAAATGAAACCCTCTCCCCTCACAAATTATCAATCCACTTTTATGCAACCTTATAATGCTCCACTAACTACTCTATCATAGCCATTTTACACCATCATAATGCTGAAATCCATCCATACCTCCATTGTTGAAAGCCTCATCCATATACCTACTTGGTAAAAAACCCCATCCTGTGGAACCTTGAGCACAATGTGAGCATACATCCTCATCCATCAGGGACATAGCTTCGTCATCATAGGTTATGCCCAAGGAGCTTACCATTCTTGGTTTGCCTTCCTTTTGGTGATAACCTCATCCTATCATACGTGTTTACTTATTTGGTTATTGTGAATGCCTTTGTTAGTATTAGTATTCCTTTTACACTAACTTTATTAGGTAATAGACTAACTAAGATGAATAAGACATAAAATGATACAATAGTACTTATCCTATAACAATACCAACTAAATATAACTGATGGATTATTTATAATTTATTAGTTCAAAAATAAATAATTATGTTGAAAGTAATTTTTGAAAGGTTGTTGAATAGAGTGGTTGTTGGATGGCATGTGCATTTAAAATTTAATATATTCTATAAATTTTGGTTTATATAATATGTAATTTTAAATATTTATTTTTCAAAATGTTACAGAGCATTATTGGATGGATCGTGCATTAAAAAAACTAATAAGTCAATAAATTTGCACAATATAATTGATCATACATAATCTCTAAAAATCTTGTCATTAGAAATGCAATATGGAGGGAGCTCTAAAAAAAGGGGTCTTATAAGACCAAATAAATTGAACCAATTATAATTGAAATAAATCATTTTCATAATATATTTAAATGATAATAAATATGTAGAACCTTAGAAATATTGAAATGAGGTTAAAGTACTTGAATGCATTTGGTTGATCCATGCAAAATTAGCTCACTAATAATGCGAAGTCAATGCATTAATACTAGCCTACGACAAGTACAATAAGAAGCTGAAAATAATAATAGTTGGTTAAATATTATATTTTTATTTCTCAACAAAAAAAATTAAAAAATACATAGAGATAAATAAATTTTAGCAAAATTAAAGAAGGAAAAGGAAATATATTTAAAAAGAAAATTTTCATTTATAAAATCAAGGAAGGTGGGGGACCATTACCTCCTCAGGGGTGTTTTCAGTGAGGGACCCTCTAAGGGGAAACCCACAGGGAAAATTTCTCCTCCCTTAAAAGTATAGGGTTAATTTTTTCAGTTTTTCTTTATTGTTTCATTTTTTTTTGTAATTTTTTATTTAATTTTTTTTTTTAGATTTAATACATTTCTTCATATATGTATTATTTAACATTCATAAATGGTGATAGGAAAGTTGCAATTAAATAATATTTATTTAAACAATTTAAAGAACAACCATGATTAAAACAATTTTATTTGCTATTCTTATACACTAGATGTCGTGTCTTCCACTTTCAAAAGGAGTAAAAAGAAACCTAAATAGCAAGCTAAGGAAGTTCTTCTAGCGAGGAATAAAACTAAAGAAGAAATGAGCATTAATCAAATGGAATAGGATATGTAGACCTAAAAAATATGGAGATCTAGGCATAAAAAATTGGAGCTAACAAAATGAAGCTTTAGGAGCAAAACTAGTTTGGAGAATGTATCAAGACCACAAAAGCAATTGGAAAAAATTCTTATTTCACAAATATCTTAATAGTTCAGACCCTTTATCTTTATTTTGAACTAGAAACTTACCTAAAGGATCAAGAATTTGGAATTGCATGATGTATTGTTGTCACCTTATATCTAATTTAATCTTACTTGAGAAATTGATTAAGGTCAGAAGGTCCTTTTTTGGGAAGATTTATGGGATGGGTTGCCTTCACTTGATATTTTTAATCTACCGGCTAATATTAAAAACACTTTAATAAATTTGTGGGGACAACATGTAAGTGATTACAAATTGTTAATTAATAATAACCAACGTGGTGGTTGGAAGTGGAAATTCATTAAAGATATAAATTTGTCAACTCAAAAAAAAAAAAAAAAAAATTGAACAATTTTTAAAAATAGACAAGTTAATCACAAACATAGGAGGGGTAATTTAATTTTGAGTGCCTCGAAGAGTAGAAAATGTAGTGTTGAAGGAGGATATGCAATGATAATTGATTCTCAGCAATGGGAAAAGATAGACATTCCTCTCAATCTTTATTGGGAAGCGACATGTCTTCCCAAAGCAGGTATCTTTCCTTGGGCAGATTTGCAAAAAAGAATGTATATGGCTGATAAGTTTACCAAGATGAGATTTGAGGGGCCTTCAAGATGTTCTCTATGAAAAAATGAATTTGAGATGGTTGAACACTGTTAGTTCCAATGCCCCTTTGCTAATAAATGTTGATGATGGTTATGTAAGAAACTTAACTAGATATCATCTTTTCCTAACGATTTAAAGAATTTTCTAAAAATTTGGCCCAAACATGGGAACTCTAGAGTTTATAGTAATTAATGGAAAATAGCCCCATTCATACTCCTATGGGAAATATGGAAAGAGATAAATAGAAGAATATGTACTATCAAAAGTATGGACTTAACTTCATTCCTCAGTAAAGCGGAAGTATTCCTAATAGAGGTGGAAAATAATAATCTTAGAATCTCTAAAAAGGAAGAAGGTTCTTTCTCTGAGTGTGATGCAGAAATGAGTAAAAACTGGTTCACCACCTATGATCTACTCAAAAGCAAATAAAAAAGCCAGGGTGGACTGTAAATAGGAACCCACTCCAGTAGGATTGGTAAAACTTAACTTTTATGGGGCTTAAAGAGGCAATTGAGGACCTATTGGATTAGGATGTATTATCCATTTTGACAAAGGCTCTTGGATAATTAAGTGAGCCAAGCCCTTAGGGGTGCTTTCTAATAATCTAGCAGAATTAGAGGCCTTGAGAGGTCTAAATCTTAGTTTGGAAATGGGCATTAGCAATTTAGTCATTGAAGAGGATTCACAATTTATTCTCAATGTATTAAGGGAAAGAATACTCCTAATTGGATATTGAATTTCAAACTTGAAAACACATTAAAAATAATTGATAAATTCAAAGATATTAGTATTATATATATGTATGTATGTATGTATGTATGTATGTATGTATGTATCGAGATGGAAACAAAGAAGCAAATACATTAGCAAACAAAGGATGGTGAGGATTTTCTCCTAAGGAATAACTAGGTCACCTAATTTGAAACTCATAACCTCAAAAAAATTAATCTAATGCTCAAAGAATAATTCTCAATTCTTTAGATCATGGTATGATAGTGAAAGATAACTACCCTAAGGATCAAAATAATCTTATCACTTCAGTTGGATGTCCTTAGTATAGTGTTTTATGATTTCTATTTATTCTAAATAGGCTCACTATTATAGTGCTAATTAGATGACAATGCCACAATCTAGAATGAAAATTAGTCACTTTATTGAAATTTTCATGAAGTTTCCTTCCTAAAGTAAATTAAATGTTGCAAATAGACTAACATTTTTTTTATCAATATGTCAATCTAGATGACATGTTATGATAGATTATTTATATTCAATTTTATTGATTAATACTAACAATAATCTTGGTCAAGAGGTAATTGCTTGTAGGCTAAATAAAATAAGAAGGAAAAATAGTAAGTAGAACACTGGTTAAAGGAAAACTATAGGGGTTGTAAAAAGGATGGATCAAGAAGTAAATATTGTGTAAAACAAGGAACAATTCTTGCAATTTCATTATAAATATGGGTATTCCCTTATATTATTGTTTGTATCTATAGAGGACACAAGTCCTTGGGCAAGATTGGAAGTTTCTTGATTTTGTTTTTTTCCTAATAGTGCTCATTTGAATGGAGAAACAATGTAAAAACTTCATTAATTATTAATAAAAAATTATCGGTCTTGATCTTTCACCGATAAAAAAAGACTTAATTAAAAATTATTTTTTTAATTTAAAATTAATGCATGTGAATTATAAATGAAGAAAAATTGAATAAGAGGCAAGAGCCTACAACACAACAGTAAATTATGAACCTCTTATCAGGGAGGTCTTAGGTTTGGATCTACTCAAGCTTAATAAATTATTATTATTACTAATCACAAGATATAATAATTAATCATGGCTTTAGCCTCATAGCGATATTTTTTTTTAAAAATGAATAAGATCTACTTAATAAATATCATAATTATAATTATATTGATCGGTAAAAGGCTAAAGCCATATATGTATTAATTGAATAAAGAAGAAAATTACAGAGTGTTTGTTCAAACAAGCACTGGTAGGAAAGAACAAAGAAGAAAACCTCCAGACTTGCCCAAGACAATCATCCTATACATTTACATAATTAAATAATTAAAAGGTGCATACCCCAGTAATGTACATTAAAATAATTTTATACATTTGTCTCTTACATTGAAATATTGTTACAAATTTAAAAGGGGCAATACCCCATTTTACATAATTTTATAAAGGGCATTCCCTTTTCTGTAAAGAAAAAGATATTCAACTTTTATGAATCCCTTTGTAAGTGTCCCATACCAAAATTATAAATGCTTACTTGTTTATGTCTAATGCTCTGCATACTTCAAAAATTCAAAACTCATAGAAGAATGTTAGCTTTTATCAATAACATTTCCTAATAGAAGGTAAAGAATTTGTGATGAGGATTAGTCTTATCATTTGTTCACTTTAATTTCTAATGTATATCTTAATTCTCCATTTAATATGCTTTAGGGTATTTGCATCTAAATTTGATTTATTTATTTATAGTCAAATATTTCCAAATTTGGGTTAATGATATCTTTTATCAATTAAATTTTACAGATGAAGGTAAGGAATATATGCTAAGTTTTAGTGTTATTGTTTGTTTATTTTATCTTCTCTTATGCTTCTTATTTTTTAATTTATTTTTTGTATTAGTATTCAAATGTAGTTTATTTTTTGTACATTGTATATTTATATTGTTATTATAATGATTTGTTAATAAGGATAGATTGTCTAAAGGGATACTTTCTCACCTGTTTTTCTTTTGCAGGTTACTATTTTCTAGCTTTGGGAGTTTTGATTATTTACTATATTTCCTATGTTTTTCACTCTTTAAAGTTGGGTTCCTGTTTGATTTGATTCAGGAGAACTTTCAGCCATCAACAAATTTGCATTTTCAAGATCAAAACTTGAACTTTTTGAGGATTCATTTCTTCCTATGGAAAGAGATTGAAACATATGTTTTTGTGTGTCAGAAGTATATTTAATTATTCGTAGAGTTCATAAAATCTGATTACTAAAAGAGATTAAGTGAAACCTTCAATAATCTTAGTGTTGCTCGCACTATTTCCTGTGTTTGACTAGTTTACTTTAATGGCTCTATATGAGATTACAGTTCCTAATTTAGGGTACCAATTCATGGTGATAAGTCAAATCTACTAAGTATTGTAAATAATTCCCATTAAACAACTAAATCACTTCTAATGCTATAAGAAAAAAATTAAATTCATGGCATGACTTAAGTGAGTTTTACTATAATATCCTTCTTTCATTTTACATTCTGAAGAAATCAAGCACTTGCAGATAGTGAGTTTGTATGAAGCATTACCAAGAGATAAAATGGGCTTGGATGAAGACTTATCTGAGACAATTATACAAGCCAAGGACCTTAAAAGGGACTACACCTAAACTAAAACAAAATGGTGAAGCTAAAGCAATTTGGAGACAACCCTGCTAACTTTGTGAATTACTTCATACTTGATCTTTAATGATGTCATGCCAATCATTCTAGCTATTTAAAAGGGACTACACCTAAACTAAAACAAAATGGTGAAGCTAAAGCAATTTGGAGATACCCCTGCTAACTTCGTGAATTGCTTCATACTTGATCTTTAATGATGTCATGTCAATCATTCCGATTAACTATAACTTGTGCTTGTTAGTTTCATTATTAATTATTTCTGAAATGGTTCTTATTGTCTGCATGTCAAATGCTTCCCTTACCTCATTATCATGTATTTATCCTTATTTTAATCAAGTGCTTTTCCAGGCTAGGGAAATATCCTCTGATGGAAGATATGCATTGGGAGAAGGGAGATTGATCTTCCTTATTAGTCTAGTTTATTTTAGGAGTATGTTTTTTTTATTTTTAAAATTAAGTGTCTCTAACTAAACTCTATTTTAGCTATGATGTTTATAATCTTAGTGTTCTCCCTTACTCTGAATTAGGATGTCTTCTCCACCTGCTCCTTTGTTTGTGAGGTTATCTTCTTTTTTGTTGTCTTCTCTAAAGAAATGTTGGATTCCTGACTCCTCTAGTTTGCCAATGAGATTTATGGTGTTTTATAGTTTAGAATTGATTTTCCAATTGGGGGTTTCTCATTTCTTGATTGCTTTCAGGATTATTTGTGAATCCCCTTCTATGATTTGTTTTTTAATCCCTAGGTTTATACATAAGTTCAAACCTTCTATCAGCACCTCTCACTCTACTATATTATGTGATACTTCTTTTAATGGTTTTTCTCTCTATACTATCCATCCCTTTACATATAAATTTATTATACATGTTAGTCCTTCTTTCCCAGGATTGCCTTTTAAGGCTCCATCAAAATTTAGTTTACACCAACCTAGTGGGGGGGAGGGGTTTCCATCTACACTCCTTTCTCACTTTTTTTTTTTCCCCTAGGGAAAATCAAGGGGATTTATTAATTGGGTCCAATATTTTTGTATTTTTGCATCCCATTCAGTGAATGTTCCCTCCTCTTTAACTGAGTTCTTAAGATGGGTTTTCATTACTTCAATGAACCTGGCTTCTACTTTGTTGAAAAATGAGGGGTAGTTGATTTTGGAGTTATTAGAAATTCTTTGATTTCTTTCTTTCCAGATTTCCCATAGTAGAATTGAAGGAGAAATCTTCCAAATTTTTTTGTATATTCTATTCTTTCCAAAATTGGGCCATCTATTTAGAAGACCTACTAAACTACTAGGGTAGGCCAAACTCTAATTTAGCTTTTGGCATAACCAGTCCCAACATTTTTCTATGAAAGAGCACTTGTAGAGAAAATGGTCCACTATTTTTGGAGAGCATTTGCAGATTGGGCATCTTGAGGGTCCTTTATAGCCCATTTTAGTGAATCTACTCACTGTGAGGATTTTTTTTTGAGTTGCTTCCCAAAGGAAAATTCTTGCTTTAGGGAGACGTGCAGGATCCTAACATAATTTTAGTGGGATTTCATCATTTTCCCATCTTTGAGAGTTAATTATCATGTTATAGTCTTGCTTTACACTATATTGTCCATTTTCGAATGCACTCCATATAAGTCTTTCCTTTCTATTTTTTTGGTTTGGTTTCCTGTTAATTAGGAAAATATGATAGATTTGTCTTTGTTGATTTGAAAGATTAGTTTCTTCTACTATTTTCCATTCTCAAGTTTATTTTCCTTCTGCTTCCCCCATTGAGCTACTAGAGTATTTTTTATGTTAGGAGTTAGATTATAGTTATTGGGGTTGGCTGCCCATCCCAAGAATCTTCCTAGAAAAAGGCTTATGAACCTTCACCTATATCCCATGTTAATATGTTATTTATGAATGGTTGACATTAGAGCATAAAATTCCATGTTTTTGACCCTTTAGGAAGATCCCTTATTTAGAAGATTGGCAATGTGTCTTGAGTATTGAGATATTTTCCATAGAGTATTTTTCCCATTTACTACCATTTTCTCAGTACATTCTCCAAACTAGTTTGGCTCCTAATGCTTCATTTTTCTAGCTTAGGCTCTTAATTCCCAGGCCTCCTAGTTTTTTTGGTTTGCATATATTATCCCATTTAATTAGAGCTTGTTTTTTGTTTTCATCTATTCCTTTCCAAAAGAAAATCCTTAATATGCTATCAAGTTTCTTCTTCGGCCCTTTAGGTAGTGGAAGACACGACATTTGGTAAGATAGGATTGCAAACATTATAGCTCTTATTTTAATGGCTCTCCCAACTTTGGTCAGCCATTTGTCCTTCCAATTCCCTACTTGTTTGAACACTTTATCTAAAATAAGGTTTGAGATTTGTGTGTCTCTTAATCCCTTTTCTAGTTGGACTCTTAGATATTTACAAGGGATGGGTCCTTTCCTAAAACCCATGATAGCATAGATCTCTCTTTCTGTTTCTGGTGGGGTATTTAAAAAGAATATTTCAAATTTTTCAATATTAACACTTTTTCTTAATGCCTCCATGTAAGTTTAAATGATTTCTTTATAGCTTTAGGCTTCCTCTTTTGTGCTTTCCTCGAGTAGGATAGTATCATCTACAAATTTTTGATGGGTTATATTAGTGATTTTGTCTATTACTATCACTCCTTTTATTTTTCCTTCTATTTGTGTCATTTTGATGGCTCTATCGATCACTTCAACCATGATGATAAATAAGAATGGTGAAATTGGGTCTCCTTGTCTAATTCCCTTAGATATACTAAAGAAACCTTCTAGCATTCCATTTATGAGGATAGATATTTTAGGTGTGGTGATACATGTGAATATTAGGTTTATCCATTGTCGAGAAAAGCCAAAGGCTTCTAGAGTCTTGCATAAGAATCTCCAATCTACCTTATCCTAAGCCTTTTATATATCTAATTTCATGAACATGCATGGGTTTTTGTTGATCTGGGTTGAATGATTGACTTCCTAAATTATGATGATTCCATCAAAAATGGATCTTCCTGGGACAAATCTTGTTTGTTCTTCAAATATTAATTTGGGAAGAACTTGTTTGAATCTACTTGCTAGAGCTTTGGTTAGTATTTTATATATTGTATTACATAGTGCTATAGGACAAAATTCTCTTGGTGTTTCATGGTTTTCTTTTATAGAGACAAGGGTGAGAAAAGTGTTATTGACTTCTATTAAGAGTGATCTGACATTTATGCATGCTTCAATGGCTCTCCAGAGATCTACACCTAGGATTTCCTAGCATTTATGAAAGAAGAATGCCCAGAAGTTGTTCAGGCCTGGTGATTATCTAGGTTCATGTTGAATAGTGTTGATTTGATTTCTTCTAGTGAGAAGAATTTGTTAAGACTTTTGTTATCTTCTATCGTTATTAACTCTGGAAAGGTTCTTTTCATTGTTCTTTGAGCTTCAAGGTTTGAGTTTTCAAATTTGTTGAGTATGTCTTTGTAATAGTTAATGATTACTTAATACTATTTTGTTTGGGTCCTTCATTAGATGTCCTTCTAAAAAAAAAAAAATTATTTTTTTATGCTTCTATTGTTGATGGTGTTGTTGTGGAAGAATTTAGTTTTTTGATCTCCTTCTTCAAGCCATGTTTCTCTAGATTTTTGTTGCCAATATATTTCTTCTTTGACTATGATACTCTCCTATTTTGCCATCAATTCTTTTTCTTTTGTATAGCTATCATTGTTCATGCCCATCCCCTTTATAATTTTTTTTTTATTTAGTTGTCTTAACTATTCTTCATTTTCTAATTTCTCTTCAAATACGTTGTTCAAATGGTTTGTATTCCATTTTAGAATGTTTTCTTTAAGCAGTTTTAACTGAGATACAAAGAAAAACATTTGTTATCCTTTGAAGTCGCTTTCCTACCACTACTTTTTTATATTGGTCATGAAATCTTCTTCTAGAAACCATATTTTTCACATTTAAATGGATTCCTAGTAGGCTTGTGAGCTTCTTCAGATTCTTTCTTGACTAGAAAGTGATCTGACCCTACAAATGGGAGGATTGAGGAGTGCATTGTTGAATTGAAGGAGCTAAGATCCCCCTTAAAATAAATCTGTCGAGTCTTTCTGCTATGTGATAGAATTCTTTGCTTCTATTATTCCATGTATAATTTCCATTATTTAGTGGGATATCTATCAACTCATTTTTGTTGAACCATTCTCTAAAGTTTGTCGTGACTTGTGATGAACTGTGAGTGCCCGTGTTTTTCTTCTAGATTAAGAATTGCATTGAAGTCTCCCCCTATGTAGAAGTTTTTGGTATAGCTTTGTTTTATATGAGGGCTTATTTCTTGCCACAACAACTCCTTCTTTTCTACTGTTGGGATTGGTCCATACACATTTATGAGGTTTATTTGTAGGTTACTCTTGAAGATCTTTATCTTCCCTCCCATCCAATTCTTGTTTAAGACTTTTTTGTGAAATCTACTTTTTTGGGGTTCCAAATTACTCCAATTCCCCCCAAGGGTCCATTTCATTCTATAAAATTTGATTTCCATGTCCCTAGTTTTTTGCCCTATTTATCTCCTTTATTTAGTTTTATTTATTGAATGAGAGTTAATTATAAGTCAAAGAGGGTCAAATTGTACTTTATTACGCACTTCTTGCTAGGGGCATTCAGACCCCTAGCATTCCATGTAGTGATCTTCATTTTTATGTGGGAAGGAACTTCCCCTTCACTACATTCAAAATATCACTTAATTTCCTTTGGGTTTTTGCTCTTCCTAAGTTAGCTCTTAATTCAACCAAAGATTTCCTTCCTCTCTTCTTTTTAACCTTTTGCCACATTTAGGAGCAATTAATCCATCTTGGTTCATTGCAATACCTAGTTTATCACTTAATTCATTCTCTATTGAGATGCTTGGTGTCAATTCATTATGTCCTATTGCTTCTTCACTGTCTCTTAATTCTTGTAATATTCATTTCCCTATATCTTTCTCTGTTTCTTATGTTTCTTCATCCTCTGGATCATGGGCAAGTTCTATTTTAGGTAGTAACTCCCCACTTTGTTGATCTAGAAAGTCTTTTACCCTGAATTCTTCCCAATATTGGGTATTCTCTATTGTGTTTCCCCTTTGACTAATTAGTTGTTTTTCTAGTTCTAGGCTATCCATTAATAAGTCCACTTCTATTGGTATTGTATCTCTTTTAGTTTGTCTTTTCTAGATTTTCTCAATTTCTTCAAATGGATATTTCCCATTTTCAGGAGTTTTCCATAATTATATGAAGTTTAATTCTTGTTTTTTGACTTTTTCCTGATGGTGACATTTCCCCATTGCTCTGTGTTTTCGGTAGGATAATATTAGCTTTCTACTGAGTTTCCAATTCTTCTGATACTCCTACGTTCTTCTCTCTTATATTTTGTGGGGTTTCTAGTTGTATTAGTTCTTGGTTGAGCTTCCTTATTCCTAATTTATTTTCTTTTCACTGAGGTTTCCTTCTCTCAATTTTTTTTTCCCTCCTCTTTATTTTTCCTTTAGTAAGTATGTTGAGAGATTGTTCAAGATCTTGACTGGTTGGCACTATTTGGTTCATAGTTGTATGGATTCATGGATCTTTAACTGTCTCTTGTGTTCTTTTTTTTTCCTCCTTATGTTTCCTTGGTGAGTATCCTTTTTTGTACTTTCCTTTAATCTTCTTTACTTATTTTTCTCTTCTATATTATTCTTTTTTACCATTCATGTTAGAGATCTATTGTTCCAAGTGTTTCAGATCCCATATTGCCCATTGGTCACTGATGTTTTTTTTGATTAAGAGTAATTCATGCATGAGTCTATTGTGCTCTTTTATGCTAGTGTTAATATCTTCAAATTTTGATGACTCCTTGGAGCATTTCTTACATTGACGTAGGATTTGGATTTTTTTTGGGTATTATTGTTTTTGAGTGTGTTGATGCTCTAATTTTATGTGTGTCCTATTACTAATGGTTTTTCCTTATTATGGGAGTCAATATCTTGCTCCATGATTTCTCCTTCCTCTTGTTCCTCCTCCTTCCCATCTGACCCACTTAAAGTCAGTGTTGGTTTCTTCTTGACTTCCCTTATGATCATTTATTTCACCTAGAGCACCTTGCTTATAGATTCATTTGTTATACATTTCTTCATCTTTTCTTTAAGATTCATAATTTTATTGATATGGTGAAGTGCATTTTCAATTCTTGCATTGATTATTTCCTTTATTTTCCCTTCATATTTATTGAAAGAGAGGTTATATAGTGATCTGATTGTTATGGTTTTCCTTTTTTCAGATTTGACTTGTTTATTTTCTAGGTTTAGGAGAAACTTGATGTTATTGGATGATCTGTTAATTCCAATTAAATCTCTTAGAATACTCCCAATTCTTTTTAAGATTTGTATTTAGTTTAATTTAGGTGGTAGGGTTTCACAGATTAATCATACTGCATTTTGTATTTTTCCATTTTCAATTCATTGAAGTTAGGTTCCCAAGGAATGAATTTCAAAGAGTGTCCTTTATACAAGCAACAAGAGATTGAAAGAAGATTGTTCCTAATACAAGTATTTTGACATTAAATATAAATCAATCAACTTGTATACAAGGAGATACTTAATTGATGATCACAACCTTCCTATAGCCACTTGAGAAGATATGAGTTTAAAGTAGTTGGGCCATACTAGTAGGTGAGTACTCCAAAGTTTTGTATTCCATCCATTGCATTTCACTTTGGTTGTTCCTAGTGATCAGAGAATTTTCCCATTCTAAAGTTTATTCTCTCCAATATTTGGAGTCACTATTTTCTTGGTTTAGATATTTAGTATTTTTTGCAAAATTAGAGATTTGGGGGCAATTAAGTCTTTCATGTGGTGGAGCATATAAACCAGGTTTTGAGGATTTGAGGGATAAATTAATTGACTCTTGGGGAAGTGGATTTGTAGGCTTTTGATTCTAGCTCTAATTCCTATAGGGACAACATTAGCTCCTATGAGAGGTTGTGGTTGGGTCTTGAAATTATCACCTTGGGGTACCACTAAGGATTGGGTGTTTATACAAATTTTGATCTGGCCTACTTGTATGGTATTTCCTTATTGTATATTCACACGCATGTCATTGAGGAACTTTCTCTTTACATATTTGGTTTTCCTAAAATGTTTTCTTGCTCTACTAATCTTTTTGTGTTATTCCAAATGGTGGTTCTAAGGTTCTTGGGAATTTTAGTCCTAGCTTGCTCTTGTTGTTTTGTTGCCAAATTTTTTATTGCCTTCTTGTTGATAACAATCTCCCATCCTTCTTCATTTTTTCCTTCAAATTTTGTTAATGGGATTTTGGATGTGGATTTTTCTATGGATCTTTGGACACATGACCTATGATTGGATTTTGTTCTTCATTCTTGGTGATTTATTCTCCTCTTTTTTTATGCAATTTCACAAGAACTTTGAACTAGTTCATGTATTTGATCAAGGGAGTTGAGCTTCTTCTTCTTTTTTGTGACAGACCCAATCTCTTCTAGTTGATCATGTTGACTTAGGGTTTTGGTATGCTCTGGTGTTTTCTTGGGATTGTTTTAACATTCACAAAGGGATGGAATACTTTTTATGCATGGTATGTTTTTTTCACATGTCTTGCACATTTTGCCATTTTTATAATATTCTTCAGTTCATAAAAAGTGAAGTAATTTTTTGATACTATAATTATATTTTATAGTTAGTATATAATAATAAATTAATATTTTATGTTATGTTGTAATTTAAATTTCAAATGATATAATTGTTACTAGTAAACTTAAATTCAAATAGAATATTATTTAGTTCGTTTAGGGACTTGATTTAATGAACTTAGTTAAAATATTAACATAACCTTGACTTAATTAAGGGACAAAATAAGAAGATAACGGAAATGAAAGTTATGTTCAAATTGATCTCATATCCCTTCCTAATTTTACCTTAATAGGTCAAGTTCTAGACTAGAGAATGATGAGTCTTAGCATGTATATTAAACCTTAAATTTTGATCTCATGTGTTTTATATTGTCCTCCAAGGTTATCATGTTTGATGAGTATGTTGAAATTGTTCAAGTTTTCCCCTATGGCTTAGGTTAGATACCTTAAGTTGGTGGTATGATGATTAGGGTGACTAGGAACCTTAGGTGGGTGGCTTGTAATGCCTTGCTAGGGTGTCCAAGAGAAATTGACCTATAATGTTACTATGCTAAACCTTTTTTTTGAAAGATTAAAACAATCAAGAGATAAAAAAGTGGAAGTAATAACTTGAGTACACATCACAAGCATACATAAGCAATACAATAGTAGTTACTCTCTCAGGGGCTCCATAACATTGAATAAAATTCATAAGCTTTATTAAGTTAAGTTTGATAAATAAACAAAGTCCATGTCTTAGAATAACCATGTGTACAAAATCACATGAAAGAATATACAAGGTACATAAGATGCTACATGGTACAACCAAAATGCATACTCATCCTCTACACATGTCGTAGGGTATGAAATGCTAAAAGAATATACATCATGATAAGATATAACATCTTATAGGATCTCAAATAACCAAAGTATAAATACCAAAATATGACCATATAGAACATAATCACAAGATAAGAAGAAGATAACAACTACACAAGGTACATCCAACTATTGGATCTCAATGGTATAAGAATCACTACCACCCAACCTCATGGAACCTAAATGGCCCACTCCCACTGTGCTGAGGAGATAATCTCAAATCCCAAACGAATAAAAATCCAAAAACCCTGATAGTATTTTATCTCCAAGGTACCAAATACACATGTAACATATAATCCCAAAGGCAAACAAAGACATGTAGGAATCCTAAAATGCATATGGGCAAGTGTCATCGCATGAGTCAACTCTAAGGTTACCCTAGTGGTGCCTCTGGACTTTGGCACCCTAGTGACTCTATGTGGAATCAGTAACCTTTCTTACAAATAAAAAATACTAACAAAGCAAGATCGCAACCAAACATCCTCTCTACTCCCATCCTATCTTGTATTAGCACTCAAGGCATGGGTGAGGTAACATACTGACTCTTTTTAATTTGTTTCAAACCCATTAATGAAATTGCTATCACTTATTAAAAGAAACTTACAATGGGTTACCCCGGTAGCCTCTTTAGGGCCCTGGCCTCCATTGCAAGCCACGCATAGTTAACCTGTACTCTAAACTCATAAAAGTACATATAAAATTACAATAATAATATCACTCCTATATGAACAACTGAAAATTACCAATCGATCATAGATCAAAACCTCAAAGGTTACAAAAATGACAGCACATGAGGTTATGTAGAAGAACGGGGTCTCAATAGAGATACACATATAAAATCAATCCTAGCATAAGTCACTAGAAAACAAAAGTCATAGCTCCCTACCTCTGGTAAATATTCCTAGTTTGGCCATAGATTAAACATAACACCATAAAAGACATTTAAAACATAAGCGTAGTTTTTCAGCCATATAGGTTTTACTAAAATTTCATAAAGTTTTATTTGAATAAAAGTTAAAGTTTTCCTTCACATGGGTTTTCCAGTTGATAGTCTTTCCAAGTTTAGTTTGATCACAGCTCGATATCCATTTCCATAGTCTAAAAATAATTCCCAATTTCTAGTTTTAATTGAACTCGGTATTCATTTGATCTCAAAGCTATATATATATATTCAATACTATTTAACATTTAAACATATTTATATTAAATAATAATTAAAATTAATTAACTAAATTTTATATTAAAACATATAAATATAAATATTTCTAAGAATTTAAAAATAAATAAAATTAAAAATATAGATTATAATTTATTTTTTGAAACCCCTTAAATAAGGAGTGTCATTTTTATATTTTTTTAATATAATTTTCCTCAATAAAATACTAGTTAAAAAATTAGTAAATAAAATAAATATCACCACAATATTTTATTATTGTGTCATATTTATTTATTTATTTTACACTAATTTCATCACATAGTCTAATGTAAGGAATAGTTTAACCAAATGATTTTTTTTCCAATAATAATCTTTTCTCGTATTTCAAACCCTAGCTACAAATTTAATTTTTGGATTCTAGCTTTTCTAATATGGGCTTTGGTCTCATTTTCTCATAGATGTTTTAATAACTAAGAACAATTATTTTTCAACCAAGGGTTTCCATTTTAAATATATTTTATTAAACAATATTGATGTAATAATCATAGCTTTTTCCACAGTAAAATTTCCTTCTTGTAGGCATGAAGAGTATTGAGACTTTGAAAGATTTCCTACAATGATTTCTACAAACCCTACATCAGTCTAATGCTATCAATCTGGTAACTCCTTTATACTTGCAAGATTCATGTCTGCTAAAGCCGTCAAAAATTCTCGTCTTTCAATTCCAAAGTTGTTCCTCTACCTCTGTGTCGAGAAATGAACTTGAATCTCCTAATAAAGACTCTAACCCTCCTTAGGGTTTCAATTTCCCTAACATGCAAAGGCCTTTCATTTTTTAAAAAAAATTATTATTTTAATTTAATTAATTCATTTATGCATGCTTAATGCCTTTAATTAGAATAATGTTTTATTATATTATTCCCACTTTATTTTTATTAGCAATACATTTTTAAAAGATATATTTATTATTTTAACTAATAATAAAATTTAGAGCCCATTATTTATATGCAACTTATAAATTTAGTATTTTTAAATTAAATATATATAATTATACCAAATTTAGACTTAATAATTTTAATTGCTTTAATTTCCAAGATTAGACTTTTAATAAAATATTTTTAATTTAACTCTTTTATTTAATTTATTAAATATAATGATATAATATTTTCTCTCTTAAATTTCTTATTTAATTAAATCATTAATAAATTCCTTGGTTGATTTAATTATACTTTAATACTACTCTATAATACATACTCCAATAAGAAAGCTCAACTAAAAGACCAAGTAAGAAATCAAACTCAAATGCAAAGATCTTGAATTCATGTCATGTTGAGGAATTAGGAAGGGTCGAGAAAATAGATAATTGTCCTATATCTTGAGACAAAATAGGTTCAAGTTTAGGATTTGGACTTGAGAACTATCTTGCCTCTTTTACCATTGAGATATTATCATAGGGCACACTCATCTTAGAAATTCAGGGAAGTCGACCCGCATAAAAGTTGAACATGTACATATGCATATATATCTAAACTAAACAAGCAATGGTGGGGAGTGGTGTATCGTGTAGATTATGACTAGTAGGTGACTACGACTCCCTCCCTCAACCACATCAGATACATCAATCATAAAATTAAACATACTTGTACACCATACACATTCAAGTATGGGGTAAGTAGCTAGAAAAACTATATGTAAATCATCCATATAACACATAATCATCAAACAAATAACCATGATAAATGATAACATATGAAATATCCAAGTACGAAGTAGCTCATCAAATATATGATCAAATCATGAAAATATCTACTCATCAACCAAATTAGGCAACCAAGTGCCACTAAATTAAATCACATAAGCATGAAAATTGGCCTACAAGAATTCAGCAATATAACATAAAGAAAACTAGGGTTAGGCACCACATGAGTCACCATAGGTGCTAGGATGCAAAGTGGTCGCTAGGAAATCATATGGGTGAGATTCTAATCAAGTGATAACCATAAACAGAAACCTAGGTTATGGGAGAGAATAACTTAATACAAGATAATTAATATGATGAGCCATACAGACATGCTGGAGTACTAGGGCCATGTATATCGCTAGGAAAGATCTCCACAAGAAAGGATATGTGATGAAACTCACCTAATGGTAGATTAGAACCCCTTGTTTTATTAAGTGATGATTGTTTTTTAATGTTTTTCCTTTGTGTTATGGGAAATTATTTAATGATTACCTTAGAATTCCTTAGTGTTTAGGTGGTCCTTGGTTCTATCGCCTAGCTCAGGGGAGTGGAACCTCACGATTTCACATGGTTGGGTGGTTAATCTTTTTTGAGGTACTATTTGTGGACTTTCTTAGCGGACCTTTGCCTATGGAATAATTTGATATCAAGCAATGTAATAGGAAGGGTAGATGTAGGAACATTATAAGGAAAATGTTTATTTGTGAGATGTAATCTGTGTGGTTAAGTATTTAGCCCTCTCTCTCTCTCTCTCTCTCTCTCTCTCTCTCTCTCTCTCTCTCTCTCTCTCTCTCTCTCTCTCTACACACACACACACACACATGCATACATATGAAATGTAAAGAAAGTTTCTTAATGCAAAGTTTGATTAGTTTTCTGAATATGTTTTATGAAGATGAATTGTTTAAAGAAGATTTTTGAATGATTCCATTACCTTACTCTTATAAAAGTTTAAGTGGAAGTTAGTAGGAAGAAAACAGAGATCTACATAAATGAAAATGAGTTCAGTACTTGTGCGTAAGAAGTTTTAAGTTATGATGTCTTATATTGTTTATAGATTAAAGATTTAGAAATGTATGTTTCATTATGTTACATTAACATCTAGAACCTGTAGGGACATGACATTATATAAGTTAGGAGGAAATAGTAGTAAAAGCAAATTTTTAAAATGTGTAGTAAACCTTGTCCTTCTAAGTTCCTAGGTGTGGCATTAGGATGTGTACATTGTAATTTTTTGTGTCAAGATAGACAACTTCATCAAAAAAAAAAAGGGATGGGAGATTATTTTATTTGAAAACCATGAGGAATGGTTAAAGAAAATAAATAATTTTGAATATGTCAACTCAAAAGAATGAAACCAAAGAATATGATGAAAGTAGAAATGATTTATATATAGATTAATAAAGTTTTATTTCATTTTTATTTTCAATTTTGAAAGTATGAGTTGGATTCCTTACACGTACTTGGTGATTTAGAGAAGGAATGTAAATTAGATGCATTTTTACTCAAATCATTGTAGTCTACTATACAAAGACAAAGATGTAGACATTAATGTATGAGATGATTGTTTAGATATGATTATTTATAAAATAATAAAATATATATGAAGAATTAAATAATTTCTCACAATGTCTATGTATCAAAATACTTTCTTAAATAAACTCGAAACTAAAAGAAAAATCACTTTTTAGATTTTGAGATGTATCAAGTATTTTTTTAAAGGTATTTTGTGATGTTATTAATCAGCTCTGGGAGTGTTGATATTTATTTGATTTGATGTCTTGCTTTTTTGTTTAAATGCTCCTTTAAGACTTTATGAGTCTATGTTCCTTAATCTCTGGTTGATGGTGTTCTATAGTTTCTAGTTTCTATGTTTTTAATAGCATCTTTATTTAAGTTTTCTAACCCTTAACAAAGAAATATGGCGTTTTCTATTTTGGTTACTATTTTTGTGATGTTTTAGGTAATTTAAGATATAATAGTGGATCTCTTTGGAGAAGATGGAAAATTATAACCATTGGATATGGAATAAGGTATATACTTTTAAAATTTGGGCTAAATTGAGGGACCATCACCCAATTTTCATCCTTTCAGTGTCTCACGAGTTGGGTTGTACTCTTTTTTATATTTAATATATGGCATTGGCCTCCTGCTTATCAAAGAAAAAAAATCACATATAAGTATATAAGTTTTTATGCATTGCTTATTTAAAATTCTGGTTGCTACTCAATACAAATATCTTATTATAGCATCTAATACTTTTTTTTAGTAACTGCTTTGACTAGACCTATGAATCAATGAGGTTGCATAAGATGACCTCATCCCCATTATGATTGTCAAGGTATCCTTTATATATCTCCTAAAATCAACAACAATGTTGTCTTCATCCACTACCTACATACACCTTAATCTCTACACTTTTTGTTGTGTGATGTGTATCCTATGGGGTCACCATATAACTTATGCAAACTGAATCATGTAGGGATGAGATTGTATCCTTCAAAAGTGTACACCATGAGGTAGAGAGAGTCAAACCAAGAACATTGTCTTAGCACACTTTGCAATGACAACATTGTCGTTGCACTCCAAGTCGACTCATCTGATACTTCTATTTCAAAAGATATTCAAATAAATAAATTTTAAGTATATTATACCTAAAAACATAGTACATATGAATTATTGAAAAATTAAATCGGTAAATCATAATTTAATCTTTTCTTCAACTAGTTAATATTTTCACTTTAATTTTTATCATTAAATGTAATCTTTATATTTAAATTCTAATCTTTAAATATCATTTTTATATTTAATTCATTTTTTTTTAATAATTAGATTTGAGAAATTCTTTAACCTTAAGATACATTGAGTAATATAAACTCATCAAATCTATTAGATTTCCACAATCCATGCTAATGCAATTTCAACTACATTTGATTGTGTAGAATTTTTTTATCATCAATGTTTCAATCATACTACATGATCCATCATCAAGATGCTAAAGAGCAAGAGGAACACATGATATTAGATTGTAGACCTAACAAACAATATTGATGATAATAAAAAACTCTACACAACCAAATCCAAAAGTTAAAATTGAATTAACATAAATTATACAAATCTAATAGATCTAATCTAAGCTCATTGCAATTTATTTTAATTTTCCTATCTTATAAATACAACCTTAATTTAAATACACTTTTACAACTCTTTTACTTATTTAAAATATAAAATTTACACGCTAAAATATATATTTAACACCTTATATATACATATATATTCTCTCTCTGTATGTTGTCGAAGACCTGCGTACGAGGCAATTCATTAGGCCTGCTCATGACGCAATTCCTTAGACCATGCCGGTCCATCTCTCAATCAAGTCAAAACCTCCCAAGAAAACGCGTCTGAATTGTCTAAGGCGTGTTATGAACGTTATGGTTTGGGTTTGCAGGGCAGATTTAAATATGAGGTTTTCAAATATTGTGTAGACCAGTCCTTCGATTGGAGTCCACAATGTGCCCTGCTTACAAGTTGAATATCAATACAACTGCATTATTTTTGTGATTGTAGGTACGATTCATTTAACATTGTATTCAGTCATATCAATTAGCCATGGAAATTGTTTTCTTTGCTATGCATTTGTTTCTCTTTTATCTTCAACTTTGCTCCCCTGCACATACCAGTGGCAATGGTTCCTTCAACGATGAGCAAGCTCTCCTTGCCTTCAAGAATTCCATCACTTCTGATCCACAACATGTGTTATCATTATGGGATGCCAAGACTAATATCTGCAATTGGACAGGCATTTCGTGTAATAACTTGACGAGGGTGTCTAAAATTGATCTTGAGAGTAAGGGTTTGGAGGGTTATATTTCTCCCTTCTTGGGAAATCTTTCCTATTTGAATTCCCTAAATATCTCCAATAACTCTTTCCATGGCGTTATTCCAGAGATAGGTCACAAGCTCAGCAATCTCCAAGAATTGCGTCTAGCGGGGAATCTTCTGAGTGGGGAAATACCAAAATCTCTAGGTAATTGTTCCAAACTGGAGCTTCTTGACCTAAGTCTCAACAGTCTCACTGGCACAGTGCCTCTCCAACTAGGTAAGTTAAGCTCTCTTCAACGCCTTTTATTGTCTGATAATTTACTCACCAGCTCTAGGACTTTACCCTTCCTAACAGCCCTTGCTAATTGTTCCGTCCTGCAAACATTATACTTGGGTAGAAACTTGTTCGCTGGGCATTTGTCCCCTTCCATTGGCAAGCTGTCTACCAATCTCTCTGTACTGTCCTTAGACCATAACGGTATTGGAGGGAGCATACCTCAAGAAATTGGCAATCTAACCAACTTGACACTGATCAATTTCACTGCTAATGGACTCACCGGCTTGATTCCATCTACGCTAGGAAGGCTTAAAAAGTTAGAGCGTTTGTACCTGGGTCAAAATGAATTGCAGGGGCACATTCCCAGTGAGATAGGCGCATCTCAATTTAATTCGAGTCTGGGGCTACTTTCTCTCTCATTTAACCAGCTTAGTGGAGAAATTCCTGAGAGTTTTGGGAATCTTCAACAGCTAAGACGCCTTTATCTTGACAACAACTTATTTGACGGAAAAATACCCGTCTCTCTTGGAAAATGTGGGAAATTAGAACTAGTTGACCTGTCCCATAATAATCTCAATGGAAATGTACCAAGGGAAATTGCAGGTCTAAAAAATTTACAATTTTACTTCAATCTGTCTGGGAATTCGCTACAAGGAAGCCTGCCAGATGAAATTGGTAAAATGGTAATGGTCCAAGGGATAAATCTTTCTAGAAATCAATTATCTGGTGCCATTCCTAGTGCTATTGGAAGCTGTGTTGCACTAGAATATCTCGACCTCTCTCATAACATGTTTGAAGGCCCAATTCAAGATTCAGTTTCCAACTTGAAATATCTCGAAGCGTTGGATCTTTCTTACAACAACTTGTCTGGTATGATACCAGATTCTCTAGAGAATTTAACAATGCTGAGCTCTCTGAATGTTTCATTCAATTTGTTGAAAGGAGAAGTTCCTAAAACAGGACTGTTTGCAAATCTCACGGAGTCATCATTCCGAGGGAACCCTGGGCTCTGTGGGCAATGGATATTTTCATTACCAACATGTCCAAGTGCAAGGTCAACTAGCGGCCCCTGGATTTTCCATATATTGTTTAAATACATAAGTTCTGCAATCTCCTTTCTAGTCGGCTACTGCTTTTATATTTTCCTCTTGTACAAATATTTCTTTGTGAAGGGAAATGTGGAACAACCATCAATAGAGTTTCCACATCCTAGAATCTCATATAAGGAGCTCAGTACTGCAACTAATGGATTTGGCAAAGGCAGCTTGCTAGGAGTTGGTGGTGTTGGATCTGTATACAAAGGAGTGTTGGATAACGGAACATTGGTAGCTGTTAAGGCTCTCAATTTGGAGGATGAGGCAGCTCATAAAAGTTTCAACATTGAATGCCAAGTGCTCAGTAAAACCAGACACCGAAATGTAATAAAAGTCATAACTTCGTGCTCTAATCTTTACTTCAAAGGTTTGGTTTATGAGTTCATGTCTAATGGAAGCTTGGAAAGGCATTTGCATTGTGATGCTGGCAAGTGTAATATTGGGGGTGTCTGTAAAATGAATTTACAGACACGATTACAGATAGCTATGGACGTTGCCCGCGGCTTGGCTTATCTACATCACGATTGTTCCATTCAAGTTGTTCACTGCGATTTGAAGCCCAACAATGTACTTCTGGACTTCTATATGACAGGACATATAGCTGATTTTGGAAACGCCTATATACTATCTGAAAATTCTATGATATCATTTTCAGCTTCAACAACCCTGAAAGGTGCTCTAGGCTACATTGCCCCTGGTAAATGCTTTTCTTTTCTTGACTTGCAATGTTGTTTCATTTTCACTATTATTTAACATTATTAGATTTTCACAATTCATTTGAAATGTGTAATTTTATTTCTGGATTCAATTGTGTAAGTTTTTTTAAGCACACTCCGCAAGAATAAATGATACACCAAAAAAAAAACGTATTCCTATGCAAGAGGGCATAATTTTTAATCTTGCATTCTCTCATTCTAATGATGGATTAGGGAGTGTGATCCAAAACGTTGATGCTAAAAAACTTACACAATCAAATCCAGAAATAAAATTACACATTTCACTATTACTGTTTTATTTGTTGAAAACTAACGCAGGTCTGATGCAGAGTACGGAGTTGGTGCAAGGATTTCACCAAAAGGAGATGTTTACAGCTATGGAATTCTGTTATTGGAGATGTTAACAAGAAAGAGACCAACCCACCAGATGTTTGTTGGTGGACTCAGCTTGAACATGTGGGTCAGTATGGCTTTCCCTGATAGGATTTCAGAGGTGGTTGATGATAGCTTGCTGCTGTGCAATGGAGCTGTTGCAGATTCTACATATAGTTGTCTTGTTCAACTGATTCGAGTAGCCTTGGTGTGCTCAAAAGATTCACCTAAAGACCGACCGAGTATGGCAGAAGTTGTGGAGTTGTTGGAATGTATTGAAAGCATGTTTGTTGGAAGTACAATAGATTGTAAATGCCAGTCTGATCTGTACCAAATGGTAAGCAGCACAAGATGGGCAACAAATCTTACCAACGTAGGAACGTGTCAGAGCACTTCCACATTCCAGTCAACTTGCTGAAATATGATGTAAACTGTTCATCGCTGAACCAGAGAACCTTACTTTCCAGTAATTTGATGGAAGAATGCATGTCTCTCTTGGCAAATGTGTGAAATTAGACCTATTTCGTAATAATCTCAAGAGAAATATACCACCAAAAGTTTCAGGCAAATTTTTTTGTACAATCTTACATCAATTTGTTTTGGAATTCACTGCAGAGAGGCCTTCCAGCTGAAATTGGGAAAATGATAATGGTCCAAGGACAAGATCTATGTTGAAATCAAATATATGGTGCCTTTTCAAAGCTATTGGATGTTGTGTTGCACTAGAATACCTCGACCTCTTTCATAGCATGTTTGATGGCCCAATTGTCAAGCATTGGACCTTTCCTACAACGACTTCTCGATACCAGATTCTCTACCGAATCTAACGATGCTAAGCCTTCTTAATGTTTCATTCAATTTGTTGAGAGGAGTTCCTAAAACAGGATTGTTTGCAATGCTCACGGCATCATCATTCAAAGGAAACCCTTGACTTTGTGGGCACTGGATGTGTTCATTGCCAGTGTGTCGAAATGCAGGCTCATTTGGGTAAGTGTCGTTTAAACACATAGCTTCTGCCATCACATTTCTGATGGCATATTGCATTTATGTTTTCTTTCTGTACAGATATTTCTTTCGGAAAGAGAATGTGGAATTGCAAATGGAGTTTCCACGTCCTAGAATCAAATGGATTTGGCAAGGGCAACTTGCTAGAAGTTAGTAGTATTGACGTTGGTTATGTATCTAAAGGAGTTTTGGATAATAAAGCATTGATATTTGTTAAGACTCTCAAATTGGAGTGTTCGGAATCTTAAATTTTTACAAAATTTATAGTTCAGATTCAATGTCAAGTAATGAATGTTTTCATATAATCAAGTGCATCATCTGTGATCCAGCAATTGTTTCCATTTCCAACTTCCAGAAACAAGTTTTGATGCATAAGGTATGTGATGGAATTCCAGCTATGCATTTATTTTACAATACAAAATCATCCAGGTAAGTATTTTTGGACCATAAATCTTTCATATCTAAGCACTCTTTGACAAACTTGTCATTCAGTAGAGTTTCTTGGTAAATCAGTCACAACTTTTCAACAGTTTATCTTTTAATTTTATTTTATATTTAGTTAATGATATATGCAGAAATAATAAAAATGATCTATTTTTAAAAAGAATAAATAATTATTTGTTGTCTTTTAATCCTCTTTACTGTAATTATTTAGTTCTTTATTTTTCATTATTTATGTATTTAGTCTTAACTACATTTTCTACATCATAAAATTGGTCTATATCAATTTGCAGATTCCCTTCTTAACATTTAAAGCTAATCCATTAGATGTATTAATTTTGAATTAAAATCTTATTAAAGTGATCATATTAGAGCATTAATAACTTTCCCCCAAGCCCTTATGTCAAACCAATTATGCTTACATATTATATGTACCATAACATACTTTGTGCAAATTCTCGAGCTCATGTAAGTTCAGTTGACATTTTTATCTAACCCATACCAAAATGAGATGTATTAAATTACTAGCTCTCCATATTGTCAAGTCATCCAAAAGAGCCAACTTGATAGTCAAATTATCCTTATTGTTAATCACCTAGCCAAACCACTTTGTAGGCTTCTTCTTTTTCTTTTTTCTTTTTTTCTTCTTTTTTTCTTCTTTTTTTTTTCTTTTTCTTTTTTCTTTTCTTTTCTTTCTTTTTTTTTTTTTGCCGTGAGCATTTTACCTGCTACTAGGTTTTGCTGAGAGTCAAATGCCTGCGACTGGATCTTGTCATGAGCTGTGAGGGTATTTCATTGACTGCAACTGGATCTTACCATGAGCCATGAGGTTCTTCTTTCATTTGACATTTGTTTCTGTGACTGCTGTTCTGAAACACATTACCTTGATTGATTGAGGTTTCTATCTTTTCTGTGAAAGTTTTTCTGTCGTTTGGAATCACTCATGTCATTTTGCCTTTTTGTCATGAGCCTGCTGTGACTGGGTTTTGTCGTGAACATTTTACCTGCAACTAGGTTTTGCTGAGTCGTGTGCCTACGACTAGATCTTGTCATGAGTCGTGAGAGTATTCTTCTTCCATTGATCATGAACCTAGCTATGGGCTTGTGCCATAACACATGGGTTGGGGGAGAAGGCATTCTTTGCATGTGAACCATATGACAAAATGTCTTATTGGTGAACTGTGCCTCTATCTATTGTGTGGAGGTATTTGGTGACATTGTGACAAGTGTTTGATAGAATGCCTGGTCTATGGTAAAGCTATGAATTTTTATGAGCTATGGCACCCTTATCTAATCCAATTACACTCCAATAGCTTACTGATCGCTTGACTACAGTGGAGTCTGCTAATGTTGTCCTACAAAATGTTGTTGCTCAGTCCACTTCACTCTATATTAAACTCGCAGAACAATTGGCTTTGTTGGAATCCGAGAACCACACTCTACGAGATACTGTGCAATCTCTAGTCACTGAAAATACAAGTCTCAAGGCTAATCTAGACTCCGCTACCATGCAGCTCAGGGAGTTAGAGACTACCAAAGAAAAACAATCAGAGATCATGGATAGGCATTCTTCACTGTTAACGAAAACTAAATTGAAGGTGAAGTCTTGGGCTTCTTTATGCAGCTTTACGGCTGAGGCTCCTCTTTCAGGTGTTGAGAAGTTAGTACAAGGGAAGATGGACGACGAGTGGGTTCGTGGTCTCCCCTCCATTGATGACCCCCCGACTGATGGATACTCTTTCCTCAAGGATCAGCTGGACATTTCAGACATCACTCTTGATAGATGTTGGTTAAGCCTAGATGGCACTATCTTCATCTGGTTCCTCTCCCTCTCTGACAGGTTGCGAGCTCTTAGGGAAAAGAGAAAGTTATTCTCTCTTTCCCCTAAGATCTACCTAGATGAGGACCTCACCCGATCATAGGTGGCAGAACTCAAGCAAGCTCGTGCCCTCGTTATGGCAGCCATGGCAGCCAGACAAGAGGGTAAATATGCAGTCATCAGAAATCTTAAAGCAGTAATCCGCGACACCTTTCCTATAGGCTAGGTTTCGAGGGTAGCCTCTAAGGCCAAATGATGGGCTCAGTGGTAGTTGAGCACAGGCTCTTTGTGCCTTAACTACTGAAACGGTAATGGTATCTTCTAGTCTATGTCTAGCTTACTTAACGACGCTATTGGTTCTGCCAACCTTCTTTTTATTACAAAGTCACGTGTGTCCTCTTTCTGGTATTTATGGTTATCAATGGCACTCCTCTTTTAGAGACGAGGTCTGGTGCTCTAATGGGGTCAAAGGTGTGGATTCACCTTTCTTATTTGGGACCACCTTTTTCAATACTATTTCCTTGGTTCACTCCGACAGCTATGCCAAGTTCATGTGGATTCGCATTGATCAAGGGACCTCGCTCTATAGAGATACATATATCATCGTTTGCTACTTCCCGTCAACATCTTCATACTATGTAGTTCACAACACTGAGGGTCGGGACCCCTATGAGGACCTTCTTGAGCACATTACCAGATTCTCGGCCATGGGGGACATCATCATTTTGGGAGACTTTAATGCGTGGACCAGAGACCTACAACCTCCCCTTCATGATCGTAGGGCTGATCCCATGTGCACAACTGCTTCTGATCCTAGTTTTGTGGGTTTGCATTGGCTCTCCAAGGATCATCAGGGGCCCTTCACTAGGTATGGCCGAAATTTACTTCAGCTTTGTGAATCATCTGATTTAGTAATTTTGAATGGGCTCTCTTGCTTTCCTGGCTCCAAACTCTTCACTTGTTGGCCACATGGTGGTGGTGCTAGTGCTGTGGACTATGTTCTCTCTATGGCTTCCTTCATCGCTCTCACTTGTCGCTTTACCATCTCTCGCCTTCCTCTGGCTAACCATGCCCTCCTTAGCATCACCCTTCGAGGACCCCTGACACCTCCTCTCCCTTGCTTATCTGCTTCTTCTTGCCCCTCATCTTCTAGTAGCCTCCCCCTCCATGCTCGCACTTCTTTTCACTTCACTAATGGCACGCAGAGCTCTTCATCCATCACCTTAGATGACTTCTCCCCCAGGACCCCTTCTCTGACTCCAGGGATGTCACCCCCATGTTCCACTCATTTGCATCTGCCTTATGGGAGTCTGCCCTTCTCTCCATTACCCACTGCACCTCCTCGCTTACCCCTCACCCCACTCACAGATCTTGCCCCATGAACCAATGGTTCGATGAGGACTGCAAATCCTTTCACCACATGCTTCGCTCTGCTCTAATCACTTCTTCTTCCTCTTCCTCTCAATTGAGGCTCAACTACTATCGCTTTCTTCGCCATAAGAAACGGAAGTTCACTTTGCTGCAATGTATATCTCTTTGTGCCATGTGCTTCCAGTCTCCAAAGCTCTTTTGGCACACCATGTTTCCTCACCACCACCCCTCCCCCCTCCCTCCACTTTGGACTTTCACTCCCTTGTCTCCCACACCTCTACCCTCTATGATATCCCTAGCTAGCCCCCTCTCCATCTCATCCTCCCCCTCCACCCATTGTCACCTCTTCACCTTTTCCCACATTGTTGAGGCAGTTAGAGTTATGAACAGTAGCAGAATTCCAGATGAGGAAGGATTCCAAGCTGAATTCTTCAAGTTGGGTATCTCTATCATGGGTCCCTTTCTTACAGTTCTCTTTAATCGAGTGGTTTGTGTTGGCTTTCCCGACTCTTGGTCACAACATATTATCTATTCGATCCATGAATATGGGCCAGCTTCTGACCCTAGGAACTACAAGACCATCATGGTTGGGTATACTTTCGCCAAACTCTATGCAACTGTGTAGAATGGTATTCTGTCTAGAGAGCTCGATCAGCAACATTGCCGAGCTAGAGGTCAAGCTGGGTTTCGTACAAATTTCCAAACTGGCTGATCACATTTTGACCTTATGGGCTATCATTGAGGAGGCTCGTCACCACTCGACGAAAGTTTATTTTTGTTTTTTTTACTTTCGCAAAGCCTTCGACTTTGTTCCTTAGGCAGCTCTCTTTCAACATCTTAGGGACATCGAGATCTCAGAGATTCTCCTTACAGCTATTATGAGGTTATACGAGTGTGTTGTGGGCAGATTCAAGACTCCACAGGGCTTTTGTGACCCTATCTAGAGCGTTATTAGGGTGAAACAGGGCTGTCCTCTCTCCCCCACTCTCTTTGGCATCTACATCAATGAGCTTGAGGCATTTCTCTGTGATTGCTCGCTCCCTGGCAATGGTTGTTACTTGCATCAAGTTTTGATCTCTATTCTCCTATTTGTTGATGATGTGATTCTCCTAGCATCTTCCCCCGATGGTCTTCAGTGGCTCCTTGATGGCTTGGCCTCTTTTTGCGTCTCACGTGAGCTTGTAAATCTAGGCAAGACTCGAATTATGGTCTTCAATTGCTTGAGGACATCACACCTCCATTTTTACTTCCAGGGTATCGAGATCAAGATTGCATCTTCATATACTTACTTGAGAGTTTTCTGGACCTCAGTTCAGCTTGAGACCAACCATGCAGCCCAGAGTCAACAAGGGACTCGGCTCCCTCGCTATTCTTGAGTGATAGTGTTTTGACATCACTTCCATGACACCACGACTAAGATGTCCCTTCTTAACTACTTGGTCAAATTGGTTGTCCTCTATGGCTCTACTGTTTGGGACCCCTCCCTCTTGGAGTCTGACTGGGTGTCTGTTGAGAGAATCCAAACTCTTTTCCTTCGGCGCATTATTAGATGTCACCGGTCCACACCACACAACATTGTTCTTGTAGAGTTTAGTGCACACCCTTTTAGATTGGGGACCATCTTTGATTTAGTTTGGCTTCTTCACTGGCTCTAGAGCTTTGTTGATTCCTCCGATGGTCGTCATAGATATTCCTACTTGGCTTATTGTTCCTCTATGGAGGTTGCAGGTTCGGACTTTGGACATAGGTCTCATTGCTGGTACACCCAAGTCTCTGCGCTCTTGGGCTTAATTGGTATTAGTTTGGATCGTCTTCCCCCCTTCCAATTTTCTTTGGATGCTCCAGCCCATCTTCTTCCACCTCAGCGAGAGTTGAATGAGCATATTAGACTTGACATCTACAAACAGTATGTTATCATGACCTAGAAGAATCCCACAAGTGGGCTCTGCCCACGTATGGCCTTCTATGCTAAGCACTTGCTTGATATCCAGGACGGGATCATCTTACACCCCTGGTACCTCACTCGTTGTTGGACTCACACTCTTTGCATCTCCTTGGGATCTTTTAGAGTGGGATCTCGCCGACTACGTATTCAGACTAATCACCAGATCAACAGGGAGGACGAGATATATCGACTTTGTCACCTCAAGGAGGTTGAGACCGAGTCTCACTTTATTTTTCGTTGCCCCATTTACTATGAGATCCAAGGGAGATTTTATTGTTTGTTCAGAGAATGTCGGTCTCTTCCCTCATTCTTTAAATATATTGACCAACACTATCTTGTACTCTACCTTCAGGAGACCATGTGGCTTCACGAACACACTATACAGCTCTAGCTTTTCTTGACATCAACCCCTATGCAGCTCATCACATCTTTCTTCAGTCCTATAGTTCTTGCTTGAGGATTGAAGCAGCCTCCCTATACTATCTCGGGTCACACCAAATCTGTGAGACCCCACAGAAATCACACTCGGCAATGACCTTCAAGAGTATCAGATTGCTCTAATGTCCACCTTTCCATTATGGACTACTTCTTGCCTATGAGGAGTTCTTAGTTGTTGTTTTTACTTTTCTTGGTTCTTTTGTTGTTTTGCTTTCATATTCTTTCTATGGACACCGTTTGGTGCTCCCCCTACTAGCGTTTGCCCTTTGTACTATTTCCAGTCCCTTAAACCCTTGTTGGTCTCCTATTGGACATTAATAAATTTATCTTATCTTATCTTGGTATGTTCGTATTCACTCTTGTAAAGGTTAATAAATAATGGATATCGTTTTGATAGTTTTGCAAAACCAAAACTATTGACCTTTATGAAGTTTTGAGTTTTGTCTTTTGCAGAATAAAGAAAATGGTAAAGTGCTCACTTTGAACTATTACATTTCTTGAATGGATAGATATCATGTCAAATAAATTGTTCCTAACATCTATTTATTAAGCTGATAAGCTTTATGTGGGAGCTTTGTTCCCCAAAAAATTGATTTTCGACGAAAAAGTTTTTGATTAAGTAAAACAGGTTTTGAAGGGAGTCTAAAACCTTGTACAAGACTAAAAAATTTCAATGAGTGCATTTACCAAAGGTGCGCACAAGCGTAGAACTGGTAACCCCAAAAACAAGGGGTAACCACAGTGACAAAAAAGCCTATCACCGTCCAAAATAAAAGATCCAACAAGGAGGTAGGGCTAGATACATCACGATTTGTCGTTTGATTTAGAGCCTTCCCTGCATGATCGGAGATTCATTTCTAAAAGGGGAGCAGATGGCCTAGATTTCTTTCCTTTAACAGCAGTCCAACCATCCTCCACCTTAGTTTCCTCAGCAGTCCAATCCCCTGAGGAAACAGTACAACGAGGGGAAGCCGACAAAACTGCAGACTCCTGAAAAGAGGCTGAAGCCATCAGGCCACCCCTAGGACCAGGAGGAAAGTCCAAAACAGGGGCAGGGGCAGGAGGGGGAACAGGGTCCTGACCCCCAATAGGACCAGGAGGAGATGGGCCAGGGACAAACTCCAACACCAGTGAAGAACCATCAACAGAGGAAACATCCACAGGCAAGGGAGGAGTAGAGGAGGACTCCGAAGAAGCAGGAGAGCCAACCAGGCAAGCTGGCCTAGCAGCCACCTGAGAGACCAGAGGAGAGTCACCATCCCCAACGAGAAGGGCTTTGAGAATAGTGTAATGATCATCTGAAACATTCTTCCACCAAGAAGGAGACTTTTTGGGTCTAGATTTATTAGAGGAGCAATGAGCAGCAAGGTGACCAGTCAAGTGGCACTTTCGACAACGGAAGGGGATATCTTCATAATCGAGACTCTGGATCCAAGCACCAAGCAGAGAAGGCAAACAAATCTTCGTTGGGAGACCCTTGGAGACGTCAACCTCAACTAGGATTCGAGCATAAGTGGTGCAAAACACATTGGAAGAAGCGTTGTCCACAAGCAAGAAATCCCCGATGGCCTCCCCCATAGCCTCCAGAACCGAATCCACCCAAAGGTGAAGGGGAAGATTCGGCAATCTAACCCACAGAGGGACCTTGTTAAAAGATTTCGTAGACGGGTCGAAATCCTTGAACCAGGGTTTAGCCATCAAGGGAAATTTCACTTCCCAAGAGAAACCTCGACGAAGGATAGCATTTCTATCCTCAGATGAATCGAACTTCACAATGAAAAAACCCCTAGCAACAGGGTAAATCTGGGCAGTGCCAGACAAAAAGGGTTCCCAAACACGACCTATCCAAGCATGCAAGTCTAGTAGGGAGGGCCAAAAACCCTTGAAGCAAACAATAGCTGCAGTAGATGAGAAGTCAACCAACTGTTCATTAACATCCTCAACAATAGCCAAATCAAGCTTCAGGATCAACAAGTCACCAACAACAACCAGCTCAGAAACCCTGGACCCCTGACGCTTATTCGGACCCCCGAAGCTGCCCCGGGAGCCCGAACACGCATTTAGACCACCCAAGTAAGCCTCGTAGGCTGCTACATCCACATAAGATGGGGTAGGAACACGAGCCTCAGCTGACCCCACACCACCACATGACAGAGAAGACAACCCACCAGGAGTAAACGAAACACCTGAGCCAGGCCCAAAGGCCGCGGAAGGGGAAAGAGCTTCAGCAATGGCATCACGCTGAAGAGCAGACGCAATAATCTTTGACAGAGAAGAGCCCTTCCCGAGCGAGGACTCTGAGGCAGACGACACAGAGGGTGCTGGAGGAGTAGAGGTAACCTTGGAGGCAGACGCAGGAACAGTGGAGGCGGGTGCAGGAACATGCCCAGGCGCCATGGCCAGCCAGCACTTAGGCAGGCAGATTCAAACTCAGCGAGCGGGAGCAGCGGGAGCGGGCGTCCCACTTTTGACAAATGTTTAATTTTATAAATAACTATTTTCGACGAAAAAGTTGTCTTTGGTAGATTTTCCAATAAACATCATATTTTAGAAATTTCTTATAAACAATAATTTTTATTATTTTCTTTAAAATAAGTATCCTTTCTATATAGACTTTCTATTTTTCAATTAAGTTACTAATTCTCTGCTTTCTAATTTTCTTTCAAGTTACTAATTCTCTCTCTAATTTATGTCTTTAATGGATTTATAAATGTTTATCCATAGCCTTAAACATTGTTGTTGAATGTCTTGGCTGCAATCTACACGCTTTCTAATAAGCCAAATTGTTGTCTAATCTTTGCAATCATTTCTATAGATTGATCGCCTTCAGTTTTTGGCCTCGGGGAGATTTGAGCTCGACACCTCAAGTACGAAACATATCTTTCACCAACACTTTCACTTTCTTTTTCTTTTCCCTTCTCTATATCAAATATTTTTTTCAGAGTTGTTTCTTGGATATTTATATTTTGAAACATCTCACACTCCATGAAAATGGTGACAGTTAATAGTTTCCATTTTAAATATAACCTTTTCTCTGATCTTTAAAGTTCTCACCACATTTTGATGTGCTTAGCATGCCTTGTTCAACATTAATATCAATTGAAGTTTCAAATGAATCTGATCTATTCACATCTCACAGTTCAAATGTATATTTTTCTTTGTCATGAATCTCCTCCACATCTTCCTATTTTTGCTACCTTGTTTTGTAGTACGGTCTTTTCTTTTATTAGGAAGTTGCAAATGGAACCTAATCTTTACCAGGAAAGTGAAGCATTTAAAGCTTTAGGTAAGCTATTTGGTTAAATTTTGTGCCTTCTACTTCACTATCGTTGCTAGAATAAGGCATGTTTATAGCAAATATTTTCTTATTCCAAACTCCTCGTCATAGCATTTTCAGGGTCACATTCTATACTTTGTAAGGTGACAACCAGTCTTAGGGTCAATTAGAATGTTTGAGCATCATGCATAGTCTTTGAGAGACGATTGCAATATGACTTTCATTGCTTAAAATTGTTTTTGACTCCAAAACAACAGATTTTGGCAGTTTCTTACTTGAAATTTTTTCCTTAAAAATGTTTCTTATTCCAAAACAACAAAAATTGTTGTTATGGCTGCAAGATTACATGCAATACTTGAAACCAATTAAAGTAATCAAAGAATTGAAACCCCAATCTCTCAAAGCTTTGGGTTTTAGGTTCTTAAAACATGTTTTTACCTCTATCCAAAACAATATAAAATTCCTATAAAAAGAGACATGAATTAACAACTAAAACCAACATTCATATACACAGAAGTTGCATAGTAAAGTAATTTAGCATTTAATGGTAAAATTATTTATAAATGGTGTCCTAGATATCCTATCCACTAGAACCCACTCTAAAGTTATCTTTATCGAACTACATCAAATTTTCTATAACTAATGATTAAAAAAATTGCAGCAAAAATACTTCTAACAAAAGAAATCTCTCTAAACTATCATATAAAATAATAAGTTAATACTTTTTTTAAGATTTCTAATTTTATTAAAAATTTCTATTTCTTTGAAATCACTATAATACATATATAGTTTTGCAAATAAATAGAAACATATTTAAATAACTTCTACTTTTCTTTTGAACATGTAAAAATATTTTCAAAGACAATACAAAAGATATAATTAAATATTGGGTAGAATCATTGTTTTGTCGATAGGAAAAAAGTACACAAAATATTTCATCTAATGATACAAGGTTTTTTTGGTAGTAGTTGTAAAAAGATATTAATTAACAATTCAAGAATAACATTTATATAAAGAAAGGTTGAATCCTAAAATAATTTAACATTTAATTATAAAATTATTTTAAAATTGTGCCCTAGATATCATGTCCACTAAAACTCACTCTAAATTTATCTTTATTGAACTACATGCCATTTTCTATAATTAAAGAAAAAAATGAAAATAAAAACTTCTACTTCGACAAAAGAAATCTCTCTAAATCATCATATAAAATAATAATTTTCTATCTTTTTAAGATTCCTAATTTTATTGAAGATTTCTATTTCTTTGAAATTGCTATAATAAAATTACTTTTTACAAATAAATAGAAATGTATTTAGATGGTTTATACTTTTGTTTCAAATATACAAAAAAATTTCAAAGACAATACAAAAGATATAATTAAATATTGAGTAAAATGATTTTTCCTTTATTATTGTTATTTGGTACAAACAAAAAAATTATACAAAATGTTTCATGTTATGATGCAAGATTTTTTATAGTAACTCTAATTATTAGAAGTAAAATTTCATTAATTTTTTTGGGAAATCATTATTTTGTATGATTGTATCAATTCTTTTCATATTCATTAGTAATTGTGAAGTTCTGTTTCAAAAAATATCTTTTGAATATTTCTTTAGTTTTCTATGTACTGAGTATTTTTCTATTATTTTTTGATATTGATTCCTTAAATTGGAGATAATAAATTTAAATCCAAGCTATCGTCATTTCAACTTATAGTTTTAAATTTAGTCATATTTTAATTGAATAAATATTGATTATAGATTTTACTTAAGATATGCTACTACAACTAAGTTCCTCAAATTAGCCAATTGTCTTAATAAAAAATTGGTTTGTTTGTAGATCAAAGTATACTAATTCAGCTATCTCCCATGGGCTTTCTAAAAGGATCACATGTGCTATAACATCACATTCTTTAGCACTACCGACACTCTTTTTTGTTAACTTTTGTATAGCCTCCTACCAAGATGATTTCTAATTCTTCTTCTCCAATAAGATACTACCACTACTATTAACATTATTAGTACTACATACATTTTACCATCATTATTTTGCATTTTCATAATTGTTTTATCCACGATTCAGAGTTAGAAATTAGCCCCTCTAGCAATCTCTTGGTTACAACATAACATTGAATCATCTCAAACAAAGTTCACATCCATATATGCCCTCAGTAAAGAATAATTATACATATATGCATCTTACTAATTACATATCTCTTTTTCATTACAACCTACTTCAAATTAAGTGTATAGTATTATAAAAGTGCAATTTCAAAGTTTATCTTATGTTGTCTTTGATGCTTTATTTTAGGCAAAGATTGTGGTAGGTAATAAGTTCTTCTTTTAGCTTCTCAAAGAAAAATTTCAACTTCTCAATGTGTATTCAAAGCTATGATAGCATATTAAATGCTCTTAATTTAAGACACATAATTCAAATTCCTATGAATACTCAATATCATGGCTATATTATTGGATAAGTGTACTAATGTCGACTTTGTTGCATTATGCATAATGATATTCTTTTCAAAATACATTATATTTTTTTCATTTTTATACTTTGAAATTCCCAAAAAATGTGTTACATCAAGGAAAAAACTCCCTATTATCAATAGAAAAAAGATTTTTAAAAAATGATGCCTACAAGTTGAGCGTGGTTTCAGAGTAGAAAATCATAGAGAATGCTCCTAAACTTAAAGTAGTATGCTCAACAATAGAGCATTTCCTCCCACGTTGACCAACATTTTATATACAATATCTCAACATCCAAACTCAAAAAGATTTATTTAACAACTAAATGATCATGTCAACACAATCAAAATATAGTTGCTAACTAAATTTGACTAACAACTCCTATCAACTAATCGTTGCACATACATAAACGTACAACTACTAGTGTAAGAATGTGCTTAAATTAGGACAAATCATACAGCGTCTTGCATCAATCTAATATATTTTTAGAGTTAAAAGAAAAGGGAGTTTATGATAGTTTTAAACTTTGAGAAAGTAGTAACATGCTATATTTGATAAAAGATATTCTTCACTTTTAAACAAACCTGTCAAGGTCATTTATTATGATGCATTCATAGGTCAATAATCTGTAAGCTTATCCAATTTCAAAAGTTAACATACAATTTTCAAAGGTCTTTTTGAGGCTTTGAAAGGGTGCCACAACTATATTATAATGCAAGAGAAAATGAAAAGCTTTTGAGGTATACCCTATTTATAAAGGCATAATACGGATCATTGGTTAGATGGGACCTATTTTAAATCAAGGAAAATATTTATTTTTGGAGTACGTTCTTTTCAAATATGTCTAAATTATTTAATGAGAGATATATAAAATTCATAGGAATCATTTAATTTTAAAGGGTCTCATAATCTAAAGTTGTGGCCTCCACATTCAGAAAGTTTAATCGAAGAAAACTTGGCATCTAACAAAGTCCAAATAACTTGTTCGAAAAACTATTTTACCTTATTAAAACAAAGGATGCCCTAATTACTTCATTTTGAGAGATTGGGGTTTGTGATGTCTTATGGTTATGACATTAAAAGACAGCTTTGTATATTACAAAAATCGTTGCATTTAAAAACAAGAGCTCTATTTGAGTATGAGTCCCTGCCTATTAGAGCAATGGCAAGTATAAGGAAATAAAACATTAGAAAGAAGAAAACAAATTGTTAGAATGACTAATTCACATAAAGTGGACAATAAATGGATTTAAATGTTTTGTGTTTAGTGTTGTTATTATATTATGACTGTATAATAACAATTTAATGATTTTATGAATGAGTTATTTATTTAATCATAATATTACTATCTTAAACTATAATTATATTTTTTTGTTATGTTGTATTTATATAATATATTATCACATTTAAGTAACATGATCTTACATTATTGATAAAAAATTATAGTTATAATAATTATTATATTATAACATCTATTTTTTAATTATGATCTAAATACAATACAGTGTCATTTAATTGTACATATATCATCAAAATAAATGCTTAAAATTAAATTAAGTATTAAAATTCATCACTAATCTAAAATATTAATCTAGCTAATCTAAATTAAAAAAATTAAATGTAAAATAAAATTATTCTTAAAAACTAATTTTAATATGCCAATAGTAGCATGTTGTGATGGTTAAGTTGTTGAGTTGTTATCCTTGCCATCAAGGTTCAAATCTAATGGGGATGAGGTCCCTTGTTGTGGCCTCACTAGTTCATAGCTCTAGGTTAAAAGCGTTTACCACTCTTCAGAAAAAAGAAAAAGAAAAAAAAAAAAAAAACTAATTTTAATATAAATTATTAACTAATTTAATTTTTTTAAGTGTGATTCTAAGAATAAAAGCTATTCCTAAATTTAGAAACCAATTTAAAAGACAAAAATTAACTTGCATTCAAAAATCTAAACTAAATGGTCTTAAATGTTCATTTTTTATTATTATTTTCATATCTCCAGCAAATTATATTTAATTACTTTTTTCCCCTTAAAATAACTAAGCATCCATGTGTCATTTCATAAAAAATTCACTTATTTTGTTTTCATTAAAAATGTTAAAAAGCCTAGCAAAATTCTCATCAGCCAATTACAAAATAAGGAAAACAACTACAAAAATAATTTTAAAATAATCACACGTTAAACTATAGACTTACTGTAGGCTTTGAATTTTATGTGATACCCAAAATTAATGAGATTGTGTACCCGGGAACTTTAGTTCCCTGCCTTTATAATAAATCACAAGCAACTAATCTGTCAAAATATTGAGAAATATGTGAAAGCATACATTTTTCACCAAAAAAAAATCACCATTTTGAAAGGAAGAAAGGTGCCAATTAGAGGTACATTTTTTTCAAATATTGAAAACACTGGAAACATTTGCAAGTCCCCACGCATAAAAAAATTCTAGGCATTTTATTTGTTAACTTTCCTCCAAAACAATTGCAGTGATTTGTATGGGAAGACTTGCCTTAATCCCAAAATAGAAATACGAAGCATGTCCAAAATGGAAATACAACCATGAGAGTTGCTAAATAATGTTTAGATGGAAAGTTTCCATAATAGTGTTTAGATGGGAAGTTTCTAGAAAGAAGCATTTTTAACAAATTACAAACTCTTAATTTTTCAATGATTGGGAAATTGTTTTTTTTCTTTGAATAATTTAAAATAAAAACGAAAGGCTAGATAAACATTAGAAATGGTGAAAGTATTTTGCTGCTCACTGATTTCTAGGCAAATTAATTGAAAAAGTAGTCAATTGAAGACATTAGTCTCCGCCTAGACAGGCGGGACTAATTCTCTGAGGTAGATTAAATTCATCTTTATCTTCTTGCAATAAATGTGGTTTTATCTCATCGAGTCTATTCTTTCACAATTTCTTTTATTTTTTAAATTTGAAAAGGTGCAAAAACCCCAGCAAAATAAATCGAAAAGGGTTCACTAAAAACATTAGTTCTCTGCCTTAATGAAAAGATGAATAAATATAATGATTAGTTGAATAAATAGTATGCAAAATCTTTAATGATTAGTTGAGTAAGTAGCACTAAATAGTAGGGTTTTGGTTCATTTTATATCTCCCTTATTTGATAATGCATGGGCTTGTTAACATTATCTATTTCTACATTTTTTATCTGGAAAGAGAGAATAAATATATTTTTTGCTTAGTTGGATACAATAATTGAGAATCATGGCCTCCTTGATTCAAGAGTAGTCTACATGAGTCTATGAGGGCAAGATTATATAAATTGTTTAATCTCCTTTTGTTTGTTCGTCATAGGAATCCCAAATCTATATTATAGAAATATGTATTTTTTTTAACTTTTGAAAATTTCAAGTTGAGCCCCAATAGAGAAGGGGGAAATAATGCATAAATTAGACTACTGGATTTTAAATGTTAGCATTTTTAATAATCACCCTCCAATGAATAGAATTGATTGGATCTACAAAATTGATATAGGACATGTTGCATCACATTAGTCATCTTTAGTTCCACTACGAAGATAGTTTTTTTGCAACACTCAAGCTATGATGGAAGCTTTTGTCAAAATTTGAAACAAATGATATTAAAGAATGTGGTTTGTTTTCATCTTCAAATGCAACTTGTATTGTTTAATTTCTTCTGGAACTATAATCTATGTAATTTATAATGTTTATAATGTTTATTATTCCACATCAATAGTTGCACCACACATGCTTGAGGGTGTTATGTATAATGAATCTTTGTTTTTGCAATGTAGATATTCATAATTTAGCAAAGCAAGAGAAATTTACTAATATTTTTATCATTGTTCGTTCTCCATCTTTTTTCCATAAGCTAGCTCCAAAAAGCTATAGATTATTTTGTATTTTATGTATATTTATTTGTTAGAATTTCGTAGAGACTATTAAGACATTTAGTATAAAGATTCATATATATATATATATATATATATATATATATATATATATATATATATATATATATATATATATATATATATATATATATATATATATATATATATATATATATATATATGTACATATATATGTATATATATATATATATATATATATATATGTACATATATATGTAGATATATATATATATATATGTATACATGTACATATATATGTATACATATATATATATATATGTATATATGTATACATATATATATATATGTATACATATATATATATACATATATACATATATATGTACATGTATACATATATATATATACATATATCTATACATATACGTATATCTATACATATATATATATATACATACATATATATATACATATATACATACATATATATATATACATACATATATATATATATACATACATATATATATACATATATACATACATATATATATACATACATATATATATACATATATACATATATATATACATATATATATATATACATACATATATATATACATACATATATACATACATATATACATACATATATATATACATACATATATACATACATATATACATACATATATATATACATACATATATATATACATACATATATACATACATATATATATACACACACACACACACACACACACACACATATATACATATACATATAATGAAAATATGTTAAAAAAAAAAATTAAGGTGCCTATTACAAAAATAATCAAATACCATAGTTACACCACCTTGGGGGACAGGGGGACAGTGGTACAGAGGGAGAATTCTCTAGGACGAGGGGACAAAGGGACCTTAATTTGGGGACAGTGGGGGGACAGCAGGGGGACGGTGGCAGGGGATAGGAAGGGGTGTGTATATATATATGCATATGGTACTTTAAATGCTAATTATGAAAAGATGCATTACAATATAAGATATAAAGATGTAAAAGAGCAAATACTTGAACATTGGATGGAATTGGAACATCAAACATTGAACATAAATAGTTGAATTAGAAAATAAGCAACATTGAGACGTCCCCCATCCTCAACAGAGGTGGCAAAATTTGGTGGCGCCATTGGGGACGAGGGGACGGAGTCCCCAAGTCCCCAGTGCATTGAAGTCTTCGGGACGTGGAGCAAAAGGGGGGGGGACGCATCTCTGTGTTACTATGTCAAATACATATGATTTTTAATATCTACAAATATCCAAACCCTTTAATAAAAAATAATAATCATGACTAAAACAAATATAAAAGAAATCATAGATTATATTAATCTTGTATCATTGAAAGATGAGAGATGTTTGTTATGATATTGGTATTTTACTTACTATTTCAAATTAAATAATATTTAACTATCGATCATACTAGTACTAGTATCTTTTGCTATTTTGAGTTTGAGTAATGCAACATGCAACCCACACAGCTTCTGAAGTTATTTTCTATCTACTACAGAAGAAGGAACACTTAATCAAATATCTAGAAGCTAACCATGTGAGGTATTTAAAAGCAAAAATAGAAATTGTGTATGCATCTAAATTCATACACTTTGCAAAGCACCAACATAGTATGAACTATTGGCATTGAATCTCACCTATAAGAAACTAAACAGGTTAAAGAAACTCATAAATTAATGTTGTAGAATGTACAAATGAAATATGTGGTGCATAATTATTTTATTTTTGGACATAATGAATCCAGTTCATTCAACATGTTAATACTCGTACAGATTTTGAACAATATAATAGAACTTCGCATTTAATTTTAAATAAATTAATCCAAAAACGCACTTCATTTTCAATCTTGCCAAGCAACCAGAAAGGACATTAGAAGGACATTTCAGTTGGCGATTCCTAAAGGTTTTGAGGATGAAATTTGACAATGATTTAAACAATTGAGAAGAAATATTGATAGTGATTGTTGAATTTTAATGGTAAGTTTCATTTAAACTTTCTGGACAACTTTATAATTGAGAAGCAAGTTGAATTGAGAAAATCAGTGCCTGTCATAAAAGTTTATATGCCCATTTTACCATGTCTCCCATTAAGATAGTGCAACTATTTATCATTTACTTTTTACAGTAAGTTTCACATTAAATTTAATGGATACCTGAATTAGTTTGGAACTCACCTGGAACTCAATTTGCATAGGGAAAAAAAGCTTAGAATTTTGAGTAAGATTTGTGCAAGCTTCTGCCAATGAAAATAATCCAAGCAGTGGAGTTTTCCTATACAACGAATTTGTAGCTAGCTTTCTCATGACCTAAAAGACAAACATAATAGAATTTTACACAACTCCATTAGACCTCTTCACTTAGCACTTTGAATTATAACAGAAAATTAATTGTACTGTAAGAAAACCCTAGCAATTAGTTTGAGAAAAAAAGAAAAACATGAAATAAATTGAATAGAACTAAATTGATAAAAAAAATAGAATTGATAATTCTGCCTAATTTTTGACTCATGGCCATAGATGAGTTGCATCTCTAAACAACAAACATCATGTTAAGAAAACCTCACCCTCCTCCTATGCCATCTTGCTTGGTAATACTTCCTATAATGAGAAAAAAGTGAAGGGATGCAACTTTTTATACACTACATTTATTACTCAATACACTTGGCTTCTAGATGTAGATGGAATGCATGCAAAAGGCCACATCAAATAATGTGCAGAGGACTCCACTTGCTACCACTTCACCCATGCCATGATTGTTGACATCAATTTTATGGGAATTTTTTTGAACTAAAAATTAAGAAGATCACCGGAAAAAAAATATCTCAACCAATGAAAAATTCAAAATTTTGGAAAGAGAAATTCATTTTATTATACATTAATCTTACAACCATAATATATAACAAAGATTTCACTCTTTTCACAGAAATCTAGATATGAACTATTGCTAAAAATAAACTTGAAAACTATAGTCTCCGCCTATAAATAGACGGGACTAACAATATATATTAAAGAATTAATAGGAAGAACACTATAAATTAATCTTTGTGAGGTCAAGTGCATATTAAGATTACAAGAATATAAATCTATAAGAGATCAGACATAGAAGAGTTAGACATTCTAAAATCCTTGAGAGTGGTTATCATATATCCATCTCAATACTCACCAACGATCCTCACAATGACCTCTTCAAGCATATGTTATGCTCTGGATCAATAACATATATCACTACAATAACCACAACATTCAATATGGTTGATCAAGTCTTTCAATCCATTTCATAATATCAACCATCGACAACACAAATGAATCATATAGACAATTGCATTGTTGGCATCACAAACAGAATAGTCTAATCATCGAGCACCTGTTAGTAAAATAGATATTTTGGGGTTTCCTTGCATGTTAATGTTTTACGTATCATGCCATCATTACATTCCAAGAGATGGAGGTCACACCAGAAACAATCGAATCAAAATAAAAATGTATTTGCAGCATGCATTCCCAACAAAATATATATGGTAATACACTAATATTAAACAACCTTATCTAATTGGTGAAAGATGCATATGGGAAAATATAAGTTTGGAAAAATAAGTCAACTTTGACTATTTAAAACTTTTAGCTTAGGAATTAGATTTTAGTGTGTGATGTTTAAGCATCTCATGAACTGACATGATTATAACTGTGCACAAAGAAGAAGATTAAAATTTGTTAAAAGAATTTTAAAATCTTACAAAATTATGCAATCTACATATTAGAAGGTTATTCATGTGGGGTCCTAAATAAGATTCATGAAAAAGAGCGAGATATAGCAAAGGAGAATATTGAGAAACTTTTAAAAGTTGATGGAAATGTCATTTTACAATTTTAAAAAATAAATGTTATGGCTCTTATGTATTTGTTAATGCGAAGATAAAAGTGGGTATTGATCAATATGTGTGGCTAGCATTTAACATTATACATGTGTGGTGTCCCCTTGTGATGGCTAATGAATAAGGATGTGTGGGGTGTAATAAAATAAATTAAAACTTTTGAAGCCTTCATTTTCCACCTTTGGCACTCATTACACTCCAAGAGATGATGAGGCACTTGCCTATGGGCGACTAGCATTACACTGAAACCATGCCAAATAAAGTGATGTAGCTACCGTCATTAATATTTCAAGCATAATTGGGATTGATACTTTTTGAATACTCATCAGTCACAACTCAAGTTTGTGATATGGGAGTCTTTACTAGAAGAAATACAAAGCATTCAATTCATGATTGGGAAGCAACAGTTTCTCGCAAGGGCTACATAACATTAGAGCTATTATCTATTGAAGATTGTATCTATGATAGAGATCTTTATATCTAGTAGAAATAATAACTTTGGGTTGTGTCGATAGATGGAGAAGATATTTATGATAATATTATATGAAAAGATATGTCACACGAAGAATCATGCATTTGAAAATATGAAGAGTCTTGTATTTGGAAATTGAAGAGACCTTTAGTTGTAATATGAAGGGTCTTTCAATTCTATATGTATATATGCATGATTGCCTTGTGTGAGGGGAATTGCATCAAGAGGAAAACATTTATTATCAATAAAAAAGACTTTTTTGGTGTGGTTGGGTTTTTTCCTTCAAGTGTAAGGGGCTTCACAAGATAAGTTCTTGTGTCTTTTTTTTAAATTCACTTTTTCTTCTTATTATTTATCATTATTTTTGGACTAAACATTAATATGGTATCAAAGCCACGTTAGATAAAAACACATAAGAGAGTTTCTCTTGTTTTAGCTTTTCTATTGCAAGTTGCATTATCTTTCTTCACAATATATAAGTATTAAGAATTATAGATACAAGAGAGATCTAATTACCTACTTACTTTTGTGTGCATCATTTTCTCTTATTGATGCTTGTCTATGTCCCATCAAAAGCACTCTTATGTTCAAGTGTGTTGTTTTGAGTACTACATTTTGTAATGTCCCCTCTTGTGGTAGTTGGGTATTATGGGCGGTTACCTCGACTTCACTTTCTACGATGCCAATCAAATGTAATTAAATAAATTAATAGAAGTTAATTTCATGTTCAATTGTGATTTCTGATATGACAAAATATGTGCAAATTGAAATTTGGGCATTATCTAGTATACAAGTAGCATATGCTTATGGAATGGCTGATAGGAATGTGACAATGTATTAGTTATAATCGATAATCTTATTGAACAATTAAATTTATTTTAGCTATGATTGTGATATCTATTTTAGCAACACTTAGTATGTTTTTACAATGGTTGTGATAACTAATATAAAAATAATAATATTAACTTGGATACTATTGTTGGAAGCATTATGTGATATTTTAGAATATCAATGAGATGTTTTCACTCAATAGTGAATGTCGTATCTGATTTATATTCTTTTATCTCTATGATCCTTAGATGTCTCTGATTTGCACTATACACATGCACTGATAACGCTAATGGTCAATTGTTCAGACATAGAAAGAAGGAACACTATTTGATGATATCTAAAAGAGAGTAATTGATTCTCCAAGGGGTGTTTTCCAAATAACACATCTCTTGTCTCTTGCCCTTTCTATATTCACACTCTACTTAGCCAGCCTTGTTTCCACTTAAATGATGTCTAGGACGGATTTTAATTGGGATATTATTGTGTCACTTGGTTATTGGTTTGGTAACTGATGGTTGATGAATCTTATTGTAGATTAATACCGATTGTCTAATTTATGAATCGAGGAATAGCATTGGTTTTTGTATTCTCTCAATTTCTCTACTTTTATTGGTTCCTCTTATACTGGTGTCATGGATTTTTATTGTTCTCATTGCACCCTTCTAGTTCTCTCTTGATGCTCTCACCCACTTCCTCTCATCGCAGTAGGAGTTGAACCAGCACGTTAGACTTGACATTTATAAATAGTATATCACTATGACATGGTGTAACCCTATAGACAAGTTACGCCCGAAGATGGCCTTTTACATCGAGCACTCACTAGTCATCAGAGACAGTATTATTATGCCCCCAGCTACTTGTCTCGACATTGGTATCATGCCTTACGCATCTCTCTGGGCTCCTTCAAGGTTGGTTCCAAATTTAGATAGATCACCACATGGATAGAGAGGACCAAACATATCACTTGTGTACCTTGGGCACGATCAAGACAGAGATCCATTTCATTTTTCACTGTCCCATCTACTATGAGATTCGTGGGAGATTCTATTGCTTATTTAGGGAGTTTAGCTCCCTCGCAGCCTTTTTTAGCTAGACAACTAGAGATGGCTTGCACTATACCTTAGAGAGACTATGCAACTCTGTGACCACACCTTACAGCTCTTATCCTCTAAAAGAGTGACCTCGGTTCAACTTATCACTACTTTCTTCTCTCCCTCGTCTCCTACTCATGGGACAAAGCAATCTTCCAATGCCACCATTGCAAGCCACTCTAGATCTATGAGACCTCGTTGTTATACTCATCAACGACACCCTCCTAGCTTTTCTTGATGGTAGTTTAGGGTACTTGCTTGCCCTAGTTTATACCTTTTGGTGCTTGGCTTCTTTTTACCAAGGAATGACCCTTAGTCCTTACCTTGTTATTGTGTTCCTTATTTTTGTTTCTCTTGTTTTTCCTATTTGCTTCTTTCCTTGGCACCATTTGGTGCTCTTGCAGCTAGCAGTCTTTTATCTTGTACATTTTTCAGTCCCATAGACCCTTGTGGTCTCTTGTTGGACATTAATAAATTTATCTTATATCATCTTATCCACATGGATAATTATTAATAATGGCATTACCTATTTGTTAATGAGGTTTGCAAGGAGTATTTGATTAGTTTTATGATTATTTATTCACACTGGGGAACGTTGACATTTGCCCATGTCTTCTCTTATATGATCTTGATGGGATGGTTTAAACATCACACACTAAGGCTTAATTCTTAGACTAAAAGTGTTAAATAGTCAAAGTTGACTTATTTTTCCAAGCTTAATTTATTTCTATGTGTGTGATGTTTAAGGGTGGCCGATTTTGACTTTATCTAAATATTCTCACTATACATAGATTTCATAATGGTGACATTGGCCTCTTACCCCAAAGTTGTGATGCAGGGAGTTCAGAGAGTCGTAACTTTTGACTTAGATATGGGTTTTCTTAGATTTTTCTGGGTTTTTTTCAAGATCTATAGTTGAGGTGGATTCCAACTCAACCAGCTCTGTTGAGGCCATTTCAATTTATTATTTGAGAGTTAGAAATTCCATCTTCACCTCTAAATTTTAGTTTTAAAATGTCTTAGGTGTTTTTTTGTTTTTCTGCTTTGTAGTAACTTCAAAATTTCTTTCAAAATTTTGGAGATTAGTTGGCAATTCAACTTTTTGATTTAAAGGGTAGATATAGGAAACTTTGGAATTTTTTTTGGAGGTTTTTTGAAGTTACCAAAAATGGCATATTTTTTCAGTTGTCAAAATCTGCCAAATTTGCAAATTTTTTGTTTTCTCTTTTGAGAGTTAGTTGTTATTTAATGGAGTTAGAGATCCATGTAGAACCAATTTTTAGTAATGAACAATTTAGAGTTTGAATCTATATTGAGTTTTTTTATGAGTTATTAAGTTTTATGTGAATTAAGATCGGTGTGCTACATCAAGTTGGTTCATATAAAAGCATTTATAAATATTTGATTCCATTGGGCTCGAACCGTTTATGATTACAATCTTTGCTAGTTTTTTTCTTAAGTACTTCATTGATTAGAGGCTAATTGTTACCTAAAAGAATTGAACGAAGTCTTAATTTGTATTTGTCCAAGTCTGACCACAAATTCTAGCGGTTTCACCACTCATGATTTAATCTATTGTCTCACCCCACAATGTATTTGTGCTTTGGTTTTATAGTCCTTCCAAAATTATAGTTTATTAATTTATTTATTTTAGGATTAATTTGATTAATTTTTAATATTATTAGTCCTTATTCCTTTTACTTTTGATATTATAGTTATTTATTCTATTATAATTATATATTTTTAATATTCTTTATTTATGTAATTGATTATAGAATTTAATCTTTGACAGGGGACATGACACATTCCTTTTTACTGGCATCATATTCCTTGGCTCCATGTCTTCATATTATCATGCAACTTTAGTCTTTGAATAGCTTCTTTTTTACGGGCACCATGTTTCCAATTGCTCAATGACTTCATGTCATCATGCGACTTAAATTTTTTATTAGACTACGTCAAGAGTTTATTTTGTTATCCTTTGTATGTGATGTAAGAGCATCTTGGGTTGCTTGTTATTTGCTTGGTAGATGTGTGCTTGGTTATACTTACATAAAATTGCTTGGTGATGTTGTGATGTGGAGCCTAATCAGACTCGAAGGTTAATATTTTCTCATTTTATTCAACGCAATTTTCCCTTAGATTATTACTATGGGAGTTTGGGAGTAGTGCCTCAAAGATGGGTCAAGGGGCAATGCCCCTTGTAGGGTCTTGGGGGTGTGCTCCCTGTTGCAGTACAGGGTGGGGTCGATGGGCAACGCCCCCTGAAGCCAAAAATGAATTTACTGTTGTAATAGGTGTCAGCTGTTATTTTTTCTATTGGATGACTTATTCTAGCCCTAATTTTGTAAGAACAAAAATCTTGTATAAAATGGCTTAGGGTCATGATGTATGATGATATTCTAGCTTCTTGTGGTGGTATTGAGCTGTAAGAAATTGTGGATTGTAATCACTAGATAATAATAAGATTGGACTCGTTGTTTGATAGATGTAGGCCAAGGATTGGATGAATCATGTTAAATCTTTGTGTCTTGTGTTCTCTTCTATGCTATTTATTTTCTGATATTAGTTATATTTGAATGTAATTATAATTTATGTCTGTGGTTAATCCTAACAGGTGATTTTATTGTTGATTGGCTCGGTGGAGTTGTTTTTGTCATTTGTTTGTCAAGTGGCTTGGGTTCTTCTGTCAAGTATTTCTGTTGTGTATTCACCAAGTGTCTTGGTGACCTTTATTATTATTTTTCAATGATGTCTCTCACTAAGTTGTCTGTTTGGTTCTCATTTGTGAGCCAACTTATGTATTTAAGTTGTGATTGGCATTTAATGTTTTGGATTGATCATTGGGATGCATGTAGACTATTATTTGGTTGGCCTTCTCCCTATGATGATCTAGAATCTTCTATAAGTCTAGGTTCGGCAGTCAATAAGAGGGACTAGCGAATCAACCAATTTTAGGCAGAGTTAGGATCTGAAAAGGGGGAACATTGATCTCTCATACTGAAAGACATTTGATGTATAACTAATTCTTTGTATTGGTCATAACCCAAAAGACCTCACAAACGAGCATGTATGATGAAATTTTGATGAATAATTGAAAGATTGATGGTCCTCTCTCCTTTTTGGCATTGTCTCATTTTGATTTGCTTTCATTGTGTTAACTCTGCAAGGTTGGTTGATTGCTAGGCATGTTTGTGACCCCAGTCATCATCCCTTCTTGCGTTAGGTGGTATCAAAGCATAGTTACATCCTGTGGACATTGGTGTTGATGTTTGGTAGCTTTAGTCAGATAAACCTATAATTGTGTATAATTATATATGAGATATAAGTTTATTATATTAATCATTAAATTAACAAATAGACATGTCCCATGAAGGGATATGTCCCTACTTAGCCTTTTCTCATTATAAATAAGAGGTCGTTGCCATTTGGAAGATACATACCAAATGCATGACAATGCTTAGTACATTTGCAATGATCTGAGAAAACATGGTATTAAAGCCAAATTGCAAATGTATAAATGTAGATCATATAAAATTGTCATGATAAACATACTTAGAAGGAGAGACATATAGGGATGAGGACATTTAGTGTTAGTTGTAGCAGATCGAGCTAATGTTGGGTAATCAAGCGTCGCACAGGGTTATCAATGTCAATATGCATGTTATTGAGCATGACTCAGGTGCGCCTGATTTAAATTATTTTAGAAACATTATTAAGAATAGTATAATGAATGAATACATGGCATTTAGGGCATGTTGTGTTACTCATACACAACTTTCCCAACCTGTGGTATTCTTGGTGGAATCAGAGGAAAGCAATGGTGGAGGCAAAGTTTCACGTTGTGGCACCTAATGTGAGAGGATACAGAAACATTGATGCTCCTCCATTTGCAAATAAATATGCTACATTTCATATTGTAGGGGACTCGATTACCCTTCTTGATGCTCTTGGTCACTTAGGGGCCTTTGTTGTTGGGCATGATTGGGGCTCTTTGATTGCTTCATACCTTTGTTCTTTTTCAACGAGAGAGGGTGAGTGCACTTGTGAATTTGAGTGTACCATTTTGACCACGTGATCCTACAATTAAACTGAATGAGAAGCTAAGGCCCATTGTTTTTGTGAAGGCTACTATGTATGCAGATTATAGAAACTGAATTGTATTCCTGGTAGAAGTGACCTTGCATTAAGGATTGGGGATTGTAACCACTTGTTAATGGAATGATACCATATATACGAGATTGTCAGATGATCAATTGCAAATTATTGAAGAATTATGCCACATGTATGAAGGATCGGGTAGAGAAGAATATAAAACTCAATGCAGGACTGATGCGTAAGGAAGGGAGAAATAAACAATAGTCTTAAATGAAGATGGTCTGCAGGCCAGAATTGATACACATCAGTTTGTGTGGTGTCGACGTAACTCTCAAGCACGAGGGATACATGCATGCTCATTATTTACATAGTTAACTCACCTTACATCTATCCTCGTTGAATGACACTATGCGCAGAGATCGATAAACTCCTAGATGGTTGGAAAGATGGACATCGCGTTGAGGAGGAGATACAAAGTCGACTTATTTTTCCATGAAAAAAGGTTATATAGTGGGGGTATCCCTTAAGGTATCCATTAAGGTTATATAGTGGGGGTATCCCTTAAGGTATGGGTACTCTCATAAAGCTATGGAATAGAAGGTATTATAAAGTGGGGGTATCCCTTAAGGTTATATAGTGGGGGTATCCCTTAAGGTATGGGTACTTTCATAAAGTTATGGAATAGAAGGTATTATAAAGTGATGAATCATATGTCACCATTCGAAACCAATAGGTGGAAAAGGGACTGATTCTATTAATGTAAGTGCAAAACACTGATATTAAGAAAATCCTTCATATTGATTTAAGACATTGAGAGATTTACATTAATATGTGTCATCGTTAATAATTATTTTGTAGTTGTATTATATAAGATAGTATAGCCAAAGATATATGGTCATTATATATGTATATAGAACAAAATATTTTTTTCTTAACAATTTATTATCAATATATGTGAAATTGATCACATTAAATTATTGTATGTGGCATTATCAAGGAATTAATATATTTAAAATATAGATTAACATAAATTATTGTATGTGGCATTATTAGGGAATTAATATATTTAAAATATAGATTAACACACACACACACACACATATATAATTATATGTGTCATTATCAGAGAATTAATATGTTTAAAATATAGATTTATAGATATGTGTGTGTGTGTGTGTGTGTGTGTGTGTGTGTGTGTGTGTGTGTGTGTGTGTGTAGGATAGAATATATATTTATATTTTCAAAACATATATTTAAATAAGATATTTATCTTTTATTGAAATGATCTTATATCATTATGCAGAATTATTTATTATCCTTAAAAATTATGCCAGTCTCTCACTTATTATTCTTATTTTTTACTATAAGAACTATGTGCCTTGATATTTTCCTTTGAGAATGTTCTTGCAAGGAAAAGGAGGATTGATATAAGATTTAGAGGGAGCTTGACACTTTGTTAAAGGCAAGAGCTCAGAAGATTGATGTTTAGAGGGAGTTTGACACAGTTGTATGAAGGAGCAGATAGAGGATGTGTTTCACGTGATCCTTTAAGATCTTGATCATATCAGAATCAAAGGGAGTTTTGACTTCATGTAAAATTTTAGTGTCATGTGTATGATTGTGTGATTTAATGGGCCTACCCCCTATGTACATCATGAGGAAGTTGTGGCATCCAAATGATCATCACTTGTATTTGTAGAAGTTATTAGTGGTGACGATCTTACAATAACTTAATTTGAACTATTATGATGGATATCTTACGATATCTATGCAAATCATGATAGATTATAACTTGCATGTTGGATTTTTATATGGTAAGCGTTAGTAGAGTGCATGTGCACATAATTTATAAATAATTTTTATTATTATTTTGGGTACATGGTGAATTTTATGCAAATTGATGTTTTGGAAGGCCATTACACAAAGTATATGGTGAATGTTATGCAAAATGGTGTTCTAGAAAGCCATTACTCATCGTACTTGGTGAATATATGCATCTCCACATTCTAGAAGGGCATTACTCAAAGAGTATTTGGTGAATATCATTGATATTCTAGGAGACCAATACTCATGATATGATATGTGATATCAAACATTTTTTGAGTAATTGGTGAATATCATGTATTCTAGGAGACCAATACTCCTAAGATCGGATGTGATATTAAAACTTTTTGAGTACTTGCTGAATATCAAATTTTGATATTTTGGGAGACCAATACTCATGATATCATATGTGATATCAAACCTTATTGAGTATTTGGTGAATATCATATGTTGATATTATGGGAGACCAATACTCTTGATATCAAATGTGATTTCAATGATGGATATCTTTTGATCAAAGATATCCTTAATCTTGCTAACTTGATATTATTTTGAGGTAATATGTGTGTTTATCCTCCCTAGCTAAGAGGGAGTGTTGATGTTTGGTAGCTTCCATCTGATAAACCTATGACTATGTATAATAATATTTGATATATAATTACATATGAGATAATTTTATTATATTAATTATCAAATTAAAAAATATACATATCCCATGAAGGGACATGTCTCTTCTTAGTCTTTTCTCATTATAAATAAGAGGTCACTTCCATTTGAAAAACAAATACCAAATACATGGCAATGCTTAGTACATTTGTAGTGATTCGAGAAAATAACAATTGGATCGTGTAGAACCCTGAGTGGATTTGATTATAGGGTGGAAAATCTTAGATTTGACCTATAACTTGTAGAGGGCTACAATCTTGAATGAACTTGTTGTCAAAATGGTTCACGGTAGAGGAAATGTTGATAATGCCATTACGGACATGTTGAGACAAGTTGTAGCCAAATTTTATGTTGTTAAGATGGCCCAAAGGAGAGGAGTACATCTTGATGATGTGAGTGATGATGAAGGGGCACCTAGAGCACCAAACCCTAACCCTGAACCTTAGGTGTAATCTGATGAAGAAATACTACTAAGAGTTTTGTCTAGGGCACATCCTAAGCCTAATGTTGAAGTTACAAGCTATGATGGAAGATTGGACAACAACACTTTGTTGGACTAAATCTCTAAGATGGGAGAATTTCTTTGAATTTGAAAGCACTCTTGATAATAGAAAGGTAACAATAGAAGTCACCAAATTAAAGGGTCATTCTTAACTTTGGTGGGAACATTTGTAAATTGATAGACAAAGGAAAGAGAAATAAAAGCTCAAAACATGGCTAAAGATGGTGAATAAATTGCAGAAGTTCCTCCCTGTTGATTATCAAGTGAATTTGTTAAGGAAGATGCATAATTTGAGGCAAAAATATATGATTGTGAAAGAGTATATTGAGGAATTCTACATATTGGACATTAGATCTGGAAATGCTGATTATGAGGTAGAGAAAGTGGCTAGATATTTGAATGGTTCGAAAACTACAATTCAAGATGAGATCAGTTTTGTGAAACTAGATAGTGTAGAAGAAGCATATTAATATGCCTTAAAATTTGAGAAAACCTTGACAAAGAAACATGAACAAAGTCAAAGAGGTAGAGGAGGACAATTCCAAAGAGACAGAGGTAGATCTTATGGAGAAAACACCAGATTTGAGAATATTGTGCAAGACAAGGGAAAAACTAAGTGGAAAGGTGGTAGTTCTTACCAAGGAAGAGGTGGTTCTTACTGAGGTAGTTATGGACAAGGAGTATTTCATGGAACCTATTTCAAATGTGGTGAAGGACATAGAGCCTTTGAATGTAACGATTCATGAAAGAAGAATGAAGGTGATGATAGAAATGTTGTAGTTCAAGGAGAATCTGTAAGTCCACTTAGTGGACCTAAGGTTGGAGAAAATTTGATGGTAAGGAGAACTTAGTGTAATGAGAGAATTGATGAGGAGCCTATTATGAGGAGTCTTTTAAAGACTAGATGCAAGATGGTAGGAAAATTATGCAAGGTGATCATTGACAGTGACGATCCATCAAATTTGGCATCAAAAGAGTTGGTTACAAATTTGCAGCTGCAAAGGTTGAGACACTCTAAACCCTATCATGTTTCATGGATCGTGGATGAGCATAATTTATTGGTAAGTGAGAAATGTATTGTAAAATTGAAGATTGGGAATTACTTTGATGAAGTCTTGTGTGATATTATGCCTATGGATTGTTGTCATATTTTGGCGGGTAGACTTTGGCAGTATGATAGACATGTTGTGCATGATGGTAGATTGAATCAATATAATCTTTGGGTGAATAGAAGGAGGAAAGTATTGTTACCTTTGATTGAGAGTCTAGAGGATATTAATTTTACTATTGTACATGTTTGTACAGTTATTGGCAATCCATTCTTTAGAAATCTGAAGAAAAAGAAAGTTTGTTTTGTTTTGATTCCTAGTAAACCAAGTAATGCTACTATTGACCAAGCTTTGATAGAAGTGGAAAAGTTGCTTACCGAGTATCAAGAAATTAATTCTGAGAATGTACCTGATGGTTTACCACTAGTAAGAAATTGTTTCATTGAATGGATCTAATTCCTAGAGCTAGTTTACTAAATAAAGAACCTTATAGATTAACACCTATCAAGAATGAAGAACTTAACAAGCAAGTGCAAGAGTTGTTGTAAAAAAGTTTGATCAGACAAATTTTGAGCTCATGTGTTGTACCTACGATATTAACACCGAAGAAGAATGATGAGTGGAAAATGTGTACTGATTCTAAAGCTATTCACAACATAATAGTGAAGTATAGGTTTCCTATGCCTATAATGGATGATATAGTGGATTGTTTAAGTGGAGCATGGTATTTTAGAAAGATTGATTTGAAGAGTGGTTATCATCATATCAAAATTAGAGAAGGAGATGAATGGAAAACCTCTTCAAGACAAAGAAAGGTTTGTATGAATGGTTGGTTATGCCTTTTGGTTTGACTAATGCACTGAGTACTTATATGAGGTTAATGGATGAAGTCTTGAAGAAATTCTTGGGTAAGTTTGTCATTGTTTATTTGGATGATATTATGATATTTAGTAAGACTAAAGAAGACCATCTTGATCATATTAGACAAGTGTTACAAAGATTGAAAGAGGAAAATTTGTTGATTAAGTTGAAGAAGTGTTCATTCATGAAGGAGGAGATTGTGTATTTTGGATTTATAATTTCAACTAATGGTTTGAAGATAATCCTAAAAAGGTTAAAGAAATTATTGAATGGACTACACCTAAGAATGTGATGTAAGATCATTTCATGTTTTAGCTAGTTTCTACATGAAATTTATTAGCAATTTTTGTTCAATTTGCAATGTTATGACTGGGACAATGAGAAGAGATATAAAGGATTTCAAGTGGACACATGGTGTTGATAAGGGTGTTGAGTCTTTGAAACAAAAGGTTGATGAATTACCTATGTTGGCTTTACCTAATTTCATTAAAGTATTTCAAGTTAAATGTGATGCAAGTGGTAGTGCAATTGGCATTGTGTTGAGTCAGGATGATAAACCTCTTGCTCCCTTCAGTGAGAAATTGAATTATGCTAAAAGGAAGTATTATGTGTATGATCAAGAGTTCTATGGTATTGTTCAATCTTTGAAGAAGTGGAGATATTATTTGATTTCTAAAGATCTTGTGTTGTACACTAATCATAAGGCTTTACAATATTTGGGAAGTTAGCATAAGTTGAATTAGAGACATATGAAGTGGGTTGAGTATTTGCAAAATTTCACATTTGTGATCAAGAAAAAGAGTGGAGTATCAAACTGAGTTAAAGATGCATTGAGTAGAATAAGATCTTTGTTGACTAAGATGAAGGTTGAAGTTATTAATTTTGATGAGATGAAGGATTTGTATGAAAAGCACTAATACATATTCAACCAACTAAGTATGAAGATTATTTCATTCAGGGAGGTATGTTTTTTAAAGAAATTTAGTTTTGTATACCGAGAGGATCTATGAGAGTTCATTTGATTAAGGAGAAACATAGTGGTGGATTAAGTGGACATTTTGGTTTTTATAAAATTTTGAGTTTTCTTAAGGAGAAGTATTTTTGGCCACTGTTGTATAAGTTGGATGTTCAAAAGTTTATAAGAAGTTTTGGAGTTTGTCAAGTTGCAAAAGGAGTAAGTCAAAATACTAGATTGTATACACCTATTTTAGTACCAGAGAAACCTTGGAATGATATTAATGTGGATTTTATTCTTGGCTTACTGAGGACTGCAAGAGGACATGATTATGTGTTTGTTGTTGTTGATAGATTTTCTAAGATGACACATTTATTACCATGTAATAAAAAATTTGATGCAGTGGATGTTGCAAATTTTTTTTTTAAGGATTTTGTTAGTGTAGAACAAAATTTAGTCTACAAAGAACATTAGCAATAAGAAAAACATTCACAAACATAAAACTATATTCCCATATAAGATTGGACAAAAGAAGGTTTAAGAGAGTGCAAACTAAGAGCAAGATCACTCCAAAAGCCTCCTTGATGTTGTAGATGTGTCCTTTGATGTAGATGTATGCTCAATAATATTGCTCAAACTTCAAATGGATGGATGGGGTGAGTGAAACAAGCTTTCAACAATGGAGTCATGGAGTGATTTTTCCATTATAATGGTATTTTGGTAGTTTATGAGCTCTCAAAATAGCATTATAACTTTGCATGGAAGGTGGATGATTTTAGTGAAGGAGGAGGGTTCAATTTATAGGCCAAGGGCTTGAGGGATGGAGGGCTAAGATGCAAGGATGGAAAGATGGTGAGGGAGGGCAAGGATGCACCTAAAGAGGAGCACATGGATTGTGATTGTTTAGCACCAATAGGGAGGTGACACTTGTCACAAGGAGGATGAGTGTGAGAGGATAGGATAAGGGTTTTTCAAAGGCTTGATGAGGGTGTTTGAGGATGTAAGAGTTATGAGTGAGGATGTAAGAGCCATTTATAGCTTTGTAAGAGCATTGAAGGCTTATGGTTGAGATATTTTGGAAGGAGTTGAGATTGTTGACTTTGCTTGGTTTAAGAAAATCTTAAGCTCACTTAGGGAATGTGACAAGGTTAGGGGGGCATTAGGCTTGGTTTAGGATTAGATTAAGGATGTTAGATATGTGCAAGTGGATGGCATTCATGAGGGTGGGTGAGTAAGTGGCTAAGCTAGGTTAGTATGGGTGGATGGGGTGGATTAAGCTAAATGGAGGATTTAGGATAAGTTAGGGGCTATTAGATTTGAGGGCTTTATTTATCAAATAGATTTATTTAATAAATGAGGTTTTTGGATTTAGATAGGAGAATAGGATTAATTGACAAATAGTGGTTTATTTGTTTTATCAATTAGGACTATAGATGATTAATTAAATTAATTAGCTAGGGGATGGAAAATGATTAATTAAATAGGAATTTAATTAATGATGCCTTTAGAGATAGCTAAATAGGATTACCAAAGCGGTGTAATCAGATTTAGGTGTCTACATTTTGCCCCTCTTTGACATAGTGTTGAGATAACACTATTTCAAAGAAGTTCGAACGGAGACAACACGAGGAAGATGTTTTAGCAACAAGGTTGCCCCAGTCTCGAATAAGAAGAGGAGAGAGTAGACTTTGAGATGCCCCCTCAAGAAGGCGGCAGGGAAAAAAATGAGGCTCGACGGCTTCTTGAAAAAGACAAGAATCTGGGATGAGCAAGGAGACTCAGATTGGCAAAGAGAAGGGGTTGAATTAGCTCAAAATCTCACTATGGGAGAATGATAAAGGAGAATCAGATGCACAAAAGGAATCAAGCTTAAGACGTTCTAGGAGTGAGGGGAGGATGAAGGAGCGGAGCGCTATAAAAAGGAATCCAGGATAGGGAGATGGATGAGGGGATTTATGGAGATGCAGGCAATCCATTGAAGCTTTTGAGCAGGGGGATACTTCAAAGAGAAGTACCACCATGTAGTTGAGCACTAGATTTGCTATAGGACTATTGGTTAATTGCCAAGGTTACCAAGAACATCAAGGCCATGTCACCAACCGTCCAAAGGACTGACAAATGGATGCAAAACAAACACGTAAGGGTTGCCCAGCATCGCACATGAATCCCAAAGGAAGTAGCATGGAAGCAATACTAAGTAACCGACAAGCAGAAAAGAAAAACAAACAAAAGATATAAAGGTGCAATTTAGCTAAAGGATGCAGTAAAAAAGTGAACCAAGATGTGCGATGTGCGCAGGATGTTGAGCAAGGACGAACTGGCACAAAAGCTGAAGAGATACAATGATACTAGGCTAAAGAGGATGTACAAACTGATGGACCAAGATATGTTACAACAGGACAAGCTTTGTTTTGTTCATGGTTTGAAAAATGAGAATTTTTTTAAGCGGGGAGGACCAAAAGGGGTAGTCAAGGCACCAGGGGGGGCTATAAGGGGCCAAAAGGGGGCCAAGAAGGTTTATTTGCACTCAGAAAAATGAGGAGATATTACTATGAGGAGCTCTGCATTGGAGATTACGATGGCGGGGAGGGGGTGACTAGAGTACTAGGCAAACATTATGCGACGGGTACGAGTACGAGGGACACCAGATCGATCGGTAAGTCCAAAAACCTTGTCTTGCTTTTGCTTTGTTTAGATTTTATTACAGTCTCGCGAAAGTGAAAATGTGATCCCGCAGGCACGGGTCCAACGGGAACACGAGCGAGATCAGTGGGATCGTGATCCTCGAGAGTAGCTTAGTCGTGTAGGACTAAAATGGGTAGCAGACATTTTCAGCGGGATCACGATCCCAAGGTAGAAGGTTTTGTGGGAACGTGGGAAGATAGGCGGGATAGTGTTCCTGCGAAAAGGAACACGAGTTAGGGCACGGGAACGCGTTCCCGCCGACTAGGGATGAGAAGAGGCGAGGGCAGGAAAAGGCGCATTTCTACTGAAATATATTTCGGTGGGAACGCCAGATGGGAGGTTGGCGGGGAAGTGCTTGCGGGAACGCAAGTCAAAGGCGAATGGTAGAAGAGTCAAAGGTGCGATCCTGCGAAAAGACAAACCAGCGGGAATGCGATTTTTTTGCTGCGAGAACGCGGTTGCGGGATCGCTGGATTAAACAAGAAAATGAGAAAAGGTAAAGAAGCAAACCCGTGAGGAGATAAGCCGGCGGGAACGCGAGTTTGTGAGCTTCGTGGGATCGCAGGTTCGCAGGAACACGGCCGGGGAAACAAAATGCTGAAAAAAAGGTTGGGATGGGTAAAGGGAGGGATGGAGGATGAAAAACGGATATAGAAAGACTAACATCTGACCAGTTTTGTGGTGTGCAGTGGTTGTTGGATGCTTTAGTATCATGGGAGCAGCGAGCGGCAGTGTTGCGTGTGGGAGGGATGCTAACATTGGCAGACTGGGTGAGGATTGAGGTGATCAAACTGGGGTACCTAGCGAGGTTGCCCCATACTCGGACTTACATGGCGATGGTCACAGCGCTGTGCGAGAGATGGCATAGTGAGACGGCGACCTTCCACCTATCGACAGGGGAGATGACGGTGACACTAGAGGATGTGTACCAGATATACAAATTGTCGATACATGGGACGCCAGTCATGGCGACGAGAGAGATGATAGCGGATGCGACTGTTCAGAGATTGATGGGGCCAAGAGTTGAGTACAGGATCCGACGGGGATAGTTTGCATTGAACGAGCATTAGATCGGGTGGCGGCGGAGAGGAGGATCTACTTTTATGTGTTAGGGCTAGTTTTGGGGTACATTTCCCTAGATACAGGTGGCACAGGAGTTACACTAGCGCTAATTCCAGTGATGTAGATAGTGGATGCGGGGCGCCTAGTAGCGTGGGGTTCTTTGATGTTGGCCGAGCTATACCGAGACCTCCACCAAATAGTGCACCAGGGTGGCGGCCGGCACGGGAGGAGCATTGGGTTCCCTACATTATTACAGGTGTGGGCTTGGGAGCACATTATCGTGCTAAGGCCTGTGGGGTGGAGAGATAGATAGGTGGAGAAGCTAGTGGCATACAGTTGGGCTGAGCCCCTGACATACCATCATACAAATTCATTAGATTACTGGAGGGTGGCCATTAATGAGATAGCAGTAGTGGTGTGGAGGCCATATATGAGCCTAGGACCATGGGCTGAGGAGGGAGAGCAGCTATCGTACACCATATTGTCATGTTTTGTGTTTGGACAATGGGAATATGTAGCAAAGTAGTATAGGCCATACAAGGCACTCTGACAGTTTGGGTGGCAGCAAGTGGCGCTAGGAGAGCCAGAGTGGTATCAGCAGGTCACACGCGAGCCAGTGTCGATGTACGGGCCATCCTTATGACGCGATGGGCTATTGAGAGCATGGCTAGAGTTGGAGCCACAACAGTGGGTTTGGTTTGGGGGGTTAGCAGATGTGGGCTGCACTCAGGAGTATCGAGACACATGGGTGCGGCTGAGGCTGGTAGGGAGAGCACAGCGGACGAGGGCGACAGCGGTGGCGGGCAAGCTAGCCCGGGCAGCCAGACAGGGGTGGTATGTGGCCAGAGGATTATGGCAACAAGCAGCAACGATTGTCCAGGAAGAGGAGCCAACTCGACAAAGGAGGAGGGTTGGTGGGGAGGAGAGGGGAGCCCAGCCAGAGAAGAGAGTGAGGGAGCGACACGAGGTGCCGGAGATAGGAGGAGAGCGGGGGGAGAGGAGCAGGGGCCGCAGGGGCTAGCAGGAGGAGATGTAGGAGGATCGTCTGCCTAGGGAGGAGATGATGGATTGGCAGGGTGTTATGCCTCTTTACAACAGGCTCATGAGGCCGTTAGCCAGCTACTCCGAGATACACAGCAGGAGCGAGATCAGCTCTGGATAGAGCATGATCAGTTCAGACAGGAGTGGGATGTAATGCAAGGGCAGGCGGATAGGGCAGGGCTTGAGGTGGGCAGACTGTAGATGGAGTTGGGGTGGACGGAGGGTAAGCTGGAGGTGGTGAGCCTGGAGAGGCAGGCAGTGCAGGGGAGGTTGGATGCACTAGTGGTAGAGGTGGCAACATTGAGAGCGCAGGCAGCAGTAGGAGGGGGCTTCGAGGAGTTGAGGAGACTGCAGGCCAAGGTGGAGGATCTGAGGGAGAGGGCTGGACTTTATCGGGGCAAGTATCATGCAGTGGTGCCAGCATCTGAGATTGAGTATTACAGGTGATCGACTTGGTCAGGTACAGTAGAGGCACATACAGGAATGCAGGGTGGAGGGGACAGTGGATGGAGTACTGGGGGCTCACAGAGGATAGGCGGGTCTCAGCACATAGGGCATAGTCACAAGACTAGACATAGCCAGAGGCGAGACACAAGGATGGGGAGGGATGAGGCAGAGAGCTCCAGGATAGGAGGGGGATTGATAAGGCCACCACCTCCACCACCAACAGCGCCAGGGGTAGGAAGGGAGGCAGAACAATGACCAGTGATAGGCTAGATTTTTGTCAAATGATGAGTATGTTGTGCAAACCAGCCATTTTTGGGATACATGGAGATTTTTTTTTGTGTGGGCTTAGACCCATTTTTATGATATGGACATTTGTACCGATGGATTGCTATTCTTTCATTCTTTCATTGATATATAGATACGATGATTCTAGTGTGATATGTGTTTATGGATTGTGTGGATGTCATTTGTATTGTTACTATGCTGTGATATGTAGGATGTGATGTTTGTGATGATATTGTTGACGATTTGTGATGCAGGATGATATATGCTATGTTTTTATGATTGTGCTGACAGTTTGTGATGCAGGATGTGATTTTTGATGACATTTGAGTACAGGATACAAATTGATTGTGATGTGATTTTAGCTATGATAGTGTAGATATGATGTATTTTTAATCTATGATATCATAGGTATGATGTGATCCCTGATGACATGATTTTCTTTATGATGGTGTAGATGTGATGATGATGAGATTTCCTATAGTATGATAGGTTTTTGATATGACGTTGATGATGTGATGTTGCTTTATGATAGATGTGACGTGATCTCGAAAAATTTGATTGCTTTGGAGAGTATTCGATATGATCCTGTATGATGATAAATACAAAATGTAAAATGAATCACCAACTAAAGGATAAACAATAGATTTATGATACGGAAAATGAAAATAATGTCATGACACTGAGGATATGTTAACACAAACTAAAAATGGATCAAAGATAAAATAAAATAAAAATACATAAAATGAAGTACAACTCTTGAGGATGAATGTTAATGCTAAAATGAAACCTAACCTGATGAGAAAGGATGATAATGCTAAAAATAAAGCACAATCTAATGATGAATGACTATGCTAAAATGAACCCTAAGAGAGAACAGTGAATTTATGATATGCTAAAAGAACATAAACTAAAAGGTACATCTATGATTTATGATAATCCCACAAGAATAGCATAAAAAGATCAAGCATAATGGTATTAAGTGATGATAATACAACATACGAGATTGTTTAAGAGATGCAAGAGAAACAATGATGGTGGAATAAGATAACCAATTTTTTTACTTATGATAGCGTTCTATGATATAGAAAGTGATTATAGGAGATACTAACTCTAAGGAGAATAATGTTGGAAAAAGAGTAACCAAAAAACTCGCAGTCAAGAGGATAGCAAATATTTGAGAGCTAGGATAGTAATTTATGATAGGGATCACATCATGATGAGGGTAAATAAGATTGCATGTTCGAGGCTTTGAATCAAATGATTCTGAGGATGTAAAAAGTGATAGTTCAAGGGAGAGAGGTGATGACAAGGAGGAGGATACCAGGGTTTCTAAAAAAATGAGATGTAGGGGAAACTTGAGCGTGGGGTACTTCATGAGGAAGTACCACTATGTAGTGTAAACACTTAATTTGATATAGGATTGTTAGGGATTTTCCAAGGTTACTAAGAACGTCAAGGCCTTTTCCCCAAAATTCCATAGGACTGACTCAAATAGGCATGCAAGGATTGCCCCAGCATCACACATGAGTCTCAGAGAGATCAGTGCTGGATGATGCACAAGCAAACGAGATTACCCAAGTGCATCATGTTTTATCGAAAGATGAAAACATGTTTGAAATATGCAAGGATAATATCAACTAACTCTCAATTAGTGAAAGACTATGATCGAAACCAACCTCCTTAGTTGCTCCAGTCAAAACACACCATGATATGAAATGATCATGGTGATCTTGAGGAGGAAACAACAAAAGGTACGTGGAAAAAATCAACCAAAAGGAGAAACAATAAAAGATTCTGCAAAGTGAAAAAGGAAACATTTGCCAAAGAGATCAACTGACGAGCTACTAACGGGTTGCAAACAAGACCTGGATAGTATGTACAAGTGATACTAGTTGAGGACATGGGAACTCAAGACTGGATAGCAGAACATAGTAGGTATATGCGTGACGAGGGAAAGCTCAGGATGAGGAGATAGCATTGTCATAATACATGGTTTTGTTGAGGTGGGTTTATGTAAAGCGTGATTAATGTACAGGGGTCCGGATACTGCTATATTCATATAGGTGCAGTATATGGGAGACAAGGGTTAGTGCAGGGGGTATGAGACACATGTTTACATGGGTAGTATATGCTACATATGGTAAGGATAAAGAGCATGTGATAGGGTAGATCTAGGAGAATATGATGGTAGGGTACATCAAGTATAGTACACGAGATGTTATAAATGAGATGGGATGTTACACAGTCTGAAGTGCTAGAGGATGATGTTGGTGAAGTATGGCGAATAATGATAGGGAACACCTTGGAAAAGCAGGTGGGATGAGTGGTAGGATATGGAGGGGCGGTAAAGGGGTGTGTGTCGATAATAGATAATGGAAGAGTTGTAGTACACCTAGTGCCTATTTGCTAGGTTTTCACCAGGGACCTATCCAAGGCACTTGAATTGCCAAGTTTTCACCATTGGACGCTTGATTTTATGCCTTTTTTCTTTCCTTGATTTGCAAATTTTATCCTTAGGAGTAGAATTTTTTGAGGTGAATAATGTTGGTAGGATCATTTAGGACTTCACCTTCAAGGGTAGATAACCGGTAGGCTCCTGAGCTAAAGGATGTCGTGACCACATAAGGACCAAGCTAGGTGGGCTTGAACTTGCCCTTCTTTTCTCTGTCAGCTTGAACCTTCATATTCTCTTTAAGGACCATGTCACCTTCCTGAAAACTGCATGGATGGACTTTCCTATTGAAATTGCTCTTGAGGCAAATTTGATAGACCATGAGATGGTCGTAGGCCTGTTGCCTTCTTTCATCAAGTAGATCAAGTTGAGTAAGTTGAGCCACTCTATATTCCTCATCAGATATCTGTCCTCAGAGAGAAATACGAAGTGATGGGAATTCAACCTCAATAGGCAAGACTGCTTCAGCACCATAGACCAAGGAGTATGGAGTTGTACCAATGGTTGTACAGAATGAAGTGCAATATGCCCATAGGGCCGGATTAATTTGCAAATGCCAATCACAACTGGAGTCATTGACAACTTTCTTGAGGATTTTGAGGAGGGTTTTATTAGTTGCCTCAGCCTGACCATTACCTTGTGGGAAATACAGGCTAGAAAAGCAGTGATGTATGTCGAGGGAAGTGCACAATTCCTCCATATTTAGGTTTTCAAAATTACCTCCGTGGTCTGTGAATATGGTAGTTGGGATGCCAAAGAGACATATAATATGATACAATATAAATTTGGACACCTGAACTCCCATGGCAGTAACAAGGGGAACTGCTTCGACCCACTTAGTGAAATAATCAGTGGCGGTGATTATCCACTTGTGCCCTTCTAAAGAAAGTGGCGCAATAAGACCAACAAGATCAAATCCCCAGTAGCAAAAAGGCCATGGTGGTGCAATGGGTTGCAAGTCCTATGCTGGAGCCCAAATTAAATTAGCATGTTGTTGACAAGGTAAACATTGTTTCACAAATTCACATGCATCTTGTTCTAGAGTAGGCCAATAATATCCAGCCCAAAGGATCTGCTTTGCTAGCACCATCCCGCTCATGTGAGCACCACAAAGTCCAGCATGTGCCTCTTTGAGAGCCATCGCAGCCTCATTTTGATCTAAACATCGAGAGAGAGTATCATGATAACCATGACAATATAGGGTTTGGGCGATGATAGTGTAATGGGAAGCTTTGCGGATAAGGTTTTGGCACTAGGTTCATGTGACATGAGGAGATATGATACCATTTAGTAAGTAAGCATGAATTTCATGGTACCATGGAGATTAGGGACCAACCAAGATACATACCCATGTTGATTCGTCATTCTCATATGCGGGTTCGTGCAGCTGCTCAACCAAGAATTCATATCGCGTAGCTTTGCGCGGCATTTCCAAGAGGGAACCAATAGTAGCCATAGCATCAGCTACCTTATTCTGGAGTCTAGGTATCTACATGAAGTGGATCTAAGTAAAATGCTCTGTTAATTGATCAACCAGATCTTTGTAAGGTAGCAACTTGTCATCCTTGGTCTGATATTCATTCAATGCTTGCTTGATGATAAGCTGAGAGTCACCATAGACTTGAAGCTCTGTGATATTCCATTCAATGGCGATCTTGAGTCCTGCCACAAGGGCTTCATACTCTGCAATGTTATTGGTACACCAAAATTTTAGTTTGAAAGATTTAGAGATATAATCACCTTGAGGTGTAACCAAGAGTATGCCCGCACCAAAGCCATGAGAGGTATAGGAGCCATCAAAATACAGCTTCCAGAGTGATGGTGTCTCTATCAAACAGAGGTGTTCGTCGGGGAATTCCATGATGAGTGGGTGATCTACAATTAAGGGTGCATTAGCCAAGTGATTTTCAATAGCTTGACCTTTGATGGCCTTTCTGTCAATATATTGAATGTCAAACTCATTGAGAAGCATAACCCATTTTGCCAAACGTCTGGTGAGTACTTTGCGAGAGAGCACATATTTTAATGGATCAATCTTTGATATTAGTTGCACAGTATGAATCAACGTGTAATGACACAGCTTCTAGGTGGAAAATACCACTGCTAAGCATGTCTTCTCCATTGGTGTGTAGTTAAGTTCATAGCCCACTAATGTTCAGTTGATGTAATAAATAGCTCTTTCCTTTCCCACATCATCAAGTTGTGCTAGAAGAGCACCTAATGTTGTGGGAGTAGCTATGATGTATAGGATGAGCAGGCGCGCTACAACCAGAGGAACCAAAATAGGTGGATTAGCTAAGTATTGCTTAATGAGCTCAAAATTGCACTTGCAAGCTGGGTCCCATTTGAAATTTTGATCTTTCTAAGCAAGTGAGTGAAAGGTTGACACTTATCAGTAAGCTGAGAAATGAATCGTCGGACTGATTGGAGTTTTCCTTGTAAAGAATGAAGGTGTTGGAGTGTCTTAGGGGGAGCCATATCCATGATGGCTTTGACCTTCTTAGGGTCAATCTCAATACCGCACTGTGACACAATGAAGCAAAGGAGCTTTCTTGAAGTAACACCGAAGACACACTTCTTTGGATTTAGCATGAGACGATATTCTGCCAGTCGGTTAAACACTTCCTTGAGGTGAGATAAGTGATCCAGAGCATTGAGAGATTTGACTAGAATATCATCTACGTAATCCTCAAGTATCTTATGAATTAGGTCATGGAAGATGACCGTCATTTCGCGCTGATAGGTTGCCCCAATGTTCTTTAACCCAAATGGCATCATATTGTAGCAGAATGTGCCCTGAGGTATAGTAAATGTTGTTTTATGTTAATCTTCCTCTGCTATACGAATCTGATTATATCTAGAGAAACCGTCCATTAGTGACAAGAGTTCACGACCTGCGGTGAGATCCACAATCATGTCGATATTTGGCAATGGAAAGTCATCCTTTGGACAGGCTTTATTAAGATCCCTGAAATTAGTGCAAATCTTGATATCACCAGAGGGCTTGGTAACAGGTACCATGTTAGAAATCCATTCAAAATAATCTATTGGGCGAATGATTTTGGCCTCCAACAGCTTCTCTAGCTCTACTTTGACTAATAAAGCCACCTTGGGGTGCATTTTTTGAAGTTTATGTTTGACAGGCTTGGCCCCTGGATCTACTACCAGATGGTGTACAACTAGTTTGGGGTCCAACCCCGACATATCCTGATATGACCATGCAAAGCGGCCTATATTTTCACGGAGGACTTCAAGAAGAAGCTCTACTTGTTCAGGTGGTAAAGAGGCTGCAATGTATGTGATATGTGGTATCTCTATCAGACTGATATCCATAGGTTGAGTTTCTTCTGTCAAAATTGAAGATATAGGAGGTCGATGCTCCTATGGGGGGAGGATGAAATCTCCATCCTCAGGTGCCTCTAAGAGGTTTTCACCATTGGATACGTCCTTTATTTTTGTTTCATTTTTTTAGTCACCTAATGGCGCTCCAGAGGAGTTTTCACCATGGGATATTTTTCTTTTATCTTTTTTCTTTTTTGTTTCTTTTGGAACTTCATTTTTGTGACTAGAGATTTCCTCCTCCCCGAAGTAACCTATTGGATCTAGCTTGTAGACATATGCCGATGGTGGAGGTGGTCGTTTATGTGGCATTTCTACCACCATGAATTTAAGGAGCATGTGCTTAGTAGAAAACTCATCAACATGAATGACACTTGGTTGGTCCTAATCTATGAGTGAGGGGTGAGTGAGGGGGAGGTCTATGAGGTTCAAGGATAACTGGAAAAGCACAGAGGCTCCGAAGATTATTTCGTCAAGGATAATATCGTCGTAAGCTTTCTTTTCAACTTCCTCAAGGATGTCTTCAACCTCAATGAGAGTGTTTTGGATGTTTGTAAAGGCGTGGCCTTTCGTTGTAGTGCTCCCAGTTGTGAGGAGTCCATAGCCCAAGCCTTTGGTTTTCTGTCCTTGGTGTGCTTCTATAAGCTATCTCATACCTGATTCTTGGCAGCCTAAACCACCTCCTTGATAATCCCATTACTACGTGGCCAAGCGATGTGACCAGGGATATTTATGTTTAAAGTGATCAAGAAGTGCTTCACTTTTAGGAGGTGGCTCCTTGTATAGCCATGTGTTAATGTCTAGTGTATTTTGTGCTCCATCAAGGATACCTTTGGTGACAAATGTGGTAGGGCCCAACTGGTGAAGTCGAGAGGTAGTTTCTGGTATAGGCCCTTGATGTATTGGGTGTCCTTGAGTATGTGGGTCAAGTGGTAGAGTGTCGACAGAAAAGCATTCGTGAGACTATACTCGCCACAACCTTGGTAGTTGATCTTAACCGTGGAAAGAGTGGAGGCTAAAATGGTGTCCGGATCGTGGCAGGTGCCAGAGGAGCTAGCCATGGTGGTGCCAATTTTGATGCTAGGAGAGTGATTGGTGTATGAAACTTCAACCGCATTGCAATAAGCAAAGGGTTCAAGATCTGTGTGGATGGTTATCTCAGTGCCATTATGCAAAAATTTGACGCACTGATGATATGTGGATGGAACGGCCTTCATGGCATGAATCCATGGACGACCGAGGAGGATGTTATACGGAAGATTAAGATCAACTACATGACAAAGTGTTTCTTGAGTGACTGGGCCGACCCTAATAGGGAGCAAGATGGTTCCTTCAGTAGTACGCTCCAAATTGTCATATGCCTTGATGGTGATCACCTCATTGATGATATCTGCTTCAGTATATTCGGCCTGCTTGAGGAACTTTAGAGTACATAGGTTTAGAGTCGATCCATTATCTATCATGACACACTTAACTGCAAAGTCAGAAACCATGACAGCTATGCGGAGTGGGAGGATGTGATCGGGTTCAACTGCTGGGATATCAGTGGTTTTGAAAGATAAGGCATAGGAGGTCGAAAGATGGCCAACCAAGTCGTGAAACTCAGTGGCGTTTATGTCAAAAGGGATGTGTGACTCACGTAGAGTATTGTCAAGGATCTCTTGATAAAGTGGGCTTGTTCGTAAGAGATCCAGGATGGAGATCTAGGCCAGCATGTTTCCAAGGTGTTCCAAGATGTTATACTGTGGCCCTATTGAAGGTGATTCTGATGAAGATGCTTGAGATGGAGGTGGGCATGCTGATGGTGGTCTGATTTGTGTGGATACAGATGGACCAGCTATATTGAGTCGTGTTCGATGGGTAGCAATTGCACACTGAGTATCTAGGCCTTTGATATTGATGACATTGACAGATGGTTCAACTTGGGATATGCAACCAATTAAGCTACCATAGTCAAAGTATGCCGAGGTATAATTCTGAGATGTGTCTCAGTTGTCACCTTGTTTACCTGGAGCATTGTTAGGTTTGTTGATAGGAGGGTTTGCATGTGCCTTTCTCGGGTTTGTGTTATGAGAAGGGAAATCATTTTGATACATCATTAATCTTGCATTAGGTGAGGGTTGTGCCCCCACTGTGATCTCCTTCTGGTCAATGAGGTCCTGTACATAATCCTTAAGCTGCATGCATTTAAGGGTAGTGTGCCCTTTGACACAATGGAATTTGCAATATTCATTATCTTTGTACCAGGATGCTCTAGACTGATTGGGTTCCAAGGGTTGCATTTGTGGATATCGAACAAGGTTGTCTTTGGCCAATTTTTTGAAGATTGTATCAAGAGGTTCCCCCAATGGGTTATATGTTCATGGTTGCCTTTGAACACAGGGTTTACTACTTGTCGCCAATGTGATAGCATTAGTTTGATTATGAGGAACCTGTATTTTCTAATGAGTTTGCACGGGTGGTTGATGGTACATAGGAGGTTGCTATTGATAAGTTTGTTGTTGGCAAATTGTGGTGGGAATAGTGGTAGCTGCCCCAACAATATGGACTTATCGAGTGTCAGTGACGCCATCTATTACTGTATTCTTGTTTTTGTTCCAATACCGAGTATTGTCGATGCTCGAACCACGGTCTTGGGTGTTTTCCTTGTACAATCAAATGACACCATCCTTGACGAGACCTTGCTTGAGGCCCATTCCTTTTTATTTGATGTCCTTGTATGTTTGCAAATAGTTCATAACCATGTGATGAGTGACGCTAGGGTGTGCGTTGTTTATGAACATCTTGACAAGATGGCGCTCAGGGATGGTGCAAGAGATCCTTGTTGTGAGGATCTGCCAGCGTTGCAAATACTCTGTAAGGCTTTCCCCTCCTTTTTGTTTGGTGTTAACAAGGTCCACTACAGATAATTCAGTTTCAACAAGATGGGTATACTAAGCAACAAACACCTAAGAAAGTTCTGCAAAAGTTTTAATAGTACCTTGAGGGATACGACAAAACCATTCCAAAGCTGGTCCTGCTAGGCTCTTGGGAAAGAGCCGCATGAGGAACACATCACTATAGGCTACCTCCTAAGAATGCATATAGAATTCCTTAACATGTGTGACTGGATCACTTTTCCCCCTAAATTTTTCAAACTTGGGGATCTTGAAATGTTTAGGAAATGGAGTCAACATGATAGTCTTATCAAAAGGGTATGGGCAATCATTTTCAAATTTGAAAGTCTTGGTGTCTGTCCCATCCTTGAGGGCTTTGAGGGCATTTTTCATTTCTTCCCATTCAGACTTTATAGGTCAAGGAGCGGATGCCCCTAATCCAGGTGCCCCCAGTGGAGTGGATGTTATGGTTTGCTAGAACATGGGTTGTACATACTATTGCATCTGCTGAGGTGGGTGTGGCAGGTAACTATGAGGTTGTTGCCCTATGAGGTAGTTCTGTGCGGGTGCTTGGGCATACTGCTAGTGTGAAAGCTTCGGCTAGAATGGCAATAATGCAGATGATGCTTGTGCCATGCTCTGGGAATATATACCGTGACCAATATATGTGGGTTGTGCTCTTTCTTGAGAGTAGGACTGATTTGGAGTAGGCGCAAGGTAATTAATATGCGGCAAAGGGTTTACCGTAGAGAATTGCAATGGTGGTGGATTTGGGCTATTGCCTAAAGGTGGCATGGAGAAATAGTTGGTGAGGGGTGGGAGTGAATAGCTATGTGATGCAGTGGATGATAGTGTAGAAGGTGTGAACGCGACTGTAGTGCTACGGGGAAGACTAATGATAGGTGCCTATGTCGCAGCAAAATTCCAAGGTCCTAAAGGAAAAGTGGTTGAAGAGCTTTGGCTAGTTCAAAGGGGTTGATAGTAATGTTTGGTGGGATGGAGGATGAGGTATTGGACCCTAATGGTGGTATTTGAGTGGCAAATGGACTAGATGTGATATGGGGTGGAAATGAAAAGGTAGTGCTGCTAGGTGCAAATGGGGGATTCGGTGGAGCGAAAAAATGGGTGGTTGAAATAGATACAAATGGTATACTTGAGGTTGGTTGAGATGTAGTATGCACTAATGGTTGAGTGAGAGTGGGATGAGTGTTCTTTGGAATGGGAATCGGCACCTGGGTCGAGGGGATATTTGGGTCTGCTGGTTCTACCTGAGGTGGTTGTCATCCAAACAATGGGTGATTAGAATCTGTTATGTTGATAGGTGGTGGACATCCAAACTCTAAGACACCAACATTATCTCATAAGAAATTTTCCATGATGGTTTCCTTGTTGCGATCTATAATGGCATTGACGATAGTAGCATGACCAGGTTGGTTCATGAAAGCCTCAATATCTATGGATGATCCTGGTTCTTCTGGGATTTGTGGTGGTGGGTCTGATGGTGTCATGGATACCATGGAGTATGGCTGAGCTCAAGATGTGTTACCACTATGACTAGGATCCATGTCTTTTTTTCGTGTGTGCCTACCAAAACATGTGATGGGTGGCATGAAAGGATGCTTCTCCTAAATGCAGCAAGGGATGATACTAAGGGTATCCAAATGATATGATGCTAAGTGCAAGAAGCTTTTGTGTTCTTAAAATATGAATGCGAGAAATGTGGTGGTGATGCAAAAGGTGTGACCCTAACCTTTGGCTCAAGGTGATGTGGGACACCAAAAGCAACCTATTCCTAGCAAAGTGTTGTGTTTCGAGGATGCTCAAGATGATGAGAGATGTGATGCAAAAATGTTTCTAAATGAGTGAAAAAAAAATGCTAAGATTTTAACAATGCAGGTGGAGGATTCTTCCTCAACAACCTAAGATGAGAGGAGATGGTCTGACTTCAAATGCTTAGATGGGCTAATGCAATTTCTAGATGAGAGACTAAACCTACAAGTGTGCAAGTGTGTGTGGAAAAAGGAAGGACCTAATCAGAATGAGTAATAGTAGAGTTGTCAATAAGGCTCGTATTAACACCACGTCAAAGGGTTAGATTTTGGATTTTGTAGTCCCATTCTGTTTGCAATGCTACTTCAGCTCCGTCTTTCTCAATTTGATCTTATTTGGCAATCCTAGGGTTGGGGGTATGCTTCTTATGCTTTGCTTCGATTTCCTTGTAGGTTGGTATTTGAGGAAGCTTAGCCTTCTTAAACTTAGTCTTGGGATGGCTTGACATGAGAAATTTCTGAGGATTAAAAATCACAATCGTGGGGTTCTTTGGAGGCAGTGACTACGCTAAGTATGCCCTATGCTAGGATTGACCACACTTGGCAAAAATTCATTCAACAAATAAAAGATCAACCAATAAATAAGAACAACCAAATAGAAGTTTTGATCCCCAGAATGTGATACTTGTGCCAAGGAGTGTGTATGTTTTACAGATGTTTCGATCAGTCACTTCAAACACATTAACATCCTAGATGGTTGTCTACAAGGCTGACAATTGGTTTAGCTAGGGAGTCCTCGATATACCCAAGGTACATGAGGCCCAAATCCGTAGATGAAACCAAAAAGATGTCACACAGCTAGAGGAGCGGTAACCCACTTCTCCTCTTTCACTTCTCAAGGGTATAAAGTTCCTTGAGGCTTAGCCCGAGTGACAAAATCTTGATCTCAAGAGAGGTGTCTTTGGATTCACCTCTCGATCTTTATACTCCACCAGAATGCTGGAGTTGAGGTCGTCCCAAGGGGTGATGAAATCCTCAAGCAGGCCTCCTAAAATTTAAATAAGATTTTGGATCCTAATCTTATGCACACAAGATGGCGTTGAAAGATGACAAGGGGAGAGAAGACTTGGATGATCTTGGGCTAAAAGATAGAGTTCTTTTCCAACTGATGCTTAAGTTTTCTGATCTAGACCTTGCAAGCACTCATGTTTAAGATACAATGTTTATTCCAATTTTGAAGCGTCAACAAAAGAAAATGCGATCAAAGAATGAAAGCAAAAAGAAGAGTTAGGGTCAACATAAGTAAACTCGCACACCTGGAGGCCCTCCACGTCAAGTATCGATTAATTTTCTTTAAGGCATTCAAGTTTGAGTGTGAGTTTGTTTTAAGCCCAAAAAAAAGATGTGTAAAATACGATTGTCAAGCGCGCGCCCGAAGGCCCTCCACGTCAATTGATTTTTGTTCAATTTTAAAATCGAAACTTGAAGTGTGATCGATCTAATCTAGATTTGTGGACATTCAGAAAATCTTATAAGTTAAGATAAATCCTCAAAAAATCTAATTAAGTAGAATCAGATTGGAACACTTAACAACTTTTTCAAGTGGACCCATCCCCATATATGGCGTTGATATTGCAACCAATGGTTAGAAAAATGGTGAGTCCAAATGAAAACCACTTAATTTGATTTTTGTTGATTTATGCTAACTTAATGAATTTCTTAAGTGTTCAAAAATTAACTTTTCCTAAATTTGCTTGCAAAAGATAGATTAGTTTGTAAGTTTTAGAGCACCAAAGAGAAGTGTTTGATTTGTGGGGGTTTTTAGGCATACAAGTTCATTTTTCCAATTTACAAATACAAGTGACAATGACTTTACCACGATCAACAAAAACAGACAGCGTTCCCACAGAGAAAATGCAGGAAAACGCGTTCCCATGAGTGTAGCGTTCCCGCAAGCGGTTTCGCGATCCCACTAGGAATTTCTTTCGCAGGGATGCATTCTCGCAGGCCTACCAAGGCGCGGGAATGCCAGAAAAATTGGTAAAAATAAAAATAAAAACCAGGGAGCTCATTTTGAATAGAGCAATCTCGCTGGTTTATGATTTTACAATGTTCCCGCAACGTGGGACTGACAGTCCCGCGAAAGATTAAGTTAATACAATTTTTTTACAGCAATAACATTAAAAACGTGTTCCCGCAAGCGAGAATGAAGATTCTGCCTTTCCTGAGTGCGTTCTGGCTAGAGGATTTGTCAGCGGGGATGCAGAGAAAGTTTTTTTAAGTCACGTGGCAACTGTCTGGTGATAAACTGCGAACTCGCAGTCGCAGGTTCACGTTCCCGCTAGCTAATGGCCTCGTTTCTGCGTCGCAGGATCACGTTCATGGGGTCGCGGGTTCGCAGAAAAATGTTGATTTTTGAGGTCTCAAAAATGGAAAGCGATGAGATGGCCGGGAATGCAATTTCCAAAAGGTGACCTACGTACCTGCAATAAGATCAGCAAACCTAACACAAAAACCTTTAAGCAAACAAGGTTAAATTGGTTAGTAAAAAAAAAAGGTTAAAACAAGGTTAGATTGACCCAAATGCGAGGTCCCACCGGGCGTGCCAAAATGTAGAACAAGATTTAGTGTACAAAGAACATTAGAAATAAGGAAAACATTCACAAACATAAAACTATATTCCCATATAAAATTAGACAAAAGAAGGTGTAAGAGAGTGCAAACTAAGAGCAAGATCACTCCAAAAGCCTCCTTGATGTTGTAGATGCGTCCTTTGATGTATATGTATGCTCAATAATATTGCTCAAAATTCAAATGGATGGATGGGGTGAGTGAAACAAGGTTTCAACAATGGAGTCATGGAGTGATTTTGCCATTATAATGGTATTTTGGTAGTTTATGAGCTCTCAAAATAGCATTATAACTTTGCATGGAAGGTGGATGATTTTAGTGAAGGAGGAGGGTTCAATTTATAGGCCAAGGGCTTGAGGGATGGAGGGCTAAGATGCAAGGATAGCAAGATGGTGAGAGAGGGCTAGGATGCACCTAAAGGGGAGCACATGGATTGTGCTTGTTTAGCACCGATAGGGAGGCGACACTTGTCACAAGGAGGATGAGTGTGAGAGGATAGGATAAGGGTTGGTAAAAGGCTTGATGAGGGTGTTTGAGGATGTAAGAGTTATGAGTGAGGATGTAAGAGCCATTTATGGCTTTGTAAGAGCATTGAAGGCTTATGGTTGGGATATTTTGGAGGGAGTTGAGATTGTTGACTTTGCTTGGTTTAAGAAAATCTTAAGCTCACTTAGGGAATGTGACAAGGTTAGGGGGGGGATTAGGCTTGGTTTAGGATTAGATTAAGGATGTTAGAGATGTGCAAGTGGATGGCATTCATGAGAGTGGGTGAGTTAGTGGCTAAGCTAGGTTAGTATGGGTGGATGGGGTGGATTAGGCTAAATGGAGGATTTAGGATAAGTTAGGGGCTATTACATTTGAGGGCTTTATTTATCAAATAGATTTATTTAATAAATGAGGTTTTTGGATTTAGATAGGAGAATAGGATTAATTGACAAATAGTGGTTTATTTGTTTTATCAATTAAGACTATAGATGATTAATTAAATTAATCAACTAGGGGATGGCAAAGGATTAATTAAATAGAAATTTAATTAATGATGCCTTTAGAGATAGCTAAATAGGATTACCAAAGCGGTGTAATCAAATTTAGGTGTCTACAGTTGGATTGCATGGATTATCGAGGAGTATTGTATCTAACCAAGATAGTAAATTTGTTGGTTATTTCTAGAAGACTTTGTGGAAGAAGATGGATACCAAGTTGAAGTTTTGTTCTATATTTCATCCACTGACTAATGGACAAACAGAGGTTTTGAACAAAAGATTGAGTAATTTTTTTAGATGCTTAGTTGGGGATAAATTGAGAGGTGGGGATGGGGTTGGCATAAGAAGAGTTTACAGGAGTATTGGAAAGACACCTTTTGATATTTTTTCTAGAATACAACTTAGAGGTATATCTAATTTGAGCGATGTTGTTTGAGAAAAGAAAATACGGGCTAAAGGTGATGAATTTTTTGAATTCATGAAGTCTTTGCATAAGGAAGTGAAACATAAGTTGGAACAGAGTAATTAGAAATACAAGGATAATGGTGATAAGTCAAGGAGACATATGAGTTTTGATGTTGATGATGAAGTGATGGTTCATTTGAGGAGAGGTAAATTTTGTGTTGTGACATACAATAAGTTGAAGATGAAGAAATTTGGTCCTTGCAGAATCTTGAGGAAGTTTGATAGTGGTAATGCTTATGAAGTTGAGTTACCTAGTGACATGGATGTATCTCCTATATTTATTGTTGCTTATTTGTACAAGTATCATGAATCTGATGATGAGTTTATAGTGTCATGTGATTATCATAAGAAGCAGAATGGTGAGATAGAACATGTATTGAATCATAGAGTTGGTATGAGTATGAGAGGAAAGGATTATTTTGAGTATTTGGTAAAGTGGAAGGACAGGCCACTTGAAGATGTTGCATGGATTTCTCAATTGGAGCTCGATTTAGCTCGGGTTGTAACACATTCATGATTCTGGAGAATCATTTCTTTTCAACCCCAGTTGTCTAATGCAGGAGCATCTTGGGTTGCTTTGCTATCCTACTTGGTAGATGTGTGCTTGGTTATACTTACATGAACCTGTTCAATGACTTTGTTGTTGATTGGCTTGGTAGAGTTGTTTATATCATTCATTTTTCGAGTGGCTTGGGTTCTTCTTTTTTTGAGTGTTTCTGTTTTGTATTCACCGAGTGTCTCGGTGACCTTTTTTGTTGTTGTTCGATGATGTCTCTCACCAAGTTGTTTGTTTGGTTCTCATTTGTGAGTCAACTCATGTACTTAATTCATGATTGTTATTAATATATTGGATCGATCATTGGGATTCATGTAGACCATTATTTGGTTGGCCTTCTCCCTATGGTGATCTAGAATCTTTTGTAAGCAAATTTGGCAAGTATATAGAAGGTCTTGGTCTAGGTTTGGTAGTTAGTGAGAGGGAGTAACGAATCAATCATTTTTAGGAGGAGTTAGGATCTGAAAAGGGGGAACATTGATCATGCATGTTGAAAGACATTTGATGTAAGACTAAATCTTTGTATTGGTCGTAACCTAGAAGGTATCACAGTCGAGCATGTATAATGAAAATTTGATGAATCAATAAAAGATTGATGGTCCTCTCTCTTTTCTAGCATTGTCTCCTTTTGAATTGCATATATTGTTTTAAATCTGCAAGGTTGTTTGATTGCTAGGTGTGACTATGGCCCTAGTCATCATCCCTTCTTGCGTCAGTATGTACCAATTATTTTGATGTGGTGTCATTGTCTCTTCATGGTTGCCAGTGATTCATAATGGTTTTGTTAATTTAGCCAATAAGTTGTTTGTGGGAACTTTGTTCCAGTAAAATTAATTTTTAGACCGAAAAATTGTCAACCCTTGTCAGATTTAATTTTCTGACCAATTGTTATGTCAATCCTCTTTTAACTATGGTTTTTCCTATTTTTTAATCTTAGTTTATGACTTTTTCTAAAACAAAATCTTATTTCTTTAGCTCTAGTAGTTGTTATGGATTTCTTTAAAATTATCAAAAGAAGTAAAAAACTATACACTTATTGTGAAAATAATATCATAATATTTTTAATTTCTTTTTGAATTTACTATGGTTTTTCTTTTCTTTTTTAGCTTTTATTAATGGTTACCAATTGCTTTAAACTTATGAAAAGTGTTTCTTCGTAGAAATTATTTATTATTAATCTAAAATACATTTACATATGATAGACAACTTTGTGATATTTTTTCATTATTACTCATTTTTAAGATAATTGTATTACCAATTATTCTAATTGTACAAAATAATATACTCTCGGCTCTTTGTTGCAGACACATAAACGTGGAACTACAAGTATATACTTTATGTGTTTTGTTATTCCCTTCAAAATATCTAATGCTTGGATATGGAAGTGTTGATTTTTCTTAGCTTGTTTTAATGTTATCTTGATTCTTTCAAAAGGTTCTCTCTTTGCAATATAGCATTTTGTATATGATTTATGGTATCATCATCAAAATTTTATGGGTGTTTCATTTGCCTCTATGATTTCAACTATTGATATTTCTGGGTGAAGGATATGAAACAACAAAAAATTCAACTCTGCATAGCTTCAATAAGGTTGAATACAATTAGTGATTCATTCTAAAGATATTCATGGTATGTCTTATATGAATTATGGTCAAGGGTTCTCATAAATCTACAATTTATGCAAAAGCTTATGGAAATGAATATGATCAAATGGGTAATGCTCTAGTATCCATTACCAACAACTACATATTTCATCTTCTTTGTTGTTGTCTTTGAAATTTTATTCTTGCTTGTGTTTAGGACTGTCTTTAATAGGTATGTTCTCCAGTTTAACCCCTTTATGGAGATTCGTTTGGTTGTTGCAACAACCCAAAATTTTGGTATTGTCATCAATGGTTGGAAGGATGTGTTAGAACTTATACCCAATCAAATCATTGATTATTTTTCTTTTGACACGACAGATGGGTTGTACAATTATACATGGTCTGAGTCCAATGAAAATCTAGTTATTTTGGCCAATGGTGATGGTAGTGTCAATTTTTGGGATGATACGATTAGGCTATGGAAAAATATTGATAGACCCCAGTCTATGTGTGTTTAGAAAATGTACTTATTGTGCCTATGTAGTAGTTTGGAACCTAAGACATGTTGATTTTTTTGCTTCTGTTTTAGGAGATTACAGTACTACAAGGATTTGGGATGTGATAGAACCCAATCCTAATTTCAGCTCATGAGATTCTCTCTTTGGAATAAATATAATGATTTTATGTTGGTGACTAGGTCTGTTGATAAAAACAAAAGGTATGGGATGTTAGGACATAGATGACTCCAATTACTATTTTCCAAGGACACGCATACAATCTAGAGGGTCCATTTTGTGCCTCATCAGGAGAATCTAATTTCATATTTCATCTCTCATTTTGTGTATGTGGGATTATAAAGCGTCAAGAGATGCTCTTCTAGATCGCTATGACCATCATTATGTGTTTGTTCCAGGAATGGACATGAGTGTTCTTGTGGAAGATATGCTATCATGAAGTCGATGGGATGAAACTATTTATGTCTGGGAGTATGGAATGGATTCTTGAGCTTTGTAAAAATATTTCTTGAGTCTGTGTGTTTCAGATATAAGGTAGTGGTTTCCTTTTGTACATCTCTTTACAAAGAGCTAAGTATTCTATGGCTATGATTTTTTTTTATATAACAGGTGTTTAAGGTGGAAATGGAAGCACTCAATAAGGTGTATGTCAAATAAGACTTCCACTTCTTAAACATTTAAATACTAGAGAAAGAGGAGCTTCCAAATATAACTCTCAATACAAATCAAGTTAGTTTAGCACAACCCAAATGGAATAAGGGATGCCAATACTAAACCCAAAATATATTAAGGAAATGTGCAAACAAGTCATCTTTCATGCAATGTAAATTTGATTTAAAATATGCAAATATGAATGTAAATTGAACCAATTGATTTAGTGACAAGTGTAGGATAGATCTAGGAGCTAAATATATGTAATTGACCCAATTAAAATATGGAAATAGGTCTATTCTCAAAGATTAAATAAATGATAAAGTACTTATCTCAAAATGTGAAAGGGAGTATACGTATTTGTTCAAAAATTTGTGGATCTAAAACTATGACTGAATTTCTCACTATGAATCTACGATCACAATTAAAAACCCAAAAAAATTTGTTTTCCTCAAACCTCTTGGAACATGTTGGCTTGGTGCTAAAGTGTTTGGACACTTTATAGGAAGATAGACATGTTCTCAAGAAACTATAGCAAAATTGGCCCGACTTATTTGGAAATGTCTTGACAAGAAATTTTTGGATCTATGATTGCAATTTCAATATCTTGCTCCTACAGTACACATTAAAACTTGGTTTTGTTTTGGTTTTATGAGGGTTTGTCTTGGCCAATCCCTATATTGAGGATTCAACCTTAAAATTGATATGTAAAAATATTGATAAAGGAAATGCTAGCATGTACTAGTATTAAATATATAAATGAGAAATACAATTACCTTTGTAGATGCAATTAAATATGACATATGATCAAGTATGCAAATGTAACAGTCTTTACTCAACAAAACTAAAAGGAAACCATAGAATTCAAAACCTCATGTATATGAATGTATTTTATGTCCCTTGGTGAAGAATGGAACAACATGAATGATTTAGTGTGATAGATCTACTCCTTAGAATTCAAACTCCACTACCACCTTGAAGGAAGAATCTTGATGCAAGAAGGAAATGCTTGATCTTGGTGAATATCTTGAAGTGTTTTCTTGAAGTCTCATTTACATGCATATGATTTCTCCTAGTTTCTTGTAGAATATTGATGGATAAGAATGAAATTCCCAAACCTCCTTATATACAATTTTTTGGGATTGAAACAAAGTAGATTGACCCAAGTGCTTGATTAAATTGTTTAAAGAACTAAGAAACCTTGGACACCTAGGGGCCCAAAACTTAAAACCCTTAGGAAAGAGGTAAAATTGTGACATCCTCTTCTAGAATAGGTAAAAATAGTTTCACCTATCCCCAAGGAGGTCAAAAAATAGAGGTCTATGAGGTCTCAGAGAAAGTGTAAAAATATCCATGAAGTAATGAACCCACTGGAAGATATGACCAAAAAGGTGATAACACAACACCTAAAGGGCCATGTTGGGAAATGAGAGATGACCTATAAATATGAGGAAGATTGTAAAAATAAGGAGACCAAACCCACACTAAGGAGGGCTAAAAGGTCTCAAAATGAAATGGTTCCATTTTAAGATTGTACATTTAGCCCCCACTTTAGAAGGAGTATGAGGCAAGTCATTCTCTCGGTAAAGGAAGAAGACGAGGGAGTTAAAATGTCACAAAAGGATAGAGCATCACCAAGATCAAATACATAAGGCCCCAAACCTAGTATTCTAACTCAATTCTCATGTATAAAAGCACAAAAACAAAGAAAAACAAAACAAAACAAAAAAAAATCAAAACATTCATAAAAGGGGTTAGTACTAAAACCCAAATCAACTAGTGAAAAATACCTTAGCTAAGGAATTTTTGTACTCACTAATATTATATTTGGAAGGTTGTTACAAAGCATAAGATATCACATAGGAAAGGTAAGATCACCACAAAGAATTATATCCCCTATGATTCTAGAGACTATTAACCTGAAAGCATGAGAGGGAGAGAGAGAGATTGTCTTTCCCTATAAGGTTTGTGTGCATAAAATAAAGATACAATATCGGGATCAAATGTTCTAGTAGGTTTGTGTGCTCAGTAGTCAATCTTGTGTTCCAATCGATGACTTTTGCATGCATGTGTCCACCTATGGATCAATTCCTTATTATCACCATGAAATGTGAATATATTTGTGTTATTTTTTGATGGAAAAGGGTCTATTATCCATAGAGAAAGAATATGTGTGTGTTTCCCTAGGATGAAAAAAATCGTTGATACCCATTAGAGAGTGGCGTGTAAAAATAAAATGCAAATGTATTTTCTTGGGATGGATAAGTGTCACTGATACCCGTTAGGGAGTGGCATGTTATAATGTAAATGTAAAATTGCATAAAAATCAATTATAGTACAAGGAGGGCATATGTATGCCACTCTTATGATGACTATGTAGCCATAGACATCATAAGGAAGACAATCAAGGATAACTACTTCTAGCAACAAGGATATATCCTCTAACAATAATGTACATCACAAACTTAGTGAAGAGTGTTGACTCTTGAAAGCTAATAAAATGGATAAATTAAGAAAGGATAGGTCACTTATGAAAAGAGACCTTTGAAAGGAAGAGATCTTGTTAGCAAGTCATCTATCTTCAAGAGGAATGTCTAAACAAAGATAAAAACTTCAAGACAAAAAAGGGGAAGAAGAACAAGAACACACCTATTCATCTCCATGTGTCTAAGTGCAATAGGGATCCTTGGACGAATGATGAAAAACTTTGAGCCGCAAGGCAAGGATAAATTATTGTGATAAACATAGTTATTCCAATGAAGAAGAGGTGATGATGAAAGTCATGCACCTATTGTATGTAAGAGAGGGTCATGATCAGGATACAATTCTTTATAGGAAAACAATGTCACGTGATAAATAAATGCCATTGTACGAAGGAAACTCGATCCTTAGACAAAGAATGAATGTAAAACAACCTTTCCCCTAAAGCGTGGGGCAAGAAATAGAAGTCTATTGTGGATTATATAACAAAATCTTGTGAAGATATACAAATGAACTATAAGCATTAACCATAAGCTAGCCATGCACAAAAAAAACCACCCTATATCAAACAAGATGTATCATAGAATAATGAAACGCCATAGAGAAAATAAGGAATTAAATGTCATAGGATATGAAATTCCAAATATGATATGCTAGAAAAGATATTACATATGAAGTAAACTATAGATTATTGATAAATATAAAATATTAAAATCTAAGGCATTGAAAGATATTGTTAGCAACAATCACATCGTGCTTGAAACAAAGTATACCCATAAATAAGAATGTATCATTAATAATGCATGCCTATAGAAAAAAAAGATTTAAAAAATATATAATGTTATATGCCTACAACAAAGAGATAAAAAATCCTTACAAGAGAAAAAGGGAGCATAAAATAATTCTCCTACAATAGATCCCTTATAACATGTATGATACAAAGATAAAGTTGCAGATAGAAATGTAACACAATCAAATCAATGTAAATATATTTGTAAAGAATACACATTGAGAAGGAAGAGAGAGGGGTATTAAGTGCCCTAAAACATCTCTCGTAGATACCAAATATAAGCTTTTGAGAAAAGGATATTAAAGTATAGAGAAACATGCATTAAGAAGCTGAAATAGATACCAATAAAATACGAATTGTGCCCCACAATTAAGAGGAACAAGGAGAAGGGCCTATTATGCCACTCTTAAACATATTATGGAGAGTATCATAAGGTGGCCGCAATAGAGAGTGGAAATGCTAAGTAATTTTATGAAGAAGGAATAATATATCTTGTGTATAAGAAATTTTTCCATTTTTGATTTTATCATTAACATATAAAATGAATTCAAAATACTCACAAATTAAATTTTCGTTTTTGTAGAAAAAAGGACAAAAAAATAGCAATAACATTCTTTTGATTCGGTTGATATCGTAGCTTAGGCATTGTCAAAAGGTAGTGGTAGACTCTTAATTCTAAGGCTTGTTGAATGTCAATAGGAGAGATGAGGATGGAGTTGGAAGAAGAAGATGAATAGGTTGTGGCAAAGGAAACGGATGGGGAATATTGGAAGGGGAAACATAACTGAGGCCTTGTGGATTTTGTCATTGAGGAATGTGAATGGGAAGCTTAATACCATGTTCATTGATACCAAGACCTAAAATCTTATATCCTTATCTAGTGATAGTATTATAGACCATGGTATAAGCAGTGTGAAGGGGATATGGAGAGAAACATTTTTCATGAGGGTGAAGGGTATATTTAGTGTAAGGAGGAATAGAATGATTAATTATATGTATAGGAGTTTTAGGGGTAGGTGTTGGAGATGGTGAAGGAGATGGGTCATCTAAGAAAATTTAAATGTCAAATTTATGGATCATACTTTTAATGTAATGCAAAGTAGGAGGGGTATTAGTAGATTGATCATGGATAGGAGTGGGGTTTGAATTAAGAGCATGAGTAACAAAATCTCTAATACCATTTGAAAGATGAATGAAATTTCATGTAAAAGTAAAATGAGGGTCTTGAAATATGCCTTATTGGGATACCTTGTATTAGTTAACCTTGTAATACCATATGCAAGAAAATTATGTAAAGATATGAACACTATGAAATGAAAGAAACTTGCATAAACATCATAGGTATGATAAAGATTTTCAAGAACAAAATTAACCATAAAATTATTACACACCATAGTACCTTAGAGAATTTCATTTTATTTTTTAATGTTTAACTTCGCAAGATAGTCAAATCTAATTCTACAAATAACACAAAGGGGAGAATGCTCAAAGAAGCAATCTAACGCCACAAATAAAGGGACACAAAAAGGTAAAAACCTAATGTAGAAAAAGGGATATCAAGGGATCTAACCCCAAGTCAAAAAGAAGAGACTCATTGGGTTCACCAAAATATTTAGGGGGGAAATGGAAGAAATCAATAAGGTGTATATCAAATAAGACTTCCACTCCTAAGCATTCAAATGTAAGATAAAGAGGGGCTTCCAAATATAACTCTTAATAAAACCCAAGTTAGATTAGCGTTACTCAAATGGATGATGAGATGTCAAGACTAAACCCAAATTATATTAAGAAAGCATGTAATAAAGTCTTCTTTCATGTAATGTAAATTGATTTAATATATGCAAATGTCAATGTAAATTGAACCAATTGATTTAGTTACAAGTGTAACATAGATCTAAGTGCTAAATATATGTAATCAACCCAACTAAAATATGAAAATAGGTCTATGATAAAAGATGAAATAAACGATAAAGTACTTACCTCAAAATGTGCAAGGTAATGTGCCTTTTTGCTCCAAAAATTGTGGATCTAAAATTGTGACAAATTTTTTTACTGTGAATATGCAATCATGACATAAAACCCAAAAAATCCTATATTCTCAAACCTCCAGGCACATATCAACTTGGTGGTAAAGTTTCCATACACTTTATGAGAAGATGGACATGTTCCCAGGATACTATAGATAAATCAACCCAACTTCTTCAAAAATGTCTCTGTGAGTAGTTTTCATATTTGTGGTTGCAACTTCAATATACTACTCCTATAAACAAAAAAACCTGGTTTTTTTTAAGTTTGATGAGGGATTTCCTTTATCAAGCCCTAGATTGAGGAATCAAGCTTGAAATTTAGATGTAAAAATACTGACAAAGGAAATGTTGGGATATAGTAGCATTGAATAGATCAATGAGAAATACAATTACCTTTGTAAATGCAATTGAATTTGATATGTGATCAAGCATGCAAATGTAATATCCTTGATTCAAAGAAACCAAAAGGAAACCATATAATTCAAAACCTCATATATGGGAATGTATTTGATTTGCCTTGATAAAGAATGGAAGAATGTGAATGATTTGATGTGATAGATCTCCTCATTAGAAGGCAAGCTTCACTACCAACTTGAAGGAAGAAGATTGATGAAAGAACGAAATGCTTGATCATGATGAATGCCTTTATGCATATTCTCTTAGTTTCTTGTAGAATGATGATGGATGAAAATGAAATGCATAACTCTCCTTATATACTAGCTTTCAGAGTTGAAAACAAAGCAAGTCCCAGGAGCAAGATTAAACAATTTAGAGACTCGAGATCCTTCGGTCCCTAGAATTTAAAACCCTCAAGAAGAGGTCAACCTAGGTCACCCTCTTCCATAATAGATCAACCTGAGTTGACCTATTCTTGATGAGGTCCAAAAATAGAGGTGCTTGAGGTCTCAAAGAAAGTGCATAAATATATGCGAAATAATAAACCCATAAGAAGATATGGCTTAAAAAGTGTTAAAGCAACACCTAAAGGTCCATGTCAAGAAATGAGATATGGCCTAGAAATATTAGGAATATTGGAAGAAGAAAGAGAGACAAAACCACACGAAGAAAGAGAGATCAAAACCACACTAAGGAGGGATAGAAGGTTGTTGAATGAAGTGCTTCCATTTTAAAATCGTACAACTAGAAATAGTGTATGATTTTAGTATTGATCTCTATGATAGGTGACTTTATGAGTTGTTATATACATTCATCTCTTGGTTGCAAGATGGATTAGAAAGCAATAGGATAATGAGAGGTTATATGCAAAGTAATGCAGACTATATGGAGACACTTCATATAGTCTTGGATTGAATTGATAGTGCATATATTCATTAAAAGTAAAAATATCACATACATAAAATGATATTTAGAGGGAGACTATTTGGATTCATAGGGAGGTTGTGTCTAATTCATTTATTGCTAATGTGGAAGTGTAACTGCTAAATCTCCCTATTTGGTTAAATTGAATCAAGTATCTTATTGTTGCACTAGGATAAAAGTTGTTCATATTGAGAGGGGGTCTTTGTAGAGAGAATTTCAATCATTTTAATCCCTTGTTAATGAGTTCTTCTCAACAAGAGAAGTTTGAGGTAAAATTCCTTGTTCCACCCTCTGCAAGTAGGTATGGTGGATACACCCATTGCAAGTAGGTATGGTGGAAATGCATTCTTCTCTAGGAGAAGTCTAAGGTGAAAGCCACCATTCCACCCTTTATGAGTAGGTATGGTGGACCATCCTCTACGAGTAGGCATGGTGGAAATGCATTCTTCTTTGTGAGAAGTTTGAGGTGAAGTCCCTCATTCCACCCTTTACAAGCAAGTATGATGAACCACTCTCTGCAAGTAGGCATGGTGGAAGTCATGTTTGTGACTCCATGAACTTCATGTGCTTGTGAAGTAACTATAGTGAATTATGGTATGTTGAGATGTGTATTGTTTTTTTAATTTTATGATAATGTGTCATTGACATCTTTTTTTATAGCTCTATGTGTCTGTCATACTAAAGATCTCTGTCTGACTAAGAGGGAGTGGTGAGGATTGTAGTTGGGATAGAGATGTTTATCTCTACTAGAAATGATACCTTTGTATTGTGTCAATAGTTGGAGAAGATATTTATGAAAATATTTTAGATAATATTATATGAAAAGACATGTGTCATGTGAAGAATCATGCATTTGGAAATATGAAGAGTCCGGTATTTGGAAATTGAAGAGACCTTTGGTTGTGATGTGAAGGGTCATTCAATTTTATATATATATTTATATATATTTATATATATTTATATATATATATATTACATGATTTCCTTATGTAAAAGGGTAATCACTATACTTGAACATTTATTATCAATAAAAGAGATTTTTTTTTGGTGTGGTTGGATTTTTCCCTTCAAGTGAAAGGGCTTTCCAATTTGTGTTTTTTTTCCTTCTTTTGCCTTATTATTTTTAATCATTGCCTCTAGACTAGATATTTACATCATTATTGCAAAAGATGAAGCAAATCAAAAATATATTTTGAATGACAAACCTAACTATCGAATAAAAGTGACTACCAAAAATCTAAAGAAATGTTTTATCGATAGGAAGGTTCCTCTGATGGGAAAGATGGAAGGATGAATGAGACCTATTTTTATGAAATGCTATCTAGAAAATCCTCTTTTAGAATAAGTTAAATAGATTACCATCGATGGGATCAAACCTGGAATTTGATGTTCACCCTTGCCGGTCATATGAATTTTTTATGACCGTTTGACCATTTAGTTACTCATCTTACATTCCGAAGGAAAATATTGATTGTCAATTTTTTTAATTTATGAAAAAATTAATATTTTTTTTTTAAAAAATTATCAATATGCTTTGTACTATATATTAAAAATATAAAAAATCAAGTCTTAATAAAGAGTTGCAAATGATCTAATTACTATTTTTTGAATCAAACATGTGATTTTTTTAAAAGCCACTCAAAATAAAACAAGATTTCTAAGAATCTAATTTATAAGTTTATTATATTCATTTAAAATTGTGATATAAAACATAAAATGATATAAACAAGTGGTATCAAAGATCAAGATCTCTTCTTGATTATTTCTTCTTCCCTATCTATATGCTTCATTGAATTTTTATCATTTATTTCAAATCGATTTAAATTACATTCATTAATGCATCTAGTGTATCCAAACCTATCTTTGACTTGTTGACATCTTTGATAATAATTTGTTTTAAAATCATACTTCACAATCAACATTATTTGTTAGAATAGTAAGAAAAACCTTCCATAACCTCATCATATGAGGATGACTTCTATGTCATTATTTTGTATTATAAAATACTGTGCATGCATCTTCAATTTTTGACTCCTTCAATCTCTACAATAGTTGTTTGTGTTATTCCATTTGAAGATTTTTTTTGAAATACCTACAAAAATCAATATAATAATCATATGTAAAACACTGTTTTATACAATCATTGGAGAAATACATAAAATAATTTATAATGTAATTATATTATGAAGAAGTTACCATAAGTCTATTTCTACGATTCACTATGTTCTGGAAAAAAAAAAGATTGAAGCTACTGTAGAAGTGAGATGCAATTGTCTCTTCATAAGAAATGATAGTTCTTGTTGATATAATTTTTTGATATAGATGTAAAGAATATAAAATTAGAAAATTAGTAAAATTAGTAACATGAACAAAAAAAATTAAATTATAGAAGAAAGTTTATAAACTTATAGATTTGATTTTTTAACAAATCTCATTAGGATTTTTTTAATATAAATTAGGAATATATTAAAAAAATCAAATTAATTATGCATATTTCTAAATCAAAACATACACTAAAATTGAAATCATAGAATATTTTAAGAAGATTCTAAATTAATATTAGTATATTAATAAAATAAATATATTGTTATAAATATATTTTATTTAGCACACATATGTCATATATATTATAAAATAATATATTTATATTACTAAATAAAATATTAGATTGCCTATAATATATTTTGATGGTTTATTATAAATTTTAAATGTAAACTTATGGTTTTATAGAAAAATAGTCTGTCAACATGTATGGTCTACTAATTTTCTAGCCTATCATATACGGTTCAAAAGTGGAAAACGGCCAATACAGTCATCAAATTCTAGGTTTGGATGGGGTTAAATTGTTCAAAAAAGGCAAGAAATGTGGTGGGTCCTCCTAAGAGAGATATCAAACAAGATTGAGCTTCTAACGGAGTATAAACATGTGTAATAATAAATTATTTTATCTGAAAAAGTTCTTTTTGAATAATACAGGTATCTAACAAGTTAAAAGTTCCAATGATGGAAAACAGTTATTAGAAAGACAAGGTGAATGATGGTGCCTATTAGCAAAGTATGCACATGATGGAAGTTGTTGGAAATATGAATAAAAGGAAAAATTAAAAGTTGTTGGAAATATGAATAAAATGAAAAATTAATGTAAGCACAGAGATGAATTTAATTCATCGAGAATCAAATTCTCACATGACATGATGTAGAGTATATCAAAAGATAATGTGAAAGCAAAATATTGCTTTGTGAAATGGAGTAATGTAAGGTGAATATATTTTTGTGAGTATATAGAGATTTTAGTGAATGAAAGGGGGAAGTGTTGGAAATATTCATAAAAGTAACATTATCATTTTGAATAATCAAGATGGAACATTAAGTTCTATGAGATATACTATATTTTTTGATTTGGAGGGTAATTAGTTTAACTTCGATGATAAAATTCTATTCAAAAGGGAAAATGCGAATAAAAATTTCTCTAGAGGAATAGTATTTTATCAAAAAAGGAGTTAAACTTTGGAGAAAGTTGAAAAGTATGTTATTTTCTAAACCCTAATAGGAGGGTATTTTCACTCAAGATGAAAGTGAAGATTTATCGGGTTGTCATATATATATAATTTATTTCATGTATTTAAATATAAGATGACTAATGCACTTATTCATAAAGGAAACTCAACATAATATGTTTTGTAATTGCATGAAGAGTTTATCCAGAGGAAGGAAAACTTGTTCCAGAAAGTTGAAATATAAGGATTTATTTTCTGAGCAAGGTTGTACATTAAATTACTCTTCCAAGAAAACCCTAAAAAAGGTAAGGGTTGATTTCTTTTAAATTAATAAAAATATCCAATTAATCTATTTTGTGTAGAATCCTTCTATCAAAGGATTCATAGCAAGGAGCATAGAATGATTTGTGAGATAAAGAAATATTTACAAACGTTAAAGACCAAAGGAACATTGTCAAACAGTTAATTTTGTAATTTTTAGGAATATTAGGTTGTAATTTACTCAAACCAAAGATTGTGTCCTTTGCATTGTAACTTTGAAAAAACTCCTTGAACTTTATAAAAGTGGATAATTAGAATCAAGAAAGGGATGTTAACACATAACACATTCACTACATCATTATAGTATCACAAGATGAACATATCTTCGGGCTTTTATCGATTAATTCACTTCTCTTCTAAAGGACACAAATAAGTGTTTCAATCAATGGGTTCCTTTGTGATTTATATTTCTAAAAGTTACGTTGAGTCTTTTTACACAACATATTATTTGGTTATATTTCAATTTGATCATCAAAATTATATGTGACTTATTCCATATCAATCCTATTATATTAGTCTCTTCACTAATTGGAATATTATTCACTAATTGAGGGCCCATTAAAGATCAATTCAGCTGATAGGGTTATCCTAGTAGTAATCTTCAAAACTGTCTTACAAAGGTTATATGTTACGGATGAGGAAAGCACATCCTTTGTATCGCAACAGAAGGAAAGCATTGGTCACATCATTTAATTTATAAATCATTTCATAATTCTTTCAAGCATTTATAATATCTACAACACAAGTAAGTATTCATTTGTTTAGTCATTACTAATTTGATATTAGAAGCACTCCATATAGTTCATAATTTGATTTTTTTAAGATGTATTGCCAATTAAGAAAATATTTGAAGAGTTCATATTGTTTACTATAAAAAGCGTCCAACCAACTGATAAGGTTGAGGTATAGGCACACTCGCACTGGCTTTGTAGAGCCTGGAGTGCAAGGGAAGAGGATCATAATTGATCATTCATGTCAGTTGTCCAAATCATGTAGAAGGATTGATCATACAGTTTGGCAAGCTCTTAGAATTTTCCACTCTATTGATTTGGGAACCAATTGATTGGTGATGATGTTGGGTATTGCTTTTTTTTGAAAAAAAAATTACCTAAAAGCTCTAGTATTATTTTCTATATAGTAGATAGTTATTTTTTCTCCATATAGGTCACACAATAGATTGTTGACTCTACTAGGGAATGTTTGTAAGAAAATTATTTAGACTCTGTAGTAATAAGAAACACTTTCATTTTGCTTGAACATAGAATCAAGAAGACCACAAAAAAATATTTTCCTTGAAGAGAGGTGGCGACTCTATTCAATAAAACATTTTAGTCAATGACTCTTCTAAGGGTGAAGACTTAGAAGGAGATGAAAATTCTCCTCTCTGAAAGAAATAGCTTTTCTATTTTTGATTATATCAAAAAAAATAGTCATTCCAAAGAAAACCATTTATTCTATATGTCATTAGGTCATCAGATCTAATAAGATTTCAATGCATCCCTAATAAGTTATTCCCTAAATATTCACAACTTAAGCTTCATAAAGAATATGAAAAATCAACACTTGATCATTTGGATGCATTCAAATTCATAGAGGATTGTGAGATTTGTACAGGAGATTACATGATGAAAGTATTTTTCATGACATTAAAGGATTATGCAAGAGAAGCATATGAATTAATACCTACACAGAGCATCTCATTATGGAGGGAATTTGAGAAAAGGTTTCTTGATGTATTTGATGATAAAAGTAAAGAAGAAGAAAACATGTGCTTTGATCAAGAAGAAAATTAGGATTACACCACAAATCTTAAATCTTATATGTCCCCTTTGGATGCATTTTTCAACATAGAAAGACATGAAGGTGAAGCCATGGAATACCTATTATGGAGGGTGTTTGAAACTTACTAAGAAATACTTTTACATATCAAGCATCCACTAGAAAATAAAAATTTTGAGTTAGGAATCTATAATGATCCTCGGCTAAGAGTTTTGCTCAATTATTTGCATGGAGCATTAATGGCACAAAAATAATGAATAAAGGAAAACATTTACAAAAAACTAATAGTTCTTCAAATTTGAATACAAATAAAGTTTGTGTTCAGGCAGAAAAGGCTTATGTGTAGGAAAATTGTGTTGAAATTGATAAAAATAAAAAGAATGGTGATGTAGAAGAAGAAATGTGTGATCAGGTTGAAGAAATTTCTATACTTGATGGCAATTGTATTACAACAAAATCATGATAATAGGTAAAATATTCTCTCCTAATATAAGAAACTTGAGATTTATTAGACATAGAATATGAAAAGCATGTTTAGAAAAATAGTCCACTTTTTTGCTCAATCTACCAGACTAAACAAATTATTGGACAAGTGCACTTTTAGGAAGTATTCGATGAAATGGAAAATAAACCTCAAAAGGATAAAATATTTGACTATGATATTGAAAAAAAAAATGAATATTTTATGTAGTGAAATTCTAGAGCAATGTAAAGACCTATTTCCCAAATGTGAATCATTCTTTAATCCATTTTGGGAAATAGAATTACAAAGGAGATGAAATTGAACTGCATACAATACATGTACAGGAGGAAATTTAGCAAATAAAATTAATGAAGATATTAGTCTTGTTGATGAAGAAGATGATGACTCCCAGGAGGATACATCTAGTAAAGGTGTGCATTGTCATACACCTAATGATCTTTTATATGATGAACCAAATGAAAACTACCAAGGAGGTATCCCTAAGTTCTCTATATTCTTGAATCCATTATTTGAAGAAGTCGAAGAAAGTATGCTTGAAAATAGTTTAAATCTTCCAGATGTAGTATATACAGAAACCACACAGGAAATATTTATTTATTTTCCAAGGCAAAAGTAGATAAATATCATTAGATTTTGGGCTTGAAAGTAAAATATAAATCCAAAAGTGAAATAATGTACAACATAAGAGATTTCAAATATTATTGTAGGGTAAAACTTATGTACAATGCTCAAATTAGTCTCGTGAATTTTTCAAAAGAAAGAAGATGCAATAAAAAGTTGGGATTTCTAAATAAACATAACATGCATAGGAGAAATAAGTGTGAATTTTCTAGTCTATCACAGAGGTTGATCAATTTTTGAACCCAGAGCATGCAATGGGTACTATGAATGTTCTAATGAGGAGATGAAATATAGTAAGGAAAGATATTATTATATTTTTCAAAAGTTTCATGTTGTTACATGATCAAAATCTAGTATTTGATAGAGAAAATGATTGATATTCATTTTCAGGGGCCTTGGGCCACCTAATTACACTTCCACATCAGATTGGATAAGACAATACATTTTACTTCTCCAAAGGTGATTGGAATCTTGCTATACTCGCATGGAGCATACATCCTCAAAGAGAGCCACTATTGGAACCCTAAGTTTTTGAGAAATTTTGAGGTCTAAATTTTATGCCAAGAGGCAAATAAAGATAAATTAAATCATCTATGATTGAACACATGTTTCCATTTCCAACTCCCAGAAATAGGTTTGGATGTACAAGGTATCTAATAGATTTCTAGGTATACATATATTTTACAATATAAAATCATCCAAGTCAGTATTTTTGGAATTAAAGATAAAAATGAAAATGAAGATTTAAAGGGTTATAAAAGATAAGAAATTTATTTCACATTTGCAAATATAAAATGACTAATGCAATTATTCGTAAAGGGAACTCAACATAACATTTTTGGGCATTGCTTGGAGAATTTATTTAAAGGAAGGAGAACTTGTTCTAAAAAATTGAGGTATAAGGATTTATATTCTAAGCAATGCTACACATGATATTACTCTTCCAAGTGAACCCTAACAATAGGTAAGGATTTATTTATTTTAAATTAATAAAGATATTAGATTAATCTATTTTGTGTGTAGGATCTTTTTATCAAAGGATTAGTGGCAAGGAGCAAGAAAAGATTTGTGAGTAAAGAAAGTTTTACAAAAGTTGAAGATAAATGAAAAATTATCTAATATTTTATTATTTGATTTTTAGGGTTTATTAAGTTGTAATTTTTTCAAACCAAAGGTTGTGTCCTTTGGATTGTAGTTGTTTGAAAAAACTCCTTGACCTTTATAAAAAGAAGATAATCAAAAATAACAAAGAGAAATTGGCTATATTCACAACATCATTACAATATCACAAGATGAAAACACCTATGGGATTTTATTGATTAGTTCACTTCTCTTATGTAGGACATAGATAAGTGTTTAAATTAACTAGTTCTTTTGTGATTTATATTTCCAAAAAATACGAGTTACCTAGACTCTTTTTGTACAAAATATTATTTTGTAATTTGTTCCATATCAATCAACTTTTATTGGTCTCTTTAAGTGGGATTTAAATTCAGTAAAACTAATTAGAATATTAATCATTAATTAAGGGCACTAAGAATTGGTCAGTTGAAAGGCTTATCTTAGTGATAATCTCAAAAGTTGTCTCACAAAGGTTATACATTAGGATTAAGGAAAGCACAGACTTTGTAGCCTAATAGAAATAAGGAATCGGTCACATAATTCATTTTATAAATTAATTCATAATTCTTCCAATCATTTGTGATATCTACAACACATTTAAGAATTCATTTGTTTAGTCTAAAGCAATTTGATATTAGAAGCACTTTATACAAATTATAATTTGATTTTCTTAAGACATTATCAAATTTGGAAAATATTTGAAGAATTTATATTATCTATTATAAAAAGCTTCCAACCAACTGATAAGTTTGAGGTATAGGTCCACTCACCTTGGTTCTGTAGAGCCTAAAGTATAGGGGAAAAGCATTGTAATCGATCATTCTTGTCAGTTGGCCCAATCATGTAGAAGGTTTAATCATATAGTTTGGAAGGCTCCTAAAAATTTCCACTATTTATTGGGACCCAACTATTTTGGTGAAGAATTTTAATGGTATGGTTAATATTATAGATATAAAGTATGGTAAATTCATTAACCCAATACTTTTCCTGCATAAACATTAAATATAAGAGAAAAATTGGCTTCCAAACATAACTCTCAATATATCCCAATTTAGGTTATCAAAACCCAAATAGATGAAGGGATATCAATATTAAACCCAAATTATATGAAGGAATTATGCAAGAAAGTCCTCTTTCATGTAATGTAAATTTATTAAAGATACACAATGTAAATATGAAATTGAAGTAATTGATTTAATGAGAAGTGTAAGATAGATCTAGGTGCTAAATATATGCAACCAACCCAATTAAAGTATGGATAATGTCTAAACCAAAAGATGAAATGAATGATAAAATGCTTACCTTGAGATATGCAAGAGAATTTATTAAAAAGTGAAGTCCACACACAATTGGGGGATGAATCGCTTGTGATCAAACACAAAGCACAGAAAAAACATAAAATACTTCCAAAAAATTTTGAAAATCAAATTTCTCAAAAAAAAATCCAAAGCAAAAGAGGCTTGATTTTTTCTTTGAAAAATTGCCAAATTATATATAATCTCATTGACCCACTCCAATAGCATGTTATGGTAAAATTGTAATTGTTGCTTTGAATAGAGGAAACAAAATATCCTTCCTTAGATTTACACAAATGATGGTCCTATTATGAAACAATTATGAACTATAGATAAAAATAAAATTTGTCGTATAAACTAAAGACTAACTGAGATGACCATTAAAGAAATATTATATTATAATATTCTAATCAGAGTAGAAATATTAACATGGATGTTCATATTTATAATAGGAGCTTAATCCTCATTATCAATCCAGGACTCTTCACCAAAGAAAGATTCAAAAGCCCAGATAGCGAAATATTCATTGCTAGCATCTTTTTGCTAAATCAAAAGTTAGTTTATTGCTTTGAGCTCTATTAAACTACTATGGACATGTGAAACATAATTTTCCATAATACAAATTGTTAAGGGTTTCTATATATGTTTCCCTAGGCATATTAATAAATCATTGCATGCACATGAATCTACTTTTTACTCCAAAACTACTAGTGGAAAATCATTAATTATAAGGGTCATAATGTCATCATGTGTATCTTATTTTACTAACAAACACATTTGGTTGTCAAGAACACCAAATAATGACAACAAATATGTGATACTCAACCACCAAATCTTAGTTATTCTCCAAAATAAATTATATTCAATATGTAACAAGAATTTGATTATATCAAATATAATTTGTATTGATTAAATCTTGCAAGATTTATTATATTCGTATTGCAATTACACACTTTATGCATGGGAACTTAAAATAGATGAACCGCTTGTACCTCTTTTTTCAAATGTCCACAACTAGCTAAGTAGACAACATTACATAATTACCTTGAATACATTTGAGATGTGTTGCATAGATAGTGAATGAACTTCAGGGGTGGAATCCTAAAACACACTACATTTTTGTTATATAAAAATTGTTAAAGAGTCCTAATAAGATATCGCATCTTGATTTCAGATTTGGTTTACGGGCATGCACAAATCTGAGGAGCTACCTCCATTATTTCATTATGGTACGTATTGTCACATGAAATTCATCTATAGAGTTTCTAAATTATTTCTACGTAGTTCCAGTTTTTTATCTATAGATTATTAGAGTGTGGCATCATTATCTTTCTTGCACAAGAAGGTGCATATGTATTTTTTTGTAGGCATCATCATCATTTTTTGAATGGGAAGCATTCTTACATTTTTTTTGGTTGTATTTCTTCCTATAGAGACAAATTGTTTGTAAAAATTGGATCATGTTTTAAAACGCTAACCATTGTTGCAACAAATTATTCATTATTGGGTCACTTAATCTCTCTATATTTCCCTCTTATCGAAGTCAGTTGATTGTATCCTTGTTATGGATGCAATGCTTGGGGGGTGTTGATATTGAGACCTCCATACATAACTTATTCTATCACTTATACATGATTTGTGTATCTTTCTTTTGGAGAGGAGATTTATCTTATAGGATTTTCTCCATTTCTCTATTTGTGATAGAGTAGTTGTGCACGGGTACTTAACATAGCTTAGTTGTCATGACCTATTTCATCTTTCTTATTGTGTCTTCATTTTGTTATCTTTCAACATTTGTGTAATGATATTGCTTTTTAATTTACACTTAAGGGGGGTGTTAGATTGGATACAATGTTCAAATGAGGCTTTGTATCTTGATTCAAGGACATCCTTCACATGTTAAGTTTACTTGGAAATACATACTAGTTCATTAGTTGTCAGAAAGTAGATGTCCTAGTGATTTTGTGTAACTTGTTATTTGATATTGTTCCTAGATGTCATTATATAAAAGTTAGCTTATAATGGGGTCATGTCTCACTAATTACTTTTAGTCTCTCAAGTCATTTAATATTTATTTCGACTTTTATTATTTTGCATTGAGCATTTAATGTCTGTATCAAGGGTAGTTGTTGTACAATTATCTTTATAAGCATTTCGTTGTATATTATCTCATATCTTATTTTCATACCAAATAATCATTTCTCAATATTCATGCAAATTCATGTTACAACATTATTTTGTGGAAGTTATCTTTCTTGGTTGATATTTGAATGTAGTAGCTTCATTATGGGTCATTTCATTCAAAAAAATGACCAAACAAAAAAAGAAAAACTCTTGCTTCTTTGTGTAAGTTAGTAGTAATAAATGAGGGCATGAACTCTACATTAAAATTAACAAATACCCTAAATATTATGCAACAAGGGATGGCCACCATCCCTTACCCAACATATATAATTTCTTCATTGATCACAACCTGAAGTGGAGCCTAAGATGTCTATTTGTACATAAAAGACATGGAGGGATGTTCCTTTAAGCTTTGCAAGAGTTATCTATATTGATGGGGACTTGGATATGAAAGACCATGACATGAAAGAATGTTTGAGAAATTTGTTAAAAAACTTAACAATTAGATGAACGGAAATTGCAAGAAGAATGTTTTTGCAAATCTGAGGTTGGCTGGCTTCAAGTGGGAGACAACGACATTATTTGCTTCTTTGATTAAGGTCGATACAATCTCTTTCCTTAGGACTTCCCTTGGGGATTATTTTTCTTCTCTATTTGTTGCTTCTCATCTTTATTCAAGGACTTCCCCATTGTAGAACATGAAAATCAAATTTTGGAGTGAGTGAAATAGACAAGATGCTTATCAACCGTATCTCTTTAAATGAATTGAAAAGAAATGTGTTTCAGATGGAGGGAGGGAAAGCTCCTATGCTCGATGATTTTTTGATTAAGTTCTTTCAAAAAATTGGGCGATTATAAAATTTGATTTGCTGCAATTTGTGCTTCAATCTTTAAAAGATAAAACTAGCAAAATTTAAAGGCAACAAAGTCTATGTTTCTTGCTCTCATTCCAAAACAAGAGGGAGCTAACTCATTAGACTGATTTATGTTGATATCTTTTTGCAATGTTGTTTATTAGATTAGTTTGAAGATGACTGCAAAGACAAATTATGTGGTCGCTAAGCACATTTGGATGGGGTAGTTATAAGCTTTTGAGGCAATTCATTTAATGGGCATTTCTAAGGAAAGTCTGTTAAAAAAGCTATACATAGCCAAAGTGTATGATCGAGATAAGTACTTTTTAATCCAAAAAGTGCTCTTGGCTTTTGGGTTTGCACTGCAATAAGTGAAGTAGGTGAGTTGTGTCATGATTGTCTCCTACTTTATTGTAATTTATAGCGAGCCTTACCATTTTTTAATCCTTTGAGAAGCTTGCAACAAGAGGCCCTTCTACCCCCTGCATTTTCGTAATTATGTAGAAGATTTTAGAAGGATTAGAATTTAATGTGAGAGGACTCATTAATGAATGGAGATAGGATAGCCTTACCTCCATATTCTCATTTGTTGTTCGTTGGTGATGCCTTGATGAGAGTTGCCAGAATTAGAGAAGCTACAAACCGTGGATGAGCTTTGGGTATCTATCTTGTAAGCTCACATCAAAAGATAAGGAAAATGTGTACATTTATTTCTTGAACACACACCTTATTCAAGCTAGGATTGGTTGCATACTCCATTTTCAGATTAGATCTCTTCCTTTCATGTATTTGGGTATTCCTCTTTATATGGGCTCCTTATTCTCGAGACTTGGCAGAATGTCTTGGTTAAATTTTGTGGGAAAATCATTTACTAGACTCTCCAATGGCCCTCCTTTGCAGGTAGGGTGTTGCTTTTAAAATCCTTGGTTTCATTAGACTTGTATATGCTTTGCCTATGCAATATGTGGATTAGTTCTTTGGAGTCACCAAAGTGGAGTTTAGCTAAACAAGATACTGTTTTAGTTAGACTAAAACAGTAGGATGGTCTTCGACTTGGGCGCGCTTCCCTCATGAGTGAAGCCTTGGCTACTAAGTCCTATTTGTGATTGATGTACTTTTCAATGATTAGCTTGGTCCAAGATTCCATCTTCTAAATGCTTGAAAGGTATTGATACTATTAAAATTAGTAGAATATCCTTGGAGAGTTAAGAATCTTTGAATTTGGACACCCTTGAAAAGCGAGACAACCTAGTTGAGCAAGACCTATTTTGGGTTTGCGACTACGAGCTCTAGTGCTCTTTTCTTGTCAAACTTAAGGAAATGGCCTCCCCACTATCATGAGTACTGATGCTCGCAAGCTCTCAATCATATAATCACAAAGTTGGAGGTGGTCTAGAGTGGAGAATTATAAAGTGATGTAGAGAGTGGCATAATTAGAGTCAATGAGTTGGAAGAAGCATTCAAAGAGCAAACGCAAATCTTGGCTAGGAGGATCTACAACTCTCTAAGAGGTAGTACGAACACCTTAGCTTGGAGCCCCAAAGCTATCCTGGCTGGCCTCCCCACTATCATGAGTACTAATGCTCGCAAGCTCTCAATCATATAATCACAAAGTTGGAGGTGGTCTAGAGTGGAGAATTATAAAGTGATGTAGAGAGTGGCATAATTGGAGTCAATGAGTTGGAAGAAGCATTCAAAGAGCCGACGCAAATCTTGGCTAGGAGAATCTACAACTCTCTAAGAGCTAGTAAGAACACCTTAGCTTGGAGCCCCAAAGCTATCTTGGCTAGGAGGATCTACAACTCTCTAAGAGGTAAGAACACCTTCGCCTAAAGCCACAAAGCTAAGGGAAAACATTTCATGTTCTCAAGATATCAAGTTTCGGATTGGAGAAACATGACAAGGAAGAGTGCTCATCATGAAAAATTGTGGAACAAATTTGCTTGCCCTAAAAATAATCTTTCTTTGTCTAGCTACACTCAAGAAATGTCTCACTTGGGTCAACTTGTGAAAGCAAATGTTTCAAGGACATCATGGTGTGTCCTTTCCGATAATAGCAAAGAATGTTATTTCCATTTAATTTTATGCATCCTCGTATTCAAGAGACATTTGGCACTTCGAGTGGAATGTCTAGAAGGAAGCTATTTTCCATGTTGCTTGTTTTATTGGATTTTGAAGGAAAGAAAGCAATTATCCAACTCAGCCAAAGCTGCTTCCTTTGCGTGGCTTGTCAACTATCCCTTCATATGTCACTTAGCAAGTTTGGTTGGAGCAAACTATAGGATCTTCGGAGGTAGAAATTTGGTTGCATAACTTTAGAGCAAAATTTATGGTATGATACAAAAGCTACTCTTGCTAAATCTGAGATGTTTCCCTAGAAAAGTTTAGATTATGCAAGGTCTAGGCTTATGGGGAAATGTTTCAAGGCCTCCCTAGATCTAGAGAGGGACAGTGCAGGGCAACTCCATAAGAAAAAAAGCTCAGCAAGATAGAGCAGTGTCCACCTCTAAAACAGATGCTCACAATTAATGGCTCCAAAGGAAACCCTAGATATGCTACGTTTGGAGAAGGTAGCAAAGACTGTTCTAGGGCAATGTTTTGTTTTCTTTTTCATAAATGGAAACAATCCAATAATGTTATGGAGGCCATTGCTCTCCTTATGCCTTAGGAAGGGGACATTTGCTTGGTTAGCACAAAGCAATAAGAAGCAAATTCTTAAAATTCAATTAATCCATTGATCATGCACAGATCTGATAATTTTAATTAGCAATTGTCTTCTTGCTGTCCAATTGATTCTTAGAACAGGTAGATATTTGGATTATGATTCATTCCCCCACATCCTAAGCAGAATAGTGTGGCAAACTAAGTTGTTGAACGAGCCTGCAAGAGTTGATTGAGAAGCAATTTCGTAGATTAAAAGGCAGTTTGGTCGAGCAAACCTTGTGTCTCAATTTTACTCTCATTGGGGGTTATGTACTAGCTATTTCCCATTGTTTATATTGGTAATTTCTTCGGATTGGATACATCTTTTTCCTTTTGATTCAAAAAAAGGCTTTATCCCCTTTTGATTTTTATCCTTTTGATTCAGAAAAATGTGTGAGGCTTTATCCCCTTCTGATGGAAACACTAGCCCCACTTGGTAATTACCATTGCTACATAAAGATATTGATGAAACCCTTGGCACAAGCATTTCTAGCCAGCACAAAACTAAACCATTATGATTTATGTGCATGTAATTCCTCTCATATGAAAGGATCAATTCCAGTAATAAAAAACTTATTAAGACCTCTTTTATGGTCGAACTGCTCTTCACAACAGAAACCGAAAGATAACAGATTGGCTACACTTCATATTATTTATGCGCTCCAAACAGTTTAGTTCTAAACACTTGAATGGTTTTCTAAATTTGTACACCCAGGGAAACAGGCATTTTCCCCCTAAACATATGACCGAAACCAAAGAACCCATTTCAGGAAATCACTATTTCAGAAAAATATGCTCAGTAGACTATATTCAGGCATGCGCCCTAATGTTGAAACTGCTCAAAGTCATTTTGTTGGAACCTCTCAAAGTTCTAAATAGTCTAGTAAATGGCATTTCGCCAATATATGCTCAGTAGACTATATTCAGGCATGCACTTTAATGTTTAAACTGCTCTAAGACATTTGTTGGAACCTCTCAAAGTTCTAAATAGTCTAGTTTTTCTCCTTAATTTTAAAGCTATTCAAAATTTCAGAACACCGATTCAAAAGTACCACTTAAAAGGGTCGAACATCTTGCTTTACATTAACAGGCAGGTATTTAAAACTCAAAACACCTCAGCTCATTGATGCTGATGAAAATTGACATGATATTTGCAGTTAAAAGTTTCAGTTTATAAGGGTATGTTTTTCCTGCTACCAAAAGGAGTTATGCCGACAATACAAATAAGATTTCTCAATGATTTTCATAAGTAACTTCAGAAATAAAGAAATTGCAGTATGAGATGAGAATTACTAGTGTGGCATTCTCAATCTGTGCGGCAAGGGTAGCAAAGTTTTCGCCTGGCTCTGATGACCAAACTAGAAACAGTCTACGTATGATCCTTGACGGTCTTCACAGTTTGTGACTGGGAGAAACAAAATAGACTTTCCACCTGTGCAGCTACGGTAAGAGAATCAGCAGATTTCAGGTTATGAGGGTATAATTCTTCTACCCCAAAAGGAACTCTACCAGATTGTAAATGCCATTATGGGCTCACAATGTTTAGAACACACTAACTGCCAAAAATCAATTAACCATGTATAAATAATGCTAAGGAGCTCAACAAGCTTGATGCATCATTAGTATATTCTTAGTCTTGTAGACAGGATAGCAATTTTCACTCCTGTTATTGACTCACCAAAACTAAAGTTCCAGTTGCAAGACAAATGCCAAGCAAGAGAAAATGAAAAAAAATAAACGTTGCTACTCAGCAGAAACTCCTGAATCTAACAAATCACATAAAAGCACTGCTCTCCAAACAACATTTAATCACATTATAATTGAACCTCACAATCTAGTATTCTGCATACAAATTGTGGCCATAGGTATTAATTTAATTCAAAAAAACACATTCAAACGTTTAGGATAGATTTTTCAGATTCTCTATATTTATTTATCCTGATAAGATGATATAGTCGAAACTGAGAAGATAAGAGCCTGTTGTCACTAATTTGTACGTCAGTGCAATCGATGGTTCCTTCCACAGAAGGCAAAAAACATCACAAATTTAGGACTCTAGCTCAGCAATGCCATCTCAGTGCACTTGCAGAACATGTAAAAATGATGCAAGTTCTTAACTTAAAATGCAAGGGTCAAGACAAATGTGACCTACATTCTAGGAACATATTCATAAGCAAGCATGAAATGGCACAACTGAAAATAATGTCTGCAACAAATCCCGTCACTGAGCAACCCAGTCCACCCATTTCTCAATAAATACTTGAAACATATGTTTAATCTACTCACCAAATTAGAACACATCCAATTCACAACATTTGCTTGTAAATGTTGGGGTATTTTGAACCATTAACACACAGTATGCCATTCACGATATGTTAGGATTCAGGAATATTAAAAAAACAGATTGACCTTTATGCTGATTACAATTTAATATCAAAACACACTGTATGCCATTCAGGATATGTTAATAATATTTAAGAACAGATTGACCTTTATGTTTATGCCTAATTTGCAAAAGATCTGATGCACCCAGTAAGATTTTTTGTGTAAAAGTAAGGCCTGTCTTTTTCGAAATGAATGACACAACAACCTTAGATGTCTGTCAGAATTTAAACAACACACACTTTGAACCGAAGCTTCATTCCCCAAGCAGCCTTGCAGACACTTTCACATGGTTTGCATGGAAAATAATTTTTTCACTGTTTTTTCTCTTTTTGACAACCATCCTGCAAACAATACTATAATCTAACCCAGTATCTTTAATATTGCAGAGTAAAACAATTGCATCTTACTACAAATTGCTGTTTGAAACTCACAGGCAGCCATTTAAGCAAAAAAAATTACTGCATTCAATGAAGATTAACAAAATTTAGTATGCTGTCTGCCTCAAATAAACTCCACATAGAGGTAATAGTTGCAAAAGAACCTGCAAACAAATTCGAGTCACAAAAAACATGTGCTTCCAAAAACTGTGATAGGGAGTGCTGCATCAAAACTGCTCTCGCACCTTATGATGAGGTGCCACTACGAAGAGGGCCTCTCTTTTGTCTACTTGGGGCAGCAATCTGAGATTCAGCCTGCTTATAAACCAGAAAGACTTAATCAAAATCTGTATCACAACAATAAAGCATGCAAAAAATTGTGTTGACAACTATTTAAAACAATGCTTTTACCAAATATATGTTTTATGTAGAATTAACATAGACTTTTACAAGTCTAAAATGCAATAATAATAATCCAATAACATGCAGAGATGGGAGTTTTTTATACATGACAAACCTTCACATAATAATTAGTTCACAACTTCACAACAAACATCACGTCCAGAATTGTAGTAAAACAAATTGATATAAAAAGAGAATCTAACACTTAAAAGAGTTCTTACAAGTGCAGCAATAGGAAAAAATGAGTATACCTCTTTTTTAACAGGTGCCTCCTTTTCAGAGAGTATTAATTCAATGTGGCAAGGATGTGACATGTAAGCTGCAAAGCCAAATAATCCAGAGGTAATTTAAATCAAATAAATGGCTACAAAAAACAACAAAGAAATAAGCAAATGAAAGCACACCAGAATAGTTAACCACAAAATAAAGTACAATATATTAGAAGGAATTGAAAGCATACGATTGATTCTTCCATGTGCACGATAAGTTCTTCTGCGTTGCTTTTGTGCTTGGTTCACTTGGATGTGAGATATATATAACGCATCAACATCAAGCCCTTTAACCTGTAGAGGAATTTTTTTGAAGTTATAAAGCATCTGTACGACAGCTGGCTACAAAGAACATCCTGATAGTAATTTTGGGAGTAATGAAAAACCTCTGCATTGCTTTCTGCGTTCTTCAGCAATCCCAACAAAAACTCGGCAGACTTTACAGGCCAACGTCCTTGGCCATTTGAGTGTCGAGACTTTGCTTGTGCAGTGCGGCCTACACCTCCACAAAATCGTCGGAAGGGTATTGCTTGCTTGTGGGCAATAACATCCTCCAGATATCTTTTGGCCTTTGCCAAGTGTAATTTCTTGATGGCCTGGGCTGCTTCTCGGGTATTCTGAATAAAAACAAACAAAGATGACGTAAAGTTATTAACTTATTTGTAAAGCCAATTTATATGCCAAGAGCCATGACAAAGGAAGCCAAAACGAACAAAATGTGTATCTTAAATACCATTGAATATTTACCAGTATGCTATCTTAAGTTGCACAACGAGAAAATATGTTTATATAACTAAATAATTTGCAATAAAGAATGACAAAAAGAATGGAAGGTTGATATCAGATACAATTAAATCTTTACCAGCATACCTTGAATTCTAAAACAAAGAAATATGACTAATTATAGTACAGTTTATATGCTATCAGCATACCTTAAAATGGACCCGCAGATCTGAGCCCCGAGCTTTGCATGCTGCATAAATGAACAAAAACTCTTTAGTACAAAATAAAGAGCACATAAACTGAAATAATAAGTCTGTTTGCAATTGATTTCAATGAGAACTAAAACCTGATGCTGCCAAATGTGCAAATAACAAAGTGGCGTGGACACATACATGGATACAAATACGGATATGGTATCTGATATGGATATGACCATTTTCAAAGACTCCTAAATATGGATACAGCTGGATAAATCATTCATTAAAAACACATACACGTGTTTAACACAATTTTCTAAATTATTAGAGGGGATTTTTGTTACTTTAAAGGCAACATGATAACATAATGGCCACAAAAAAAATTATAAGTTGATTAAACAATTTACAATCTACAAACATAACAAATCAAGATCTATAATTAAATTAACAATAATAACATTTAAATCTAAAATAAAATAACATAAATTTTTATATTAATTAAATGAGGAAAAATATGTAACCATATTAAAAATTTACAATTTGAACATAAAGAACTAAATAAACAATAATAGTCTAAAAGTTTAGAATAAAATTTCACAAAAATAATCAGAAAAATAAAATAAAAATTGCTCAAATGAAGTTTTTTATATTTTGGAAGGTTCATGACAAACTTTCTAACAATAAAATCACAAGATTTCAGACATGACTCAAAGATTACAATTTTTTGGGCAAATGTGCATAGAGTATCCAATGAATAGCAAAATTGTTTCTGTATATCCAAAGAAGTTATAAGTTTTTAGACTTGGTGCTGAAGGACAAACATATATTAAAGAAGGATTGTTCTAACATTTATGATCATCCAAATTTGATTTCCACTTTGGCTCAAGGCAGTTGGTAGGTAGGGAGCAGACCTCAATGGTCCTTGCTGCAATTTCCATTCAGAGAATTAAGTTGAGCTTATTTAAATTTGTTAGTTCCAGATCTGTGATGGTACAGGAAATGAGAAAACTTGCCTGCTATCATTGCATCACAGACATACACAAGTTTGTTCAATTGTATCAAATAATTCCAAGAGAAATAAGCAAAGCATGCATTTGGTCCATTGCTGAAGGGTCCTCAGCTAGCATGGATCATTTTTGAGTCTTTACCTTCTTGAAAATAAATACACCGGGTTATGCAGCTGGATTATTGTGTTCTAATCAATCTTTTTGCAGGGCTTGTGCTTTGGATTGATAATATCAATCACAAGCAGTTCCAGATCTGCAGATATGAGAAGTATATTTGTTGCAAGGTCGAAGATCAAAAAGCAGTGCTCTGAGCATTACCATTGCTTGTGAACAAACACTATTTGGGATGAGATGTTGGAGATTGTAGCTGTGATAGAGATCTTTATCTCTAGAAATATAGACATTATTGTCGTTATGGTCACTTTCAGCTGAAGAGGGCACTTATGATGATATTGTAATATTAAATATAATGACGTGTCATTTGACATTCATTAAGGCATAGAAATATAAAGAGTTATATTTCGGAAAATAAAGAGACCTTTGGTTGGAATGTGAAGAGTCTCTCTTTATGTTATATATATCGCTTCAAGAAAAACGCATTGTACACATGAATTTCATTATCAATAAAATAATCGTTTGTTGTGTGCAGCTGGGTTTTTCCCTTCATTCTTGAAGGGTTTTCCCAGGATATTTCTGTGTGTGTCTTGCATCTTTTCTGATTATTCGTTATTCCTGTTTATCTGATTTCTGAGTTGAAATCCAACATGGTATCAGAGCTAGTGTCGTTCTGCTCTTTTCTTTCTGCAAATATGGTATTTCTCATGTTCTATGTTGTTCTTATCTTGCCTGATTATTTCAATTTGATCATGGACATCTCTCCCTCTATATGAGTAATCGTGGAGGCTTTTAATTTTGGTGGAGACAGTTTTTTCCCCTTTCTCTGACCGTTTGTATCCTTATTTAACTTAGTATCTTCATAATGGCTTTTCGGTTATTTGAAAGATGGTTATGTCTTCTCATGTCTCCCTTCTTGAAGCTGCTATTGTGTTTTCTTTTGGTTTTCAAAAGGCATTTTGATAATATGATCTTTTCTCTGAACTGAGAAGGAGCATATATGAAAAACATTTTTCTGAGCACTAACTTCATCAGGTCAGATTTGTATTTAGTAAATTTTGTTCTTTTGTGAAAACAATAGCATAAGGCCATTATATCTCTTCGAAGATTCTGATTTAGTTTGAACGGACTAGCTGTGATCTGCAGAATTTCTTTCAAGCAGGAGTTTCAGCAGCAGAGAGAAGGAGAAGCTTTCAGATGATAATAAAGAAAAGTGGAAGTGGTGGCACAAAGAAAAAGTATGAATGCCATAATTCTAGGCAGAGAAGTGTGTTTTCAGCTAGATGTCTAATTTCGCTAGGGAGTCTGCGGAGGGTTGGAATTTTATAGCCACAACCAGAAGACAAGGAGTTTTAGAACTGGAGAAGGGTGGCAGTATTACCTGAGCATCTGAAGGAAGATGAATGTTTAATCTCATTTGTGCCTAACAGTTTGTGTTTCACCTCGATAGTGATATCTGGTGATAAACCTTACTCTCTAGTGGTCAGCAGAATAGAGGAATTTGTTGTCCACTGTGCCTTTCTTGGAGCAATAGTACTAATTGTTAAGACAGATCAACTGGTGATCACAAGAGCCTGGAATAAGTAGACATCCCCTGATTTTAGCAAATATTTCAGCACTTGGGAGGATTCAATTCATAACAAGATGAATTTGTCCAGTTTTCTAGTTTGAAATTTTATAGTGGACTATATTGTGATCGCACTGAGTCTCTCCTCAGACTTTACATAACATTGGGCATCAATCAGAGAAAGAACAAGAAGAAAACATTCGATCGAATGGCCCTCCTCCAAATATAAGTGTGGATCTGTATAAAATTAGAAGCCTTGAGATTCATGCCATATATGTGTCCCCATTGCTACTATCTTGTTCTGGAAATCGTGTGTGATGATTATAAATGTTATGACTTGGCATCATCGGACATGTTGACAGTTTATGTTCTGGAAGTGTCATCAGTTCATTGAGAAGCTGTGAATTGTTCATTTTTGTAACACTTCTTCCATGCCAGCATATCTCTTGATTCTCAACGGAGGATGTTGTCTAAATAGAGGTGCATAAAAAGGCCTGTTGATGTGTGGTAGCCTCAGTTGGACAAACTAATATATAATTATCTATGAGATATAGTTATATATGTGTATTTATTATTATATGAGATATATTTAAAATACTAATCATATATATAACTATGGTTATAATATTAATTATTAATCAACAAATAGACATGTCCCTTAAAACATCTCTATTGATGGATTAGAGTTATTTATATGAGGAGTGCTGTCTTTGGAAAACACATACCAAATACATGGCAGTGCCATTACAATTGCAGCGATCCATGAAAATCAACATGGTAACAGAGCCTAGGTAGCCTGCAAATGTAAGAAAAGATATCAAAGACATGATAGAAAGATTTCATACATGCTATGGAATTTATAGAATAAATAGAAGAAAGCTACATGTATTGGCTCGATGTACTGTGAAGGTAGAGTCAAGTTAGACTTTGAGTTTAATTACCAAGAAGATCCGTAATTCGAGGACAAACTGAACTGTGTACCATATTTGGGAGTTGGGCAGCGATCGCCAAGTTACATTATCATATTTTAATTACCTAACAAAGAAATCTTTTTCAAAAATGAACATTGCAGACAGCAGAAAGAGATTGTACCTTGGAGTAAAACATTAATTAAATAACTGCAAAATCTGATTGGAATATCCAAGCCACAAAGGTATATGTTAGTACAAATTGGGGATCAAACATGTTAAAAGATAAAGAGCACAAAATGCAATAGACCAAGTCAGACTGTATTCCCCCAGTCAAGGAGTATGAAACAGATAAGGTTATTGATTAGAAAAGAGATAGATTCAATGGAAGAGAAATCAATCAAGGTTAAAAAAAATTAAGTTGGAGTCTGAATGTTTCGAGAAGAAAGCTAGGCAATACGTCGTGTGCAATGGGGAACTCCACTGATGACTGTTGGCATTGCGATTCCGACTAGGTGAGTAACAGAAAAAGGCTTGCTGACTGTGCAAATAGATTTGGCAAAAATGCCATTGGAGGATAGAATATTTTATATCGAGAGTGATCCCAATGATGATAAGCCCATCAATCTACACTCGGTCACTCTACACCACGCTGTCATTCAAACTGAGCCACTCTATTTCTTTGGCTATGATTCAGATCCATGTGTGCACTATGCTGAGAGCAATAAGCTCCTACGTTGATCCTCAAGTTGCACATGCACAATATGGGTGACACCTTGAGAAACATACTTGGCAAAATGAGAACCTAAAATAAGCAACAAAACATTCTAACTGAGGTATAAATAGTTAAATGAATTAGAGAAAGTATGTCATATGGCTTAAATGTCCTGGTGACAAGACACGGTAACTACCATACCTAGAGATTCTGAAAGCATCAATTCTGAGTAGGGTACATCTCAGACAACATCTTGATATCTATAGATGATTTATTAAATATCTTAATGCATACATCAGTTGCATATTACAATACTCCAAGCAACAATATGCCTTTAACAATTACATTGGTGATGGCAAATGATAATTGCTAAGAAAAGGTTCATAGTTATTAAGGATGATAGGCACTGTCATTACTCAAACTGTATAGATGGGAAAAAGATTAGTTTGTGGAAGAATGTTTATCCCAGACCCACACTAAATCATTGGTTATAAAGGGTTGCAGAGGTGAATCTTTTATTGCTGGCAGAAGGTATGTGGAATAGTCAACCCTGTGATGTGGACTACACACAAGACCCCAATGCCATCACATGTCTTTTGATAGAAGAAGGGAATATCCCAGAATGCAAATTTATTGAGACGTTCCACAAGTCAAGTTGCATGATAAGATACTCACATGTGACATTCAAGAATGTGCAACATTATAGAATCCCATGTATGACCACCATGGGGAGTAGAGGGTCCCAATATGAAAGTTAAGTATTTATGGGCATATATATATATATATAGAGGCATCGGAACCCAACTGTGCAAAGTGGGTATAAAGTATTTCTCATTTCTAATATTTATTTCATAAATATGTGTTTGTATTTAAAATATGTGTTTATACATTTTTATATATACAAACATATATATTTTTTATATTATAAAATTCTTATTATTATTATTGAAAATATAAAATAAAGAGTTATTTTATAATTATGTTGTTAGTAATAGGCATGACTCAAATTACTAACATTCTGATTAATATTAATTATTAAGTGATTGTTTTTTACTATAAAAGAGGGAGATTGAGATTCACAGGGAGTCTAGCATTTCATTAGAGGCAAAATTGAACGAAGGGGCAAATAGAGGAGATGATTCAGTCAAAATCTTGATCATATTGGTTTAAAGGCATGATGAGATGGATTCTCCAGTGATCAATAAATTGTCATCGTGGATTCATACATCGTGACCATGTAATTTTAATGGGCCTAACCCCTATGTACATCATGAGGAAGTGACAACTTCCACATGATCATCACTTGTATTTGGAGAAGTTGTTGTAAGGTAATAAATTGTCACTCATGAGGAAGTGACAACTTCCACATGATCATCACTTGTATTTGGAGAAGTTGTTGTAAGGTGACGACCATACAATAACTTATATTATGAGATCAAATAAATGAGTAAATGGTGAATGCCTTGCATTTCAACATATTAGAAAACCATTACTTAGAGTATTTAGTGAATATCATTGATATTCTGGGAGGCCAATACTCTTGATATCAGATGCGATATCAAACCTTATTTCTAAGTAATTAGTGAGTATCATATGATATTCAAGGAGACCAATACTTGTGATATCAGATGTGATATGACACCTTATTTGAGTACTTGTTGAATATCGGATCTCAATATTCTGGGAGACAAATACTCTTGATATCAGATGTGATATCAAAACCCTATTTGGGTAATTAGTGAATATCATATGTTGATATTCTGGAAGACCAATACTCATGATATCAAAGTATCGATTATCTTCTCATCAAAGACATTCTTATATTGAGGAGATATACGATCATGTGTGTATCCTCCCTAGTTAAGAGGGTGTGTTGATGTGGTAGCTTCAGTTGAATAAAACTATATAAAATTATCTATGAGATATAGTTATTTATGTGTATTTATTATTATGAGATAAATTAATATAATAATCATATATAGCTATGATCATGTATGTATCCTGACAATTTATTTGGAGAAGTTGGTGTGGTAGCTTCATTTGAATAAACCTATATAAAATTATCTATGAGATATAGTTATACATGTGTATTTATTATTATGAGATAAATTAATATAATAATCATATATATAGCTATGGTTATATTTATTATAAATTTAAATTAAAATAATAATATTATAACTATGGTTATAATATTAATTATTAATTAACAAATAGGCATGTCCCTTAAAGGGACATCTCTATTGAAGGATTACACTTATTTATATGAGGAGCACTGCCTTTGGAACAAACATAATATTCTGGGATAACAATAATCTTAATATTAGATGTGATATCAAAACCCTATTTGAGTATTTACTAAATATCATATGTTGATATTTTGGAAGACCAATACTCATGATATCAAAATATTGATTATCTTCTGATCAAAGACATTCTTATATTGAGGAGATATATGATCATGTGTGTATCCTCCCTAGGTAAGAGGGTGTGTTGATGTATGGTAGCTTCAGTTGGATAAACCTATATATAATTATCTATGAGATATAGTTCTATGTGTATTTATTATTATATGAGATAAATTAATATAATAATCATATATATAACAATGGTTATATTTATTATAAATTGAAATTAAAATAATAATATTATAACTATGGTTATAATATTAATTATTAATTAACAAATAGACATGTCCCTTAAAGGGACATCTCTATTGATGGATTACACTTATTTATATGAGGAGTGTTGCCTTTGGAGCACACATACCAAATACATGGTAGTGCCATTACACTTGTAGAGATCCATGAAAATCAACAAGGCCTCCCGTAAAGTCATCACACTAAGAAAATGCATTCATGGCTAAATTAGCAGAGCAGGCAGAGTGTTACGAGCAAAGACTGTAGATGTGAAGGAGCTAAGCGTGGAGGGGCGGAATCTATTATCAAGCATACAATTGGAGCTCGGATGAGCATGTAACAATGATCAGAGTCTATCGAGCAAAGCTTGAGCTTGAGCTCTGCTATATATGTGATGGAACTCTTCGCTTCAAGTCCCTCATCTACCTCAGGAGAATCAAAGGTGTTTTATCTTTAGATGAAGGAGGATTATCATCGCTATCTGTTAGAGCTCAAGACAAGTGCTACCAGGAAAGAGGCTGCAGAAAGAACATTACTTGCTTATAGTTCTGCTTAAGATATTGCAATGGCAGAATGGGTTTCAACCCATCCAATTAGGTTTAGCAAGCTAAGCATTTATTTATTGTTAAGAAACACGCCCATGTTATTTAGTTTGAATTTTTTTTATCTTCAGTTAGAACCTATGTGTAACAGTTGCATGCATTACATCCAGTACTGATAGTTTTGTATATAATTTCTGGTTCATAATTGTATGCATGATCAAGAAGATTATATTTGGGATGACTAGTTGCAAGATGCAATAACAATAAATAAGAGGGAGATGTTAGCTTCAAAGGGAGGCTTCATCAACTATCTTCTTCTAATAGTTAAGAGGGAGTATTTATGGAACTTCAACTATCTTCTTATGATAGTTAAGTAGTTAAGTGGGAGTATTTATGGAATCCCTACCAATCTTATACTATTACGAAGTAATTGGTAAAATATTTGCTTGTTATTAACAGAGACCGAGAGGTCTATATATACAAGAGAATAAAGCAATGTTCCCTTAGTAAACAATCGTAAAGAATAAAAATATGATATTCTAGCTAAAAAAAAGCTATCAAATAACTACAGCTAACAAAATATTAGAAACATTCTAATATTTACAATAGATTACAAATAGATGACCATTAACTAATAATAGAAGCTTATCTATTATCATAATACACTCCCTTAATGGTTCATATATCTAAAGCACAAAGCTATCAAAAAACATAAAAGGCAGATTTTGTTTGCTCAAAGTGCTCCACACTATTCGCTGTGGATTGCAAACTAGATTGCTTAGATAGAGCAGTTAAGCGCTTTCGACATTCAACCTTTGAGTGCCCATACTTGTGGCAATAGTTGCATTGAATGTCATTTTTCCAAAAGCCTTCTAAAGTTGTACCAAAGGACCTCTACTCAGAAGACTGCTGACGAAAACCACCTTATCATTGTCACGAGATTCGAAGATGGTTAGCCTCTGTTGTTTTCATGTGCCATGATGGCGACCGTTGAACTTTTGATTTTCCTCAAGCAAAATAATATAATAGTTAGAGATGCCATAGCACATTGTTCAATGTGAGAATTTGTGAAGGCACGTAATTTGAGGCAAAAAAAAACCCCAAAAAAAATGATGTATCCAAAAGAGAGCTCGACCTAGAAGGAATGCACTGTCAATTTTTGGGATCCGTTGGCTCAAAAATCAATGCACAAAAATTGAGACACCCAAAAATCAGACAACCCAATTGAGCTCTCGAAAAATCCACCAAAATCTATATTAAAAAAATTGATTTGAGACAAAAATTTAGGGTTTCAAACAAAAATGGCCCTAGCTGCAAAAATAAACTTCAAAAAAGCTTAGAAAATGGTGGATTTGTAGAGAAAATTGCAAAATCTAGGCACAAATAACCAAGAGAAGTTTGTGAGAAAACTAGACGTCTCCAAATAGGTAAAAAACCACTTTTTTTTTTAAATGGAAAAAATAGGCCACAAAATAGACACGTGATTTTTGGATAAATTTGTACGTGAGTGGCAAAAAAATTTGGGCGCGAGTTGCAGAGAAATGGCGCCCAACAGACCTCCACGTGAACAGCAAAGAATAACACTCAATTTTTGAAGGATTCATTCACGCTAGTTGCAAATAGAAGGGCACGAGTTTATAGACAGGAAAAAATTGCGAATCACAAAAAAAATGGCACGAGTTTTTTGGCAAAAAACCCTAGTCGAATAAGAGGTTTTGGAAGCAAATATGCATGAAAATAATTTCAAAAATAAAGGCAAATAATTTCAACCAAGAAATTATAATTATTTTCGAAGAAATTCAAGGTATTGGCTCTAATACCATATTACGAAGTAACTAGTAAAATACTTGCTTGTTATTAACAAAGACTAAGAGGTCTATATATACAAAAGAATAAAGTGATGTTTCCTTATGAAACAAACATAAAGAATAGAAATATTATATTGTAGCTAAAAGAAAGCTAAAGAAAGCTAACAGATAACTACAGCTAACTAAATATTAGAAACATTCTAATATTTGCAATAGATTACAAATAGATAACAATTAACTAATAATAGAAGCTTATATATTATCGTAATATATACATGTTAATGTAGTATTTGTAAAATTTTGAGACTCTTGATGGAAAAGAGTTTCAGTTGTGATTTTATGTGTTATTATTCATGTGAAATTAATGATAACTTTTAAGGACAACCTGATAACTCTTCACTTACGAAAGATTCATAGTAAACATCATGAAGAGAGAGTCCATGATGGCATCACGTTGAGAGATTTTGTGATGGGAGTTGGAAGTCATGTTGAGAGAGTCCATGATGGTATCACATTGTGAGAGTCTGTGATAAAATTCTGGTTATAAACCTTATTAACTTATTATAATTTCATTAAGTTGTCACGTTGAGAGAGTCTGTAATGAATGTTGATTTTGATTCCTGCAAGTTTGTCATGTTGAGAGATTCCATGACAAATAGTGTTGAGTGAGTCCATGATGAAAGTTGAATATGATTTTTTTCTTTATGGAGTGATTCCATGATTATGAGAAATTGTTACAGGACTATCATGTTGAGTGATTCCATGATTATTAACCAGTAAATTGTTCTCTTATGTTGAGAGATCCCATGACAACATCATGATTATAGTTGGTTATGTTCTTGCAAGGTTTTCATGTTGAGTAATTGTATGAATTTTATAGGATCTATGCGATTAGATTTTATCATTTGACATTTTGGTTGTAGCCCTGTGTGACTGTTCAACTAAAGATCTCTCTCTGGCTAAGAGGGAGTGTTGGAGATTGCAACTGCGAAAGAGATCTTTATCTCTCGAAATATGGATGTGTCACGTTATTATCGTTATGGTCACTTTCCGTTGAAGAGGACATTTATGATTAAATTATAATATTAAATATAATGATAAGTCATTCAACATGCGTTAAATCATAGAAATATAAAAAGTTGTGTTTTGCAAATTAAAGAGACCTTCAATTGAAATGTGAAGAGTCTCTCTTTATGTTATATATATATATAGCTTCAAGCGAAAGGCGTTGTAAACCTGAATTTCATTATCAATAAAATGATCTTCTATTGCATGTGGCTAGGCTTTTCCCTTCATTCTTGAAGGGGTTTCCCAAGATATTTCTATGTGGCGTCTCTTGCATCTTTTCTGATTATTTCTTATTGCTGTTTATATGATTTCTGGGTTGAAATCCAAGATGAGAAACTGTCATGTCCTCCGTATTAGGAGCAATTTATTTTCATTTAGTAACAACATATGACTGAGATAATATTGATATTAATAATAAAGATGAGGAAGTGGTAGACCCTGCACTGCAATGGTGTTGCACATCCATGTTATTGCCTAGGTTATTAGTTCAAATTCCACACTGCTCACGGAGAAATTTGCCAAAGCCTGCAGATTACAAGGTAGCAGCACGATACATTTGGTTGTTACATGCCACAACTGTTTATGGTTGGTGTGTCTACCTACGAGACTTGGTGTATGGCATTAGTGACTTTGATGGCTGCATGTTGTCTGCCCCACTAACATCTATGTGCAAGCTGGCAACAACAGGAGGCTCTGTTCGTCTCTGTGATGATGAGAGATCGTTGCCTGCTACATTGGAATCATAAGGTGCTTCGATGGCCGCTGGAAGTTGGTGATTAGTCATTGAGGAATTTGCATTGATTGGAGAGATAAGGGGTGTGCTTAGATTGGAGAGATAAGGAGTAAGATGATGGATGTGCGAGAAGGGGGGCATAAGGTGCTAGTCAAAACTAGTGGAGATAAGGTGTTTTGTTGACTACGGCGATCTTTGAAAGGGAGGTATAAAGAGGAGGTGCAAAACAACCAACTTGCATGGTGTTAATCAAGGATCAATCAGCATGAGACAACAAATGAGAGGTATTAAGGTCTTGGACTTAATATGAGATTGTAATAGGAAAATATACTGAGGATGAGGTCCCCCAAAAATGTGGTCTTGCTTGTTCATAGCTCCAGTCAAAAACAATTACCAAGCAAAAAATAAAGATAATGAATTAGCTAGCTTGCCTAGCATTACAAATTAACAGGTTTAAATTTTTGAGGCTCAGCCACCATATTTGAATTTTCTTTTGGAGCCAACTTGCACACTTTGGTACTCAAAGACAAAGAGATGTAAAAAGAGAGGGCATGTTCTAAGATTTATGGTCATCCAATTTTAATTTCAATATTTGCAATTTTGCATGATACCTTTGCTTGGAAGGAAGCCCTCAAGCTAGTTAAAAAGATCAGACACAAATGTCAATCGTGCTTCGTTTAGGACTCGTTTGGTTGCTGGAATAGGAATAGAAAATTCGGAATATGTTTTCTATTTTCCATTTGGTTCATCAATTGGAATAGGGAATAGGAATACATATTCCCATTTTGCGTCTAAAATGAGCTTATACCCATTCCAAAAAATAGTTGTTATTGGAATAGCCATTCCTATTCCCAATATTGCACTCCAATTCTCCATTCCTATGCCTGCAACCAAATGGGCCCTTAGTTACTATTCCAGGAATTGAGTTGAACTTGTTAATTTCAGATCTGTGTTATGAAGGAAATTGAGAAAACTTGTCTACTACCAACAAACCCATTTTACCAGTTAATTTATACCTTTTGACAAGTAAGGTGTTGAAAAAGATTTGGACTATAATCAAGAGCTGCTTGTCAAACCCCTACTGTAAATTGCAGATTTCTAATTACATAAAAACTAGGCATTGCAATTAAATTTAATAGCAATCAATTGTTAGAGGCCAGCCCCTATTAAGAGAGGCAAAAAGGCAGATGCTAGTTTGGAAGGCTGAGTAGAATTCTAGCAAGGGCCAACTACAACTAAATGGTACATTATTGCCAGCTACTTAGTTTAAACAAAATATAATTATCAACAACTACTTAATACACCTACAGGCTATGATCCCTCATGAACTATGATTACAATTAAATAGATAATATTCAAAGGAAGTGCTTGATAATGAGGAGATGCATCCCTTCAAAATGAGATGATACTAGTGAAAGATGTAACATTTCCCCACAATCAGAGATGTAAAAACAGAGATGATTCATTTGTAGATAGCATCAAGTAGAATTGAAGAATAAGAAATATGAACAACAAGGGCATGAATGGAGCACAAATAAGAATGAATATCAATTAAGGAAATCAAATTACCAAGTTTGAATTGGAAAAGAATCCGGGTATAAAATAACAGCAATAAAGAATATAACAGAAAGTAACTGGTATGCAAGTATTCTTCTAATAATCTCCACATAAATTTGTTAAGAAGATGCAGCAGTAATGGTCTTCCCTCATCAAGTATGCCAACCGCAAGATGGATGTACTAAAGGTTCTGCCAATCTTGTGGGCCAAGGAAACAAATGACTCAGAGGCTCATTCTGTGCCCTTGGACATGGTTGAGGAAGAATATCTCTGATCTTCCTAACAAGAAACATAAGATTAATAATTATTTATCTGATTTCCAACAGAAATCATATTTGGGATCAATTTGAAATGTTTGATAGAAAGATGCGCCAGTACTGGTTCTGTCATTAAATACGACAACTGCGAGATGATAGATGTCCTGCCATTCTTGTGGCCCAAGGGGCCAAATGACTTGGACATTTATTATGTGCCCTTGAGTTTAGTTGAGGAGGACAGTCTCAACTCTCCCAGCATCCTATCAAGCTTTTCCACCAAATTCCTAATATGGTCAGCTATTAGAAGTATGCCGTGAAATTGATACAAGAGAATTTAGGGTGTTCTGTTTTCAATATCATTTGTATAGTGATCATAAATCCTTGATGTTATTGCTTGCTGTTGACTAAGTACAATTTTCTCTAAATTGAATTGCAATTACGTATTTTATATATAGAATAGCATTTATAAATAACTTGTGTTGTGGGACTTGTTATTTTAAAGCAAAATCCAATATATCCCATTAAGAGAGACCATCATTCTAAAGAATCATACCATTCTTGGTGGGCACCTAAAAGGCAATTTCCATAAGGAGCTGATTTAACCAAATTGAGTCCGGTTCATCACTGTTTTCATACCGCACAGTCTAAAGAAAACTCACAAAGATGGAGAGTTTGGTTGCACCAACAAAAAAGAACATAAGTTGATCACAAATTCACCTTTTCTGACCATTTCAACTTGTTATAAGTACCCAGACGGCTTCCATTCAACTACAGTTCAGACCCTACACGCTGGAGTCAATCCACCACTCAGTGCAGTCTATGGGTAGAAGAAGAAGAATACCAGCATTCGTACATACATACAGACGGAGTTGCTGCTCCAGACTGGACCTAACAGCACTGAAAAAACTACAGTTATTGATTTCAAAACAGAGCTTGTGTCAAGGTTTACAGTCACCCATATTCAGATCCGGGCATTCCTTGTTACTCCCAGAAGGTAACAGGCTGTTCCTAAGTAAGATCGAGTTTCATTGATGCAAGCTTTAGCTCTGATCTGAATATAGTTTGCTGATAATTTGATAAATCTAAGTTGGCATCCCAAACTATTAGGGATGTGTACTCAGACATGCTTACCATCTAACTGAATAAAACTTGCAATATCTCATAGCACAACAAAATTATATGTCTCTGCCTTAAAACCTGATTTAAAACTTGTGAGCTGTTAATTCTAACTTTGACTGTTGAGTTACTAACATTTTTAAACAGAAGTAAATAATTTAATTTTATCGATCAAATTACATGGAAACAGCACATTGAAAAAATTCATTAACAACTCATTTAAACCTGGAGAAATTTCACTAACAAAACGATCTTGCTAAAATACAGCAAAACTCAATCTTTCCTTTCAAACAGCAATTAATATAGGTCATTGCCAACAAATCTATAACATAAATAAATACAAACTTGTGGAATCTGAAACTACTAGAAAAACAGTTTAATAAGTCAGCTTGATAAATAACTCGCAGTCACTGCACAGAAAATTATAGCAGAAGCCCTGCACGACGCAACGGAATGAAGATTTCCTACTCGTTCCTACCGTAATAGTGTTTAACGGATTGAAGTTCAAAAAATTAGGGTTTGTTAGACCGTTTTCATAATGTTAAATTCTTTAAACTCCCGCAGTATGAGAAGCATCTTCACAGTGATTGAAAATTACAGATCGAAATTTCGTTTGTAAAGAGCGTTGGCTTACCTTTTGTCGGATTATCGGGTTCCCTTGAGTACTTCACCTGCAGAGACAAAACAGACAACTCTTGAATCGGAACAATGTATTTGGATATTGCTGCTTAATACAAGAATTAGGTGACCCAAAAACATACCATTGCTACGATAAACACCTCTTCTTCTCCTGTGATGAAACCCTCTTCTTCTTCTCCTGCGATGAGCCCCTCTTCTTCTCCCTGTTTATTATGGGGATGATGGATTGAACTCCTCACTAACTCCCAAAAACTGCCAAACCCTAAAAGGCACACTCATGCATGGACTTGGTTTTCCCTTAATATTTATATTTATGCATTTATTTTTATATTTCAGGACTTTTCTTGCACATAATAAATTTATGATTTAAGGCAAGAGCCTACGATGCATAGGTAGAGGTCTTTTGAGTTCGAATCTACTCAAGATTAAATATAATAATAATTAATCTAACAATAATAATAAAATGAATAATAAATAATCTAGGGTTCAGTCGATTACCTATAAATAAAAAACTATGATCTAGAATTTTACTATTTAATTATGAAATTGGTTCTAAACTAAAAAAATTCATTAGAAGTTGTTATGTTTTTGTACAATGCAATGATGTCATGTTGCATGTTTTTTTACAATGCAATGATAGAAAATATAAAATATCTATTAATAATGTAAAAAAGAAATATAAAAATTATAGATGATTATGTGATAATTGATAATCGACATAGTACCAAAAATAAATGTTAATAATTGATAGTAAAATAATTGTAATTTAATAACATAACACTTTAAAATACTTTATGGCATATTTAAAAAGTCATGGAAAAAACAAATTACATGTTTAGCAACAGTTTCTGGAAGAGATTGTGTTGTAGTTTTTGTACCAACATTTTCGATCACACTCTGTGATCTCATTCGTTAGCTCTCTTCTGTCCTGATGATGGATCGCAAAGTGTGATCCAAAATGTTAACGCAAAAACTACAACACAATCTCTTCCATAAACATACATGATGGATTGTGGAAAATTGATGTCTTAAATTATGTGTTATGCAAAGTGTGATCCAAAATGTTAACGCAAAAACTACAACACAATCTCTTCCATAAACATACATGATGGATTGTGGAAAATTGATGTCTTAAATTATGCGTTATTTTGACAAAATTTATTTTTAAGAAAAAAAATTTGTTTACCAGTAAAAGAAAATATTTTTTAAATCCCTCAATTCTATGTTTATCAATAGAAAATTATTTTTAAAATTATTATTATTAAAAAATTATCTTAATTTTCAATTAATATAAAATCGTGTTTTAAATTTATTTTAAATAAAATAAGAAATAATATATTTTTTATTTAATTGATTAACTCAAAAAATTAGGTAGGGAAAAAATCTATTATCAAAATTTTTAAAAATAATAAAACTAATTAATTTAGATATTTATGATTCATACTCTTGTTCCTAAAAATCTTTATCAATTTTTAAATATTATTTTAGTCTTTTGATTAAATATTGAAATTTAAAATATTTGCATAAAAAACTATCATCTTACTCTTGTGTCTAAAAATTTTTATCATTTTTATGTATGTTCTTTATGTTTAATTAATTTAATCAAGGCTTAGCCAAAAAAAAATCTTTTTAAGATAGTATTTTAGCCTTTCGTTTAAAGATTAGAAAACTTTGATCCTTACTCTTGTTTCTAAAAATCTTTAGCCTTTAAATATTATTTTAGCCTTTTTTCTTTATTTTAGCCTTTTCTTTAAAAGAATGACTTTTAAGAGATTTACATAGAAAACTCTCATAGAACATTATAACAAATTTATTATTTTATATCATATTAATCTAAAATAAAATAATATATCATTTTTGCATAATGAAATATTTGTTTGACAATTTATTAATTTATTTAACTCAACTTTGTGTAAATATTATTTATAATTAGTTGCATGTATAATGGTTTCAAATATTTATTTTAAAAATAAAAGTATATCTTTGTTTCAAATATTTATTTAGCAATATAGCTACTTTATTGTTTGGATATTTCTGATGGTAATAATATGATATCAATATTAGTAAAAGAACAATAATGTTGACATGTAGAATCTTCCAATCATGAAAGCCATCAATTTAGTATCATGTATACTTCTATTACAAAATCTAATAGAATACATTATTGCATTCTTGAATTAAAATTTTGCATCTCTTTTACACATGCTTATTAAAAAGACAACAATAAGCTTATTGATATTATCAGTATATTATTATCAAACAAAATGACTTCAATGGAAAAATATATATATAATCTCGAGATTGGGCACATCAGCCTTGAATTAGTAGCTGTCGATATATGCTTTCATTCCAAGTATAACAAAATACATCACATTGACATCACATATAAATCATACAATAAGGCACATAGCCTAGATTCAGCTCCTCCAAGAACTACAAAAAATAAATAAAAATATTACATATTTTAAATAGGATATCCAGATCTATCAATAAATAAAAACATAAATCACAACAAGTGAACCAAGAATAACTAGTTCTAAAAAAATCTAAACTGTAAAAATGTATAAGTCATATGTGAATAACTAAACAAAAATTGAATTACAATATGACGATCCATGAAAATTAAAATGCATTCAACATAATGACTGAGTATATTTTTTGAAAACATCTAAGAGCTTGCTCTTAAAATAAGTGGTTTCTATTCTAGATTTAATGAAAAAAAATTGTTTCTAAAAGACAAAAAAATCCAAAAGTTTAGGAGTTCAAAAATTGAGATAGCAGTAAAAATTAGAAGCTCTTGGATAGTTTCTATAATTAAAAAATGAAATATGAGCAATTGATTCTTATCGAAAAAAGAAAAAAAAGGGAAAGGGCTAACAATTTTCAAACGAAAATTTGTAGAAACCAAGAGCAAAGCTCCCACATATAAGCCTATTGACTTAAATATATAATTATTATTTTTAATTAATATAATGTATTTGAAATATATAGAAATATAATAAAATCGATAAGTATGTTAAAATTATTTAGTTTGAATAAAAATAAGTGTTTTAAGTTTTATGTAATCTAATATTAAATTTTGGATTTTAAAATTTTGTTAAAATGTAGTGAGTTGGGTTTTTGACAAATCAGTATTTTGATAAAAGGTGGAGCTGGTTTCATCCTTGGGGCTTCATGGGTAGCAGGTGGGCATTACTAAGTGGGATGAGGATCTCCATTATGTTTGCTTGCATAATAGCCTTCAATCTTTGAGACTCTGCCAACTTTTCTCTAATTTGCTCAACAATATTGGCGAAAGGTTCATCTTGTGTTCCTGGTCGAGCTGACAGCTCATCGGCCTTATGTTTCCCTTTATCCCAGACTTGCGGTTAACGGGACAGGGGTGGTACTTCTCCTTGTTGTTTTAGAAAAGGAGTGCTCTTAGGACATGTCGCTTCAAAATACCTATGACTCTTCTTAATTACTTATCATGTTATCTCCTCTATCAAAATTGGATCTTGTGCACTCTAATTCATTGGAGGAAGAGGAATCAAGTCTATCCTTTGATTTTTGTAGTCCTTGATCAGGTCCCTGAGATCGTTGAATTTTTTTGTGAATGTGCAAAGTCAATAATCCTCCATCTCCCTAGTTGTCATCCGACAATACTTCTACTTTCACACCTCAAAATTGCTTGGGATATTTGCCAAGAAATCATCCAAATGTATAGCATGGGGCTTGTTGTCAATGCTTTCTCATTTGGCCCTATCAAAAATATCAAAATCCTTCTTTTGCCAAAAACTTCTCAAAATTATAGGCCTTCAACTACTCATCGACCTCTCTGACTTGGGCTAGGGTTCAAGAATACTCTCTCCAACAAATGGGAAAAGAATAATATCCCCTCTAGTAATGAAATCTATAATATTGAACCATAATTGACATTTGTAATTTATAATTTGATCAAATGATATATGATTAAAATAACTAATTAGTTATTAGATAAATAAAATAAATATATTAATTAGATATATTAATTGAATAATAATTTATTAAAGATAATTATCCAAGACAAAGTATATTTAGATGTTAACCAAACAATATTAAGTGATATCAAAAAATTAGTCTAATGTAAAATATCAACAATTAATATTTTGTAGTTTTGACTAAGTAAAAAAGGTTTTAAAGGACCTAAAACCTTTTACATAGAAGCAAGAAAAAGGAAGCTAAGAAACCCAATAGAACTGTGCATCAGCACTAGGAGTAGAACAAGCTAGAAAGAACGAGCTAGAAAAGACAGCGAAAAGAAAGCAAAAAGACAACACAAAACCAGCTACAAGGTCTTCAGTAGATCCGCTGCCTGGTCTACAAGGATATTCATGTTTTCTACAGAGGCCTTCAGATCATCCATTTCTTTTGCTTCGACACCCTCTGTCTTTTTGCTATAATAAATATTGTATAGTTGATATAAGTAGTCAATAATTAATAAATAATCCTTAAATAATTAATAATACTTAATAATAAGAACAATTATTGATAAATTTTGATGCATAGATAATTATCTAAAATAATATTTAATCCCTAAACATATCTACAAAGTAAATTAATTATATTGGTCACCGGATGATAATTTGACCTTAGGGCCCGTTTGGTTGCAAGCGTAGGAATTGAGAATTAGAATAGAAAATTTGAATGAGAATGGAGAATGAAGAATAGGAATGGAAAAATGCAATCCAATCTTGTTGATCCCTTGTTTGGTTATGCAAGCTTAAATTGGAATAGGGTTAACTTGCAATCGGCGCCATTTGAAAATATTTCTGAAGATGCAATGGCGCCATTGGAAAATCGCTAAAATATTTGAAAATATTGAAAACAAAGTTCCAGCGCTCACCCTAGGTCAAAGCGGATTTGAAAATTTAATCAAATTTGAAAAAGTTAAAATGAATGCAAGAATAGCAATTCCAATTACAGGTATTTTTTGGAATGGACAAAAGCTCATTTTGGGGCTAAAATGAGAATACATATTCCTATTCCCTATTCCTATTCCACACACCAAACAAAGAATACAAATCATATTCTAATTTCCTATTCCTATTCCGGTTGTATTCCAGCAACCAAACGGACCCTTACTAAACTTGAATGGACATACCAAGACGACACATCCAAGGGAGAGTGTGGGTGCTATAAACACAACATACAAAGAATTAAAAGAATGCAAGTGAAAACATTTTCAAGAAGGAAAGCGAAAAAAAACATAAAGAAAGGAAATAATCACTTAGTCACGAGTGTCTAAGTAAGCCCATGGATTAAATAAGGTAAGACATTTGTGACTATAATGTGTTATTAAGTATATAGTGAGTTACTAAAATATGACACAACATATAGAATAACGAAGTGAATGGAAAAGTTTATAAAGGAAGAGAATAAGTATAAGAGAAATTAATGAATTAAAACCATTTGTTGTAAAAAGGTATCAAGATTTGGTACGAGATGATCATATTTTCTCTCATTTACCATTATAAAATATTGTCCATGTTAATGACAGATAACCCATATATATATATATGCTTTTGTAAAGTGATGTCAACACTTAGAAAGATAAGTGATATTTATAAATTAATTAATAATAATAGAAATATAATATAAGCTATAAATAATTCTTAATACTAATATTATGAAATAATATTATTAGGAATAAGAATAAAATTAAGTTAAATATGTAATAGAGCTCATTTTAGAAATAGAATCTATTTTATATTGTTTACAATAGTCTTAAATTTTCTAACACTGTTATTACAATTAAGTATTAGCTAGGATTATCTCTAATGTTATTCATATTTGATTTGTGAATGGAAGGATAAAATGTTATTAAGGAGGGGCTTGTATGAATCTAATCTAATGGATCTTATCCCAATATAGGGTACGGATCAACACTCCAAAAATCTTTGTGAAATGGACTTGGACCTGTAAACTTCGAGGGAGTCCATAGATGGTGTCTAGGCAACTTGGAAAACATTTATATCCCTCGATAATAAATCCAAATAATTATATCACTTTATAATTGAAATTTACAAATATTATGATTAATTAAATAAATATCAATCCTAACTAGCCCAAAAATGGGACATTACAGCTGAGCAAACTTGATGGAATCTTAAGGCCTATCTACAAAAGTCAAGAAAAAACACCTAGTCAAAATACACCTAGGGAATCATGTAGGGTTGCCTATTGTATCATATCACCTGAATCTACATGAATTTCTGGTACTAAATGAAATAGGCTCTCCATTCTCCAACTAATGTCCTTGTAGCCTCAAAGAGATGTATCTTATGTCTTATGATAAGAGAATTCCTATGTCAACAATAAAACAATCAATTACCCATGTATAGAGTTGGAAACAATTATCAAATGGTACCTTCGAGTAATATTCCCACGGGGAATGACTATCTCCACCCGTAGTCATAGTCATGACTCCATCACTGATAAGGCTCAAAAGCCCTAGCATGTGTTGGGCAGTGAGTCACACTAGATAGTAGGTCATCATAAACACTTTATCTTTGTCCCTCTTATCTTCTAGCTTCGCTAGATGTTCTTATAGTTCCCTAATATAACCTTGGAGGCAACATAAAATAAGCCTAGCCCAGCTAAATTTTGTGCTATTGGTTAGAATAGATGTGATGAAGTAGTACATCCACGAGGCAAACTCACATGAGTGAGGTTCCCCAAAATCCCACATAAGTAATAGATGTGGAATTTAATGGGTTCAACAAAATCAACCCAAGGCAATGTGAGGGACATCTTTCTTCTTCCTTTCCTTTGCTACTTTAGCCAAACCCCATTAATCTACCCCCAAAATCCCCTTTAATAAATCCAAACTATGTCATTGTTTCCTTTTTATTTGGAGCCTTAGCATTGGTGAATGCAAAACAACAAAAAACTTTGTGCCACTACCCCCATTGATGACAACGAAGGGACCACCTGAGGTTAGGATGATCATTCTCCTTTTTTAGATCATATCATTGCGCATAAAAAGCCATCATTTTCGGGCATTGGATGACATAGGGGAAGCACCTGACCTACATGATACCACATACAACAATTCTTATGGCCATCAGATCTCTCTATTTCTTCCTTTCCAACAAATTAGCATAAAGTGCCTAGAAGTACTTCTATTCTTGACATTAGTATCTGTGACATACCATAGAGAGGTGTCCACCTTGGTAAGACACAAAGCCATGTCCTCTCAATACTCAAGAACTAGTGGGAGCTTCTCAAATTATTTATTTTCCTTGGTCTTTCTTGCATAGGGACCAACATCACAAGTACCCACAGATTCACTTGATGAGACCATTATTTCCTACGAATGTCATACATGAATAAGTAATTTGAACAATAAAACTTTCCAAGTACTCTAAAAGTTTCTTGAGTTGAGGATTTTGGGTCCTTCCATTCTATCCTCATGATAGACAATCATATGGGATAATTAAAAAACCCAAAACTCAAAATAATGTATACAAGTACTTGGTATAAGTGGAATCTAGAAGATCATACCTTGCAATAATCACCATCTTTACAAATGAGAGGTGAAAGTTGCAAAAGAGCCTGAGAACCTAGGACATCAACACATCATCTTAGAAAGATAGAAATACCAAGTTATTAAAATTCTTCTTACTAGAAATTGGCATTGTATTGCCCCCAAAAAAGGACTTGACAACGTCAATCAAAATACCAAACTATCCAATTACCACATAAAGGCAATCATTTAATGCTTGCACGTGTGACATGTAGGATGATAAATGTTGTGTGAACTATCTAAATGGATGTGATGTGACAATCATTTAAATTTAAGCAAGCAGTATATTCAATGTAATGGTGGATGATGCTCCACCAAGGGTTGAGCAGTTGCTTTAATCATAAGTGAAAAATGGAATACCATCACTCGTTGTTACCAAGACCATGAAAGTGCCACCGACGGAATGAGCCACCACTTCTCTACTAGAGCCAAGGCCACACAAAGGGAAAATTAGATAGTTTTCTTTGATTCAATGTAATTTCCCCCAACAATGGTGAAATTAGACCAACAAGAAACCTATAAAAGTGTGTCCTCAACTTCAAGAGTTGAAATAAAGACAAAAAAATTAACCAGCAAAGATCCACCCCGTACAAAACTAGGGAACACAAAAAATGACAGAGGCACATAAAAATGCACCTTGTAACCAAAATAAAATGCACAAAGCAAATGCCACAAGAATCCTTTTACAAGGAATGATGCCTTGGAAAAATAGAAAGGGTGCACCACCCCAGACCAGCAGAGGAAATTCTTTCCTACGAACATTAAGTTAAGAGCGTACATTTGACCTCCTAAATAGTGATGAATTTGTGCCCTAGTTAGCATTTACCAGAATATAATTCCACCCACCTCTATAAAACAGGAGTGGAGCAAAAAAAAATCCACCTTAAAAAGGATGCAAAAACTAGACGACACCAACCCAAAACAAGCCCAAAAAACAAAATGACCATGCAAACAACGATGAAGGAAAACTAAAGGAAAGATGAAGGAGGGAGAAAGGGTCACCAACCTAAAATCTAGATGCCAATGTGAAGTTGTAACACAAATCCCACACTACCTTGAACACTCACAACCAATTCTAATCACCACCCCTATGGAATTAAGACTAGAACAATGCCTTAGAAACATGAATTTCGCCAAAAACACCACTCCCAAAGAATAATTATCACAAGGTGAAAGTAAAATGAAGTATTTTATTATCTGAAATAGTCTGATATTTATGACACTTAGGGCACATTAATTTCCTTTTACCTTTTAGCAGAATTCCTTCCATGTGTCGCACTAAGGACTTCTAAAATTCCTTCCCATTATGCAAAGGAGCACAAGAGGACAAAGATATGCAAAGTCTGAAGTAAAATGCCCATTTTAAATTTTTTAGGGACATCCCTAATAAGAATCTGGAGATATTTATTCCTCGCTACTAGAAATGAAAGGCACGTGCCCTTGGACAAGGGACACAAGAACCTGAGACCTGAAAAATTGAGGGCAAGAAAACAAAAGATTTGCCTCCATAGGGAAGACTAAAAAGGTGAAAAGAGGGGACCCAATTTTTTTCTCACAAAAAGTAGGGACATGTATGTAAGGCATAACAACACTTTGACATGAACCATGTATTTTTTATGTACTGTGTACTTGATACACATTGTTATTGTATTTTTATATCATTGTCTATTAAACATTGGACATTATGTATTATGTTTTATCATGTAATGGATGCTATATGTTGCACATTCAATATTTTATAATTTTGATGAGTATGCATATTCATTCATGATGGTTATTAACCTATGCAAGATGTGTTATGACGTGATTTTTATTATATGCAACTATATACATGGTTCACGATTTCCTATGACATGATGTGGTTATCTTACGTGATGTGATGTTTCTATCTTATCCATGCTTTATTTTATGGATGATTTGGTGTTTATGTATGATTTACATTATATATGGTTCTAAATTGATTAATTGATTAATGCTTTATATTTGATGAATAAATGCATATGAATGTAATATGATGCAGTAGATTGTGGATGCCTTTTATTTTTCCTAAATGAGCTAAAATGAACTACAATGCCATGTAGGATGGACTAAAAAGAGTATTTCTAAATGATGTTAATGAAATGAAAATAAATTATGTTAATTATGTACAATACAATGATGATTTAACATATGATATGTAAAGAACTATTATAAATAACGATAATGAATTAATGAAACCTCCAATCATGAAATGCAATTATTTTTTTTATGTCTAATAACTTTAATCAAAATATAACAAAATCATTTCACCCTAAGAAGATCTAATGGAAGAATTAGAATACCTAGAAGGATAAACCCATAATCTAAAAAAGGATCCTTATATAAAATGAAATTAATGTGTACAAAATGCAAAACCAAATGGATATAAATGCAACTGACGTAGGAGCATCCCAGGGTAGTTGGAAATCATGTATATTGGAGTTGAGGTATGGCTTTGGAGCTAGTGAACTTAGTTGAAGGTTGGAGACGCATAGTCATTTGGTGGTGGGTCTTGGTTGGAAGATGTGTTGCTTCACTAACAAACTCAGTGATTGAGTATGCATGTTGCTTTACCAAATGTGTTTGGTGGATAACCTCGTGCTTGGTAGATATTTATCTCAGTAGATGACTCATGCTTGGTGAATGAGTTTATGCTCGAAGGAATGCTCATGTTCATAGACGAGGCCCAGTCATAGCTTTGGTGTTTGTGTCGAGTGGTCTCAATAGATATACTATGGTTTGGTTGTTGTGTTGATAGTTTGGTGGTCTAGTTCAATGACGGGTTTATGTTGTTTAGTTTGGTTAGCTAACTTGTACATTTATTTTGGGTTGCATTCCATGCGACGGGGATTGAGCATTGGGACGTGTGAGGACCTAAATATGTGATTAGTTCTTTCTCCTATGTGAGTTTAATGATTGTTGTGAGCCAACTTGGGGGATAATATGTTTTGTCAAGAGTTATAGAGATTTCTATTTTGTAAGGATGACTTGTGGTTGTGATGTATAGAGGAGGATATGGGTAGCTTAGTAGAGTTAGTGGGGGAAAGCGAGTTGATTTTTTGGGTGAGTGGGCATCAAAGTATAACATTTAGGAAGAGCTAGTAGCTAAGTGTGGGCTTAGAAAAATAAGAAGATTATTTGGTGGCTTGCGAGCTCAATTTGCCTCGTGGGTTTTACCAGATTATTGTTGTGATATAGATTTGGGCTATCTAGGAAGTGCTTGGATCCTATGAGATCTTGTTGTATTTTATGATGTATTGGTTGTAATCAAGAAGGCCTTGCAACCTAGCATATTGCATGTAATCTAAATTTCAATAAAATCAAACTGTGCATTCTATTATATCTTGTTGATGCATTGCATTTCCATTGTGAAACTTTTAGCAACTGGGCTAGACAATCTATTTTCAAACCCTCCAACCATAGGAATGATTCCATAATCTCCATAATTTTCATAACATCTTGAAATGAGGTAACATTTTTTTATCATCATTAAGATCTTTAGTATTGTAATAAAATACAAGCATCGTCGTATAATTAAACTAGCATAACAATATAATTTTTTACATGGAATTTAATATAGAAAGCTTGACAAGCATCTAGGTATAATTAAATGGAGATGACCCGAGCTTTGCTTGTATAATCAAAAAACAAAAAATTATATCTAGTTCATCTATGAACATATTCATAGTCCAAGAAAGGAAAGAAAAACTATGTTGACACCATATAATGCTCATTAGATGGATGAAGGCACTCATGCATAGACAACCCAATATAATTGTTCAATCAAATTCAATAGAAAACAACTCACAAACAACAATCAATACAAAATATCATGCTCCATCCCATCTATTCTAATCACATGCTATATAGGAGTGATTAGTTCATACCAATAAAACATACTAGAATAACATGCAACCATGATAAGAATGAAATCAAAAAGATGAATTTGTGTATAATCAAGCAAAACTATTACTGAAGATATAAATTTCTTGCTAAAGATCTTGTTATGGTTTGTTTGTTTGTATAGATATCGGATAATTGTTATTTTTATTTAGGTAACCATTTTGATTGATTTATCATGAGTTAGAAGTCATTGTTTTGTTATCAAGGTGAAATATATTTTTAGCATTGTTTGTTGTCTAAAGATTGTTAATACAAGATCTAGTTTATCCTTCATTCAAACATGACTATCAAAGACCCACCTAAACCTACATTGAGGATATGCCCCCAGTTAAGTATTAGATTGACTTGTTATGGATGGAGAAAGACACATAAATAGGCATGGATTAAAACTAAAATCTATACCAAGCTATGATAGGAGTTTATTATTGGTATGTACAAGGTAGACCACATAGGTAGCCAATTTATTGTAGATGTATATATAGATAGTGTGATGGATGGTACAAAATTTTACCATGGACATGCACAATGGGACATGACCAAAGAAGAAATCTAATAGATGGAGGAGTTAGCTTATCACAAGTGGTGTTTGTTACAAGGTTTCTCCTCTTATTCTCATTGCACCTTTGTTTTGTTTTATTTTATTTATATCATACATTTTTAAATTTTATTTATATTTTTCTTCCATTGTGTTAGGATTTTAAAGATATAACTTCTTAAGGTTCATGTTGTTAATAGGTTCATCCAACATCTCACCCTTAGAAGTAGATAATCGGTATGCCCTAGATCCATATACAATAGTGATCACAAAAGGTCCTAGCCAACTTTATTCAAATTACCCTTTCTTTTCCTAAACTAACTGATTTCTTAGGTTCTCTATGAGGACTAGATCACCTAATTGAAAATATTTGGCTTTCTCTTTGTTGTTGTATTGATGGGAGATTCTCTGTTGATAAGCCTTTATATGTTTAAAGGATTAATGTCTTCTCCATCTAACAATTCCATTTGTTGTAATATTACTACTTTGTACTCTTCATATGGGATTAGATCTCTTAATGTCACTCTAAGAGAGAGTAATTAAATCTCAAGGGGAAGTATATCTTTTGAACTAAATACTGTTGGAAATTTGATTGAAAAGATCATTGATGAAAAAGATTGTTTGAAAGAGGGAGATTGTTGTTAAAAGAATGTTTTCAATCATTGTTTTGTCATTGATGTCAAACCTGCTATGTGTAGGAATGACAATTTCTTATAAGATTCAAGTAGTGTTGCTTAGTTGATTGACGAAGAGGATTTGATCAACAAGATGTAACAAGATTACCCAAGGGAAAGGTTGAGTTATGATATTGTAATGAAGTGCAAGAATCAATTGAGACAATGGTTAAATGATGTATTGATAACATACTCAAAGATACAGAGATTGGCTACACTTAGAAATATTGGAGGAATAAGTTGTAACTAGGTTGACTGCAAAGCCTAAACTAAGTTCATTAGTGGGTGCCGAGCAAGCTAGTTGAAGCTGAGAAAATTCTTAGTTAGAGCAGAGAAAAAGGAAAATCTAGTGTGTGCTAAGTAAACTTCAGGTGCTGAGTGAAGTTCAAGTGGCGAGAAAATTAATAGATGTTCAGCATTAGAAAATCTTAGTAGGTGTCGAGTGAACTTTAGGTGTTGAGCATCAGTAAAAACTTAGTTGATGCTGAGTAACACGGTATGTGTTGAGCATCAATATTTCAATGTTGTTGAGTTGTTGCATTATTGGAAATGTCAAAGATTCACCAAATCTGAGCCGACATAGTTATTATCTTGAATTTTGTGAACTAGTTGGAGGAATAGGATGATGAGCTGGTGGCACAGAATTCTATGTAAACTATTTTTGGGCGAATTCAAAAGGATTATTCAAGAAGTTTCTAGAGGAAACATAATATGGGTTAGGTTCAATGAATCCTACCTAATCCATATGAATTGAAATTAAAGGATGGAAGAATCAAGTAGGAAAAGAAGTTCTAGACTTCTATTTAAGAAGTCACAGACCAAGAAGCAAATGCTGATGCTACTAAAGTGCCAAATTGTGAAGTAATTAGAAAGGTGTCAAGGGGAAGGCATCTAGGAGAAGGAAGAGCACAGAGGGTCTGCTTTGACAAGTGATCAGAGAAAGATGATTTCATTGGTACATCGAGCATAGAGACTCAAGGAGATAAATCTTGAAAGGAGGGCAAGCTGACAGAGTTACAAAGATTGAAGGCCAGACAATGTGAAGAGCTGAAGAGTGATCTGAGATCTGCAAGTTGAGTTATATGTTGTAATCAGGTCAAAGATTTTCTAATACTCTCTAGCAATTGTATTAGATATGAAAATCCTATGGACTTAGGTTGGTTTAATAGCCATTTGTAAATCCTTTAATAAGGTGGCATTCCAAGTGAATGTTCTAAAGACCTCTAACCAGGCCCACTTCTAACATGGTGGATAAATCCTCTAACAAGATCACATTTGACAATGTGTTGTAAACCTTTAATAGGGTAGGCCTTTCACAGGGCATCACTTCAGAAGAGTGAGAATTGAGTAGCATGTTACTGGTGGTTTTTCCCAAATTGGGTTTCCACATAAATCACTGTGTTATGTGTTGATCTTTTATGTGTTATGCTTGCATGTTGATTTACAGTAACTTGTTGTATAGGAAACTTAAAGCTTTGGATGAATGAATGGTTGAATGGGCTTACTACACTTAGTGAAAAAGTTTGAATTGGACATTAGGACCTTGAATAACTGATTCACCCCCCCCCCGCCCCCCCCCACCGCCCTCTCAATTATTCTAAAGCATTTCTAACAAATACAAGAGAATGTGGATGGGCAGGAGTTCAAATAGATGTCTGAAGCCCATAGTGTTCGACTTGTTATAATGTTTAGAATAAATAAGAGGGGGTGGGCGGGGGGGGGGGCGTGGATAAATTAGTTATCTAAGGTCCAGACGTGCCAATTCAACAAATAAACCCTTCAACTACTTTAGATCTAAGCATCCATTAGCTCGGCCTATATAGCAAATTATCAATACATTACTAGCAGTCCACTATCCTAATAATAACAGACTTGCAAAATGTAGAACATTAATAGTAAATCATCACAAATAACATCCATACAAGTTTGACACTAGGATTTAACTTAGAAACCCAATTTGGGATAAACCACCAGTAACACCACGAGTAATATATTGCCAATATTTTCATTCTTATAAAGTGAGCTCTGTTAGCAACTAACCCTATTAAAGGTTACAAAATACACTATAAAATGTGACCTTGTGAAAGGATTTAATCACCTTGTTAGGAGTGACCTTGTTAAAGGAATTTATAAAATTCCATTAGAATTCCACTTTGATTAAAGGATTTGCATATGAATGTTAGGGCAACCTTGATTAAAAGATTTCAATACTGATATAATGGTTAGAAAGTAACAATAGGTTTTCATTTGACTGATACAACTCACTTTGCAAATATAGATCATAGTTCGGTTCACATGTTGATCCACTAACTAGCCTTCATTGTCATCTCTATCTTTGATTTTCTTGGAAACCCTTCAAGCAATCACTCTTAACCTCTCCACAACTGTTCTCAACCTCCTGCTTAAGTTCACCAATCAATAGCATCAACAATTGCTCCAACCCTTTAGGTCTTCACCAGCTTTGCCAACCTCAATAAATTTTTAGATCAGCCCTTGTACCTAGTTATATAGGTAATTTTGATCTTTTACCACTTAAAAACTACTATAGATCTTAAGGTTATGATTAGATTCAACACATACAATGAATTGTCCAACAATCTCTCTCTTTTAGTTTCATTATGATTCTCATCCATGTAGCCTTGATATGCAACATATAAGATCTCTGTATCATATTAGATGATGAAATCAATTAGCTTCCTTTGTATTGTTGGCAACACCTTAAATAAGTTCTTCTTCTTTGCAACATATCTTGTTGTCTTAAACTCTCTCCCTCTTTCTTGTTATTGCATAAATAACTGCTCCACAATATCACCCTCTTCGATAAAAATCCTAAAGACACTTTATCTAACTTAGGCATCTTGAGCATGTAGATATCCTTATGTTAGTTTTGAATTCATCACATGTCATATGTGTATGATTGATACAGCATTATGTCCTTCTTCCTTCAGTACTCTAGGCAGCTCCTAAAGTAGGACTAACTACATCAACTTGTAAGATATTTTGATCAACACATTTAATGTAGAGCTCCAACTTAGCTTAAGTAGCATTATCTAGGGGAATCACCCCTAATTTACCTCTAAGATATTAATGAGCATCCTTAGGTAATGCCTTAGTGAAAATAATAGCTATTTTCTCCTTAGTGTTTGCATACTCCAATCTCACTTCTTTCTCTTGAACTACCTCTCTACAGTAATGATACTTGATAGCAATACGCTTAGTCTTTGTGTGCATTACAAGATTCTTTGATATGTTTATAGCACTAGTGTTGTAATAATAAATAACAACCAGATCAATGATCTCTTCCTTTATTCCTTTCAATAATTGCTTGATCCATATGATCTTTGAACAATTCATTGTTGCTGCCATGTACTCAACTTTAGTTGTTGATTGAGAAATGCAGTTATGCTTATTGCTTGCCCATGAAACTAGTCTTTTTTCTAGAAATAAAGCTACTACACTCGTACTTTTTCTATCATCAACATTACTTGTCCAATTTGAATCACTAAACACTTTCAGTTCAAACTTGTCATTCTTCTTGTAATAAAATCCAAAGTCTTTTGTTCCTTTTAGATATCTCAATATCCTTATCACTGCCATCATGTGATTCTCCTCAGTTTTTGTAGAAAATCTTGCAACTATCCAAACTACTAATGCAATATTAGGTCCATTATGAAAAATATATTGTATTTTTCCAATCATTAATCTGTATAGTGTTTGGTTCACACCAACAGAATCATCATTCTTAGATAGCTTATGTCTTGCGACCATAGGTGTAATAATTGGTCTTGAATCTTCCATTCCAAAAGTTTTCAATATCTCCTTGATGTAATTGGATTGGGTAATAAAGATACCTTGCTTCATTTGATATACTTGTAAACCAACAAAGAATTTGTCTTAGAAATGACAAAGAGTGGGGGGGGGGGGGGGGGGGGGGTTGAATTAGTTACTCAAACTCCATAAGTACCATTTGACCAATTAAACATAGACATTCACTTAATTTCTTATCTTGTTGTTGCTCGGTTTGTATTGTAATGACAAGATTACTATCTCAAACATAACTTGATTTTTTTAATATAAAATTTAAACACATAAAGCATTCAACACAAGTTTTACACTAGGATTTTACGTGGAAACCTAATTTGGGAAAAAACACAAGCAACATCTCACCACTTTTTCACTCTTTCGAAGTGAGCTCTGTTAGGAGCCAACCTTGTTAAAGGTTACAATACACATTGTTAAATGTGAGTTGGTTAGAGGATTTAATCACCTTATTAGGAGTGGCCTTGTTAGAGGGCTTTTGTCATTCCACTTAGAATGTCACCTTTTTAAAGGATTTACATAGAATATTAAGTCCTTCAAATGACGGTTAGGTCAACCTCTATTAAAAGGATTTCAATATAAATTGCTTACAATTATTAGAAATAAAACAATAGGGTTTTGATCTGTATGATTACAACTCACTTTGCAAGTTCAAATATTTGTTTGGTTCAAGTGTTGATTCACTGATAAGCTCTCCACTGTCATCACTCAAAAACCCTTCAAGAAATCCATCTTCCCCCTTCAACAACACACAAGCCTTCTTGCTCTGATTTCACTTATCAATATCAACAATATCTGTGTAAGTAATCTCCTTTAGCTTCATATTCACTCTCACACTTATGTGTCTCTGATCTACCTTTCTCTCATATGCATTGCCCTCACATATACACACTTTCCATTCATCTATGTACCTCTTTAAATATACAATTCTTGCTTTATCATTTTCCATGATCACTATAGATCTTAGGGTTTACGATCATGTTCAACACAATTTATTGTATATGTCTGTCTTCTTGATCTTTCTCTATAAGCTTTTATAGAATCCATCTGTTAGATCTCTACCTAATCCTCACCTTGATTTTAATGATCCAACTCATTAATCTTATCTTCAACATGGTTTACATCTCCCAAGAAATCAAATGAGTCAATTAGGAATCAAGATTTCCTCGTATTCATCTTCAACAATGTTACTCATCAATTACTAAGTTCTAACACTTGGTCATCACTTAACACTCAGTCATTGTAAATATTTTTGGCTTGACATCGACTATGTTACTTGGTTGAAATTGATGCTTGATCAACACTAGATTTTCTCGACACTTATTGTGGTTTGGTTGACACTAGCATCACTCAACATTCCTTAACCATTCACTCTATTGCTCAACTTGGCTTAACTTTCTTGATGTAAATAATTACTTTGTGGACATTTGATTAGTTAGACTTTGATGAGACATCAATGATAAAACAATCAATTGTTCCAATTGTAAGTTTCCAACAATCTCCCTCTTTGGCATTGATGGAAACATCTCTACATCTCAATATTAGCAATATCTCAATGTATCAAATTTATCTCACTTTGTTGCCATACAATTCAAAAATATTTTCTCCCTTTGAGATAATAGTCTCTCCTCCATTTGGTTAAGTCTCCCTCTTTGGTAATTTTCTTCTATTGTATATTCTCTAATCTTTTATGGATATCTCGCCCTCTTTTACTGTATATCTCCCCCTCTTTGACAACAATGCCAAAGACACTTAGCTTTCTTGGCTTCGATATCTTCATACATCTAAATCATGTAGATTTTGCATGTTTGGTTGATTTTTGTCATCTATCTATGACTGATCTATTATGATGTACTTTACTATCTACCTTAAGCTTTTCCCAAAGTAGAGTTGTATTGCATCAATGCGTAAGATATTTTGATTAGCACATTTGATGCAATGCACCTTGCCTCCTTAAGTAGCTTTGTTTAGGGGAATCACCCCAAATTTAACTCTAAGATATTCATGAGCATCTTTAGGTAAGCCTTTTGTGAATATGTCAACAATTTGTTCTTTAGTGTGCACATATTCTAGCTTCACTTCTTTGTCTTGCACTAGTTCCCTCAAGTAGTGATACTTGATAGCAATGTGCTTTGTCTTAGTATGCATCATTGGATTCTTTGAAATGTTAATAACACTTGTGTTATCACAATAGATAATTACTAGATCTATATTTTCTTCTTGTTTTATTCACATAATGTTTGAATAGTTCATTAAAGCTGCCACATACTCGGCTTCAATTGTTGATTGCGAAATACAATTGTGTTTCTTACTTGTCCATGACACCAATCTATCACCTAGAAAGAATGCACCTCCACTAGTGTTTTTTCTGTCATCAATATTTCCTGCCCAATCTAAGTCAATGAATACCTTTAGTTCAAATCTATCACTTCTTTTGTAATACAATTCATAGTCTTTTGTACCTTTCAGATATCTCATTATCCTTTTCACTACCATCATGTAAATCTCCTTAGGATTTTCTAAAAATCTAGAAACTATCCCAACTGTTAATGCAATATCAGGTCTACTATGTACAACATACGGTAATTTTCCAATCATGGATCTGTATAAGGTTTGGTTCACATCAACACATTCATTATTCTTAGATAGCTTATGTCCTGTTGACATAGGTGTGCTCACTAGTCTTGAATCCTCCATACCAAAAGTCTTTAGTATCTCCTTGATGTATTTGGATTATGTAATAAAAATACCAAACTTCTTTTTTCATACTTGTAATCCAACAAAGAATTTGATTTCAACAAACATAGAAATTTCAAATTCCTTCTTCATTTCACCATCAAATGATTTGCATAATGCTTCTCTTCCTCCAAATATAATGTCATCAAAAAATATTTCAAATAGTAGTACATTTTTCTTACCATTCTTCAAATATAAATTATTGTTATCATTTGTGTCAAAGCCAATCTTCACCAAATAATTATGCAATCTTTCATACCATGCTCTTGGGGCTTGTTTCAATCCATAAAGGTCTTTGTTTAGTTTGCATACCATGTTCTTCTTGTCTATATCTACAAATCATTCAGGTTGATCAATGTACAATTCTTCCTCGAGTATACCATTAAAAAATGCAGATTTGACATCCATTTGATATACCTTGAAATTCTTGTAGGTTGAATATGCAAGTAGAGTTTTGACTCCTTCAAGTTTTTGTACAGGAGTAGAAGTTTCTCCATAATCAACTCCTTCTTCTTGATCATATCTCATCTTGCTTTATCTCTTGTTACTTCACCATTCTCATTGAGTTTGTTTCTGAAAAGCCACTTTGTCCTAATGATATTTTTGTCTTTAGGTCTTGGCACTAAAGTCCAAGTATTATTTTTCTCAATCTGTTCAATTTTCCTCATTGATTGCGTTAATCCAATCTTCATATTCTAGAGCATCTTTTGATGTTTTGGGCTCAAATTCACAAAGTAAGCATGTGTCATATTGGAGTTTATTTCTTTCCATAACACATGATTCAACATCACCAATGATTTTTTCAGGTCTGTGAAGTCTTCTTACATACTTTTCTAGCATAGGTAGTTTCCTTCTTTGTTCTTCTATGGGTTCATCTTGAAAAATGATCTCATGCTCATTTTCTCTTTCTTGTTTAGGTTTCAATCCAGCTTCTACATACTCAACATTTGCTAACTAATGGCTAGCATTGCTTGTTTGTGACTCAACATCTTTAGTCTGTTGCTTGATACCCACTCTTTGTTGCTTAGTAATTTGTTGCACAGCAACATTTCCTATTTGCTAAGAGACTATAGCTTGATTTTCTTGTTCATTAGGAGTGCTTGGAGCATCATCATCCACATAGATGAATGTACTATAGTCTTCAGGTTCTTCTTTGCATCCAATGTCACTTCTTTATGCAAACTCATCAATTTTCACATTTGCACTTTCCACAACTTTGTTAGTGTTAGAGTTCAAACACTTGTAAGCTTTACACTTGGTGGAATATCCTAGGAATATACCTTATTCACCCTTTGCATAAAGTTTTCCATTCCTATTATCTTTAAGTACATAACACCTACTATTGGAAATGCAAGAGGAGTAACTGAGAGGGGAGGGGTGAATCAGTTTCCACAAAAACAAATCCAAGTCCCTTCAGATGTCTATACAAAACAAAACCAAACATTGTTGAATATATTGTTGTAACTCAGTTAGCACTGAATCACTTGGTTAACATAGTAACTTGATTTACACTAAGAATGACTATCACTCGGTAAACACTCAATTAATACTAAATATATGCATTATTACTTGATTAACACTAAACATGCAAATCTTAAGATATTAAGTGTGATTAACCTTAATTAACTTAGTTGCAGAAACATAAAGCAAATAACATAAACACATGAGACACCAATATTTAATGTGGAAATCCAATTTAGGAAAACCACCAATTGCAACTAGTTATTGTTTTTCACTCTTTTGAATTGAGCCTTGTTAGGAGCCAACCCTGTTAAAGGTTACAAAACACACTGTTAGGTGTGACCCTGTTAAAGGATTTAGATCACCTTGTTAGAAGTCTTCAGACACTTCGATCTAGAAATGCCACACTGCTACAATTACTAGAGAGTAAAAATGACTTGACCTAATTGTTGATGCAACTAACTTGCTAATTTCATATATATGTTTTGGCTTTTTTACTTGATCCTTCTTGATCATAATGTTCTTTGTAGCTCAGTTAACTTGGATACTCGGTTATCCTTCTAATTCGCTTCCTTTATTCATTTTCTTATATTCCACACATTCTCAATTTCAATCCTCAAATTGACCTTATACTTATATGAATTACCTTGTCAAGTCCGCTTGAACGTACTTAAAATAAATCAATAATCAACCCCCGAGTCAGCTAGAATTAACAAATTAATCCATCAAACTCAATATTTTGTAACAGAAAAATCCTTCATTAGCCAACCCAACTCGATCAATACTAACTCAAAAAAGACTTTCCTTTGGTAACCGAGTGAACTTGGTTAACATTGCATCCTAAACTAAATTTCCTTTGGTAATCGAGTGAGCTCAGTTAACACTAGTTCCAGGCCAATTTTCCTTTGTTAACCCAATGAGCTCGATTAACACTGGGCTTCCTTTGATACTCGAGTGAGCTTGGTAGATACTAACTCTGAACTTGGTTATCACTAGAATGCTTGACATATAGTGGAAAGTGTCTTCATCATCCAAGTGAGCTCAACATACACTAACTTTCTTAGTAAGGCTTGACATTTTGTGTAACATCAAAGACAACATACAATTAAATAATTATTTTCAAAATTTCTCCCTCTTTGGCATTGATGGCAACACAACATGTCATAATACAATGAAATTTTAGAGCAAAATAAAAGTAAGGATAATATCCTTAGTTTGATTCTAATTCTCATCCATGAGAACTTTCTCTATCAGTGTGAGCTCCCTCTGACATCAATCTCTCCCTCTAGAATGATTATCTGATTGTAGTTTCTTGCTCTATCAACAAACTCTCCCTCTTTACTCTTTATCTGATTTGATAAGAGAATCTTCCTCTTTGATAGCTCACTCTTTACAAAATTTTCTTGATATGATAGAAAACTCTCCCTCTTTGACATCTTATGCCAAAGACAAAATTCAATGGACTTTCTATGTACTTGATGTACCTATTCATATGCAATCTATTCTGACAATACTGCCTCAACCCTAACTAATCTTCAAATGCTTAGTTGATGCATCACTAAACATTGTTTAGTGAGCTTCAGATAGGGGAATGACCCCTAGCTTACCTCTTAGATACAAGAATACATCCTTAGACAATGGCTTGGTGAATATGTCTGAAATTTGTTCTTTTGTATTCACATATTCCAATCTCACCTCTTTGTCTTGTACTAATTCTCTCAAAAAATGATATTTTATTGCAACGTGTTTAGTCTTGGTATGCATCACAAGATTATTGGAAATTTTAATTGCACTTGTGTTATCATCAAAAACAACTATCAGATCCTTGATTTCTTCCTTCATACCTAACAACAATTGTTTGAACTAAACAATGTTTCAATAATTGACTATTGTTGCAACATATTCTGCTTCTACTATAGACTTAGAGATGCAATTTTTCTTCTTGCTTGTCCAAGACACTAGCCTCTTTCCAAGAAAAAATGCTCCACCACTAGCACTCTTCCTATCATCAATGCTTCCTACCCAATCAACATTAGTGAAGGCTTTCAAATCAAAGTTGCCTCCTTTCTTACACCACAATCCATTATCTCTAGTACCCTTTAGATACCTAATGATTATTTTAATTTCCATCAAATGATTTTCTTTTGGATTAGCAGGAAATCTTCCCACCATACCAACTACTAGTGCAATATCAAGTCTTGTATGCACTACATACTGGAGTTTTTCAATCTTGATCTATATGTAGCTTGATCTACCTCTTTGGAATCATCATTGTTTGAAAGCTTATGTCCAATAGACATGGGTGTTCCAATTGGTCTAGAATCCTCCATTCCAAACTTCTTCAATATCTCCTTGATGTAATTTGATTGAATGATGTTAATACCATCCTTCTTCTGTTGAATCTATAAGCCAACAAAGAATTTGACCTCTCCAAACATTGACATTTCAAATTCCTTACTCATTTCCTCAGAAAAAGATTTGCACAAGTCATCGTTTCCAGTGAATAACATATCATCTAAAACTTTCTACCAACAATATCTTCTTTTCTGGTCATTCCTTGATGTGTAAACTATTGTTGCCATTTATTCTTTAAAAATGAATCTTTACCAAATAACTATGCAATCTTTCATACCAAGCTTTGGGGGCTCATTTGAGACAATATGAAGCTTTGTGTAATCTACAAACCATATATCCTTTTGCTAGGATCTATGAAACCTTTAGGGTGCTTAATGTAGACTTCTTCTTCTAGGATTCCATTCAAGAAAGCTGACTTCACATCCATCTGATATACTTTGAAACCTTTATGTGCAATATAAGAAAGTAGTGTTTTAACACCTTGTAGTCTTACAACAGGAGAAAAATTTTCTCCATATTCAATACCTTCTTCTTGAGCATAACCCTTGCATACTAGCCTAGCTTTATTCCTTAACACTCCTCCATTTTCATTCAACTTATTTTTGAATACCCATTTTGTGCCAAATATATTTTTATCCTTGGGTCTAGGAATAAGAGACTAAGTCTTATTTCTTTCAATTTGTTCTATCTCATCATTCATGACCTCAATCCAACTTTCATTGTCTAATGCATCTTTAACAGTTCTAGGTTCAAATTCAATAAGCAAAGATGTACCTTTTAGTTTGTTCCTTGTCATTGTGCCTTTTGACTAATCTCCAATGATTTTCTTAGGTGTATGATGCCTTCTGACATATTTTGCGAGAATAGGTATCTTTTCTTTGGATTTGGGAATTGAATGACTCAATTCACCATGCTCAAAATGATCTTCTAAATCATGCTGGGGTCCTACTATTTGTGACTTAGGTCCTTTAGATTGTGACTCAATTTTCACTAGCTGAAACTCGGGTTCTTCTGATAGTGACTCGGCTCCTCTAGCTATGACTTCAGTCCTTCTGACTATTACTCAGGTTGCACTGGCTACAACTTAGGTTGAACTGGGTATTTTGGGGACTCGGGTGGTAAAGACTGTTGATTCCTAATTGCATTATTTTGAACTTCAGGTAAAGTATCAGGTTCATAGTAGATAAAGTTTCTATAGTTTTTAGGTTCCTTGTTGCTTTGTTCTTCACTCTCTTCTGTAAACTCATCAATCTTTACATGTGTACTTTCTATAACCTTATGAGTAGTTAGATTCAGACATTTATATACTTTTCTTTTGTTGGAGTAACCCAAAAATATACCTTCATCACTTTTCACATCAAATTTTTCTTTCCTTATCTCTTTTAAGATATAAAAATTGCTTCTAAATGATTTGAAGCATCAAACATTAGGTTTATAGCCATACCATAATTCAAAGGTGTTTTCTCTAAATCTTTCTTCAATTGAACTCGGTTAAAGGTATGAACTATAGTGTTGATTGCTTCCTTCCAGTATTTAATTGCAACATTTTTCTCCATCATTAGTGTCCTTGCACAATCCATGATGGATCTATTTCTCCTTTCTACTATGTCATTATATTGAGGTGTACTAGGTGCTGATACCTATCTCTTGATTCCTCTTTCATTGCAGAATTCATTAAACTCATTTGAGATGAATTCTCCTCCTCGGTCTGACCTTAAACATTTTAGTTTCTTTCCTATTTCTTCTTACACTCTAGCTAGATACCACTTGAATTTTTGATAGCTTTTGATTTATCTTTCAAGTACATTACAGTCATCATCCTAGAATAATCATCAACAAAGAAAATAAAGTACTTATCTCCACAGTAGCTCTCTATGCCAATAGGTCTACAAAGGCCTATATGAATCAGCTCCAAAACTTCTTTAGAATGATAATTCTTGCTTTTGAAACTTTTTTTTCCCATCCTACCAATTTGATAATTCTTACACATGCCCATGTCAAGTTTCTTGAGGTTTTGAATGCCTCTCAGTCTTTTGTTCTTGCTTATGTTGACTGGGTTATCAAAATTCACATGACTCAATTTTTTATGCCATAACCAAATTTCCTCTACTTGAGCTAGGAAACATGAACTTTCAGTTAGATCGAGATAGAATAGATTACCTTTTGTTTAATTGCTAGTCCCAACCAGATTTCCTTTCCCATCCAACAGCTTGGCCTTACCATTCATGAATTCTACTTGAATCCAATGTTGTTCAACTATACCACACTAAGTAGATTATTTTTCAGTCCTTCAACCCAATAAGAATTATCACATCTAAGTTCATTGGTCAATGCAATGCATCCTTTTCCTTTTACATAACAGGGTTCATCATTGCCAAATCTGACATTTCCACCATTAGAGTGTACCAAGTTCTCAAACTTTGATTTATCACTAGTCATGTGGTGAGAACAAACACTATCTATGATCCATTTGTCATTCTTTCTAATATGAGAAATGAGGGCCATATTATCATTTTCATCATTTGATTAATCTTTAATTACAATGTAAACCATTTCATCTTCATCACTACTATCAGAATCTTTAGCCATACAATAGGATTTCTTACCTTTATCCTTGTTCTCTTTGTAACTCTTGAAATATTTATTGCCTTTATACTTGTTGTACTTCTTGTGTTCTTTGTATTCTTTGTTTGGACACCTTATAGTAATGTGACCAACTTCTTCACAAGAAAAATAGATTAGAGGTATTTTGCCTTTGCATTATTTTTTGCCTTTAGGGAATCTTATTGCAAGTAATGCTTCAATACTTTTAAGATCATCACTAGAATATTCTTCATCTTCACTTTCAGATTGCTTGCCTTTAGATTTTCTACCCTTCTTTTTTAGTGATAGTTTAGCTTGAAATGTAGACTCAATGTTACTAAAGTTAGGAACATAGTTATCAAAGTTATCTAACTCAAATGTTGTCAATCTTCCCAGTATTACATCCAAAGTTATATCATTTTTGGGATCACATCTCATCTCTTGAATTGCTGAAACTCTAATTGCATAAATAGGAAGAAGAGTTCTAAGTACCTTGCTTACCACTATTATGTCATCTATCTTTCCTCCTGAGGCTTTGATTACACACACACTAGCTTTGATTCATTCATTGTATTTTGCAATGTTTTCATCTTCTCTCATCTCAATTTGATCAAATTAACCTCTTAAGCTTTCTATCTGAGCTCTCCTCACATTGTCATTTCCTCCATAGATATATTTCAACTTCATCCACATCTCATGAACAATAGGACAATCTTTGACTTCATCAAATTTAACATAGTTGAGAGTAGAGCCAATGTCAATCATCATTATGTTATGATTCTTCTTTTCTATAATTTCTTCCATAGTCAAAGTTCCAGTAGGTGCCACATACTTGGTGTTCAAATATTTTAGGTCTAAGTCTCTAATTTTTGCCAAATGTAATTTCATGAGTTCCTGCCATGCTTTGAAGTTATCTCTATTCAACTTAGGAATTTCCCTTCTGTAAGACATCTTGATCTTTAGCTTAGATCCTTGAAACCTTATCTGCAAGCACCAAATGCTCTGATGAATCAATTACTGCAAAAAGAAATAGAAGTCCCTTCAGATGTCAATACAAAATAAAATAAAACTTTGCTGAATATACGGATGTAATTGGGTTAGCACTAAATCACTTGGTTAACATAGTAACTCGGTTTACACTAAGAATGACTGTCACTTGGTAAACATTCAGTTAATACTGAATATATGCACTATTACTTGGTTAACACTAAACATGTAGATCTTAAGATATTAAGTTTGATTAACCTTAATTAACTTAGCTGCAGAAATGTAAGGCAAATAACATGAACACATGAGACACCAAGATTTAATGTGGAAACTCAATTTGGGAAAACCACCAATTATAACTAGTTACTATTTTTCACTCTTATGAAGTGAGCTCTATTAGGAGCTAACCCTGTTAAAGGTTACAAAACACACTATTAGGTGTGACCCTATTAAAGGATTTAGATCACCCTGTTAGGAGTGGCCTTGTTAGAGGTCTTTGGACACTTCAATCTATAAATGCCACCTTGTTAGAAGATTTGATAAAATAGTTGTTAAGCTAACTCTATTAGGAGATTTAACTCACTGCTACAATTATTAGAGAGTAACAATGACTTGACTTGATTGTTGATGTAACTGGCTTGCTGATTTCATATATTTGTTCTAGCTTGTTTACTTGATCTTTCATGATCAAAATATTCTTTGTAGCTCGGTTAACTTAGATACTCTACTATCCTTCCAATTCACTTCCTTTATTCATCTTCTTCTATCCTACACATTCTCAATTTCAATCCTCAACTTGACCTTATACTTATATGAATTACCTTGTCAAATTAGCTTGAAAATACTTAAAATAAATCAATAATCAACCCTTGAGTTGGCTAGAACTAAAAAATTAATTCATTAGACTCAATATGTTGTAATAGAAAAATCCTTCATTAGTTGACCCAACTTGGTCAACGCTAACTCAGAAAAGAGTAATTGAGTGAACTTGGTTAATACTGCATCCTAAACTAAATTTCCTTTGGTAACCGAGTGAGCTCGGTTAACACTAGTTCCAAGCCAACTTTCCTTTGTTAACTAAGTGGGCTCGGTTAACATTGGATTTCCTTTGATACCCGAGTGAGCTTGGTAGATACTAACTCTAAACTTGGTTATCTTTAGAATATTCAACATGCACTGAAAAGTGTCTTCATGGCTCAAGTAAGCTCGATAGACACTGACTTGCTCAGTAAGGCTTCAAATTTTGTGTAACATCAAAGAAAATATACGATTGAACAATTGTTTTCAACATTCCAAAGGTTTTGAAATATTTAACTAGTTCAAAAGGTGTAGCATTTGTACCTTTCTTGACTTGTACTCTATTTAGGGTATAAACATCAATAATAACTTCTCTCTAATATTTCTTTGATACACTCTTCTCCATCATCAATGCCCTTGCACAATCCATTATTGATATGTTTCTCCTTTCAACTATCCCATTCTAAGGAGGGGTCCTTGGTGTTGACATTTTTCTTTTAATTCCTCAGTCATTGTAGAATGTATTGAACTCATTTGAAATGAATTCACCACCTCTATCATATCTCAAGCACTTTAGACTCTTACCTGTTTCTTTTTCAACTTTGGCTAAATACCATTTGAATAATTGAAAAACATCATATTTATCTTTAAGAAACATCACGCTTATCATCCTAGAGTAATCATCAACAACAAATAGAATGAAATATTTATCTCCATAGTAGCTTTGAAAATCAATGGGTCCACATAGGTCAATATGATCGAGTTCCAAAATATCATTAGAAGTGTATTTTTTCTCTTAAAACTAAACTTGGTCATTTTTCCCAATTGACATTGTTTACACATAGCATTATCAGGCTTCTTTAGTTTAAGCAATCCTATTACTTTCTTCATTTTACGAATATCCACCAAATTGTCAAATTTTACATGACATAACCTTTTGTGCTATAACCAAACATCTTCTTGTTGTGCAAACAAACATGTCTCATTAGATATATCTAGATAGAATAAGTTACCTCTTGTTTGATCACTAGTTCCAACTAGCTTACCATTATCATCATGTATCTTGGCCTTCCTATTGTGAAATTAAATTCTATAACCTAATTTGTTCAGTTGTGAAACACTCAAAAAATTATAGTTAAGTCCTTCAACCCAGTAAACACTGTCACATATTATCTTGTCAGTCAATTGAGTAGTTACTTTACCTTTTACATCACATGGAATATCATTACCAAATTTAACACATCCACCTTTGTATGGACCAATGTCCTCAAATTTGTCTTTATCACTAGTCATGTGATTTGAACATCCAGTATCAATTATCCATCTGTCACTTTTTTTTACAAATGAAATTAATGCAGTTTTCTCGTCTTCATCAGAATCTTCTTTCATAGAAACATAGACAACTTCATCATCATTATTTGCAAATTCTTTATCAATTTCTTCTTTAGCAATGTAATAGGATTTATTACCTTTGTCATCCTTGTTTCTCTTGAAGTCTTGTTCATCTCTTCTTCCTTTGTACTTGATTTCCTTCCTTTCAATTGTATCCTCTCTATCAAGACACCTAGTAGCAATATGACCAACTTTGTTGCATGAAAAATAGATAATAGGCAATTTCCCTTTGTATTTACCTTTTCCTTTTCCAAATCATTTTCCAATGAGGGCTTCAAGTTCATCAATCTCATCATCATAATTGTCATTGTCACTCTTCACATGTTTTCCTTTTCTTTTGCTAAGAACCAATTGCGACTTGAAGATTCAATAGTAGCAAGTGTACAATTATCAAAGTTAGACATTTCAAAAGCAATAAGTTTACCAATTATACCTTCCAAGGTCAAAGTATTACCTGGTGTGCATCTCAGTTCTTGAATTGTAGACACTCTAATGGCATAAATAGGGAGTAGAGTCCTCAATACCTTGCTTAGCACAATTTCATCTTTGATTTGTTCATTTGCACCACAAATAGCATTAACAACTTCTTTAACTCTTGTGTAATACTAAACTATATTATCACCTTCCATCATTCTCATGTCATTAAATTTACCTCTTAGGCTCTCTGATTTGGCTCTCAAGACATTCTCATCGCCTCCATTTATGGTCTTCAATTTGTCCCACATTTTCTTTGCACTATCACAATTGTTTAAGTCATCAAACTTGGTATAACTTAGGGTTGAGGCAATCTCCAACATTTCTTGATTGTGTTCTTGCTTTTGCTTCAGTTGATCAACTACCAAAGAAGCAATGGTTACCTTCACATATTCATTGTCCACAAAGTTCATAGCACCATCACTGATACTGGATATGTACAACCTCATCAAGGTTGGCCATGCAGGAAAGTTCTCCTTGTTTAGCTTAAGTACATCTCTCTTGTGAGTTGTGATCTCTAGCTTTAAGTACCTTCAAACTTTTCTCTGTAAGAACTAAGCTTTGATACCAATTGTTAGAAATGTTTAGAATAACTAATGGGGGGGGGGGGAATGAATTAATTACTCAAGATCCACAAGTATCATTTGAATAATTAAACATAAACACTCACTGTTATGCTTATCCTATTGTTTCTCAGTGTCTACTGTAATCATAAAATTACTATCTCAAACATAACATGCTTTGTTGAATGTAAAATGTAAAATATATAAAGCGTTCAACACAAGTTTGATAGTGGTATTTTATGTGGAAACCCAATTTGGGAAAAGCCACTAGCAACATGTCACCACTTTTTCACTCTTTCAAAGTGAGCTTTGTTAGGAACTAACCCTATTAAAGCTTGCAATACACACTATTAAATGTGACCTAGTTAGAGGATTTAATCACCCTGTTAGGAGTGGCATTATTAGAGGACTTTGATCATTCCACTTAGAATGTCACCTTGTTAAAGGATCTACATAGACTATTAAGTCCTTCAAATGATTGTTAGATCAACCTTTGTTAAAAGCATTTCAATGTAAACTGTTTACAATAATTAGAAAGAAAATAGTATGGTTTTGATCTATCTGATTAGAACTCACTTTGCAAGTTCAAATCTCAGTTTAGTTCAAGTGTTGATTCACTGACAAGCTCTCCACTGTCATCTCTATTCTCGATTCTCTTGGCAACTGTTCAAGCAATCAATCTTCCCCCTTAACAACACTCAAGCCCTCTTTCTTAGATTTTACTTATCAATATTAGCAGCATTTGCTTAAGCAATCTCCTTTAGCTTCGCATTCACTCTCACACCTGTGCATCTCTGGTCTACCTTCCTTTGTATGCCTTTATCTAATATGCACCACCCTCACACACACATGCTTTCCATTCAACTATGTACCTCTTTAAATAGGCAGTTATTGCTTTACTATTTTCCACGATTACTGTAGATCTTAGGTTTTATGACCAGGTTCAACACTATTCATTGTATCTGTCCATCTTCTTGATCTTTCTCTAGAAACTTCTCTAGAATCTATCTATTAGGTCTTTACCTAATCCTCACCTTGAATTTAATGATTCAACTCATCAATCTTAGCTTCAACACGATTTATATCTCCTAGTAAATCAACTGAGTCGATTATGAATCACGATTTCCTCAAGTTCATCTTCAACAATGTAACTTGGCAATTACTAAGTTTTGATAGTTGGTCATCACTTAACACTTGGTCACTATAAATCTTTCTAGCTTGACATTGGCTATTGTGCTCAGTCAATATTGATGCTCAATCAACACTAGATTTTCTCGACACTTACTATGACTTGGTTGATACTAGCATCATTTGACATTCTTTAACCATTTACTCTATTGCTTTGCTTGGATTAACTTTCTTGATATAAGCAATTACTTTGTGTCATCAAAGTCTAACTAATCAGATGTCCATTGTAGCTTCCTTTTCATAACTCAACATTTCCTCTAGGTGCTATTCTTATGATCAATTTCTCAAATTCTCTTCATCAATCAAATAGATATGATATTTATATTAGGTAGGAATGTGTCTTATCAATATATTTGACATCAATGACAAAATAATCAATTATTCCAATTGTATGTTTCCAACATTTTGATCTCACCAAACATGGATATTTCAAATTCCTCCTTCATTTCATCTACAAATGATTTGCATAATGCTTCATTTCCTCCAAATATGATACCATCAACAGAGATTTCAGATAACAATACCTCATTATTACTACCACTCGTCAAATATAGATTGTTGTCATCATTAGTTCTTGCAAATCAAATCTTCACCAAATAATTGTGCAATCTTTCATACCATGCTCTAGGGACTTCTTTCAAACCATATAGAGCCTTGTGCATCATACATACCATGTTCTTCTTGCTAAGGTCAACAAATTCTTCTACCTGTTCACAATAGACTTCTTCCAATATTCCATTCAGAAATGCAGATTTGACATTCATTTGGTACACTTTAAAACCTTTATAAGAAGAATATGCAAGTAGTGTTCTAACTCCTAATCTTACAGCTGGGGCAATTGTTTACCCATAGTCAATTCCTTCTTCTTGTGCATATCCTTTGCATACTAGTCTAGCCTTGTTCCTTGTGACTGACTTCACCTTTTCAACTTGTTTATGAATACTCACTTTATTCCAATAACATTTTTGTCCTTCAAGGTCTAAGTACCAATGTCCACCTTTTGTTCTTCTCTATTTGCTCAATTTGTTCATTCATTACAATCCAATCCTTTTTTTCCAAAGAATCTTTTATTGATTTAGGTTCAAACTCACAAAGTAAACATGTATCACTAATAATTCTTCTCCTTGTCATAACTCTAGATTCTTTGTTACCAGTAGTTTGCTTAGGTGCATGGTGTCTTCTCACATACTTTGCTAGTACAAGTTATTTCCTTCTCTCTTCTTCTATGGGTTCATATTGAAAAATGATTTCAAGTTCATTTTCTCTTTGGTTCAAGTTATGCTTGCTTGGCATTGTCTTCTTGATGTTTGACATCTTCTGCATGTACCTCTTCATTATCTTGTTGTTGCTTGGCTCCCACAATTTTTTGCTCGATAACTTTCTATTGTAACTCAATAGTCCCATTTTGTTGCAGATTTGTAGCTTTGTTCTCTTGCTCAAGGTGGGTGCAGGGAGCACTTTCATTCACATAAATGAATGTACTGTAGTATTTTGGTTCTATCTTACATTTGACTTCATTTTTTTATGCATATTCATCAACATTCACATTTGCACTTTCCACAACTTTGTTTGTGTTAGAATCCAAACACTTCTTTGCTCGGTGGAATATCTTAGGAATATGCCTTCATGACTCTTAGCATCACGTTTACCATTTCTATTATCCTTTTTGTATATAACATTTGCATCCAATAACTTTAAAATACTTCACATTAGGTGCATATCCACAACATAATTCAAAGGGTGTAACACTTGTACCTTTCTTTACCTGCATTCTATTCAAAGTATAAAGTAATGTACTTACAACTTCTCTCCAATATTTATGTGACACATTCTTCTCCATCATCAAGGTTCTAGCACAATCCATGATTGATCTATTTCTTCTTATGTTATATTATTTTGGGGAGGGGTCCTTGGTGCTGACATTTTCCTTTTGATTCCTCTATCATTTTAGAATATATTGAGTTCATTAGAGATGAATTCTCCACCTCTGTTAGATCTCAAGCACTTCAAACTCTTTCCTATTTCCTCTTCAACTATGGCCAAATACCACTTAAACAACTGAAAAGCACCATATATTTCTTTAGGAAACATCATAGTCATCATCCTAGAATAGTCATCAACAAATAAAATAAAATGTTTGTCTCCACAATAGCTTTGAACACCAATAGGTCCACAAAGGTCAGTATGAACTAGTTCCAAAATATGATCAGATGAGTATGTCTTGCTCTTGAAACTAGACTATCATTTTTCCCAATCAACATTGTTTATACATAGCATTATTAGGTTTCTTCAATTTTAGCAATCCTCTTACTCTTTTCATCTTACTAATGCTTACCAAATTGTCAAAGTTCACATGACATAACCTCTTATACCATAACCATGTATCTTCATATTGTGAAAACAAACATGTCTCATCAGATAAATCCAGATGGAACAAGTTACCTTTTGTTTGATCAACACTTCCAATTAGGTCACCATCAACATCGAATATCTTGGCCTTCTTGTGATGGAATTCAACCCTTTATCCTGATTTGTTCAACTATGAGACACTCAAAAAGTTATAGTTAAGTCCTTCAACCCAATAAATATTGTCACACTTGATCTTATCGATCAATTGTATTGATCCTTTACCTTTCACAAGATGTGGTGCATCATTGCCAAACTTAACACAACAACTCTTATATGGTACCATCATTTCAAATTTACTTTTATCACCAGTCATCTGATGTGAACAATCACTATTAATTATCCATCTATCACCTTTACTCACATATGAAATCAATGTAGTTTTCTCATCTTTATCAGAATCTTCTTTCATAGCAACATAGACAACTTCTTAATCATTACTTTCATATTCATTATTGGTTTCTTCTTCAATAATGTAACAAGATTTCTTACCTTTGTCTTTGTAGTCCTTGTTTCTCTTGTTGTCTCTATCAGCTATTTTGCCTTTGTACTTGTTTTCCCTTCTTTCATCCTTGTCTTCTCTGTCAAGACATCTTGTAGCAATATGGCCAACTTTGTTACATGAAAAATAGATTATAGGAAGTTTACCTTTGTACTTCTCTCTACTTCCTAGAAGTCTTCTAGCCATCAATATTTCAAGCTCATCAAACTCATCATTAGAAACATCATTGTCAATTTTCACACATTTTTCTTTTCCTTTCTTATTAAGAACTAATCGTGATTTAAAAGTAGATTCAATAGTGGTAGGAGTGAAATTATCAAAATTTGATATCTCGAAAGTAGTAAGCCTACAAATCATACCTTCTAGAGTTAGGCTATTACTAGGAATACATCTCAATTCTTGTATTGTAGAAATCCTAATAGCATAGATAGGAAGTAGAGTTCTTAAAACCTTGTTGATCATAGTCTCATCATTAATCTTTCTATTGGTTCCTCTTATGACATTTAAAAATTCTTTGATTCTTCCACGATACTACACTATATTTTCAGCTTCCATCATTCTCATTTCATCAAACTTACCTCTCAAACTTTCTGATTTTGCCCTCAAGACATTTTTGTCTCCTCCATAGATGGTCTATAGTGCATCCCATATTTCCTTGGCAGTCTTGCAATATTTAATATCATCAAACTCGACATAGCTTAGGGCTGATGCAATCTCCAACATAACTTGGTTGTGTTCTTGCTTAGCTTTCAGCTACTGACCTATCAAAGGAAGGACTATTATCTCCACATATATATTACCCAAAAAATGTATTACACCATCTCCATTCCTACTAGCCTCATAAAAATTTTCCATGTAGGGAAATTCTCTTTGTTCAACCTTGGCACCTTCTTTTTGTACATCTTGATCTTTAGCTTGAAGTACCTTCAAACTTTTCTCCACAAGCACCAATGCTCTAATACCAATTGTTAGAATGTTTAGAATAATTGAGAGGGGGGTGAATCAATTATCCAAGGTCTAGCTGTACTAATCCAAGAAATAAATACTTCAACTACTTTAGATCTAAGCATCAATTAGCTTGGCCTCAATAGAAGATTATCGATAACATCAACTGCCATTCCACTATCCTAATAATAAAAAACTTTTAGAATGTAGAAAATTAACAGTAAATCATCACAAATAACATCCACACAAGTTTGATACTAGGATTTAATGTGGAAACCCAATTTGGGAAAAACTACTAGTAACATGTCACCAATCTTTTCACTATTTTGAAGTGACTTCTATTAAGAGCCAACCATGTTAAAGATTACAAAACACACTGTTAAAGTGTGACCTTGTTAAAGGATTTAATCACCCTATTAGAAGTGGCCTTGTTAGAGGACTTTAGAACATTCCATTAGAATGCCACCTTGATTAAAGGATTTATATATGACTGTTAGATCAACCTTGATTTAAGGATTTCAATACTAATATAATGGCTAGAAAGTAACAACAGGTTTTGATCTAACTAATAGAACTCACTTTGTAAATATAGATCATAGTTTGGTTCACATGTTGATTCGCTAATAACCTTCATTTTCATATCTATCTTTAATTCTCTTGGCAACCATTCAAGCAATCACTCTTCACCTCTTCACAACTCTTCTCAGCCTCCTGCTTAAGTTTTCCAATTAATAGCATCAACAACTGCTCCAACCTTTTAGGTCTTCACCAGCTTTGCCAACCTCAACAACCTTTTAGATTAGCCCTTGTACCTCCTTAAATAGGTAATTTTTATCTTTTATCACTTATAAACCATCGTAGATCTTAGGGTTATGATCAAATTCAACACATAAAATGAATTTGTCCATCTTCTTATTCATCCTCTTCTTTTCTAGAAACTTCTCTATGAATCCTTGTATAGAAATTTGCAAACACAATTTCCCTTGATTCAAATGTTTCAGGTAATTCATCCTTATCTTCCAAACCCTTTGTTTATTTCAATAAATCAATTGTGTCACTTGGAAATCATGATTTCCTCATAAACTATCAAAATATTTTCCTATTAGGATTAAACCATGGATAGAAATAACAATTACATGCAAATTTGAACAATATCATAAACTAATAAATCACATAGAAAAGAACACAAGACACTAAGATTTAACATGGTTCACCCAATCCCTGGGCTAGGTCCACCAAACAAAAAGTCTGATATTATTATGATCCAGTGATTACAACCTGATTACAATCTGTAATCCTTGAGAACTCAATACCATCGCAAGAACCAATTTTCACATAACTCACAATTAAACAATCCATAACCCTAAGCCCTTTTATACAAGTATTTTTATTGCTTTAGGGTTACAAAATTTCATCCATAAATTGGCTATTACTAGCCCAAACTTAAGTGGCGAATTATCAAATAGTACAAAGAATTTATGAAGCATGTATAGTAATTCCTTGGTTAGTCACCACAAACTAACATTTCCCTTGTCCAACACTATGTTCTGACACTAAGTCATCACTGGGTTACTCGGTCACTACCAACTTTTTATTCGACACATATACTAACTCTTGGTCAATAGTGATACTTGGTCAACACTACTTATGCTTGGCACATACTGGGGCTTGGTCCACACTAGCATCACTTGAAATTTACTTCAAGTTCCTTAATATTCTACTCTTTTTTTTAGTCAAGCTTATGTATTTGGTCAATCTTTAATTACTTCTTCAAGGCTTCAGTGTAGTTGTCATCTTCAATTGTAGCTTGATTTAATAATGACTTCATCTTGTCAAAGTCTAACTAATCAAGTGCCCATTATAGTTTTCTCTCATAACTCAACCTTTCCTTTAGGTGCTTTAGTTATGACCAACTTTTCAAGTCCTCTTCATCAATCGTCTAGATACGACACTCAAATTAGACAGGAAATTGTCTTACCAATGATGTTTGACATCAATGACAACATAACAATTATTCCAATTGTAGTTTTTGATAGGACTGAGTTAAATGTGCCAATCATGACCAACGACATTGATGATATTTTTGAAAATATTTTCAATGGTTTTATTAGATGTCTCAGCTAGACCATTTGCTTAGGGATGGTAAATGATGGGAAATATGAAACTTCTCACATAGTTCTTTGATATCCTTATGTTGGAATTTCTTGCCATGATATGTGACTATGAAAATAGGAATACCATATTGACAGATGATATAGTTAAGGATGAACATGAAATTTATCTTTCCATTGGAATTTAGTAATGGAATGGCCTTGACCTATTTGGTAAAATATTCAGTTGCAGTTATTATGTATTTTTGGCCATTGGAAGAGGATGAATGAATTTCCCCATGAGGTCGAATCCCCATGACTAAAAGGACATATTTTTGTAAAATAATTGAGTTCTTGAGAAGGTGTATGTATAAGATTCCCATTTATTTGGCACTTTTTACATCTTCTTGAATGTTGAAAGGAATTGACCACATTGTAGGCCAGTACTAACCCATATGCATGACATTCTTAGCTAAAGAAGGACTACTTGAGTGTGACCCACATATACCATTGCATACTTCTGGTATGGAAGTTTGAGATTGATCATGTTCTAAACAATGTAAGAGTGTACATCAAAACCTCATTGATATAGGGTGTCAACAATTAAGATATAATAGGAGGTTTGGCAGATAAAGTTATGCTTCTGGTTTCAAGTTAAGTTTAGTGGTAAGGTATTACCTTTAAGGTAGGCATATAAGTTTCCATAGATGGGTGAATCTTGTCCTACAATAATACATATAATTCTTGAGTTAGGATCATCATAGGCAATATAAGATAGGGGATCAACTAAGAACTCAATATGGGATTGTGCATCATTCATATTGAGGAGGGAAGCAATAGTCACCATAGCATCTGCAACCTTGTTATCTAGCCTCAAAATTTTCACAAAAGTGATCATAGTGAAATATTTTTTGAAGTCATCCACCATACGTTATGCGGTGATAACTCTTCATCCTTTGTCTGATAATCATCATTAACTTGATTAATGATCAATTGAGGGTCTTCATAGACACTCAACTATGTTACTTTTGACTATACCACCATCTTGAGACCTATCATTAGTCTTACATATTTTGTAATGTTATTCGTATAAGGGAACAACTTATAAGACTTTGGTATTGTGCATCTCTATGTTGTAACAAATAACACTCCAACTCTTGAGCCATGTTGGATTTATAATCCATCAAAGTATAATTTCCACGGTGATATAGAGTGTCACGATTTTTACATTTGGAAATTCAATGTGTATAGGATGTTCATTTGACAATGGCACTTATGTTGATTGATCTACTATAACTTATCCCTTTATGGCTTTCCCATCCACATACTCTATGTCGAATTACTCAAAACCATGACCCACTTTTCTAATCTCCCTGTTAATATTGATTTAATGAATAGATACATTAGAGGATCAATATTTACAATATGCTTAACCTTATGCAATAACAAATAATATCATAGTTTCTATGAAGAAAAAACTACTACAAGACATGCTCACTCAATTAATGAGTAATTTAATCTCATATCCCACAAAAGTACAATTGATATAGTATATAGACTTATGATTTCCTTCTTGATACCTTTGTCATAGAAAAGCTCCTAAAGAATATTTAGTAGTTTATATGTATAACAAAAGTGGTTTTCTTGCATAGATGACATTAGAGTTAGTGTATTTGTCAAATACTCCTTGAATTATAAAAGGTTTCTTCACGAATAATGTCCTAGATAAATGGTAAATTCTTATGCAACAAGGGCATAAAAGGATGGATCTTATCCACCAACTGTGAGACATGTCTTCTTATTGATTGAAATCATCCTTGTAGTGATATTTATTGACTTATATTTTTTAGAGGTGACATCTTCATGAATACTTTTTCTTTACTAGGATCAACTTCTATTCCTTTTGTAGATACTATATATCCCAATAATTTTATAGATGTAAAGCCAAATGCACATTTATTGGGATTCAACCTGACATGGTACTTTTCCATTCTTGTAAATATTTTGTCTCACATTTACAAATAATCTTCCCTTGTTTTTTATTTACCTTTAATGTTATCTACATAATCTTCCATTATGGTATACATAATATCATGAAATATAGTATGTGTAGCCCTATGATAGGTAGCTCCTGCATTTTTTAGTCCAAAAGGCAAAACATTCCACCAATAAGTTTCCCAAAGATATAGGAGAGTCATTTTCTATTGGTCTTCAGGTGAAATATTTAGCTGGTTATAACCAAAGAATCTATCCATCAAAGACACCATTTCATGTCCCACTATAAGATCTACAATGATATCAATGTTTGGAAAAGGAAAATCATCTTTCATACAAGCCTTGTTAAGATCACTGAAATCTGTACACACTCTAATAGACTTGTTTGGTTTTTAGAATGGAGTAATATTTAACATCCACTATATATAATCAAATTATCCAATAAAGCCAACATCTAATAAAATTTTCAATTATTCTTTCATTAAGAGTGTAATATGTGGATACATCTTTCTAAATTTTCACTGGTTTATGTTGGTCCCAACTATAATGTAATTGGTAATACTATGAATGTATGTAAAATATTCATATCAATTGTTATGTTGTCATTGATGTCAAAGTCTTAGTTGGCTAGACATTATGCTAACTCAGTAAAGTTCTATATTAAGATGATTGATGAAGAGGATTTGAAGAAAGTATGTTGATAAGTATGGTTTACAATGGCAACTTGAAGGAGTTGGATATTGATAATGTAATATTGATTTGATTGTTTTATAAACATGTAAAATTGTAATGTCTTGAGCTATACAAGCTTAACCGAGTGATAAGGTTAAAGAAGGAAGACTGTATTCACTAAGCAATTGGAAAAGTAAGAGGGAAATTCATGATTACTTGAGCGAGTCCAATATTAACTGAGTACTATATTATCCAAGTGAAATGTTATGTTCACCAAGTAATAGATGGAAGAACAAGTTAAAAGAAAAAGAATCTAAGGTCGACTTTTGATGGAAAAATGGAATATTTGAGATGTTCAAAGGCACAAGTCAAAGTTTTTTACATGATCAACGACTGGGAAAATTCAATAAGGATATGATGATGGAGATTGAAGAAAGATAAGGGAGAGCACAAAGTTTTATTTTCTATGTACATTGAATCTGAGATCGAAATTGTGATTGAGTGGTAATAAGTGGAAGAATAAAGAAACACATAAGAAACTATTTAAGGAGGAGATGAGAAATTTTTTAGGTTGTTGCTTGAATGTTAGCTGAATGTTGATAAGTTTGTTGTGAATTTAAACTATTAAAGAAGTTGAAGGAAGATAGTTGAACTAGGTAAACTGAGAAGAGTTGAGGAAGGAGAAAGAAGGACCGAATTAGCCAGCCAGATGAACAAAGTGAAAAGAGATCAAAGTGGAAGATCAAACAAAGACATGAATAGAAAGGAGATTTGAACAAGCAAGGCAGTGCTATACCTAAACATATCATTTTAACACTATTAATTTCTAATCAATGTAGCATAAAATCTCATAGATCAAGTGGACCTAACAAGTTTGTGAAATCCTATATGATAACATCGATTAGTGGTGTTTGTAAGTCCTTTAGAGTAGGCCACTCTTTTAAACAAGATCAATTAGTGATAAGGTCTAGATGATATTTTGGTTAAAATCCTCTAACAAGGTCAAATTAACAATGTGTTTGTAACTTTTAACAAGGTTGGTTCCTAACAAAGCTCATTTCAGAAGAGTGAAAATCTTTGGGTTACTGGTCCTAGGTGGTTTTTCCCTTCACATGGTTTCAACGTTAAAACATTGGTGTCAAATGTATTTTTGATTAGGAAAACAGGTTTTGAAGGGCCCTTATAACCATGTACAAAGAGATTCAAAGATTTAACATTGAGCCCAAGAGGGAAAACAAAGAAAAAAAGGGACAGAGTCAATGACCAAACAAAAGCTAGCTACAAAGGACAACACACCAATCACTAACCAAAAATAGACAACACATCCATAAAAAGTAGAGACAAATTTGGTGTCAAACGTGTTTTTGTTGTTATGTTGCAAGTTATTTTACATGTTATTTTTATTTTACTACAACTTGGTAATAACTAATTTTTTGGTCAGTAATAACTTAAGTTTTACTACTGTCTGTTAGTTATGACAAAAAAGTGAATGAACAATTTTAGTAAAGTGTTTGAATGAATTAAATGTGAAGTTGTATGAATTGACTGAGTGAAAGTTTGTGATGATTATGATTGATGTTTGGTAGAGGAAGAAGTATAAAGGAACTTGAGCTAAAGATTAAAGATGTATAAGAGAGAGGTACCAAGACTAAACACAAAGAACTTCTCATCATGGAGGGATATAATGAACCTACATCTATCTGGAATTGTAAATAATGTTACACTTTGGTTGGAACATGAATACACTACTCCTATTGGTCCTTTTATTGTGGAGCAAATGAATGAAAAGAGAAACCACAATAACTTGATGATTGAGATTGCTTCTACACTCAATGATGTTCTGCACTACTACCAAAAAAATGTGGGATAAGCTAACACTTGTACATATAGGAGATGATAATGCAAGGAGAGCTAAAGCTAAAAAATCTTAGAGATAGTGTGATGACATGAGAATGAAAGAAGGTGAGAATATTTCACAATATGTAAACCGAATCAAAGAAGTTGTAAGCGTAATCAAAGTAGTTGGAGGAGTTATCAATGATTCTAAAATTGTAAGTAAAGTTATCAAGACTCTTATACCTATTTATGTTATTCAAGAAGTGAGAGCTATTCCTAGTAATGTATTAACACTTGACAATTTAGTTGGTTAGTTGACTACATTTGAAGTAAACAATTATGACAACAGTATGCTTACAATTGGAAATGTTTTAAAACCTTCACTGACCAATGGAAGTTCTAAGAAAGAGAAGAAAAGTAAAGAAGAAAGTGAATCAAAATTTAAGGATGATATGAATGAATTTGAATCATTTCTTGTAAGAAGGTTGTCAAGAGGCAAAGGTGAATACAAAAGTAAACTGCCCCTGATTTATTTCAAATATAATGATGTTGGTCACTTTTCAGCTAAATGTCATAATAGAAGTGAGAGTGATAGAAATGAAAAAAAGGACTAAAACTACATGAAGAACAAATATTAAAAAGACAAAGGGAAGAAATCATGCTATATTACTGGGTAAGAGCACACTGAGTCCAATTCTAATTATGACACAGATATAGTTGAGATGGTGTATGTTGCAATCAAATAAGATCCCAATGGATAAAGGTATGAAAGTGAAATTGCCTTTATATCAATTGTTAGAAAGAATGATTCATGGATTATTGATAGTGGATGCTCACATCACATGACTAGTGATCTAGGTAAGTTTGATGAGTTTGAAGAAGTTTATGATGGTGGAACTGTTAAGCTATGTAATGATGTTCCACACCCAATGAAAGGTAAAGGGTCACTATTGTTGAATGATAAGATTAGATGTGATGATGCATATTGGGTATAAGGACTAAAGTATAATCTTTTGAGTGTTGCACAGTTGAATAATTTAGGTCACAAGCTAGAATTTCATAACAGAAAAGTCAATATCTTTGATGATGAAGGTAATTATATTGGAATAGGAATGCAAACAAGAGGTAACTTATTCAATCTTGATCCTACTATTGAGACATGCGTAGTTGCTAAAGTTGAATATGCATGGTTATATCATAAAAGGTTGTGCCATTTAAACTTTAAGAACATGGTAAAGGTTAGTAGAAAGAAAAGAGTAAGAGATTTACTGAATCTGCAAAAGCTAGAGAATATTATGTGTAAAGAATGCTAGCTCAGGAAGATGATAAAATCTAGTTTTTAAAGTGAGACATATACTTCAAATGATATATTGGAATTGGTGCATACTAATCTATGTGGTCCAATTGGTGTTGATATTTACTATGGTTACAAATATTTCATATTTTTTATTGATGACTATTCAAGAATGATGCCAATTATGTTTGCGAAGGTAAAATCACATGCTTTTGATATGTTTAAATGGTTTAATGCTAGAGTTGAAAAGGAAACTAGAAAATATTTGAAATATTAAGATCTAATAGAGGTGGTGAGTTTATGTCTTCTAAATTCACTAACTCTGTGTTGAGAATGGTATTAAAAGGAAATTGTTTGTACCGAGGACATCACAACAAAATGGGATTGTTGAGAAAAGAAATAGATCAATTATGGATTGTGCAAGAACATTGATGATTGGAAATGAGGTTTCTCATATATTCTAGAGAGAAGCAATTAGTATTCTTGTTTACACTCTCAACCAAGTTTAATTGAAGAAAGTAACAAACAAGACACCTTATAAATTTTTGTATGGTCATACACCGAATGTAAGTTATTTTAGAATACTTGGAAGTAGGTGTTATATTCACAAGGATGCAAGGAATGGTAAATTTGATTTTAAGGAGATGAAGGTATATACCTTGGTTATTCATCTAAGATAAAAGCTTATAAGTGTTTGAACAAAGCTACTAACAAGATGATTGAAAGTGAAAATGTAAGATTCAATGCGTTTGTGGAGAGGAATTATGTGGAAAGCAAGAAGGAGCTTGAAGGTTACAACAAGTTTGTATATGTGTATTAAGAGGCGCCTAATACATTGCCCAAGTTATAATAGAGAAACACTGAGCACAAGACAATAACATTAGAGTTATAGGATGTTTTACCCAAGCATCAATTAGTATGACCTAAGTAGAAAGTTGAACCCCTATTGAATGAAGAAGTTGCTGAAAATCAAAAAATTGAACTTGTACTGGCCAAATACGTGAGAAAGAATCATTTGCGTGAATAAACTATTGGAGATAGAAGTGTTGGAGTACATAAAAGAAGAATGTCAAGAGATAATACCTCCTTGATCACTGAATCTGAACCAAGAACAATCGAGGCTACATTGGATAGTGAGGATTGGATAAATGCTATGAATGAAGAGATTGTGAAGATTGTGAAGAACAACACATAGACATTAGTACCGAGATCTGTTGATAGGAATGTGATTAGATCCAAATGGATTTTTAGGAATAAGCTAAATGATAATGGAGAAGTAGTAAGAAATAAGGCAAGACTAGTTTGCAAAGGTTATGAATAGAAAAAAGGAATACATTATGGAGAGACTTTTGCACCTATGGCAAGATTGGGAGGAGTAAGCACGCTATAAGCTTATGCTACATATACAAAGTTCAAAGTTTATCAAATGAATGTTAAATCTGTATTTCTAAATGGAATACTTGAGAGGAGATATATATTGAACAACATCAAGGATTGATTGATTAAAAAGAAGAACATGGTCTGCAAATTGAACAAGGCATTGTATGGATTGAAACTAGAACTGAGGGCATGGTATGAAAGGTTATGTTCATATTTGATTAAAATTGGATTTGATAGAACAAGTGAGATCAATAAGCTATATTTGAAAAATGAATCTGATGATATGGTATTGATTGCTAAAATATTAGTTCATGACATTATATTTGGAGGAAATGACATGTTGTGTAAGATATTTTCTTATCAAATGAATATAAAATTTGAAATATCAATGTTTGGTGAGATAAAAAAATTCATTGGATCATAATTCTATCAAACAAGGAAAGAAATATACGTAACTTAGTTTATGTATGTAAAAGAAATCTTGAAGACATTTGGGATGGATGAGTCTAAGCCAATCAATACACCTATGGTGATTGGAGTGAAATTATCAAAAGAAGATACTACTAGAGAGGTGAATTAGACACAATATAGATCTATAATTGGTAAGTTATAGTATGTTGTTCATATTAGACCAGATATTGCATGTAGTTTTTGGAATTGTTGTAAGGTTTTCATTTAATCCAAAGGAGACATGCATGACTGCTATGAAAAGGATTTTCAAGTATCTAAAAGGAACTAGAGATTATAGCCTATGGTACAAAAAAGATGATGACTTTAATCTTAAAGTCTACATAGATGTTGATTGGGCTGGTAATATTGGTGATAGAAAAAATACAAGTGGTGGAGCTCTCATGTTAGGAGAAAGAATGATTACATGGATAAGCAGGAAACAAAGTTATGTTTCACAATTTACTATCGAAGCTAAATATGTTGTTGTTGCAATCAATTGTTCAAATATTGTATAAATTAAGAAACTATTGAAAGGTATGCAAAAGAGATAATCCATCTCATTACTATTTATTGTGATAACACTAGTGCAATAAATATTTTTAAATATATGGCGATCCATGCAAAAAAAAAGAATATATCAATCAAGTATCATTATTTGAGGGAGCAAGTACAAGATAAACAAGTGAGGTTTGAATATGCGAAGTCTAAAGAAAAAATTGTGGACATATTTACTAAGTCATTTCCTAAGGATGTTTTTGAGTATCTAAGAGGTAAATTGGGGGTCCCACCCCTATCCAAATTTACTAGGTGAAGATGCATGTTGCATCTATTCATGGATAAATTGTAATATTTTGGTGGAGTTGATGCAAGAGTTCACACTTTAGGAACATCTCTAAAGTTGTGAAGATGAGTGTAATGAAATTGATGAAATTTGTACATGTAAGGTATAAGGATAAATAAAAGGTTTTATAACTTTTATATTGAAATTTATAATTACGTTTGCATTTTTGTCAAAGGGGGAGAATATCAGTTTGTTGGAAATAACAAGTGGGAATATTTACTTCTGAGAGGGGAGTTTAAAAGACTTAGTGAAGAATAGTGCAACATAGCAGAATCCAGTTGTTGAAGAATAGAGTATCAAAATCTAGCAAAGTGACATATCAGATCAAGCAAGGATCAGATCAACAAGAGCAGAACAAGGATATGGAATCAACAATTGAAGACTACAAAGCTATCAAGTCAAAGGCATTCTAATACTTTCTAGCAATTGTATTAGGTATGGAAATCCTATGGACTTAGGTTGGCCTAACAACCATTTGTAAATCCTTTAACAGGGTGGCATTCAAGTGAATGTACTAAAGTCCTTTAACTAGGTCTACTTTTAGTAGGGTAGTGAAATCCTTTAACCAAGTCACTTTTAATAGAGTGTAAAGTCTTTAACAGGACATGCCTTTCACAGGGTAGACCATTGGAAGTGGTCAAACATTGTAACCTTGAACAGTTACACATTGCTGTAGTGATATTTTGTGGGTGTCATCCCCACCCTAGTTTTACCTTCTAATTTAGGAGGGTTTTTGGGTTACCAAATTTGTGTGTTATCTATTTTCATGCATGTCTTTACTTTCATGTTTATTATTTAAATTAGTTGCATGTAAAATGGTTTCAAAATTTGAAAAGGTGTAAAAATTAGTTACTTTTGATTCACCCCCCCTCTCAGAAGTAAATCTTCCTACTTGTTATTTCCAATAATTGGTATCAGAGTGAGGTTCTCACAAGAAGGAGCTTTGCAACTTGGAGAAAAGATCTGAAAATTGAAGTCTACAAACTTGGGAAGATCATAGAGAATCAGGCAATTGATATATAATTTTCTTTACATGCACTGGAGGAAGCTAGAGAGGAACTAAGAAAATCCTTAAAAAGAAGAAGAAAGATTTCCATAGCTGAGAATGACACACAGTACAAGGAGATTGATAGCTCAAATCTATTTACAAATGGAGATTCCAAAGAGTTTGATTCAACAATAGTAGACCTGATGGAGAAGAATAGAGCTCAAGCAGAAGAAATTAGAACATTAAAGCTTGAACAAGAATCACAAGCCATAATGCTTTGTGAAGTGACTGAACAAAAGAAAAGAGCTATTGAAGACAAGACTATGCTAGAAGAAGACAAGAGAAACCTTGCCAATAGACTGGAAGAAAAGTCAATTGAGCTTGCAAGAATTTCAAACATGCAGCTGGACACCCTAAGTCAGATGATGAATGCACATCATGAGCTAAATGTCAAGGATATTGAGATCTCTACACTGAAGATGCAAAATCAACAACTACAAAATGACATGAAAAGAGAGAAGGAGATTGCAGAAAGCTTCAAAAAACCCAATGAGGCCATCAAATATTTTGAGTAGCTACTGAAATCACCAAGGGCTAGCAATGACACTTCAGGACTTGGTTACACTAGCATTGAACAAGGAGAATCATCCAAGACTACAAAATAAAGGAGTAACAAAGGTAAGAACACTAAACCTACTTGTCATTTCTGTGGTAAAAAGGGACATACCTCTAATGTATGTAGGAGTAAGAATGCCCATTAGCATGACAAACCTAAGAATGCAAGTTATTGCCATAAGTGCAAAAAGCAAGGACATCAAGCACATAACTGCAGGACTAGGACTATTAGGACACCAAGATTTGAAGGTCACTGCTACAATTGCAAGAAGTATGGACATAGAGCTTTTGAGTGCAGATCAAAGCCTATGTGGACACCAAATCAGCCAGCCAGAGCAAATAATGGACATCACTACAATTGGGATTACAACACCAGGTATAGTTGTCATTATTGTAAGGAATATGGAAACATTTTTTAAAATTGCATAAGGACACATTTCAGAGGGAACTACAGCAGATGGTTAAGTCAAACCACATGTTTCAGTTACTTGAAGACTGGTCATATCTGTAGACACCTAAAAATCCTTTAGAAAATAAAGTATTTTTATTTTCTGAAAAAGTCCTGATGACATCATCATTTATTAATTAATTAATATTTATGCCATTAAATCCCTTTATCTTAATTAAAAATATTTAATTAAGGAATCCCTCCCAAAAATGTTTAAATCTTATTTAAACATTATTTCCTTATTTATTGATTATTTAATTAATAAATTGACCAAAAATCCTTTAGAAAATAAAGTATTTTTATTTTCTGAAAAAGTCCTGATGACATCATCATTAATTAATTAGTTATTTAATTAATTAATTAATTAATTTTTATGCCATTAAATCCTTTTATCTTAATTAAAAATATTTAATTAAGGAATCCCTCCCAAAAATGTTTAAATCTTATTTAAACATTATTTCCTTATTTATTAATTATTTAATTAATAAATTGACCAAAAATCCCAAAATAAATAATTAATTTATTTTTCCCCCAAAAGTTGGCCAATTTCCTTAAGACCAATAACCTCTTCCAAAATCTTCTAATCCTTCTTTAATTTCGATTAAAGGCTAATCTCATCATTTCCTACCCCTAATCCCAACTCAAAATATTTAATTAAGATTAAATATTAATCCTCATGTTTATTAAAAAAGTTTTAATAAATATCTCCTCAACCCAAACCCTTGAAATAAATAAAACTTTATTTATTTCCTAAAAATTTAATTTATCCTCACCCTAAGAAGTTCTAGACTCTTCTAGAAAGTCTTCATCCTCATCCTAGGAAATTCTAGACTATTCTAGAAAGTCTTTATCCTCATCCAAAGTCTAGACTCTTCTAGAAGATGTCTTTAACCCTAATCCTAATCCCCTCCTAACCTTGTCACATTCCCTAAACATGGGTTAAAACTTACTAACCCAAGCCAAAGTTAACAAATATCTCCTCCTTCACCCACCCTCATTAAATGCCATCCACTTGCCTATCCCTAAGCTAATCCTAAACCATCCTAATCCATCCTCTAATCATTTGCACAAGCCTAAGCAAGCTTAAAACCTTCCTAATCAAGTCCAAGTCGAATTTGCTCTCATCACCCTCAAAATATTTCAACCATAAAACTTTATGAAGTCCACTAGGTCATAAATGACTCTTACAAGCCCTTTTATTGCTCTTACAAGTCATTATGAGGGTCTTTATGAAGATTTTATCCCTTGAGCCTCCTTTGTTGACTCATCCTTCCCCTTTCCTCCATCCTCTCACCATGTGACATGTGTCACTCCTTGATTGGCTATAAGGAAGCACAATCCATGTGCTCTCCTCTCATGCAATTTGAGCCCTCCATAAGCTTTTTCCCATCCTTGCATCTTAGCCCTCAATCCCTCAAGCCTCTTGCCTATAAATTGGATCCTTCCCCTTTGTAAAATAACACAATCCATGAAGTAAAGTTATAATGCTATTTTGAGAGCCAAATCCATACTAAAGCCATCTATCCACACCAAAAATCCACAATCATCCATTGAAGCCTTTGGAAGCATATTGAGCATACATCCTATCCATTTAGATAAAGCTACTCAACAAGAGAGCTTCTTATTGAGAGAGTCCATTAATGGCTCATATTCTCAATTAAGAGCTCATCTTAGTCTATCTTGAAGTTTATGAATTTTGTTTAGTTTGTAGAAGCTTTATTTGAATTTGGTTTCTATTAGCATACTAACATTGCTCATATACAATATCAGCAGGAATTACCCAACAAGGTCAAAGGCACCCAACTCAAAGAATGATAAAGGTAAAGAGAAGGTAGATGTTGAACACATCAAAGGAGAAATGAATAAGACTTGGAAGAAGAAAGATGGGTGTGGCACATCAAATGAAGGGATCACTTCACCTAATAGGTCAAGTGATCACACTTAATCAAACTAAGGCATGGGGGGTTGATTTACAAAGTTTTATCATACATCAGTTCCTAAAACAAGCAAGAACTAAAAAGATGAGATCAAAATGAACAAAGATGTAAAGTTAAAGTTTCAAGATTTAACAAGTGTTGCCAAGTTTCCCTTAGATGTCAAGTAAAAATCTAGTACATGCTGAGTTGATTGTCAAAAATAGTGGGAGTTGAATGATTAGTAGGAGCCGAGTTGGTAGAGGAAGCCGAGTAAAGAAGGAATCACAGTTGAAGCCGAGTAAAAGGATACTCTTGTAGATGTCGAGTGTTGAAAAGGAAATGGAAGCTGAGTAACATAGAATTCTTCAGAAGTTGAGTGGACAGTTGTATTCGCACTAAGCATTAAATGTAACAAAAATGGGGTATATCATCGCATTTTCAATCATTTTTCCTCATTATGAACAAAGAGAAAAGATGAGAAAGAGCATAGAGCGAATACAAAGTAGAGAATCTAGTATATAAGAAGATCTCAATAACATTCCAGCACAATTCCATCAATATTAAGGTATTTATGACTGTGCCAAGCTACGCAGTTTCATGTTTTCTTTGTGTTGAAACCCTAGATTGTGAAAAATGGCATCTAGTTTTGGAAAAGCTTAGGAGAAGGAATCATTTGAAGTTCAATTAGTGTCCAAAGAGGTTAAACAACCCAATTTTTGTCTAATCCCAAAGGTTGCATACAAGAATGGCCCAGCTGGAGCCCTTTCCATCATACCCTCAAAGGTTGTAATGCTTGAAGATATAAGGAAATGCTATAATTGCAAGATAGGAGCCATAGGTGATATGGAAATGAGAGAGGCAGATGAGAAATTATGTGAAAACAAAGTGTTGAAGGAAGAATATAAAATTGTTGAAAACAAGGGTTTAACATGTGCCCTAAAATTCCCTACAATGTTCAAGACATAATGGATTAGACTAGTGTTGAGCCGAATAACTGATGGTAGTTTATGATTGGAGGATGGTCCTATGAAGATCACAAAGAGAATTGTACATAGAGTGACAGGGCACCAAACCCTAGATCGGTCAAAGACCCTTAGAAGTGATTCTAAGGAGGCAATTGAGAAGAACACAGGTGCAAAATAAAATAAGAGATGGATGACAATTGACACTATCCAAGACCCTCTAGTTGACTTTATTGTTAGGGTCATAGCACACAAATTCTACCAGTCCAGAAAACTCAATAGTGTGCCTTGTATTGTAGAAGATGTAGGATACAAACTAGTGAAGAAAGATCATACATATGATCTTGCAGAGCTATAACTACAACAGATCAATGAAAATCTAGCAGCAATCAGGAGAACCAAGGGAGCCCAATGCAAATTTGGTGCCATCCTGATATGTATTTTCTTTTATGTTTAGAAAGAATTTCATTCTTTTGGCACAGTTGCATGGGAAACTAGTAGGTCAATCATTGCTCAAGTCAATGAATACATAGAGCAGATGGGAGCTAATTTTGAGACCTTGATGACTAGTTATTTTGAGGACTTTAAGAAGTCAGTGAAGCTCAGAATTCTAGTTTCCTTAGTAGAGAAACATGTAAACGAATATGTTCTCTGGTAGATATAGACTATACATACATACAAGCAGCCATACCAAGAGTGAGATGGTTGAGACCTCTTGGGTATGAAGTAAACATAGATGAAGCATTAGCAACAATAAGTGCACTAATTGTAGAGGAAATAGACAAGGATGCACCACATTTTGGAACCTATGTTGTGGTGAGATCCAAAGTGGATATGGAGTTGAAGACTACCTCCACTTTGAAGAAGAAAGACAAGCTTGTAAAGAAGTTGAAAGCTAAATTTGGGGAAGGAATTGTAGAGGAAGTAGAAGAAGAAGGTGAAGATGTTGAGGGTGATGAAGAAGAGAAAGATCAAGGGCCACTTGCCTCAACCCAAGGTATGGGAGAAGATGAAGAGGATGATGCTGAGTAGGAAGCACCCAAGGCTGAGCCAAAGAAAAGAAAGGCAAAGAAACAACTAGTTGCACAACCCAAGGGAAAGAAGAAACCAACAAAGCCAAGCCCAAGTAAGCCAACTACAAGGGTATACACCAGGGCTACAACTCAAGGGGCAAAGGTGCAAGAGAAACAAAAGGCAACAGAGCAAGGAGGGCCTGTAGAGAAGAAGAAAAGAATAAAATATATTGCCCCTCTTTAATTAGACAAAGAGAAGACAGAGTCTGATGAAGATTAATTTAGGTTGGTAAGTTGTTCTACCACATCTAAATTGAAAGCATTTGTAATAATATTAGAGACAATGCTGATTTAACTGGTCTAAAGACCATTGAATTCAATAAGTTGTCAAAGGAACAACAGAACATAGTGGAAGAGGCTATCTACACTATGATGGCTAAGTTCAAGACCACCCCACTTGAACTAGACAACTCAATGCTAAAGGAGCTAAGCTCATTAGTTGAGAACAAATGACATTACTGTCTCAAAATGGAAAAAGAAATAAGGGAGTCTACATTAGCTCATGTAATACCAAACCTTACTAAAGGTAAAATAACAAAGGCTAGCAAAAAGCATGGGAGCAAGTTTGCACCCAAATATAGGGCCTTTAAAATTTTGCAAAACCAAATTGAAGATGTTGTCCAAAAATCCACACAAATGTGGAAATTGATACATGGTTTGACAATTGTAAAGGAAGGGTAGGAAGACCCATTTGAGGGTAGAAATGATGAAGAAGAAGAAGAGAATGAGAAAGAGGGAGAAAGAGAGCAAGAAAAGGATGAAGGAGAAAAAAAGATAGTGGAGACAACACATGGTGAAGAGGCAACAATTGAGGAACAACAAACTGAATAGAGTGTCCAAGACACCCAACTGCTACCACCAAGTCCTCCACACACAACACTTATAGAAATAGTAAATGTACAAGATGTTCTTGACACCTTAGGTCAGAACATCAATCCTTTAACTATAGAGGATCTCAAGAAGATCCTTCACCAATCTACATTGCAATCACAATTTTGTACAAATCTAGTTTTGGTGAGTGTTGATGAGCTGCACAAAGTTGTAGTAGAAATAACAAGGGAGAAAGAAAGCACACAAGAACAATCCTCATAATCTCCCATAGCTACAATAGATCAACCCAAAGAGTAAGAAGAACAAGACAAAATTGCTAAGGTCGATTCTATAATAAAAGTGACAACAACTACCAAGGAGCAAGCAAAGGAACAAATAGGGAAAGATGTTCCTACTACACAAAGTCAAGATGCACCTCCACAAATTATCATCATTGATCAAAGTAGTAGACAAGAGGAGAAAGAAGTAGAGAAAACCCCTAAGGAGTAGAAGGCAATACAAACATTGGTAAACTTGCCTACCTTAGGGACTCTAAATAAGAAGCTGAGCACTGATGTAGTCCCATTGCAGATTTCAACACCAGGCTCGAGCACTACCAAGGTTGCAAGTGTACTTCACTATGGAGACCCTGCACTTGATGAAGAAATAGTCATGCCCAATTATGACTCAAGAACCATGAAACTGCAGCATATAAATGAAGTGCAAGAAGCACTAGAGAGGAGGAAGAGACAAGAGATACTCAAAAATGAGTATAGGCAGAAGCAAGCACTGGTGGAAATCAAGGAAATATTTCTTGTTGCATTTAGCTTGCAATTACCTGATGAAACCTAGCCCATCATGGAGCAGCTATCCAACACTGTGGACCAGGTACAGAATGACGACCTAATGTCAAATTATTAGAATGGTCAAAAAAGAAGTTTTAGATGAAAGTAAATGAGAAAATATCAAGTGAAATAGCACTTTCACAAGTTGAATTAGCAAAGAAAATTGAAAAAGTGAAGAAAGTACTTGAGAATGTATTCTCATTGTACACCAGGTTGTGTGATTCCTCATATTTCACACAAGAAACAAGCTAAAGGATACTGAGCTTGGAGCGAAATCTAAAGATTTCTAGCACTCAATTACCAAAAGATCTAGCTCAGAGTGAGAAGCATTTTGTAGCTATGCATCACACACAGAAGGAATTAGCTATGTTGACAGTAGAAGAGGCCAATATTAAGGCCAAATAGATGTAGATTCAATCTTCCATTACTCCATAAAGAGCAAGCCTATGCAGAGAATGTTCTAAAGAAAGATCCTAATATTTCTAATTTAGGACTTGTTCATCTTGTAGCAGAGATAGCAATCCAACACAAGTCATTGGAGATAGCTTTAGATAATTGGGGTGCTTCTCTCAAGATGATTACAGAGGTAAATAAAACATTTTTGGAAAAGTATTCTATTCACCCTTAAGAACCTTTGACATAAGTGTCAAAAAAGGGGGAGAAATAATTAAAAAGGGAGAGATAATAAAGGGGAGATATAATGTTTTAGAGGAGATATTCAAATTTTGAGCATGTAATACATAGTACAGGAAGTAGAAATAGGATACAAATAGATATATAGTACAAACAAGGCAAAGAGTACCAGATATATCAGCATGACACAAATTCAACACATGGATTTTGGTTATAGGAATGCAAATGGCACATTAACTTAGGGGAAGTTACAAAATTTTGAGGTATACAAAATTTTGAATAAGTTTTTGAAGTCTTGTACATATGTTAAAGAAAATGTGTGGTATACTCATAAAGATCAAATTTATAATGTCTAGTTAAGTGTTTTTGCCACTCATGTCAAAGGGGGAGATTGTTAGTCTCAAAATGGTTTTGACATTTGAGTGTCAACACACTTAACAAATTCTCAAGACAATGCTGAGTGAACTTCAGGTGTTGAGTAATATTCAAGTGCCAAGCAAAGTATAGTTGCTGAGTCACTATAGATGCCGAGTGAAATAGAATTACTATAGGAGCTGAGTGAGCTAGTTTTCCTATATGTGTCGAGCATCAACAACTAGTATGTGCCAAGTAACATAGAATAAACATATGAGTTTGTGCCTTCACAAACTCAGATGTAAACCATTTTTGGAGCCAACATGGGATGAATCTTGAAGGATCTTGAAGATAAGATCGAATCTTTCACATTACCTATGCAATTGGCATGCAACCAATAGGAAAAGTGCAAGAGTTGAGCGGGAAATGAAGATTTAATGTTGATCGCAGATTCATACCTAACCCTAAGTCTTCAAAATCTTTAAAAGGAGGATGAAACCCCATTGTATGTATGTATGAGAGATGTGTATGGGTGAACTATAGAGAAATTCAGAGGGGAGTTTAAAAGACTTAGTGAAGAATAATGCAACATAGCAGAATCCAGTTGTTGAAGAATAGAGTATCAAAATCTAGTAGAGTGACATATCAGATCAAGCAAGGATCAGATAAGCAAGAGCAGAACAAGGATCTCAAATCATCAATTGAAGATTGCAAAGCTATTAGGTCAAAGGCATTCTAATACTTTATAGCAATTGTATTAGGTATGGAAATCCTATGGACTTAGGTTGGCCTAGTAGCCATTTGTAAATCCTTTAATAGGGTGGCATTCAAGTGAATGTACTAAAGTCCTTTAACCAGGCCTACTTTTAGCAGGGTAGTGAAATCCTTTAACTAGGTCACTTTTAACAAAGTGTAAAGTCTTTAACAGGATAGGCCTTTTGTAGGGCAGACCATTGGAAGTGGTCAAACATTGTAACCTTGAACAGTTATACATTGCTGCAGTGATATTTTGTGGGTGTCATCCCCACCCTAGTTTTACCTTCTGATTTAAGAGGGTTTCTAGGTTACCAAATTTGTGCGTTATCTGTTTTCATGCATGACTTTACTTTCATGTTTATTATTTAAATTAGTTGCATGTAAAATGGTTTCAGAATTTGAAAAGGTGTAAAAAATAGTTACTTCTAATTCAAACCCCACCCCTCTTAGAAGTAAATCTTCCCACTTGTTATTTCCAACACAGTTAACATTACAAAAGAGGAGAGAAATCTGTAAGAGATCATATCAAAAGGGTGAGAGAAAATAGTAAAGGAGAATATCATAGTTATTGCTGACAAAAGAGGAGAAGATTACCAAATGAAGAAGTATACTTGAAAAGGGAGGAGATTTGCAAAGGGAGAAGAAATGTTGATGAAGATTGTTGTTACTAAAGGTGCATAGCGAGTTGTAGAGAACCTGATAGTGAAGATAAAGAGTTGCATAGTTGTATTGTAAAATTATATGTTATGTCTTTCCATCAATGCCAAAGGGGGAGATTGTTAGCCTCAAATAATAATATAATTGGTAATGTTACAAATGTATGTAAAAGATTCATATCAGTTATCATGTTGGACCATTGATGTTAAAGTCTTAGTTGGCTAGACATTATGCTAACTTAGTAAAGTACTATATAAATATGATTGATGAAGAGGATTTGAAGAAAGTATGTTGAAGACATAGTTGATAAGTATGGTATATAATGGGCACTTGAAGAAGTTGGACATTGATAATGTAATGTTGATTTGATTATTTTGTAAACATGTAATATTGTAATGTATTGAGCTACAAAATCTCAACTAGATGACAAGGTTAAAGAAGGAAAATTGTATTCACTAAGTTACTACAATGTTTACTAAGAAGTTTGCAAAGTAAGAGGGAAATTCAGTATTACCCGAGAAAGTATAGTATTAAATGAGTACTATATTACCCGAGTGAATTGTTATGTTCAATGAGTAACAACTGTAAGAACAAGTTAAAAGAAACAAAATCTAAGGTTGACTTTTGATGAAAAAATAGAATTTTTGAGATGTTCAAAGGTGCAAATCAAAGTTTTTTACAAGATCAACAAATGGAAAAATTCAATAAGGATTTGACGATGAAGATTGAAGAAAGATAAGGGAGAGCACAACGTTCTATTTTGTAAGTGGTTACGTACATTGAATCTAAGATATTATGATTAAGAGGCAATAAATGGAAGAATTTGGAAGCACATAAATGACTATTTAAGGAGGAGATGAGAAATTTTTTAGGTTATTGGTTGAATGTTAGTTGAATGCTGATAAGGTTGTTGTGAATGCACATTATTGAAGAAGTTGGAGAAAGATAGTTCAACTGATGCAGAGGAATCAACACTGAAACTCTCCTTGATGAATTAAACACTCAAGGGATTCAACAATGGATTTTTCTCTACATCACAACAATATTCATAGTCAGCTCTTTATCCTAATCTATCATTTTCAATCATAATATTGATAGGAAGAGGCAAATTGAACATTCTTGACATACAAAATTGAAATCTTCATAAAAATAGAGAGCTAACAACTTAAAAATCTACACGACAACCATTTCACAAAACTCAAATTCTCCACTCAGTCCATGAAAAATCCAAACTATAAATCCTGATTCACCAAATTGGTACTTTGTTGTTGTATGTAATGGAAATATATTTTCCAACTCTAAACTGATTTACATGAATAACTGATTCATCATCTTTTAAATCAAATTGATATTTGGACCATATAATTGGTTCATATTTAGAACCAATAATAGGTTCATATTATGAAATGAGAATTAATTTTTCCTTTAATATCAATTCATAGAATCAATCAATGTATTAAATTGAAATAGAATAAACAATATGAAATAGATTTATTGCAAATCTCTTATAAAATTGAGATAACCGACACAAATGATACCAAACTCTATATGAAAGAAAGACTGAAATATGTGTTGAAATCTGTTAAGAATGAAATTACAAAACAAAACTCTAAAGTCTATTGTAGATGCTAAAATAATAGAAACTATCATCATGAATGTCAACAGTTAGAGGGTGAGATGAGTTTTGCATTTTTTCTCTTCCCTCTAAACTATATTCTATTTGAACCTCTCTTGCCCTTTTATAATTACATTTTGGGTAGATACAATGACTCTTGGGATTCCCTTTCAGTTATAAAACATTTTTCATTACATTTGGCACATCCATCATATAGATTTCTCTCTTAAATATATAAATATTTTCAGCATGAAATAAAATTCTGCATTTTAATAATATTGCATGTTGTCATCCTATTGCCACCAAACCTCCTATTATTGAGGTGCTCTTGCAGCATACTCTCAGATTTAAAAAGTTACCATGTCTCATGGAAATTTTCATGACTAAAAATCTACAAATCATAAAAATCTACCTCTTCATTGTCCCTTTCTTTGATGTCTCTACTAAACCATTTCTTCAAACTGATATTCTCATTGCTAAAATTTATAATGTCTGCCTCCAAACAAAAGTCTAGTGTTTCATCACACACAAACTGCTACTGCCTCACCTGGGAGTTCCTTCCATGTCTCTCTCCCCAAGAATTTTGGAAAACCACTTGGACCTCCTTCTCAGGACCTCTTGGTAGACCTCTATGTCCACCTTTTTCAATGAGTGAACAAACACTTGCAACCATGAAAACTTCACTAACAAAACTCAACTCATAAAACTCTTCAGTTGCCCAAATAATTCACTAAGCTCTGATACCAATTTGATGCAGAGTGTTTTAGGTAACCAAAAATGATAAACTTTACTCTGATTCAACATGCAAATACTTTGTGACAAAAATGTAATTGTTTAAAAAACTAGGTAAACACATAGAGATGTTACCCACTTAAATTTGCATAGTTATTTGGATTTCTTGCATTAAGATATGAGACAACAATACATAAACAAAGAAATACATGAAACTAAAGAGGATCCTCCAATAACCATCAGAGACCATTGGAGGTCCCTTAAAAAATTCCATGCAAGGTCAACTCTCAAAAAAATAGAGAGATTCTGATCTACAAATTGGGATAGATGAAAACAACTTCTAAGCTACGATGATACAATCCTCTAAAATGAGATTCAAAACCTACCAGAAAATGTGCATGCAAAATTATAAATAAAATCATCAATTTATTATTAATATATTATAGTATTAAAATGAATAATCCTTCCATTCCTTTTTGTTTGACTTTATTTCATGCAGTTTTGAGAAAGTTATGAGCATTCTATAGATGATATTTTGTTCAAATTTTTAGGTTAATAGTCATATCAAAGCAATGTGTATGACTATTTATTGGTTGTTTTAAGGGATGATACTTATATTTATGGAAAGTGATTAATTATATTTCTAATTAAATTGGTTTGGTATTGGTTTGTTATTTTTTTCAAATGTTATGATAGTTTTAGTGAAAATTTATTTTTAACCCCTTTCAATGGAGTAACAAAAAAAAGGGTCTCAATGTAGAGACCATAACTTCGGATTATAGTGTTGGATGCTTCTGAGTTTTGGATATGTTTTAGGGACCCAATTTTGCCTAAAGTGGATGGTTAGATTGAAGAAATAATATTTGGTTAAAAAGTTATGAATCTTTGTATGCAGGTTTGTCTAGATTGGAAGAATTTAAGACTATGCTTTCAAGATTAACTTGCTATTTGATAATGGTGATTTGATTGATGATTGTATTGGGAAACATGTATTAATGTCTCTAGAATATTGAATAAATTGTATGGATGGTGGAACCCCATGACTAATTTGGGGGTTCTTGAAGGGTTATGAAGATGCTCTACATCATGAACCAGGTGAATTGAGCAAAGCCGAGGAAGGAGAAAGGGGTGAACTAACCAGTTGAGTGAACATACTAAAAAGATATTAGAGTGGAAGATCAAAAAAAGACAAAAACATAAAAGAGATATGAACAAGAAAGGTAGTGTTATACCTAAACAAATCATTTTTATACTGTTACTTTCTAGTCATTGTAGCAGAAAATCTTTTAGGCCGAGTGGACCTAACAAGTTTGTGAAATCCTATATGGTAACATCAATTAGTGGTGTTTGTAAGTCCTTTAGAGAAATCCATGCTTTAGACAAGATCAAGGAGTGATAAGGTCTAGATGATCTTTTGGTTACAATCGTCTAGCAAGGTCACATTAGTAATGTGTTTGTTACCATAGAAGGCATGACCGAAGCTAGAGGAGGGAAAGTTGTGAGTGAGCATGGGCAAGAATTCTGCAAGGAAGGGGACATGAATTTTGGGAGATGTTGGAGCTTGAATCGATGATTTTTTGGGCCAGGAAGATGAATTTTAGCTTGATGGGGACCCATGAGGTTTCAAAAAATCTAGGAAAGGAGCTTTTCTAGAAGAGATATGTTGATCAAGAGATTACTAGAAGGGGGTGAAGACTGTTAGAAAATAGCATAATTCCTAGGACCATCTAAGATCAAGAGATAGACAAGTCTTCTTGAAACTCTAGTCGACTCTTTTTAGAATTAAACCAAAAGATAAGTCAAGTTTCCCAAAAATTAAAGATATCTCAGACAAGGAGAAAGGGAAATTTGCTATTGTTGTTCCTAACGAGCTTGTCGATCATAATATTGGTATGATGATGACCACCCTAGTGGGTAATTTTACTAGTCCTCATTCTAATATTGATGTTGTTGGAACTTTTTCTAAGAAGAAATAAGGTCTTAAAGTTAGTGTGGAAATCATGTCAATGGCGAAAGACTTCCTGTCTTTCTCATTTTCCTATCAACAGGATTTCACAAAAAAATTCTATGGAGTTCCCTAGGTTATTGGTAAGGCCACCCTAGAACTCCAAAAATGGTCTCCCAAACTAGAATTTAATCACTCCTTTTTTATTTAAGACCTTTTTTGGTTTAGGCTACCAGAACTTCCCTTGGAATTCTAGTATGAAGATAGTTTTAAGGGTATAGCTAGCTTTTTTAGGGAGTTTTTGTAAATCGATTTAGTGAGAACATCTCGTAGGAGGCTTACCTATGCCAAAATGTGTGTGGGAGTGGAATAAGATAAATATATGAGAGAGGTCATTGAAATCCATTCAGAGCCAGGAAAACATATTTAGAAGTTGGATTTTGGAAGTGTCCCCTTTGTCTGCTTTGATTGCAAGAAAGCATGTCACATTACAAAGATGTGTCCTTCCTTTATTGCATAAGAGAAAGCTAGAAAATCTCTAAGAAAGGAATGGAGAAAGAAGGAAAATGCTTTAAAAAATGAAGAAAATAAGAAGAATCTGGGAAATTCTTTCCATGCTTTGGGAGGAGGGGGGAGAAAATGAAAAAGAACCAACCCTTGTAGGATGAGCTTGAGCCTAAAGAGGATGAAAATTAAATTTTGACCTATAGAAAGGTCAATCCCCAAATGGAAAACTAGAAGGGTTTAAGGAACATGGAAAATTTGGAAGAAGGATGACTCTCTAATTCTTTTCAAGAAGATCTAGAGAACATTTTAGTTGTCCTTGACTCGATTGGGGCCTTCTCTCGGGAAGGTAAGGAGCTTCAAAATAATAGGGAATCTAGGGAAAGTACTACCCCTAAGGAGCCTTTCCAAGATGCTCAACCATGAAATGTTCAGGGTGGGTTAAAGAGCCAAGGTACAAGAGACAAGGACTCCATAGTCAAGGACATGAAACCTCTATTTGATCAATGAGTAGGGGAAGAAATGTCTAATGAAGAGGGTTGCAACATGGTCCCCAAGAGAAAACCAAAAAAGAAGAACACCAAATACCCATCTCCACTTTTTCCAGCTACAACTAGAAGTAAAAGTAAGCCAAATGTAGGAGCTAAGCCAAAGACTCTAGGCAGGAAAAGGACTAGCATGGTCTGAGAGGAAGAAGCATGTAAGAACATTGTGGATGGAGTTACTTGACCATCTAGGAGGCATATTCTCAAAAAATAAATGAAGATCATATCATGTAACATTCATGGCCTGAATGGGTCACATAAATAAGACTTTTTGAGGAACCTAATGGGGGATCATAACCTAGACAATGTTCTAATCCAAGAGACAAAAATGTTGAAGGATATAGTGGAGTCTATTAAATTTTGAAAAACAATTATGATGGTTGGTTCTAGCTCTAAGGGGGCCTTGGGTGAACCTATTATCTTATGAAATCCCTTGAAATTTAGAGGTGAGGTTATTTTTGAAGGAGACAACCTTCTACTTATTAAGTTTGTTAATACTAGAAATGATGATAGTTGGTATGTCCATAATGTTTATGCCCCCAATTCAAAAAGAGGAAGATTTAGATATTGGAAAAAATTAGGAACCTTTTAGGTAGAGTTTTGAATAGTAGGTGGATCATCATAGGAGATTTTAATATTCCCTTGAAAATCTAGGAAAAAGAGGAGGGTCAGAGATTGATGTAGACAGTAGAATAAAAGAATATATCTCATGAATCTTGTCAATGATTTGGCTCTCATTGATGTGGACCTTCAAGGGATTGAGTTTACCTATTCAAACAAGAGACTTAGATAGGATTGCATACATGTTAGGTTCAGTAGAGATTTGATCTTAGTTGAGTGGTTTTCCAACTCTTCCTATATCTTATTGACTCTGGCTAGAATTGGATCAGACCATTCTCCAATATCCTTGAAGCTATCCTTTTAGATTTGAAAAAATATGGCTTGGTCATCCAAGAATCTTGGATAAGATTCAGGAGTGGTGGTCTATTGATATTGATGGGACAACCATGTTCAGGGTTTCCAAAAAATTAAGTAATGTCAAAAAGAAAATTAATCCTGGAACAAATTTGATTTTGGTAATATTTTTAAAGAAATATTTGGCATCCTTATAGAGATCTCTCAAATTTAGGAAATGATGTGACAACCAATCTTGCTTCTTCTCCAAGCTCTCTTAGGGTCTCCTTAGGTCATAATCTTGACCAATTAGGGCTTCCAATCACCCTATGCTCCTTAAAACTCTATAGAATAGGTCCTAAACCATTCAATTGGTGTACATCAACTAGGTAGAACAATCTTTCTTGCTAACTCACCATCAACACAAGTAACCCCCACATGTGTAAGTAAGTCCCAAATGGATTATCGGTCATCTAGAAAGGCATTTTTACTTCCTTCAATGTCCCTAATTACAATTATGCATGAAATCATAATCCAATTCCACTACTCAAGCAAAAATGCCTTCAAATGCTTGTAATATGGCTATAAGCAATTACCCCTCCAACTAAGGAAAAATCCAAATAACTTGAAAAAACCCTTAACAAGGGGAAAAAAAAAATTCTATTCCAGACACCCTTTTTAGAGATCTTAAAGATTTTGAGGGGCTGGGGTCTTCAATTTGTTTGTACAGTATGAGCACAAAAATAACCTTAAAACAAGGGTTTTAAGGGTTTTGAGAGAAATCTGATGCAAAGATAGTTTTACCCTCCTAAAGGCTCTTTCAAATACTTCTCATTGGGCTTGGGGTTACTTCTTATCACCTTCTAGCATATTCCAACCTCGGATTGAAGTATCAGACACACTCAACCACTCCCATTCCACTTGCTCTGCTCTGTGATCCCTAACCAAGTTACCATGACTTGCCTAAGGCATCACTTCAAATATTCCTCTTCAATATTCTAGGGGTCCATCTCCACTATACAAAATTTACATGGAGTCATTTTTAAAATCCAAAAAAGTTGTACAGATTCTATGGTGAGAAGTGGCCCTATGACTCCATTTGTACAAACAACCCGATTCTAAACAACAGACTCATAGAAACCAAAATAATTATTTCAAGCACTCAAACCCTTGTAAAGTAAAAAACTAAAGATGTAAATAAACTCAAATCAAACTATTCTAACACTTCCACAACAAAAATTTTCAAATCTAATCCATCTATATGCCAAATCAACTAAAAAGCTTAAAATTGTTAAAGGAAACTTGGTGCTCAGTTCATACAATGCAATTACCAACTTCTCCAGCTGCTTGAATAGGTAGAGAATGACCTCATATAGACTCACCATGAGATCTCCTAACTATTTTAGAAAATTATCCCCTCTTCTTGGCAAAGTTGCACAAAATGCAAGAAAAGTTGTCAATGTTGTCACTGATAACATTGACAACAATTGAGCAACTCTTACATCTTGTTGAGTTAGACCCTCAAACTTTCTCTAAAAGCCATGAAACCTTGCATAACATCCAATTAGGAATTAAAACCCCTAAATATGGCCTTAAAACCTTTATTTGACCATTCTACCTTTCTAGGCCCCAAAACACCTAGTTTGGCCTAGTGAGCAACTAGAAGTGACTTTGACCTATCTAGGATTGTCAAATGCCCTAAAACACCTAGTTTGACGTAGTGAGAAACTAGAAAAAAATTTGACCTATTTGGGATTGTCAAACCTAACACCTTACCTTATTAGGACCACATGAGTCCCTTTATTCACCTAGTGGTGTGGTTAGCACCACTACAAGCCAAAATCCCAAAGGGAGCCCTAGGTCTTCCTTAGCCCACCTAGGTGCCCCTACACTAGGAAACTATTCATAATTAGGGATATCATCAAGAATCTATAAGAAAAGAAAAATATTTCCTTATGTATTGTCATGATATAATCTTTAAAGAGGAGGTCTATTAGTGGTAGAGATCTAGGTCTATTTGGCTGTGTGAGGGAGATAGAAATACTAGGTTCTTTCCCCTCTCAAATTAGATGCAAATAAAATCTCTAGATTGGTTAAAGACAACAAAGTTATCAGAGAGGAAGTGAGTATAATTTTGAAATAAAAGAGTTTTTTTTCTCCATATCTTCTCTCTAAAGATCCCTCCCTCTCTAAGAAGAAAGAGGATAGAATCATGAGTTATATTCCTTCAGTCATAGGGGCAGATATGAACAAGAAATTGGGTGATATCCCTAATGAGAAAGAGGTGGGAAATGCAATTTTTTCCTTTGAAGGTGATAAGGCCCCAAGCCCAGATGGATTCCCCCTCTTCTTCTTCCAACACTTTTGGAAAATTGTCAAAAATGAAATGATGAAGGTTGTTCAAGAGTTCTTTGGGTCTCTTGAATCTTCTCAAGGAGATAAATGCCACTTTCCCAATTCTGATTCCAAAGGTGGCTAGAGCAGAAAAAATAGATCAATTTCTCCCCATTAGCCTTTGTAGTTGCTTTTATAAAATTATTTCTAAGGTCCTGACACTGAGGTCATTAGAGGTTCTACCAAGGATTATATCTCCTCAATAATTAGACTTTACTCTTGGTAGATAGATTCTTGATTCAATTATTTTGGTGCATGAAGTCATCCACTCTTTGGAAGCGGCTAATAAGCAAGGGCTCCTTATCAAACTTGATCTTTATAAAGCCTATGATAGAGTTGATTGGGACCTCCTCTTGAATATTATATTAGCTTTTGGTTTTGACAATAAGGTTGTAAACTTATTTCTCAATTGGTTTCTACTACTTCTATGGTGTTTATGGTTAACAATGCACCATCCTTATTCTTTAAACCTTCTTAGGGTTTGAGACAAGGAGATCCCCTATCCCCTATACTTTTTGTAATTGGTGTTAAATGCCTAGACTCGTTTCAACCAAAATTAATGTAAAGGATCTAAAGGACATCAACTTAACTTCAAATGATGAAGCTTTCTCACATTAGCAATTTGTAGATGACACTATCCTTGGGGGAGTGGCTACCACTAAGGAGGAAAAAAGTGAAAGATATCTTTAACTATTATTCTTAGGCAACTGACCAACTTATCAATTGGAATAAGAGCGCTTTATTTTTTATAAACACCCCTGAGCAAAGGTAGAGAAGGATTGTTAGCATTTTGGGTTGTGTAATTGTGGACTTTCCTTCCATCTATTTGGGTCTTCCTCTTGGACTTAAACTACCTGATCCCTTCTGGAATGGACTTGTAGGTAAATTTAATATAAAGTTAGCTAGTTAGAAAGGGGCCATTCTCAGTCAAGTGAGTGTGGTTCAACTTCTTAAATCTACACTTCAAAACCTTCCCACATATGCCCTTAGTCTTTTCTAGATCCCTACTAAATATGTTGAGTCTATTGAAAGGATTAATTTTTTTTTTTTTATGGTTAGGAACAAAAGATCACAAAAGGTTTCCTCTTGTTTCCTAGGATAAGGTATGCCTTCCTAAGAGAATGGGGGGTTTAGGATGAGAAAGATCAAAGTGTTAAATCTAGTTTTACTAGCAAAACGAGTTTAGAGAGTGTTCCAAAGTAAAGGTGACTAGAGAAAATTTTTATTCTCTAAGTATTTGTATAATCACCTAGCCTTTGAGGAGTTTTTGGTATATGAGGATATCCCTAAAGGCTCAATCATATGGAGTGGTATTTTAAAGGCCATGTAGGTTGTTGCAATGAGAATTAGATGGAAGCCCATAAATGGTGAATCTATTAATTTTTGGGAAGACAATTGATTGTAATTTGGGACCATGGAGAACATAGATGCATACAGTGTTTGGAAGGACCACTGTGTTGCTAGATTTGGAACCAAAGTAGTCAACTATTGGAGGGATAGAGGATGGGTTAATTTAGGGGATGCATTCCTAACTCGTTGACCTCTCATGACTCTGGTCTCTTATGTCCTTTTAAATAATTATCAGGATACATTATTTTGGGAAGTCACATATTCTAGTGATTTCTCTATTACTTCAACATATTAGGTCTCGTTAGGAGTCAAGGGTGATCCTCCCTATTTTGCAAAGGCATGGAACTTGACCCTCATTCCCAAACTAAACATACATTTTTGGATTCTTCTTTGAAATATGATTCTAACTATTGATAATTTGTGTAAAAGAGTTTTCCAAATTCCTAACATGTGTATCCTTTTCTACTTAGAGGCTGAGTATGTGAATCACCTCTTTATTCATTGCCCTTTTTCCATAGATACTTGGTCCCTATTTTGTATAAACTCAACATAGCTTGGGTATATCTTACTGTTACCTTTGACTGCTTCTCCTAATGGTCCTATCCTTCCCATTCTTCTAAGGAGTTTAAACTAATTTGGTCTCTTTCTTTACCTCATATCTTTTGGGGTATTTGGAAAAAGAGAAATAACAAAAAAATTAGGGATAAGGTGACTCCTCATAAGGTGGTCTATTCAAAAATTGAGAATGTCATTATAGAGAACCTCAATATCAAAGGTTTGGGAACTACTATGAAGAAGATTATTGAGAATATGTCTTCTAGGAAATCCACTGATAAGAGGAGACTAGAAAGCAAATAGAATTTTGCTTTGAAAAAGTAGTTAAAATTTAATTTTGATGGGGCAGCTAAGGGTAACCCTAGGTTGGTTAGGTGTGGGGAAGTGACAAGGAATTATTATGGTCATTGTTTGGAAATGGTGGCACTCCTCTTGGAAAGCTAGACTAACCACTTTGCTGAAGCCATGACTGATCTTAAAATTACCAAGTTGGCTAAGGATTAGGGGGTTTCTAGCCTCTAGCAAGAGGGAGACTTAATGCATATTGTTAATTACCTAAATGATGTCTCTAGCCCCTCTTGGAATATTAAAAATATTATTAAGGAGACAATTAAAATACTTAATTCAATGGATAATTATTTCATCTCTCATGTATATCATGAATCTAACATGATGGTCAATTCTATTGTCAACGTGATAGTGAGGTACAGTGAGAGGATGTCATGGTAGGGTAATGAGGGATTTATTGTGATGTGGAACCTTATTAGACTCAATAGTTTATTCGATGTAGTTTCCCCCTAGATTATTTCTACGGGGGTTTGGGGGCAGTGCCCCCAAGATGAGGTCAAGGGACAACGCCCCTGTAGGGTCCTAGGGTAGTGCCAGGGTGGGGTTGAGGGTCAACACCCCTACAGGAGTTTTTGGGGGCAACACCGCCAAAGCCAAAAAATGACCCTTCTGTTGTAAAGGGTGTCAGTTGCTATTTTTTCTATTGTATGACTTATTCTAGTCCTAATTTTGTAAGTGGAAAAACTTGTATAAAATGTCTTAGGGTTAGGGATCTCATAATGTATGGCACTAATATTATAGCTTCTTGCTACGGTATTGAGCTATAAGGCATTGTAGATTATAATCACTAGATAATAATAATATTGGACCTGTTGTTGGTGGATGTAGCCCAGGGATTGGGTGAACCACATTAAATCCTTGTGTCTTGTCTTCTCTTCTATGTGATCTATTATTTTTTGATATTGGTTATATTTGCATGTAACTGTTATTTATGTACATGGTTAATCCTAATAGGATTGCCACTGGTTATAAAATCATGCATTGAGTATGACATCATGACTAGGAAAGAGTGAGTAATTATTAACAAGAATGAATGCACTTAGAGGTGACAAATTACTAATTTTGAGACACAAGAAAGAAATAAACTAGAAGATATGCATTTTTGAGTTTGTTCTTTCGCATGCTTTCTGGGTCTTGTTGAGAGATTTTATTTGTATTTTGCATTTGTTAATTCTTGTGAAGCCTTTTTGCAATTGATATCTATTCAATAAGCATCATCACAAAGCCATGGGAGGCCAACACATACGTTGTGAACCTTCTAGCTATGAAAAATGGAAATGACACACAAAAGTCTAGGAAATTCCCAAAAGTGGTGGCCTTACCACTTTCATGGAGAGACTCCGTGGAAGAAATCCAAATGTCACTAAGAATTTTCTAAGAAGGTAGAATGAGGGCACTCTGTAGGTTGGAGGAATGAGCATTACTATTGTAGAGGAGCTTATTTCTAGGGTGATGGGTATTCAGATTATTATAAGAAAATTCTACAGAGACCACAACATTTTGGATTCCTCCACTGAGGATTTCCCTAAGGATCATGGTAAGAGTGAAGCTCTTGTCAAGCATGAAGGTAAGACCTATTTTTAGCCTGACTGCATTAAAAATCTTTGGTGCTTTTCTCTACGTGCAATTTTTTACTACATAACTTTGGATGAGAGATTTTTTAGGGGTTGTTCACATCATTTTATTTTATTGAACCATTTTAGGGTTGGAATTAAGATCTCCATCCCATTTTACATATACTCTTCCATGAATGCAAGTATCAATTTGGTGAGGGAGAAAATTCTTATTGACCCTCATCTCCATGATGGTTTAATGTTACTCATCTATGAGTATATAAAAGTTCATTCTACGGAGAAATTACCTGAGGTGAAAGGTACAAAGGATGTTGAGGAGAACATTTTGGATGACTCTTAGGGTCTCTATAACACTAAGGATAATGAAGTGATACACTCAGAGGATGAGGTAGATGTGCCTAAAAGCAAGGGAAAGGGCAATGACTATGTTTCTAAAACCCCAATGAAAGATTCTTTGACAAACCCAAAGAAAATAGTTAGTGCTCCTCCTAATAGGAAGAAGACTAAGAAAATGGTGGATTCAAACAAGGACTTCTTTGAGGAGGATAATTTTATGACCATTGACAATAAAGACATAGGCTACAATAAGATAAAATAAGAGAAGGGGGTGGATAAGAGGAAGAGGAAAATGTTGGCCTTGAATTTTGGAAAATCCCCTGTCTCCAAATAATAGGCCAAAGTTATTATTTCATTTAATGAATATGGAGATGATGGAGAATAAATAGAAACTAACATAGACAAATATGGTACAAGTAAGGCCACCATGTCTTCTAGGAGAAACTAGAAAGTGGAGAAAGGTGATGGTAAAGGCAACAAGGACTTAGGCTTCCCAGTGGATCTTATCAAGGACCAGTATGGGGATGATTCTCCTATTGAGGAAATTGACGTAGATGTTGCTCCCTCCAAGGTTTCTTGGACTAAGGTTGCTAGTGACACCCCAATCCCTTGCAAGGGGAGGAATTTACATGGAAGAATATGAGCATGAATATGGTGAGGTTGGGGATAGCTAGGGAAAATATTGACTTCAAAGTTGGTGAGGTGGAACTTGGTAAAGTGGAACTCCAGGAGTTAATTGATCCTTCCATGATAATTCTTAGTGATTACAGAAAGGAGGAAAATATAGACTTGCTTAATAATGCCAAAAATAGCCTTTCAGACAACTTTAGGTCCATTAAATGGCTATTTCACCAAGACATGGATTTAAAAGATAGAATGGGATCACTAGAAGGGAGTATCCTACGAAAGGTTCATTAATTGACATGGTGGTTTTCCACATGCTAGAGGCTAGGGTGATGGAGTTGGACAACAAGATTAGTAGCATTTAGAGAAACCTCAAAAGTATTGCCGATCAAAGCTATAGGATCCTGAAAGTCTACAATGAACATGTCAAAATCCTGATTAGTGAGTTGGAAGGATGCCTTAGGGAGAAATCTAGTGTCACAACATCTGAGGATCAAGGTGCTACCATAGATAGCAAGGAAGGGTCTGGGAGGAGGACCAAAGCTAGTACAAGGAAAATGGTAGCAAGGGCCTCTTTGGACATCACTTAGATTAAAGAAGCGATTGAAAATATGGACCAACTGAAGGAGCAGGTTGCAAAGCTAACAAATAAAATGGGTAAATCCCCATCTATTGTCCTTCTATCTTGGATTTGTATGTATGTGTTTTCTATTTGTGGTTAGTGGTTGGTGTGTTGTCCTTTGTAGTTGGCTTTTGTTTTGTTACTGCCTTTGTTCCTTTTTGCTATATTTTGTCTCTCAAGCTTAGTGTCATATCTTTAAAATTATATGTACAGGGTTTCAGGGGCCCTTCAAAACCTATTTTCCTAATAAAAACAATGTGTTTTTAATCTTTAACAAGGTTGGATCCTAATAGAGCTCACTTCAAAAAAGTGAATTTTTTTGGGTTGCCTGTCCTAGGTAGTTTTCCCCTTCACAGGGTTTCCACATTAAAATGTTGGTGCCAAATGTGTTTATCTTGTTATGTTGCATTTCATTTTACTGCAACTTAGTAACAACTAAATTTATGGTCAATAATAACTAAGTTTTATTACTATCAGTCAGTTATAACTAAACAATGAATGGACCATTTGAAATAATGTGTTTGAATGAATTAAATGTGAAGTTGAATGAATACACTGAGTGAAATTTTATGATGATTATGATTGATGTTTGGTACTAAAGTTGTTTGAAGGGATTGTAGGATAACTGATCACCCCCCCTCTTAATTATCTAACAGTTTAACCCTTGGAGCTACAAGTAAATGACACATTGTGAGATTTGGGTCTAAACCATGCATATCGACATATGACCATGCAAAGTTGATCTGTTTATAGCTCTAAAAAAGTACATTTTTTTTTTCCCTTTTTGATTCTTTCTCAAAGATGTTTCTACTTATAGAATGCGTTGATATTCTTTAGTTCTAATGTTTATAGGCACTATCGGTTCAAGAAGTATTGTCAATTACTCTTGATAAAAATAATTAGGAAGTTTGTCAATAATTTAATTCTTAGGCACCTTAGAGAGGTTTTCACCCTCAGTTTCATCTTTTATTTTTACTATTTTTTAGATCTAATACTTCTACGTAATGGTTTTCACCATTAGATCTATTGATTATTTTTATATTTTAATGATTGAAAGGATTGAAACCATCACCAAAATATGACATGTCACTAAGTTTAATAGGGAACCCTATCTTGTGATTTCTCAATGGTAAGTTATCTCTAATACCAAGATAATCAATTATTGCATCATCATTCTAGAAAAGATCTAATTCAGGAATAAGAGGTGGATCACAATCTATATTCTTAGGATGTACAGGAGGCAATGGATCATCTGGACAATTTTGAAAGGTTGTAATGGTGTTGATAGAAAAAAATTCAAGATTCAAGTTTGTATCAACGGGGTTTATTTCCATAATGTCTCATTTAAGATGAACCTCTTTTTCCTCATAATTCTCATGATTAGCATAATGTGGGATTACCTCTAATAATATAGTCTACAGATTCCCCCTCATGATAATAGATACTATAGGTTTTTACTGCATCTATTTTCTTGCCTTAAGAGATAACCAATTTATCTTCCCATGAACATAAGCATTAGAATCATAAATATCATTAGTGTCATCTTGTTTATCTTTGATCTGGTTGAGAAATTTAGGTGTTACCTTTTGTTTCCCTTTAGATTCAATCATTTGATCTGGTCTATATCCCAATCCTCTTGTATCTCTCTAGTAATTTGGATTCTTCAAAATTGGTTATAAGACACCTTCTATTTGCAAACCTATAGGTCTACTTCATTTGTATCCCATTTTTGCTAATAAATTATATTCTTTTCCATAATGTTCGGGAGATTTGTTCTCATACTTGATAGTCTCTTATCTCTTCTCCCTATAAAAGAATTGATCAGCATTCTTGTTATTTTCTTCATTAGTCAAGGTGGCCCCACTTATAAAAGTTCTTAAAACAATGGTAGGAGGATGTTCTAACTTTTATTTTGTGATCAATGATCTCCCGTTAGGTCTAGGAGTTAAAGGTAATTCTATTATACAAGACATTTTTTACAAGGTGTATTCTCACATGCTTTTTTCCTTGATAATCAACCTTTAGACCAAATGACTTAGAAGTGGATGTCTCATTTCTATAATCATGATTTGTTGATGTCGATAGAGCTATGTTACGGGGTACTAGAGATTCTATTGATAGCTTCAAAATATTGTAATATTGAAAAGGATCAAGATCCCCTTTGACTATTATCTCTTTCCCATTATGGGGGAATTTTAAACATTGATGGAATGTAATGGTGCTACTTGCATAAATTGAACCCAAGGACATCCAAAGAGAATGGTATATGATAGTTCCATATCAAGTACTTGACAAGGTACATCTTTTATCATAGGATCAATATTGATAGGTAACATTACTGATCCCTTAGATGACCTTTCTTCCTAAGCATATAATTTTATTGTGATTTTCTTTGTAGGATCTATGACATTTAAAGAAATCCTAATGCAAGGAATAGTTTTAAAGTACATGTATTAAGGCCATCTCCTCCATCTATGAGAACTCTTTTGATTTTGTGACTTTTCATAAGTACTTCAATACAAATAGGAGCTTTAGAGGTTAATGAATTGCAAGATAGTAATGTTCAATAAAAGATATAAAATGTGGTGTAGTGAAATGTCACACCATAGTTTGGAATTGATCTTCATGTAGATTTGTGGGGACACTAGTTTGTAACAGATTTTTTAAAGAATTTCTCTATGGGATGATGACAACTATAAAAGATCTAGTATGGATATTTGAGTTATAATTTTCTTTGATTAATCCAAAAGGTCATATTTCTTTGACACTTCAGATGTGGACTTTGGTACATAGATAATTTTTTATTGAGATGTAGATGGTTTGGATGAGACACCTTGTAGAGCAAACTTAGTTTGACCTCTAGTAGTAACATTAATAGATTTAGATACATGTCTCTCATTGATGGTAATTAAATTTGCCTAATATTGAGAGGGCTCACATTAAAATATGTTGTTAATGCACTTGTATGATGTTTCATTATAACTAGCTTGATTTCCACTCGTGTTATTGGAGGAACTTCCTTTCTCATGGTCTAGAAGTGGATCTTTGAATGCAATCTCTGTCTCATTATAAATATGCCCATCAATCTTGAATTCTCCATTATCTAAAAAGTCTTGTATTACATCTTTTAACCTTTGACAATCATTTGTTTTATGTCCTTTGCCTCTATGGAATTCACTATTAGATAATTGAGAGGGGTGTTAATTAGCTATCCTTGGGTTCTTGTACACTTTTCCAAAAACTTAACAACTTAAACTTTGAATTTGGTAGCTCAGTAAACAAATTAAACTTCACAATATTAACTAATTTAAACTTTATAGCAAACTATTAACTTCATAAGTCAAGTATCAGAGTAAACTTCATGTATATACCGAGTTGCAACAATAAACATCAACATGAAATAACATGCAAAAAAAATCATTCACATAATTTTGTCACAAGTATTTTTAAAGTGGAAACCCTATTAATTGAAAACCAATTGGGATCGGTAACCCAACAAATTTACTCTTCTGGAAGTGACAACGTTTAGGAGCCAACCTAGTTAAAGGTTACATACACATTGCTAATGTGACCCAATTTGATAATTTTCACCAAATGTCATATAAAACTTATCACTCCTCAATATGAGTGGCCTTCTCTAAAGGACTTACCATCATTCAATTGAATGTCACTATAGAATGGATATACAAATAAGATTGTTAAGTCAACTCGGTTAAGATATTTTCTGCTACAATTATTAGAGAGTAACAATGAAATATTTTGAGAATAATGCATCTATCTTTGTTGTTTTAGATCTCCATTTTACTCATTCTTTGTCATTTTTTTGTTGGAATTATTTAGAATAATTGAGAGGGGCGAGGAGAGGGGGGTGTGAATTAGTTATCCAAGGTCTAGATGTACAATTAAAACTTTTCACAACTTAGTGAACCCATATCCATAAAACATTTTCATCATGCATGCATCCATTAGATCATATAATCAGTTAAAATTATAGGTTACTGTCAAATCAACTTTGCATAAATGTAAGCATGAAACATAATAGATTCAATAACACATTACTCATTCTCACTCTTCTGAAGTGATGCCCTATGAAAGGCCAACCCTGTTAATGGTTACAATGCACAGTGTTCAATGTGATCCGGTTAAAGGATTCAATCACCCTATTAGGAGTGAGCCTTGTTAGAGGACTTTAGATCATTCACTTGGAATTTCACCCAGTTAAATGATTTACAAATGACTGTTAGGTCAACCTTAATCTAAAGGATTTACCTTAGACTAGTACAATGATTAGAAAGTAACAATAAGGCTTGATCTGATAATAACTTACAACACACTTGTAGGTTGTAGATCTTTGTTTTAGTCCTCCATTCTACTTGGCTTTCACACACTTTAGCTCTGATAGGTTGTTCACCCTTCAAGCATCCATACCCTTAAGCCTTCTTTCTTTGCTTGCTAATGCAGACTTCTTCTCTTAGGTCATCAAATGAAGCAATACCCTAAACTCCTTGTGTTCCTTAGGTTCTCGTACATGACAACCTTTGCTTCTAACCAACCATCTCTATAAATAGAAAATTAAGATCTTTTTCCATTCATCCTCCTTTGTCCATTTTATGGTTAGGTTAGATTAGGTAGGATTTAATGAATCTACCCATCATTCCCTTCTAGTAATTTCTCCTTCAATTCTCTTTCAATTCACCTCAAAAATAGTTCATCTTGAATTTTGTGCCACTAGCTCATCAAGCTTATCTTCTACATGGTTCACATAATCCAATAAATCAAACTTGTCAGCTTAGATTCATCAAATTCACAATCTTTCTCATAATGTTGACACTCAACATTAACTTGCTTTTGATGCTTGGCACATACTGCATTGCTCAACATCTACTATCAAAACACTCAGCATGAACTAAAGTTTACTGGTGCTTGGCATCAACTAAACTTTATTTGGCTTACATTGTATCACTCCACTTATACTGAAATTGAATTTTCTTGGCTCCAACTAATTTTTTGCTTGACTTACACTAACTTTTCTCGGCACCTACTGTGTGGATTGTTAAGCTTGGCAGACATACTTCGTTTAACTTGTTTTTCTAAACTTAATCAGTGTATCAATCCTTTGCAACCTTAAGTAGATTATCAATGCACTATAATATCACTATCTTAATTGATCTTTGTACTCCTTTTCCATATCACAACTCAACCTTTCCTCTGGGCACTATTGTTACCTCATTTGATCAATTTTTTTTTCATCACTCAAACAAATGATAGTACTCAAATCATCTAAGCAATTATCTTACCAAAAATTAGTAGGTTTGACATCAGTGACAAAATAATGATTTAAACACATATTCATACTTGTATTGATCTATTTTCAACATTTTCTTCCTCTTTCTTCCTTTTGTCTGATCCACTCACATTCACATCAATGTTGCACTTCAGTTGAAAGATCTCACAATGTTGCTTTGTTTGGTTACACATTTGGCTATCAACTTCAACAATAATGAATATCTTGTTCATCCCTTAAATATAAAACCTACTGCCACTTCATAACATTCTCCAATGTTTTTCCACTTAATCACAATAGTCCAATCTTCATCTAGCTCATATTCATTGAAACTAGACACTTAGGTATCACGCCTTCACCTTGAAGTTTGAAATCCATTTCAAATAATTAAATCTCCCCTGTCATATCTTCTTTGAATTTCTCTAGCCATAGACCTCATAAGAAACTTCATCCTTATCTTTGAAACTTCTTGATCAATTCATATTTTCATCAAATGTTGACCTTCAACTAAATCTTCTAGAAATTCTTCTTCTTTTCCTTTCTTGGTTAACAATACACTCTGCTAGTCAATTCTAAGTTTGGTCAATACTATTCGTTCTCAATTAATATTATCCCTTCTTCACTTCCTTAACATGTTCTTGGTTACAAATGTAGTATCTTGGTTACTATTAGCCCTTCATTCACTAACCAAATTGACTAGCTTGGTGTAATTTGCTATTTATTTGTCTTCTCACTTCATGACTTCATGACTTTGTTATACATGATCTCTACACTTAATCAAATCATGTAAAAGAATCAAAATATTATACTAGTCAAAGTCTAACTCATCAAGTGCCCATTGAAATCCACATACTTGTCAACACTTTCTTCATCATTATACTTTCTTCAAATCCTCTTAATCAATCAAATGATATGACACTTTACTAAATTAGCGTAATATCTTACCAATTCAGGCTTGACATCAATGACAATGTAACAATTGATATGACTCTTCCACATGTACATTATAGACATTATCAATTGGGGCTAACAATCTCCCTCTTTGGCATTAATGACAACACATTATTACATATGGAATAATCCATCAAACTAATGTAAACTGTTACAATGTTTAGAATAAATGGGGGGGGGGGGGGGGGGGAGGGGGGGGGGGGGGTTAATCAATTACTCAAGGTCCATAAGTACCATTTGAATAATCAAATATTTAAACATTATCTATTTTTCGTAACCTGCTATAACTCGATCTCTACTGTAATCTGAATAACAATGTTAACTACTAGTTCACTATCCTAAGAAAACATACTTTTTCTTAATGTAAACATGTATATGTAAAACACCGCAAAACATTTAACACAAGTTTGACACTAGGATTTAACATTGAAACCTAGTTTGGGAAAAACCACCAACAACATGTCACTACTTTTTCCCTCTTTTGAAGTGAGCCTTGTTAGGAGCCAACCCTATTAAAAGGTTACAATACACACTATTAAATATGACCTAGTTAGAAGATTTAATCACCTTGTTGGGAATGGCCTTGTCAGAGGACTTTAGAACATTCCATTAGAATGTCACCTTGTTAAAGGATTTACACAGACTGTTAAGTCCTTAATGACTGTTAGGTTAATGTTTGATTAAGTTTAATACAAACTGTTTACAATGATTAGAAAGAAAATAGTAGGGTTTGATCTGTATGATTACAACTCACTTTGTAGTTTCATATCTCTATTTAGTTCATGCGTTGATTCCCTAATAAGCCTTCCTTGTTACCTTTGTCCTTGATTTTCTTGGCAACCCTTCAAGCATTTACCCTTCTCTTCACAATAAACTTAAGCCTTCTTCTTAGATTTTCTTATCAACCTCAACACCTTTGTTCCATCTTATTGGAAATATGCATTGATTCTCTACTCTATTCTCTTCTTCACATATCTCATTTGCACCCATACTAAAGTTCATCTATGTACCTCCTTAAATAGGTAATTTTGGTCCTTTTTTGTTTTCACAATCATCGTACTCTTAGGGTTCATGATTCAATTCAACAAGTTCATTTTATCTGTACATCTCCTTCTTTTCTAGAAAATTCTCATCAAATTCATCTCTTAGGTCATTTACCTAATCCTTTCCTTGAATTAAATGATCCAACTCATTTATCCTTATCTTCAACATGCTTTCCATATCCCAAAAAATCAATTGAGTCCTAGAAATCACAATTTCTCATACACATTCAAAATACTATCACTTGGTCATTACTAAGTTTTGACACTCGGTCATCACTGAATTGTTCAGTCACTATAAAATGTCTAGCTTGGCATCAATATAATTTTCTTGGTCTATATTGATGCTCAGCCAACACTAAATTTGCTTGACACTTACTGTGGCTCAGTTGACACTAGCATCACTTGGCATAAACTTCAAATTTCCTTCATATTTTACTTTTTTGCTCAGTCAAGTCTTATATTAGTGATCTATCTTGGTTTGCATTGTAAAACTTGAACATCAATATGATTTAAACAATCACTTTGTTTTTTCAAAGTCTAACTAATCAAATGCCCATTGTAGCTTCCTTTTCATAACTCAACCTTTCCTATGTAAGGAAACTCAGGTGCAGAAACAACTTCCTACACTAATCTCATAAAGAAAGTATGATGCAAATCCTATTAAAAAACTTCTACACTTATAGATTGAATATCATGTAAACAACAATATTGCAGCCAACTATGCATACAAAAAATAGACAGAGAAAGGAAAAAATAACACAAGGATTTGCCGGTGGGGAAAAACCTTTTGGTAAAACAACCCCACCCCTTCAGAACCTGCACAATGTATTATCTTCAACACAAGGTTACAATACACTTGCAATGCAAGTTCAACATCAACAACATAAGACTCCAATAGCTACTCGCAGTACCAACAATACACCTTTTTCGCATCACATCTCTTTGCAACCCTAAAAATGCTTATAACATGCACTTCACTTTAGGGCTACTCCCAAAAGATAAACTGTATTAGGGTTTTACCATTCTCCGAGAAAATAGGAACCCCACTATTGAGGTAGAGTGTACAGTACTCAAATATCTTAGTTGCCACATGTCTTCACCTATCATTGAATCTTCCTAACATAGCTCTTACGTGTCATAGGAATCCATCATAACCATTTTAGTCATGATCTCCTTACACAATTCAAGATGTCGACACATCAACATTATTTGCAAGAAATACATTTTACAAAACAAATAATAAGAATAGGAATTATACAAGGTTGAGACACCTTATTCCTAACATTCTCCCACTGGTTGAACACCTTGTAAGAGCAAAAAGAACATAACAGGAACTAACCGCTATGGGCCGAAAGGCCCATAGACTCCGAACACCATCTGAACTTCTCAGTGCCCACTGGTTTCGTTAATGCATCTGCAACATTCTTCACAGTTTCTACCTTTTCCAAATTTACCTTTCCATCTTCCACCATATCTCTCACAAACTGATACTGCACATCAATGTGCTTCGTTCTAGCATGGAAAGTTGAATTCTTTGCAAGGCAAATAGCACTCTGACTGTCACACCAAATAGTAATATGTTCTGCATCAACACCAACATTAGAACACAATCTCTTAAGCCAAATGGCTTCCTTACAAGCATGAGTAGCAGCCATGTACTCAACTTCTGTAGTGGACAAAGCAACCACAGGTTGTTGCTTGCTCATCCAACTGATGGCACCACCAAACATAGTGAACACATAAGCTCTGGTGGATCTCCTGCGGTCAATATCACCTGCCCAATTTGAATCCACAAACCCATGAATACAAATTGAATGTGAAGATCCAGAAGAATTACCATGATAACATATGGACTAATTTGATGTACCCCTCAAATATCTGAATACTCGCTTAACTGCATCCCAATGTATCCATCCAGGATTAGCCATAAATCGACTTAGGACTCCCACTACTTGGGCAATGTCTGGTCTAGTACAGACCATAGCATACATAAGACTACCAACTGCACTAGCGTAAGGTACTCTACTCATGTCCTCCACCTCACTAGGAAATTTTGGACAATCATCTACAAATAATTTTTTTCCCACAGGAATATGAACACATAGTGGTCTACAATCTACCATGCTGAACCTATCCAACACAGACTTCACATACTTACTCTAACTCAACCAAAGTTTTCTGTTAGACCTGTCTCTACTGATTTTCATACCCAAGATGTACCTAGCTGCCCCAAGATCTTTCATCTCAAACTGTGCTGAGAACTGAGATTTAAAATAAAAAATCATACCCTTACCCTTCCCAAACAACAACATATCATCAACATATAATGCAACAATAAGAAGGCAATCATTTTCAATTCTGAAATAAACACAATGATCTGATTTCGATCTCACAAATCCAATTGACAAGACAAAGGCATCAAACTTAAGGTACCACATCCTAAGAGATTGCTTCAAACCATATAGAGATTTATTTAATCTGCAAACTAAGGATTCTTTACCTTTAACAATGTAGTGCTCAGGCTGTGTCATATAAATCTCTTCCTCCAAATCACCATGAAGGAAAGCTGTCTTCACATCCATATGTTCTATCTCTAAATCTTATGATGCAGCAAGAGATAACAGAAATCTAATGAATGTCAACTTTGCAACAAGAGAGAATATTTCACCATAATCTATTCCCTCTACCTGTGAATACCCCTTTGCAACCAATCTAGCTTTGTACCTTTCAACACTACCATCTGCACAGAATTTCTTCTTGAATACCTATTTACAACCAACAAATTTTCTCCCTTTAGGCAAAGGTACAAGGTCCCATGTTTTTTTTTTCTCTAATGAAGCCATCTCATCATCCATAGCCTTAATCCAAGAACCTGCATCTTCCATGCCCAAAGCCTCTTTCACAGATCTAGGCTCATCAGTGTTAGTAATCAAAGCAAAAGCACAACTGGAATCTAACATAGAATAACCAAACCTTTTTGGTTGCTTTCTTTCTCTCGTGGATCTCCTCAATGGCTGAGATTTAGGTTGTTCTTCCTCTTCTTCTAAACTATCAGAGCTGCAAGAGCTCTCCTCATCATTAGACCCAACCTAGTCTATCTATTCAGTCTTCTCAAGGGTAGGAGGCAACTGAACAACATCTTTTTCCTTTTCTTTTTCATCTAGTTGTAGCACAATAGGAGAAGATGTTAGCTCTCTAAAAATAACATTTCTACTATACAACAACTTACTAGTCACAGGATCCCAAAGCTTGTATCCTTTCACACCAGCACTGTACCCGATGAAAATACATTTAACAACTTTGTTTTCCAACTTAGATCTTTTCTCCATTGGAACATGTGCATAAGCTTCACAACCAAAAACACAAAGATTTCTAATCGAAGACTTCTTACCAGACCACACCTCCATGGGTGTCTTACCAACAAGGGCTAATGTAGGAGATCTGTTAACCAGATAGCAAGCAGTGGCCACAGCTTCGGCCCAAAACCTTTGTTCTAAACCAGCTCCACTAAGCATACTCCTAGCCTTCTCCATTAGTGTCCTATTCATTCTCTCTACAACTCCATTTTTTTGTGGGGTATACGGAGTTGTCTTATGCCTCTCAATACCTTGTTCTTTACAGAATTGTTCAAACTCTGCTGAGCAAAACTCACCACCATTGTCAGTTCTCACACACATAATCTTCTTACTAGTCTGATTCTCTACAAGGGCTTTAAATTCCTTGAATCGACTAAAGACTTGTGTCTTACTTTTAAGGAAATAAATCCATGTCCTTCTACTGTAATCATCTATGAAAGATACAAAAAATATAGACTTTGAGATTGAAGGAACTTTTACAGGACCAAATACATCAAAATGAGTAAGATCCAAAACATCAGAAGATTTGTGAGAACTAGAGTAAAACTGAACACGATTTTGTTTACCATATACACAATGTTCACAGAAATCAAACTCGAGATTGCAATCATTTAACCCCTCAACAAGATTTTTATTTTTCAGGAATTCTGAGACCCTTCTCACCAATGTGGCCAAATCTCATATGCCACAACATTGTCTTTTCTGCAGGAAGCTTTCCTTCCAAAGTGTTTGCACCCTTAGGTACACTTGTTGCACTACCATCAGAACCACTAACCATAGTCTTCTTTACTGCTTGTTCAGATGGTGGGGATGAAGTGATAGCTGCTTTCTTCTTTGAAATATAAGAACTATTACACTGAGAAATGTATGCATCAAGCTGAAACAAAGTACCCCTCCTAGTACCCTTAGCAAGCACCATAACTCCTCTCATCATCTTACATCCATCTTTAGAAAAAATAAGTTGCACACCTACATCATTCAGCATACTTACAGATAATAGGTTTTGTGCCAAACCTGGAATGTGCATAACTCCATTGATTCCCTTTACTCGTCCATCAGGAAATTTGATAGTGACCCTTCCGCGTCCAACTATCTTTAGGTGAGAATCATCACCCAAGTACACCTTTCCACCATCGAACTCTTCATATCTTGAGAACCAGTTTCGATGAGAGGTCATGTGAAAAGATGCACCTGAGTCAACGAACCACACAAAATCAGATGCATGGGCTACCAAAACTACGATGAATTCATCGCCATCTTCTTGAGATTTTTCAGAACCAGAATCTGAGGATTTCTTCTTCTTCTTAGGCTCTTTACAGTCTTTACGGAAGTGCCCAGTCTTATCACAGTTCCAACATTTTGCCTTGGACTTATTGGAAGTCTTTGACTTCCCACGGGATTTGGATCTACCCTTATTATCAGACTTATTGTCATTTTTCTTTCCTCTTTCTGTGGATCTCCCACAAACAACAAGGGCTTCTTTTTCCGAAATGGAAGCCTTTCTTTGCATCTCCTTTGATAGTAGCGAAGACACCACATCATCCATTTTGAAGGTGACTAATGTGCTTTCGAGATCCATCACAAGATGGTCCCATGAATCTGGTAAAGAACACAAAAGTGTGTAGCAACGATCCTCCTCCTCTAACTTGACACCAGCTGATGTCAACTGTGTAGCCAGTAGATTAAATGCATTTAAATGATCCGTTAAGGATCCACCTTCCTCCATTCGTAGAGAATACAACTTCTTCCTTAGGAAGAACTTGTTCACCAAAGATTTGGCCTGATACATGGCCCCAAGTCTCTCCCACAAACTATATGCGGTTTTCTCATCTAGAACATTCAGAAGGACTGCATCAGTTAAACAGAGTCTTATGAGACCCTTAGCTTTACAGTCTTTGATATCCCAATCTGCTTGAGCTATAGTTGCTAGTCTTGTAGCACTTGTAGTCACTTCCCATAGGTCACGATCTTCCAACATGTCTTCTAGCTTGAGTTTCCACAACTCGAAATTAGTGCCATTAAATTTCTCCACCTCCATTCTTCCATATGATGAACTCACCATCTCAATCTGCAAATAAGATTCAAGATGCTCTACACAAGACTCCCACTCAACTTGAGATTAGCTCAAAAAAGCCTACCCAACAACTAGGATCAAAAGTTGATCAAGCTCTGATACCACTTGTAAGGAAACTCAGGTGTAGAAATAGCTTCCTACACTAATCTCATAAGGAAAGTATGATGCAAATCCTATTAAAAAACTTCTACACTTACAGATTTAATATCATGTAAACAACAATATTGCAGCCAACCATGCATACAGAAAATAGACAGAGAAAGGAACACATAACACAAGGATTTGTCGATGGGGAAAAACCTTTCGATAAAACAACCCCACCCCTTCAGAACTTGCACAATGAATTATCTTCAACACAAGGTTACAATACACTTGCAATGCAAGTTCAACATCAACAACAAAAGACTCCAGTAGCTACTCGCAGTACCAACAATACACCTTTTTTGCATCGCATCTCTTTGCAAACCTAAAAATGCTTATAACATGCGTTTCACTTTAGGGCTACTCCCAAAAGATAAACCGTATTAGGGTTTTACCATTCTCTGAGAAAATAGGAACCCCACTATTGGGGTAGAGTGTACAGTACTCAAATATCTTAGTTGCCACATGTCTTCACCTATCATTGAATCTTCCTAACATAGCTCTTACGTGTCATAGGAATCCTTCATAACCGTTTTAGTCATGATCTCCTTACACAATTCAAGATGTCGACACATCAACATTATTTGCAAGAAATACATTTTACAAAACAAATAACAAGAATAGGAATTATACAAGGTTGAGACACCTTATTCCTAACATCCTATAGGTGCTTTTGTTATGAAAAATTTCTCATACCCTCTTCATTGGTCAAATAGATATGACATTTAGATTAGATAGCAATGTGTCTCATCATTAGATCTGACACCAATGACAAGACAACAATTTTTTCAATTGTAGTTTCCAACAATCCCCCTCTTTGGCATTGATGGAAACTTGTTAAAATATTTTCCTTTAGGAAATCACCCTCTGTGTTACCATGAAATCCAAAAGAGTTCACTTCCAATATCCTTAGTTTTATTCTAATTCTCATCCATGCAATTTCAGAAACTCCCTCTAAGTTTTGAGTTCAAACATCCTCTTATATACATACTCTTTATTTCTATTCAAATCTCTCCCTATTACATTATGTATCTTTCAAATCTCTTTATGCATTTCCCCCTCTTTAGTAATTCTCTCCCTCTTTGACAATAATGCCAAAGACATGAGCTTTAGTGGCTTCATTTTATTCATACATCTTGATTATGTAGATAAGTACATGTCTGGCTGAATTCTGTCATCTATCTATGACTGATCTATTATGATGTTCTGCTTCTTCTTCTTCTTTACTTGACTACTTTAGGCATCTCCTAAAGTATAACCATTTGCATCGATGTGTAAGGTATTTTGATTAGCACATTTGATATCATGCTCCATTTCTTCTTAAGTTGATTTTATTAGGGGAATCATCCCTATTTCACCTCTAAGATATTCATGAGCATCTTTAGGTAAGACTTTAGTGAATATGTCAGCAATTTGTTCTTTGGTGTGCACATATTCTAACTTCACTTCTTTGCCTTGAACTAGTTCTCTCAAGTAGTGATACTTGATAGAAATGTGATTTTTTTAGTGTGCATCACTGGATTCTTTGATATATTGATAGCACTTGTGTTATCACAATAGAAAACCACTAGATTTGTAATTTCTTCCTTTATTTCATTTCAGTAATTGTTTGATCCACATCATGTTTGAATAGTTCACTACAACTACCGCATCCTTGGCCTTGACTGTTGATTGGGAAATACAATTATGTTTCTTTCTTGTCCATGACACTAATCTCTTTCCTAGAAATAATGCACCTCTACTATTGCTTTCTTGCCCAATTAGAGTTAGTGAATACCTTCAATTCAAATCTATTACTTCTCTTGTAATACAATCGATAATCTTTTGTACCTTTTAGATATCTCAATAAACTTTTACTGCCATCATATTATTCTCCTTAGGATTTACTAAAAATTTAGCAACTATCCCAACAACTAATGTAATATAAGGTCTACTATGAATAACATATTTCAATTTTCCAATCATGGATCTATATAGTGTTTGGTTCAAAGTAGCAGATTCATCACTTTTAGGTAACTTATGCCCTGTAGACATAGGTGTACTTACTGGTCTTGATTCCAAAAGCTTTTAGTATCTCCTTGATATATTTGTACTGAGTAATGAAAATACCAAACTTCATTTTATATACTTTCAAACCAACAAAGAATTTGATTTCACCAAACATTGACATTTCAAATTCCTTCTTTATTTCATTAGCAAGTGATTTTTATAATGCTTCTTTTCCTCCAAATATAATGTCATCAACAAAAATTTCAGATAGCAATACCTCATTATTGTTACTAGTCTTCAAATATAGATTACTATTATCATTTATCATTTCAAAACTAATCTTCACCAAATAATTGTGTAGTCTTTCATACCATGCTCTTAGGGCCTATTTCAATCCATATAGAGCTTTATTCAGTTTACATACTATATTCTTCTTGTCTAGGTCCACCAATCCTTTAGGTTGTTCTATTTACACCTCTTCCTCAAGTATAGCATTCAGAAATGTGGATTTGACATCCATCTGATATACCTTAAAGTCTTTGAAGGCTAAATATGAGAGCCTAGTTCTAACTCCTAGTCTTTCCATAGGAGAAAAAGTTTCTCCATAGTCAACTCCTTCTTCTTGAGCATATCCTTTGCATACTAATCTTGCCTTTTTTCTTGTAACTTCACATTTTTTATTTAGCTTATTCCTGAAATCCATTTTGTTCCAATTACATTTTTGTCTTTTGGTCTAGGTACTAGGGTCCAACTATTATTCTTCTCAATTTGTTAAATTTCTTTATTCATTTCCTAGATCTAATCTTTATTGTCTAGAGCATCTTTTACTAATTTAGCTAAAATTCACAAAGTAAGCACATATAATTTATGAGACTCTTTCTTGTCATAACACCAGATTCTACATTTCCAATGATTTGTTTAGATTTATGATGTCCTCTTACATACTTAACTAGCATAAGTGGTCTCATTCTTTATTCTTCAATAGGTTCATCTTGAAAAATAATCTTGAGCTCATTATCTCTTTTTGCTTCAGGTTCAGGTTCTACATGCTTGACATTGTCTATCTGATGGTCAACATTTCTTGTCTATGACTCCACATCTTTTGCTTGTTGCTCAGCACCCACTTTCTTCTGATCGACAACCTATTGTTGCACTTTGTCATTCCTTGTTTGTTGGGAAACTACAACTTGGTTTTCTTTTTTAGCACAAGTGTTGGGAGAACCATCATCCACATATATGAATGTAATGCAATTATCAAGATCTTTGTTACATTCAATATCATTTCATTCTACAAATTCATCAACTCTCACATTTGCAGTTTCCACAACTTTGTCAGTGTTAGAGTTTAAACACTAGTAAGCTTTACTTTTGGTGCAATATCCTAGGAATATACCTTCACCACTCTTTGCATCAAGTTTTCCATTCCTATTATCTTTTAATATATAGCATTTTCTTCCAAAGATTTTGAAATATTTCACATGAGGAACATATCCATACCATAGTTCAAAAGGTGTAGCATCTATACCTTTATTGACTTGTACTTTGTTTAAGGTATAGAAAACAATAGTGATAGCTTCTCCACAATATTTCTATGATATATTCTTCTCCATCATCAATGTTCTAGCACAATCCATTATTAATTTATTTCTCCTTTCAGTTATCCCATTTTCAGGAGGAGTCCTTAGTGTTAAAATATATCTTTTAATTCCTCTACCATTGTAGAATGTATTGAACTCATTGAAAATGAATTCACCACCTCTATTTGATCTAAAACACTTTAGACTCTTTCCTATTTATTCTTCAACTTTGGCCAAATACCACTTAAATAAGTAAAAAGCATAAGATTTATATTTGAGAAACATCATAGTCATCATCCCAGAATAGTCATCAACAAATACAATGAAATAATTATCTCCACAATAACTTTGAACATCAATAGGCCCAAAAAGGTCAATATGAACCAATTCCAAGATATCACTAGATGTGTATGTTTTTCTCTTGAATCTAGACTTTGTCAATTTTTCCCAATTGACATTGTTTGCACATAGCATTATCGGGCTTCTTTAGTTTTGGAAAATCTCTTACTTTCTTTATTTTACTAATGTTAACCAAATTGTCAAAATTTACATGACATAACCTTTTGTGCCATAACCAAACATCTTCTTGTTGTGCAAACAAACATGTCTCATCAGATAAATCTAGATAGAACAAGTTACCTCTTGTTTAGTCACCACTTCCAATCAAATTTCCATCAACATCATATATCTTGGCCTTTTGGTGATGGAATTCAACTCCGTACCATGATTTATTTAATTGTGAAACACTCAACAAAATATAGCTAAGTCCTTCCACCCAGTAAACATTGTCACAACTAATTTTGTTAGTCAATTAAATTGTACATTTGCCTTTCACAACACATGGACTATCATTTCCAAATTTAACATAGCTACCTTTGTATAGCCCAATGTCCTCAAATTTGTTTCTATCACCAATCATAAGATTGGAGCATCCACTATCAATTATCCATCAGTCACTTTTATTCACATAAGAAATTAAAGCAATTTTCTCATCTTCATCATAATCTTCTTTCATAGCAACGTAGAAAAATTCATCATCATTACATTTAGATTAAGTGTCAGTTTCTTCTTCATCAATATAAAAATATTTCTTACCTTTGTCATCCTTTTTCTTCTTGTAGTCTCGGTCATCTCTCCTTCCTTTGTACTTTCTTTCCTTTCTCTCATCCTTGTGTTCTTTGTCAAGACACCTTGTAGCGATATGACCAACCTTGTTGCATGAAAAATAAATTATAGGTAATTTACCTTTGTATTTACCTTTACCTCTTCCAAATATTTTTGTAATAAGTGCTTCAAGTTCATCAAGTTCATCATCAGAAGTGTCACTGTCACTCTTCACATGTTTCCCTTTTCTTTTGCTAAGAGCCAGTTGTGACTTAAAAGTAGATTCAATAGTAGTAGGTGTGTAGTTATCAAAATTAGACATCTCAAAAGTGTTAAGTCTACTAATTACACCTTCCAAAGTCAAATTTTTACCCCAAGTACATCTCAACTATTGTATTGCAGAAACTCTAGTGACATATATAGGAAGTAGAGTTCTCAATACCTTGCTTATCATTGTTTCATCTTTAATCTTTTCATTTGCACCTTGAATAAAATTGACAACTCCCTTGATTATTGTACAATACTACACTATGTTTTCACCTTCCATCATTCTTATTTCATTAAATTTTCCTCTTAGGCTCTCTGATTTGGCTCTCAAAACATTGCCATCTCCTCCATATATGGTCTTTAGTTTGTCTCACATATTTTTTCACTGTCACAATCTTTTATATAATCAAACTTGGCATAGCTTAGGGCTGAAGCAATCTCCAACATTGCTTGATTGTGTTCTTGCTTTTCTTTTAGTTGTTGAGAAGTCAAAGGAATAATTGTCATCTTCACATATTCATTGTCCAGAAAGTTTATTTTTGCATCACTAATATTATATATGTGTAGCCTTGTTAGTGTTTGCCATGTAGGAAAGTTATCCTTGTTTAGTTTTGGTACCTCCCTTTTATGAGTCATGGTCATTAACTTTAAGTACCTTCAAACTTCTCTTTATGAGCACCAACTACTCTGATACCAATTGTTATAATGTTTAGTATAACTGAGAGGTGGGGGAGGGGGTGTGAATCAGTTACTCAAGGTCCATAAGTACCATTTGAACAATCATAAAATTAAACATTATTTGTTCTACTTGACCTGTTGTAGCTCAATCTCTATTGTAATCTAAATAATAATGTTAACTAGTAGTTCACTATCCTAAGATAACAAACTTTTATTGAATGTAAACATGTAAATGTAAAACACCATAAAACATTCAACACAAGTTTGACACTAGGATTTAATATGGAAACCCAATTTGGGAAAAACCACCAGAAACATGTCACCAATTTTTTCATTCTTTTAAAGTGAGTCTTATTAGGAACCAACCCTATTAAAGTTTACAATACACACTATTAAATGTAACTTGGTTAGAGGATTTAATCACCCTATTAGGAGTAGCCTTGTTAGAGGACTTTAGAATATTCCATTAGAATGTCATTTTATCAAAGGATTTATACAAATTTTGAAGTACTTAATGACTATTAGTTCAACCTTTGATTAAAATGATTTAAATACAAATTGTTTACAATGATTAGAAATAAAATAGTAGGGTTTTATCTATATTGTAGTTTCAGATCTCAGTTTAGTTCATGTGTTGATTCCCTGATAAGACTTCATTGTCACCTCTATCCTTGATTTTCTTGGAAATCCTTCAAGCATTCACCCTTCTCTTTAGAAAAAACTTAATCCTTCTTATTAGGTTTTCTTATCAACCTCAACACCTTTGTTCCATCTTACTGGAAACACACACAAATTCTCTACTCTGTTCTCTTCTTCGCATATCTCATTTACACTCATACTAAAGTTTATCTTTATAACTACTTAAATAGGTAATTCTGGTCCTTTTCCATTTTCAAAATCACTATCGATCTTAGGGTTCATGATTTGATTCATCAAGTTCATTACATTTGTACATCTCATTCTTTTCTAGAAACTTCTCATTGAATTCATCTCTTAGATTGTTTACCTATTCCTCTCCTTTAATTAAATGATCCAACTCATCAATCCTTATCTTCAACATGCTTTCCATAGCTTAAGAAATCAACAGAGTCAACTGGAAATCACAATTTCTCATACACATTCAAAATATTATCACTCAACCTTTACTAAGTTTTGACACTTAGTCATCACTGAATTGCTTGGTCGCTATAGAACTTCTAGCTCAGCATCAATTTAGTTTGCTCAGTTGATATTGATGGTCAATCAACACTAAATTTTCTCGACACTTACTATGGCTCTATTAACACTAGCATCACTTGGCATGAAATTCAAAGTTCCTTGATCTTTTACTCTATTGCTCGGTCAAGTATTATATTAGTGATCTATCTTGGCTTGCACTATAAAACTTGAACATCAACATAATTTAAAAAATTACTTTGTTTTATCAAAGTCTAACTAATCAAATGTCCATTGTAGCTTCCTTTTCGTAACTCAACCTTTCCTCTAGGTGCTTTTGTTAGAGAAATTTCTCAAATCGTCTTTATCAGTCTAATATATATGACATTTAGATCAAATAACAACATTCTTATCAATAGATTTGACATCAATGACAATACAACAATTGTTCCAATTGTAGTTTCCAACATAAACATCTTCAACTCTGTCTTCATCATGTTCTCAGTAACTTCAACTCTCTTCTTTTCATCAAGTTCTATGCATCAGGTTCTATTCATTAACTTTGTATGCCCCCACTTTGAATATACTTTATTGTTCATCAACTTGTAGCACCTCATATATTCTATTCAATACTTCTCCCCTTTTAACCATTCTCTATATCACTCATTCAATACTCACCTCCTTTACTCATACATCTTTGGACCCCTTTATACAACTTGCTTCATACTCTAACTTCCTTATACAGGCTCTCTCCCTTTTCTCCTTCTCTCCCCCTCTAACAACAATGCCAAAGGTAACTGTAAGATTCAATTAGGAACTTTTAAAACCATGTTGTTATACCTTGTACCTTGCATAAGCTAATTCCAACTTCTATATTATAATCATTTCCATAACTCTAGGATAGTTCCTAAAGAGTGAACTCCTGCATCAAATCCATAAAGATATTTTGATCAACCACAAATTAATGCAACCATGCATCTTTACTTAGTGAACATGAGACATGGGAAGGACCCCTAATTTATCTCTTAGATACAAAAAAGCATCCTTAGGCAATGAATTTGTGAATATATCTACTGTATGTTATTTGGACTTCATATACTCCAATAAAACTTTTTTCCTTGAACTTGCTTCCTCAAGTAATGATACTTGATAGATATGGGCTTTATCTTTGCATTCATCACTGGATTCTTTGATATATTTGTAGGATTTGAGCAAATAAGCCAATCAAATCCATAAAGCCTTCGAATCCCTGCATGCAAAAACCCGTCACAGAAGAAAAAGACAAGAGGAGGCAAAGGGTTTTGCTCTGAAAAATATGCTAATGTATTTTCAGAAATGGAAAAGACAATTGAATACAAAGGAGATCAATCCTTATAAAAGGAGATCAAAACCCTAAAAAGGGTAACCTAAAGCCTAAAAAAGCTAGGTTGCACAATATAATTAAGAAAATATTAATTATATGCACCTACAAGATAGCTTAAGCAAACTAGAGTAATAGGAAACTTAATTAATTAAATCAAAGTGATTTAATTAATAAGTGCAAACAAATAATTACTCTAACACCCCCCCTTAAGCAAAGCTTAGGAGGTAAGCTAACCTAGCACAGCTATGAAAGTAGAATTGGGTCCTGACAACAAGGCCTGATCAGGTACCCAATTACAACAAAATCTCTATAAAGAGGAGAAATAGAGAAAACCACATGGGAAAAACCCTACTCCAAAAAGAGATAGCAAAGAATGTTCCAGAAGAAGGAACAAAGAGATCAAAAGAGAATCATTGAAGCATGAAGAATCGCAAAACTCTGTCAAAATGCTGATTTGTAGAACCTCCATGGAAATAGAAAGCATGAACCGAGCGTGTCTATATGGTAGATGATCCATCTCACCGAAATGCATAGGTAGCCAACCACTGCAATAGCCTAGTATGTAGGATCAGGTACTAAATACATAGCTCACACCAACGAACCATCAACCAAAGAAGCATAGAACAACAATATAACCTCCCCTTAAGGCAAGTGAGGTGACAGGCAGCTGAAAAGGTGGGCCAAAAAATCTCCTACAACACAGGAACCAAACACATCGAGAGTGAGGTACAGACACCAATAAAGGCATGTGTCATCGAAACTGCATGAGAAAAAAGAGAAAGAGGGCCTATAAGTGGCAAACAACTATCCCCCCCATGGCACTTTATATAATAGTGCGAGTACAACGAATCACAATGATGAAAAGGATCCCGAAACGCAAGAGTGGCACTTTATCTCAGTGTGTTACATAAAAATGCTTACAATGAATATCAACAATGATGTGAAAAGACATAAGGCTGAAACAACAGAAGGTAGAGCCCATAATGAAGCAACAAAATTGATCCCCATACCTGAAACAATCAGGATATCCACCATAATGCTAAAATGCAAAAGACTGAATAGGATGTGCTTGGAACAGAATCTAGAACAACAACCAGCATCACTGGAAAGAGCACAGAAAGAGCTTTCCAGCAATATAAAGAAGTCCAAAATCGGAGATCGAAAGCTCAAGATACGCCTCCCGGAGTGCAAAACAGAACATCTGGCTTTGACTACCAAAACAAGCAACCAAACTACATCAAAACTCAAAAACACCTATACTAACATCTCCGTCTTAGAAATAGCTTTCCAGCGCATTTTTTAGATTGAAAAAATACGTCCGTATGCTCGAGTTATGGAAGAAAAACCTCTAGGGCCTCTGAAAATGCATGAAATTTTTTTTTTTATAAAAAAATCACGCCACCCAAGCTGGCAGAGGTGGAGCGGAGGAGGGCGGGAGGCGCCGCTGCGGCGGAGCCGCTGCGGGCCGCTGGGCGGTAACTGCTAGCGGTTTCGCTGCGGTTAACAAATCGCTGCGGGTTAAAAAAATTGCTTTTGATATTTTTTGCAATTTTTTTTAATTTTCCGCATCTCGGATTGCGTGCAGAGGCCGTACGGCCCTATACGGCAAAAAAAAATTGCCTCCCAGATCAATGTTGTCCAAATTAGAAATTTTTTATATCAAAATGGGGGTTTTGACGTCTTCTGAATCCATCCGTGAGGTCTATTTGGCCTCAAACTACTCTAAAAATTAGTGACCCCCCTGTTTTCTCAGAAAAAGCCCGAAAAAACACTAGATCTGATCTGCCAAACCCTTGTTCTCCCTTTTTCTTGAAACACTAAACAAGCTACAATAGATCTGGCTCTGATACCATGTAGGATTTGAGCAAATAAGCCAATCAAATCCACAAAGCCTTCGAATCCCTACATGCAAAAACCTGTCACAGAAGAAAAAGACAAGAGGAGGCAAAGGGTTTTGCTCTGAAAAATATGCTAATGTATTTTCAGAAATGGCAAAGATAATTGAATACAAAGGAGATCAATCCTTATAAAAGGATATCAAAACCCTAAAAAGGGTAACCTAAAGCCTAAAAAAGCTAGGTTGCACAATATAATTAATAAAATATTAATTATATGCACCTACAAGATAGCTTAAGCAAACTAGAGTAATAGGCAACTTAATTAATTAAATCAAAGTGATTTAATTAATAAGTGCAAACAAATAATTACTCTAACAATATTAATAGCATTACTATTGTCATAATAGATAGCAACATGCTTTATGACTTTGTCTTGCATACCTTCCAACTATTATTTGATCCATAGGATGTTTGAACAATTGATTACAACAACTACATACTCAACTTCAATAGTAGATTGTGAGATACATCTCTACTTGCTTATCCATGTTACCAAACTTTCTCCTAAAATTTAAAGATCCTCCTCTAGTAATCTTCTTGTCATTAAAATTTCCCACCCAATTAACATCAGTGTAGACTCTTAGCTCAAAATCATCATATTTCTTGTACCATAATCCATAATCTTCTATTCTTTTTAGATATCTAAAGATTCTCTTTACCGTAGTCATATGTGTGTCCATGAGATTGGTTGAAAATCTTGGCACTATTCTAACTATATGTAAAATATCAAGTCTGCTAAAAACTACGATTTCAACTTTCCAAACATAGATTTGTATAATGTCTCATTCACTTATGACAAGTTGTCTTCCTTAGATAATTTAGATCCAATGACCATAGGAATGCCAACTGGTCTTGACTCATCCATGATTTATTTTCTTTAGTATCTCCTTACTATATTTGGATTAAGTAACATATATTCCTTCTTTTTCTTGATGAATTTGTAGACCAATGAAGAACTTTATCTCACCGGACATAGAAATTTAAAATTCTTTACTCATTTGATTAGCAAATGACTTACACATCAATCTAGTACCTCCAAATATTATGTCGTCAACATATGTTTTTGCTGTTAGGACCTTATCTTTAGCTTCACTTTTCAAGTATAGTTTATTGTTATCACTAGTTATAACAAAACCAATTCTCCACAAACAAGAATGCAATATTTCATACCATTCTTTCAGTGCTTGCTTCTGTCCATATAAATATTTTTGTAGTTTACATACCATATGCCTCTGATTTGGCTCTACAAAACCTTCAGGTTGTTCAATGTAGACCTCTTCCTCCAAAATTCTATTCATAACTGTAGACTTGAGATCCACTTGGTAGACCTTGAATCTCTTGTATGCAACATATGCCAATTGTGTTCTCACTCCTTCCAATCTTGCAACAAGGGAAAATGTTTTTCAATAGTAAATTCGTTCCCCTTGTGCATAACCTTTACATACAAGTCTATCCTTATATCTTACAACTTCTCCTTTCTCACTCAACTTGTTCCTGAAAATCCATCCTGTCCCAATCACATTTTTGTCTTTAGGTTTCGATACTAGTGTCCATGTGTTATTCTTCACACTGTGATCTATCTCTTCATTCATTGCATTGATCTAGTCTTCATCTTCAAGTGCATATTTATAGCTCTAGTATCAAACTCAAAAATAAAAAATGTATTATCTCTTAACTTATTATCATGACTCCAATATTCTTGTCTCTAATAATCTAATTATATGAATGGTTCCTTCTCACATATTTTACTAAAATAGTCTTGGTTTTGCATTCTCTAATATTAACAATAGTTGGTTGGGGCTCAACATTATGCTCAGTGTGCTCTATCTGTGTCTTGGGTACTGTAGGCTCTTGCTTATTTAATATTTGATGTTGTTTAGTGATCCTATATTGTGGCTCAATTTGGTGCTCAGTTAAAGTATTCAACACCCCTTCTTGTACATAAACAAATCTATTGTAATATTTTGGTTCTCTCTTGCTTTCCTCATCATTTTTATCTTCAAACTCATCAATTCTAACATTTACACTTTGTACCATAGAGTGAGTCACTCTATTCAAATATTTATATGCTTATCTCTTAGTAGGGTATTCTAGGAATGTACCTTCATCTCCTTTTGAATCAAACTTTCCATTTATAGAATCCTTAGGAATATAACACCCACTTCCAAAGATTTTGAAACAACTTATATTCGATTCGTGTCCATATCAAATTTCATATGGTGTCTTGTTTGTACCTTTATTCAACTAAACCCGGCTGAGGGTGTAAACAACATTACTTATAGGTTCTGTCTAGAACATTTGTGCAACTCATTTCTTAATCAATATTATTCTAGCACAGTTAACAATGGATCTATTTCCCCTCTCTGCAATACCATTCTATTATGGTGTTCTACGTGCAAGTACTTGCCTTTCAAATTCCATGCTCAATACAAAAGTTAGTAAGTTCATTAGACATGAACTCATCTCCTTTATCAAATCTTGAATATTTCAACTGCTTACTAGTCTCCTTCTTAACTCTTGCCTTATACCATTTGAACATATCAAATGCATAAGATTTAAACTTTAGATACATTACAATCATCATTTCATAATAATCATCAACAAATAGAATGAAGTATTGATCACCATAATAAATCTCAACTTTCATAGGACCACAAAGATTAGTTAAACTAACTCCAAGATATCATTAGATGAATGTGATTCACTTGAGAAACTTGAATTAGTCATCTTGTTGTGTTGACATTCTCTACATATAGCATTATCATCTTTGTGAAAATTTGATAAACCTCTCACTTTCTTGTTTCTACTCTAACCATATTATCAATGTTCACATGTCAAAGTCTCTTTTACCATAACCAAACATCTTGAACTTTAGCAAACACACATGTACTTATAGTATGATCTAGGTAAAATAGGCCACCTCTTGTTTGTTCACCAATTCCAATCAACTCTCCATTGGCATCAAAGATTTTCACCTTTCTATTTTGAAACTCTAATCATTGAATTGTGTTACTCAACTATGCAACATTGAAAAAAATAAATTTAGACCTTGAACCCAATAAGTATCATTGCATTTAATCTTTTCATTCAACATCATTGAACCTCTTCCTTTCACTGAACATGAAACATCATTTCCAAGCTTAACAAATCCACCATCATATTCTTCTAACTTAACAAACTTATCAATATCACTAGTTATATGATGTGAACATCCACTATCAATAATCCAAGTATCATTTTTACTAACATGAGATGTAAGGAAATTTTCTTCTTCATACCTTTCCTCCTTTGAATCTTCTTTAATAAAAGCATAAACAACTTCCTCACCTTCATTTTCATCATTAGATTTTGACTCAGTGTTTTGTTCCTCAACAATGTAATATGACTTCTTTCCCTTGTGTTTGTAATCTTTGTTCCTTCAGTATTTGTTCTCCTTCTTGTCACTCTTGTCACTTTTTGAGCTGTCGTTGTGTATGGAGAGATAAGGGGGGTGTACAATTAGATTCATTTTTGAATGCTTGTTAGCAGTGGCAGGAAAGTTTTGAGGAGAAAGACATTCTCATCATCCAAGGAAATTTGAATTTACTTCATGCTATGCAGGAAAATATGGATAAAATGGTAGCAATTTTGAAACAAGATTTTAGTAGTATGGATGAGGTACATGCATGAGGAAAGGATTTATAGTTGTTACAGGCAATCGAGGGCTAGCGATATAGAATGCTTATGTATGTATATACTGTAAAAGAGCTTGATTTGATTGATGATTGGATATAGAAGATAGCAGATGGTAATAAGGTAATGGAATCATTACACGTGAAGATCCATTGGCTCAAGGACCAAGCCTGAGAGCAAATTTTGTAGGTAGAGAAACATTATAGTGATGCATGTCTAGACATATTCAAAGACGATGTGCAAGAGAAATTAATACCAGTTGAGGTAGTAGCCCAGAAGTTTAGAAATATTTTTTATGAGGTTTCTAATGATGATGACATCTGACAGGCCTTCAGGATAGAAGAAGCCTTATTAAAGTTGGATATGAAACTCAGGGATTTTGCTGAGATTCGTATAGAGGTAGATAATTACTTACAAAAGGTTAAGGATAAGTATAATGCTTTAGATTTATTTAAAATGGAAAAGATCACTGAAATCATTGAGAAATTCAAGGGAAAGCATCTAGACATAGCTCTGGTATGAAGAGTGACAAAACCCAAAAGCCAAAATTTCAATTTTGAAACTTGGTGAAATTTTGTAATTTTGGACCTTTGAGGTGCACTACTATGTTGGTGTGCTAGTGCGCTTTTTGTCACAAAGTGTTGGAAGAATTTTGAAGAAGACATAGGTGCGTAGGTGTGTTGATGCACTTTCTTCGGAGGTGCACTTTTCCAGAGGTACACTAACAATTAATTGCTAGTTCTAAAATTAGAGCTTTCCATGCATCAAAAATGCATTCTGATAGTAGTTTAAGTTCAACAGATGCTCAGTGAAGGATTAGCTTCTATTTTTGGCACTTATAGACACTTCTACTTTGACTGAAGGCTTTCTTCTCTTATTTTCTCATAATGTCTTTGTTTTATGACATGTAAAGGTTCATGCATCCAACTAATGAATATAAAAATGGATGGAGTCCTACTAAGCACCAATCAGATTGTTAGTTTGTATATAATTAGTTTGTTTTATTAAATAAAAAGCATATGAGTACATGAAGATATCTCTCACTCTCAACACAAATTGAGGAGATGATTTCTTATAAATACAAGATTGTAATATGTAATCAGGGCTACCGTTATTTTGCAATAATATTATGCTTTTGGTGCTCACATTTGGAGTGTAGTAATTCTTGCCTAAATGTGTCATATTTTTGTGTCATATGTGTCATGGAATTGTGATTGAGCCAAAGGTTTATTGAATTATTTTTGGTTGTGCAATCTTTTAATTCTAGTGTTTGCTATGGTTTGACAAATTTCATTGACGTATCTAGCTCGAGAAGAAATCACCAAATTGTGCTTGCATAACTTTTTGTCTTGCATGAGCCCGCTTTTCGTGGCCTTGCAATTTGAAAAAGAGTGAAACATCATTTGGTTATTAAGTTTCCCATTGATGATTGCATCAGTGGAATCAAGGAAGTGCCACTCCTACTTTCATTGGTCACCGTCTGATTTCTTTGAAAGCTTAACTCACAGACATGTTGTTTCTGTAGCTTATGTCTGTTAGGATTTTATTTTCACATTATTTTCTTTAAATTTCTTGTTATTTTCTTTACTAACCCTTGTTAAAATTGGAATTCATACTAGCTGCATTGTTAGATTGCATTCAAATTATATATATATATATAGTTCTTTTGCTTGTTTATTTTGAAGCAACAAACAAATTCTACGTCTCATCTAAAATCATTCGAACCAAAAAAGGCCTCCTCATGAAAAAAACATTTATCTTCAACTGAATAGAATCTAGTAGGTCGTAAGATCACCTGAAACCTTGGAGTTGATCCACCAGATTAACTTTTCAAGAGAGGAGTTCGAAAGAATTCCTGCCATTTAGCATCATGCATAATGACAGCTCAACATCACTCCTACTCTTGTTAGGACATCTAGATGCAATATGACCAAATTTAATACATTTAAAACATATCAGGGGTATTTTTCCTTTGAGCTTTCCTTTTCCTCTTGGTAGTCTCCTAGCTAGCAGTACTTCAAGCTCATCTTATTCCTTGTCATATGAATCTAAATCATTGTCATCTTTTCTAATCTTATAATTTGTTGAACTTCCAATAGTTAGTAATGTCTTGAAACCATTTTATACCTTAGGTAAACTGTTATCAAAGTTAATCAATTAAAAATCAATCAATCTATCAACCAAAGTACCAGGAGTAAGGACATTAACAGGAAGAGGTTTGAATTCATAAGCAACTAAAAATCTAATAGAATAAATAGACAATAAGGTTCTTAGTAATTTACTTACAACATCTTCGCCACTTATGAATCCTCCAACAACTTTTATGACACTAACCATTTCCTTGATTTAATTATTTTACTATGCAATGATCACTCCTTCTTTCATCCTTATGTCATTTAAATTTCTTCTCTGGCTCTCAACTTTTTCTTTCCAAGCATTCTAATCTTCTCCATGAACTAATGCAAGCTTATCACACATCTCTTTAGTAGAAGCACAATCTTTGACATCATCAAATTCATCATTAAGAGAAGAAGCAATCTCTATCATCTAGGTATTATGTTCTTTCTTTTCTTTCATCTTCTAAACTATTATTTGGCTAAGTGATTGTGATGCATATTGGTTGTTCAAATTGTACAATAAATACTCTCTAATTTATAGCAAGTACAATCTCATTCTACTTTTCCATGATGCAAAGTTCTCCTTGTTTATCTTAGGAACCTCTCTCTTATACATCTTTAGATCTTTAGCTTAAGTCCCTTAAAACTTACTCCTTCAAGCACTTAGCTTTGATACCAATTGTTAGATAATTGAGAGGGAGTGTGAATTAGTTATCCTCAGGTCCTTAAACACTTTTCTAGAAACTTAACAAAATAAAGTTTCAATTGACTAGCTCAGTAAACAAATGAAACTTCATAATATTAATTATTTTAAACTTTGCAATAAATTGTTAACTTTGTATACTAAGTATTGATGAAAACTTCATGTATATATAGAGTTGTAAGAATAAACATAAGAATGAAATAACATGCAATAAAATCATTCATAGAATTTTGACACAAGTATTTTAATGTGGAAACCCTATTAATGGAAAAACTACATAGTATTGATAACCCAAAATTTTTGCTCTTCTAAAGCGAGCTTGATTAGGATCCAACCTAGTTAAAGGTTACATGCACATTGTTAATGTGACCTAGTTAGAGGATTTACACCAAATATCATCTATACCTTATCACTCCTTGATATAAGTGGCCTACTATAAAGGACTTACAAACATTCAACTAAATGTCACAATATAATAGATTTCAAATAAGATTGTCAAGTCCACTTGGTTAAGATATTTTATGCTATAATTATTAGAGAGTAAGAATGAAATGATATGATAATAATATGACTATATTTATTGTTTTAGATCTCCACTTTACTCATTATTTGTTCTTTGTTCTTCCGTTTTGTTCCTTTTGTTTGATCCACTCACATACACATCAACTTTTCACTTCACTTGTAAGATCTCACAATGATGCTCTACTTGGTTACACCTTTGTCTATCAACTTCAACCTCAACTTGATAAAAAACAATGAACATATTGGTCATTCCTTAAACAGACACTTATTTTTTCTTCATTAGATTCTTTTATGTTTTTCTAGTTAATCACAATCATCCAATATTCATCTAACCTAAATTCATTGAATCTAGACACTCAAGTATCACACCTTCACCTTGAACTTTGAGCTCAATTTAAAATCATTAAATATCCTTCATTAGATCTTCTTTGAATTTATCTAACCATAGATCTCATAAGAAAATTCATCCTTGTCTTCATAACTTCTTGATCAATTCATAGTTTCATCTAATGTCAACCTTCAATCGAATCTTATAGATTGTTCTTCTTTTCTTTGCTTGGTTAACGCCACTCACTCAATCAATAATAAGCTTGGTTAACATTGTTATTACTTAGTTAATACTATCCATCCTTCACTTCCTTAATATTTTCTTAGTTATAACTATTGTAGCTTAGTTATTATTAATCTTTCATTCACTGACCAAACTAACTAGCTCAGTGCAACTTGTTATTTTTTTGTCTTCTCACTCATGACTTCATGACTTGCTCATACAAGATCTCCACACTTAATCAAATCATGTAAACCAATCAAACCAATATTATACTATTAAAGTCTAACCCATCGGGTATCCATTGAAATCCATTTACTTATCAACACTTTCTTCATAATTATACTTTATTTGAATCCTCTTCATCCATCAAATGATATGAAACTCTACTGAATAAGTACAATGTCTTATAAATCAAGGCGAACATTCATAATAGTCATCATCATTCCACCATGATGGGTTCCCTTGTGGTTTATATTCTCCAACTTCAAGAATTGTAATGAGCTTATTTGTGATTAATTTCCTCAAAGTTGATTGAAGAGACTCACCCAAAGGAGTGAATGTTCTTTTCTTTGATATAAAATATGCTCTTGTAAATTATGAATTGTTGTGTTAGTCATTTGGAACATTTTTTGTGTTCTCATTTTTTTTAAGGAGTATTAGACTTGTTTCCAAGATTCAAAACTAATTGCGTTGAATTAAGATTTCAATTGTCCACTACTCAATCATTCACAATTTTTTTGTTCTTATTGAAATATTTGGATCTATCATTATTTCTATAGGAATTTTCGTTGTTGTTGTTTGAATTGGAGGAGCTACCATTGTTTTTAGTAGAAAGTTTAAGTTCACCTTTTTAAACCCTTGCTTCCTCAAATTCTACACTATTTTCTATGAGCATTTTGAAGTTCAGGGGATATTTTAGTTGTAATTTATATCTCATTTGAAGTGTGAGGTTATGTACAAATATATCCATGTTTTATTTTTCAGTTATGATTCTTGGATACTTTGATACAAGGTGAAAACATCTTTGAATGAAGGTGAGAAATGGTTCCCCATTCTTTTGTTTTGAGTTGGAATTTTCCTCAATTGATCCAAAAGGTTATATTGTTGAAAAAAATTTGAAACAAGTATGAGAATGTGTTTCAACAATTGTTTTGTCACTGATGTCAAACCTGCTACTTGCTGGTAAGACAATTGCTTAGATTATTTGAGTACTATCATTTGTTTGATTGATGGAGAGGATTTGATCAAATGAGATAACAATAACACCTAGAGGAAAGGTTGAGTTATGATATGGAAAAGGAGTACAAATATCAGTTAAGACAGTGATATTATAGTGCATTGATTATCTACTTAAGGTTACAAAGGATTGATACAGTGATTAAGTTCAGAAGAATAAGTAAAAAGAATTAAGTTTTCCAAGATTAACAATTTGCACAGTAGGTGTCGAGTAATGTTAGTGTAAGCCAAGGAAAAAATTAGTTGGAGCCGAGAAAAGTCAAATTTCAATGTATGCCGAGTGATATAGTGTAACCCAAGTAAAGTTTAGTTGATGTCGAGCACCAGTAAACTTTAGTTCATGTCGAGTGATTTGATAGTGGATGCCGAGAAATGTAGTATGTGTCAAGCATCAGAAGCAAGTTAATACCAAGTGACAAAATTATGAGAAAGATCGTGAATTCGATGAATCTAAGCCAACAAGTTTGATTTCTTGGATTGTGTGGATGATGTAGAAGATAAGTTTGATGAGTTGGTTGCACACAATTCAAGATTAACCATTTTGAGGTGAATTTAAAGAGGATTGAAGGAGAAGTGGAATAAAATGAAAATATGGGTAGATTCATTGAATCCTACCTAACCCAAAATGGACAATAGAGGATGTACAACAAAATATTTTAATTTTCTATTTATAGAGATGGCTGGTCAGAAACAAAGATTGTCATGTGTGAGAACCTAAGGAAGACAAGGAGTCTAAGGTATTGCTTCATTCAATGACCAAAGAGAAGAGACTGCTATTAGCAAGTAGAGCAAGAAGACCTAAGGGTATGGATGCTTGAAGGGTGAAAAAGCTATTAGACCTAAAGTGCATGAAAGCTAAGCAGAATGGAGGACTGAAATAGAGATCTGTAATTTGCAAGTGTGTTGTAAGTTGTTATCAGACCAAGCCTTATTGTTACTTTCTAATAATTGTAGTAGTCTAGGGTAAGTCCTTTGGATTAAGGTTGACCTAACAATCATTTGTAAATCCTTTAATTGGGTGAAATTCCAAGTGAATGATCTAAAGTTCTCTAACAAGGCTCACTCCTAACAAGGTTATTAAAATCCTCTAACCAAGTCATATTTAACAGTGTGCATTGTAACCTTTAATAGGGTTGGCCTTTCACTGGGCATCACCTCAGAAGAGTGAGAATTAGTAGCATGCTACTGGTGGTTTTTTTTCCCAAATTGGGGTTTGACGTAAAATCATTGTGTCAAATGTGTTATTGAATCTGTTATGTTTCCTACTTACATTTTTGCAAAGTTGATTTGATAGTAACCTACAAGTTTAAGTGATTGTTTGATCTAATGGATGCATGCATAATGAATATGTTTTATAGATATGGGTTCACTAAGCTATGAATTTTTTAATCTATAAATCTAGATCTTGGATAACTAATTCACCCCTCCTCTCAGTTATTCTAAAGAATTCCAACAATTGGTATCAGAGCCATCTACTTAAGAGGACTAGTTTGAAGGTACTAGAAGCAAAAGATCAAGATGTCAAAAAGAGAGGTACCCAAGCTTAATAGAGATAAATTTCCTACATGGAAAAGTCTGATGAAGCTACACCTAAGAGGTCTTGGAGACCCTACACAATCTACCATCGCCATTGAGCATGTTGATCCTACTGATGCCCTAACTGCTGAAGATCTGAAAAAGAAGAAAGAACAAAACTAGACAATGTTGGAGATTGCCTCTTACCTAAGTTATGACAAGTTTGATGATATCAAGGGTTGTGATAGGTAAAGAAAATTTGGGACACTCTTCATATCATTTATGGAGGAGACACAAATGTTTTGAGAGCCAAATTTGAAAGTATTAGAGGTATGTTCGATGACATGAGAATGTAAGAAGGTGAGAATATTACTCAATATTGCTCTAGGATAAAAGATGTTGTTAATGCTATAAGAGGAGCTAATGGTAAGAAAGATGATGATACTATGTTAAGTTTTGAGAAAATACTATCCATCTATGCTATTGGAGTTTTTGCAATACATGAACTAAGATATATACCAAGTTCTAATTTGACTCTTGAAGGTCTGGTAGGTAGGTTCACTGCTTTTGAGCAATCTAATTTTGATAACTTCAAATCTAACAATGTTGAATCTTCTTTCAAAGCCAAGCTATCATTGAAGGAACCTAATGAGAAGAAGAAGAAAAAGGTAAAATATGTTTCCCGTGAAAGTGATACAAATGAGGAGGATGTAGAACAACTTAAAGCATTACTAGCAAGAAGATTTCATAGAGGTAAAGGAAAATTCAAAGGTAAGTTACCTATTATGTGTCTTAATTGCAATGAGGTTGGTCATATTGTTGCTAGATGTCTAGAGAAGAAGAAAATATAGAGGTGGAGACAAGTACACAAGTAGAAGAGATGAAGACAACAAAGATTATGAAGATAAAGGCAAGAAGTCTTGCTACATTGTTGAAAAGGAAACTAAAGATGGATCTGGCGATCATGATGATGAAGTGGTGTATGTTGCAACAAAGGTTGAATTTGATGAGCATGAGGAAATTGCACTAGTGTCTTGTGTGAACAAGAACGATAGATGGATCATTAACAGTGGGTGTTCACATCACATGACTAGAGATAAAAGTAAGTTCATTACCTTGAATGATTATGATGGAAATAGTGTAAGGTTTGTTAATGATTCACCTTGTCTGATAAAAGGAAAAGGTTCTATCAAATTCACAAAAAATATTTTATGTGAAAAGGCTTACTATGTTGAAGGACTTAACTATAATTTGTTGAGTGTGTCACAACTAAATAGTTCAGGTTGTAAGGTTGAGTTTGAGAACAAGATTGCTAAAATATATAATACTATCTGAAAAATAATTGGAAAAGATGATCAAACTAGAGGTAATCTATTCTAACTTGATATGGATAATGCTACTTGTCTAGTTTTAGAATTTGATGATGTGTGGTTATGGCACACAAGGTTATGTCATGTTAATTTTGATAACTTGGTTAGTATTAGTAACATGAAAAGAGTGAGAGGTTTTCCTAAGTTAAAGAAACCTGACAATATAATTTGCAAAAAATGTTAGTTAGGCAAAATTACAAAGTCAAGTTTTAAAAGTAAGACTCATACCTCTAAAGGAATTTTGGAGATTATTCATACTAACTTGTGTGGAGCAATTAATGTGCAAAGTTACAAAGGTGATAAGTACATTATGTTGTTTGTTGATGATTATTCTAGGATGATGACAGTTATGTTTCTGAAATAGAAATCTAATGCTTTCCAAATGTTTAAGTGCTACTTAGCAAGAGTTGAGAAAGAAACAAGTAAAAGTTTGAAATGTTTGAGATCTAACAAAGGAGGAGAATTTACATCAAATGAGTTTGTGATGTTTTGTAATGACAAAGAAATCAAAAGATAAACATATGCTCCTAGGACCCCTCCACAAAATGGAATTGTTGAAAGGAGGAACATATATGTAATGAACTATGCTAGGACACTTGTGATGGAGAAAAATGTTGCTTTCAAATACTGGAGAGAGGCTATAAGTATAGTTGTCTATACCTTGAACCATATGCAAGTCAATAAAGGTACTAAATCAACACCTTTTCAACTATGATATGGATACTCACCCAATGTAAAATATTTTAAGGTATTTGGAAGCAAGTGTTATATTCTCAAAGATTTTAGGAATGGTAAACTAAATGGAAAAAGTGAAGAAGATATATTTCTTCACTATTCCACAAGAAGTAAAGCTTATAAGTGTTTAAATACTAACACTAACAAAGTTGTGGAAAGTGCAAATGTGAAATTTGATGAATATAGAGAAGTACACGAGGCTAAACCTATGAAGGAACTAGAGGAATACAAATTATTTGTATACTTTTATGAAGGTATGCATGCTGATGAAGATGTTGTAAATTAGGTTGTAAATCAACAAGTTTTAGTGACTGTCAAGTCAAATACTATGAATGTCAAGTTGCATTAAGGAACTAAACTACATTCAGGTGCCGAGTAACAAAATGAAGTTGAGGCACATTCTGATTCTAAGATTAGTGTACATAAAAGAGATGTTGAACTACATGATAGAGACATACACAATGATTTAGAAGTTGAGAGACCAAATGAAGAAAACAGAGAAGAGTATAGATTGTCAAAGTCTGTCAAGAGACATCACCTTGCTGCACAATCATTGGAGATAAAGATACACGACCCATGAAAAGAAACAAGTTGAGAAATGATACATGCTTTCTTAGCATGCATGAACTTAAAATAGTGAAAGATGCCTTGGAAGATGTGGACTAGAGTAAAGCCATGAAAGAAGAGATTGAACAGATTGAGAAAAATAAGACATGGACTCTAGTTCCCAAACTAGAAGATAAAAATGTGATTTACACCAATTGGGTGTACAGAAACAAGTTAGATGAAAATGGTGAAGTCACAAGGAATAAGGCAAGATTAGTTTTCAAGGGGTATGCATAAGAAGAAGAGTTAGACTATGGAGAAACATTCACTCCTATTGCAAGATTGGAAGGAGTAAGAACTCTACTTGCTTACTCTGCATATAAAGGTTTTAAAGTTTATCAAATGGATGTTAAGTCTACATTTCTGAATTGCATATTAGAAGAAGAAGTTTATATAGAATAATCAGAAGGATTTGTTGATGCTAACAACAAAAACATGGTATGTAGACTGCACAAAGCTTTATATGGTTTGAAACAAGCACCAAGAGCATGGTATAAAAGGCTTCACAATTATCTTGTAAAAATTGGATTTGAGAGGACTGATGATAACAATAATTTGTACTTGAAGATAGAGAAAGGCAAAGGTGCTTTACTATCTAAATTTTTTGTTGATGATATCATATTTGGAGGTCACGATACTTTATGTAAATCTTTTGCAAATGAAATGAAGAAAGAATTTGAGATGTCTATGTTTGGAGAGACCAAGTTCTTCATGGGTTTGCAAGTACATTAGATGAAATATGGTATATACATCACTCAATCTAAATATGTAAAGGAGATACTGAAAACTTTTGGACTGGAATATTTCAAGCCAATAAGCATACCTATCGTGATAGGACACAAATTGTCTAAGAATGATGATTTAGTTAAGGTGAATCAAACATTATACATGTCTATGATTGGAAAATTATAATATGTAGTATACAATAGTTCTGATATTGCATTATCTATTGGGATGGTTGCAATATTCTCTGCTAATCTCAGGGAGAATTATTTGATGGTTGTTAAGAGAATAATGAGTCATCTTAAAGGAACATATAGTACAAGAAAAATGAGAAATTTGAATTCAGAGCTTGCATTGCTGCTGATTGGGCTAGAAATATAAATGACAAAAAGAGCAATGGTGGAGGAGAATTTTTCTTAAGAAAAAGGCTAGTTACATGGACTAGTAAGAAACAAAACTGCATATCTCAATCTACTGTTGAAGTTGAATATGTTGTTGTTGTAGTAAATTGTACAAACATTGTATGGATCAAACATCTACTTAAAGGTATGAAAGAGGAAATCACAGAACCTATGATATTTTATTGTGATAACACAAGTGATATTAATATATCAAAGAATCTTGTGATGCATACAAAGGCTAAGAACATTGCAATCAAGTATCATTACTTGAGAGAGTTAGTTCAAGATAAAAAGGTGAAGATGGAATATGTTAACAAAAAAGAGAAAATAGTTGATATTTTCACAAAAGCATTTTATAAGGATGCTCATGAGTATCTAAGAGGTAAAATAGGGGTGATAACCCTATCCAGGGCTATTTAAGAATCATGAGAAGTGCCCTGCATCAAACACAATGATTGACATATGTTACACATTGATGCAGTGGATCTTACTTTAGGACCTACCTAAAGTAATCATAGAGCTAGAGCTACAATCAGTCACAAGCTAGTTGAAAGAGGGAGAAACTAAAAATGTCAATATCTGCATATTAAGATGACAAGTCTTTGGCATTATTGTCAAAGAGGGAGAAAGACAAAGAAAGGGAGCAATCCAACACTCTAGAGAGGGATATTATAGAAGATACAAATAGAAGAAACACGAAATATCTACTCATAGGGAGATAGTATTGAGGGAGATATAAGAAGTGATCAAGAGGGAGTGATAAGGATGAGTTGATTATCTATTGATCAGAACTAAATTTTGTAACCCATACAGAAGATGAAAGTTGCTGATAGAGGGAGAGATTTTAATACAAGAAATTATTTTCTTTCTGGTATTATTGTTGGTTAAGCTGGTTAAGCTAGTTTTCCATCAATGCTAAAGAGGGATATTGTCAAAAATAGATTGATACAAGTATAAGAATATGTTTCAATCATTGTTTTGACATTGATGCCAAACTTTCTACTTGCTAGTAAGATAATTTCTTAGATGATTTTAGTACTATCATTTGTTTGATTGATGAAGAGGATTTGATCAAATGAGGTAACAATAACACCTAGAAGAAAGTTTGAGTTATGATATGGAAAAGGATTACAAATATCAGTTAAGACAGTGATGTGATAGTGCATTGATTATCTACTTAAGGTTGCAAAGGATGGATACACTGATTAAGTTTAGAAGAACAAGTTAAAAGAATTAAGTCTACCAAGCTTAACAATCTACACAGTAGTGTCGAGCAATGTTAGTGTAAGCCAAGCAAAAAATTAGTTGAAGCCTAGCAAAGCCAAATTTCAAAGTATGCCGAGTGATATAGTGTAAGCCGAGTAAAGTTTAGTTGATGCCAAGCACTAGTAGACTTTAGTTCGTGACGAGTGATTTGATAGTGGATGTCGAGAAATGTAGTATGTGCCAAGCATCAGAAGCAAGTTAATGCCAAGTGATAACATTATGAGAAAGATCATGAATTTGATGAATCTTAGCCAACAAGTTTGATTTCATGGATTGTGTGAACCATGTGGAAGATAAGCTTGATGAGTTGGTGGCACAAAATTCAAGATGAACCATTTTGAGCTGAATTCAAAGATGATTGAAGGAAAAGTTTTTAGAAGACAATAAAATGAAAATATGGCTAGATTCATTGAATCCTACCTAATCCTACCTAACTCTAAAATGGATGATAGAGGATGTATGACAAAAGATCTTAATTTTCTATTTATAGAGATGGTTGGTCAAAAAAAAAGGTTGTCATTTGTGAGAACCTAAGGAAGATAAGGAGTCTAAGGTATTGCTTCATTTAGTGACCAAAGAGAAGAGACTGCTATTAGAAAGCAAAGAAATAAGATTAAGGGTATGGATGCTTGAAGGGTGAACAAGCTATCAGAGTTGAAGTGTGTGAAAGCCAAGCAGAATGGAGGACTAAAACAAAAATCAGTAATCAACAAGTGTATTGTAAGTTGTTATTAGATCAATCCTTACTGTTACTTTCTAATCATTGTACTAGTCTAGGGTAAATCCTTTGGATTAAGGTTGACCTAATAGTCATTTGTAAATTCTTTAATCAGGTGACAATTCAAGTGAATGATCTAATGTCCTCTGACAAGGCTCACTCCTAACAAGGTGATTGAAATCCTCTAACCAGGTCACATTTAACAATGTGCATTGTAACCTTTAATAGGGTTGGCCTTTCACAAGGCATCACTTCAGAAGAGTGAGAATTAGTAGAATGTTACTGGTGATTTTTCTCAAATTGGGTTTCCATGTAAAATTGTTGCGTCAAATGTGTTATTGAATCTATTATATTTCATGCTTACATTTCTGCTTTGATTTGACAGTAACCTACAAGTTTAAGTAATTCTATAATCTAATGGATGCATGCATGATGAATATGTTTTATGGATATGGTTTGTCTATGCTGTAAAAGTTCTATTTGTACATCTGGACCTTGGATAACTGATTAACCCCCCCTCTCAGTTATTCTAAAGAATACTAACATATACTACTTTGACACTTCAGATGTCAACTTTGGTACATAGGTAACTTTTTTTTTGAGATGTAGATGGTTTGGAAGAAAAACCTTGTAGAGTGACCTTAGCTTGACCTATAATAGTAACATTAATAGATTTAGATTTAGGTCTCTCATTGATGGTAATTACATTGGCATATGAGAGGTCTCACATCCAAGTATGTTGTTAATGTACTTGTAGTATGTTTCATTATAACTAACTTGATTATTGCTCTTGGTATTGGAGGAATTTCCTTTCTCATGGTCTAGAAGTGGATCTTTGCATGTAGTATGTATCTCATTAGAAGTATGTCAATCAATCTTCACTTAATTATCTACCATGTCTTTTATTACATGTTTCAACATTTGATAGTCATTTATTTTATGTCCTTTTCCTCTATAAAATTCATAATAATCATCATCATTCCACCATGTTGGTTTTACTTTTGGTTCATCATCTCTAACTTCATGAACTATAATGAGTTTATTTGTGATTAACTTCCTTAGAGTTGATTCAAGAGACTTGCCTAAAAAAGTGAATGTTATTTGCTTTGGTATAAAATATGTTCTTGTAAATGATTGATTGTTTGAAATAATTTGTGTTTTTTTAGTATTAGGCTTGTTTTCAAGATTTAAAATTGGTTGTGTTGATTTAACATTTAGATTGTCTAGTACTTTGTCATTCACAATGTTTTGTTCTTATTCAAATATTTGAATCTATCACTGTTTCTATTGGAATTGCTATTGTTGTATGAATTGGAGGAGCTAGCATTGTCTTTAGTATAAAGTTAAAGTTCACATTTTTGTACCTATCTTCCTTAATTTTGACACTATTTTCTATGAGCATTTTGAAGTTTGGGGGACATTTTAGTTGTATTCTATAACTCATTTAAGGTGTGAGGTTATGTACAAATATATTCATATCTATTTTATTCATTATTAGGTACATTGATAGAAGATGATGCCATCTTTGAAAGAAGGTGAGAAATGGTTCCCCATTCTTTTGTTTTGCATTGCAAAGATCAAGCATAGGTACCTCACGTCTAGTGTTTTTGGAATAATATATCACAAACTTGTCAACTAAATAAATGAAGGACTTAATAGCAGGTGATAATTTAGAAAAGTATTTCATAGCTTGGCCTCATGAACTTCATGAAATAGTCTCATAAGGTAAGTCTCATTGTGAGATACTTCAATGCAAGAAACATAAATTCTTTAATGTGATTTTTGGGGTCCATATTTGCTTTGTATTTCTCAAATTTTTGTACCTCAAAGTGAGGAGGAAATGGAACCATTACTAAGTTCTTGTCAAATGGATATGGACACATCTTCCAAAGTCTACATCTTGGTTGAAGATCCAGTTTGCATATCTTTGATTTGTTGTTTAAGCATTTGGATCTATTGCATAAGAGGTCTAAACATAAAATAGGTCAACATGACATGTTTCCTTGCATGTTAAACCCTTAGGTGTTCATTCCTTGGGTTAGTTATGTGTTAAATCATTCAGTATTAGAAGCATATGTGTTTGGACCATAAGAATTAATACCTTGTTGGGTATAAGCTTGTTGTATAAAACCTTGAATATGATTATTTTGAGCATAAACTAGAGTAGGACCTTGTTTGGTATAACCTTGTTGTGTTAACCCTCGCTGAATAGGACATTTTTTGGGTATAACCTTGTTGAGTAGATCCTTGTGAAGCTAAATTTTAAGGACCTAGTGACATGGAACTATTGGGTTACACCTTGTTGAAAAGAACCTTGTTGGATATGACCTTATTGAGGAGGTCCTTGTAAAGTTGGATTTTGTTATAAAGGGCCTTGTAAAATTAGACTTTGTTTACTAGGATATTGGGATGTTGAACCTTTTTGTTACAGAGGACCTTGTAAAGTTGGACTTTGTTGAATAGGAACTTGGTATGTTGAACCTTTTTGTTGTAAGGACCTTGTAAAGTTGGAATTTTTTTAATAGGACCTTGGCAGGTTGAACCTTGTTGTAGTAAAGGACCTGTAAAGTTGGACTTTGTTGAATAGGACCTTGGGAGATTGAACCTTGTCATAGTAAAGGACTTTGTAAAGCTGGACTTTGTTACAAAGGAACTTGGGAGGTTGAACGTTGCTATAGTAAATGACCTTGTAAAGTTGGATTTTGTTGAATAGGACCTTGGGAGGTTGATCCTTGTTGTTGTAAAGGACCTCGTAAGGTTAAACCTTGTTGAAGAGGATCTTGTTGGGTTAAACCTTGTTGAGGATGTCCTTGCTCATTAGAGGTTTTCTTAAGTTGATTAATGATGTCAAAACCAATTGCTAGCTGAACACCCTACTGTGCAAGTATAAGGAAATACCTTTCTTTATCTAGTCCAATATTCTTTCCATATGTTTTTGAAACCTAGATTCTTTCGTGGCATCCTTAATCTCATCTTCAGTTGGTTCATCAACCATGAAATGCCTAGAGATCTTAACAATTTCTATTGGCCATGGATTCACATTCTCACATGTTCCTTCTATGATTTCTTGTTATTTTTGTTTTTCTTTTAGTTTTTGAGACCTAGTTTTAACTACCATAAAAGTTCAGAATGATGGCATTGATTGGATGAATGCTTGGTGGAGAAAATTTGAAGATTTCTAAAGTGTTGAATTTGTTTGATTGATAATGAAAAATCTAAGTATATAGCATATGGTAACTCACTATGATGTTAACAAAGATTATCAAAGTAAGTTTCTAGATTAAGGATGATAGATCCTGATAGTAAAACTCACTCAAATGTTTTGGTTTTCAAAACTAAAGGTTTGATTATGATAAATAGATTTTGATATAGTAGACAAGAATAATAGAAAATGTAAGTGACACTCATTAACTAAAAGTACTTGATGTTTATATAACTACAGGGACAAGCCAAATGGGTATTCAAATGTATTTTTGTTATTTTTTCAAACTATTTCTAAATGCTCTATGTTAGAACCACACAGATAGAATAAATAAATGTGCAAATATACAATATGATTATAAAAGTGGAGATAAATGTGCAACTATAATGGAAAGAAGCATAACTATACAAGAAAATCGTGTAGATTTGATGAAATTGATAGTTTTTCCTAAAAAGCTAAAAAAATGTATTTGGAATTATTTTTATTTTTCTTCTTTTGTGTTTTAATATATTTTTTTGGCAAAAAAGATATACACACACATAAAATAGTATGAATAATTCACTAACTTGTTTCTAGCATGTAATGCATAAACACTTTACAATCCTATGGTAGGTTAGGATGATATTTGGTGAATTTCAACTTGGACTAGGTCCAATCATGTTAACTCAATGCAAATAGACCAGAAGCTTGGAGGTTCAAGCTCCCCCTTACACTGCACTCTCTTCTCAGGCACACCAAGCTTTGAATTCAAGGGTGATGATATCCCAAGGAAACTCTATTTCTAAAAAAAGCCACAAGTAGCATGGGATGCCAATAGGAACCCTTAGCACTAAAAGATAAAAGGTTTTTGGAAATCTAAAACATGAATTTTAGTAAATCTTACATTTAGAAGGTTATGCTTGCAAAAAACTTATATCTCTTAAGGATACCCCTCAACCTATATAGGTTACACTCTATAAGTTTTAATGTACCATATGAGTACTAAGAGAGAACCACACCTCGACATAACATCATTTGCTCCATGTGACTTTAGGTAGTATGGATTTTTATTTATAGTGGGTTCGAAGAGCTTGTCCTGATCATTTTATACCCACTTGTGTTGTACCCTTTAACTGACCCTAGTAAGAAAAATCTCGGGAGGTAAGCCCACTAAATATTAGTGTAAAAATGTCTTACACTTAGGATCCATAAAGGCAAGGGAATAGGATACATTTTCACTACTCTTAGGAAATAATTAAAATGCCCATTGCACAAAATGTAACAAATAGAGCTTGCTACGCTAAATAAAACACAAAAAATAAAATCATGTCATATTTTTAAGCCCAAATGAAGGTTGTGATTTTCATTTAACTACCCCATTTAGAAAAAAACATGCAAACAAGGATTAGATAAAAAAAAATTAGGGACTTTCTGCAAATGACCTATAAAACAATTTAGGATACTACAAATAGAAAGAATAACTTGTTAGATGATTAGAAATCAAAATTAAGCTATGAAAAATGTAAAAAAAAAACTATCTGTTAGAATAAATGCACATAAATAGAAGCTAAGGATTAAAAAACAATAGACAAATGTGCACGACAGATAAAGGTACAACAAACAAAAATGAATGCACAATAATATGCAGTATACATGCAAATAGGATGAAAGTGCATGAGTATTAAATGGAAGCATATGTGGAAAACTCAAATGCATAGATGTGCAGGTGAAATAGAAATGTGCAAAAAGTGTAGTAATGCTATCAGATGCTAGGCATAAAATAAATGTGCACCTATGAAGGATGAATGCCCCTTTCTATAGGAAAAATGCATAGAAAGACCACATAAGACCCTTTAGAAAATAAAAGGGTATGATAAAGTAATGTATACACATAAATAAAGGATGTATACACCAAATTAATCTGTAGAAAAGCATGCACATATAAAACTCAAAATTAGAATTAGAATTTAAGGGATGGGCCCCACAGTGGGTGCTAAAAATGTATACAAAATTAGTGGTAATGTAGAATAGACTACTAAACAAGTAATTCTAATCTAATAAAACACACACAATGAATAATTACAAATAAAATAAACTAAAAATGTGACTTTTACCTCAACTTAACAAATACAATGTACCTCCATTGTCCTCCTAGCTTTAAGTTCTTGGATTAGTGAGCTCTTAGATTCAAACCCACTCCTTTCTTCAAGATGCTTCAAGGTGTTGGAGAATCGTGACTTCCAATGTAATTCTATGTAAATGATCATAGAATGCTCTAAAACTAGATGAAATGATGAGATATGGTATGATGAAAACTATGATCCTAATAATGTCATGATAATAATACTATGAAAATGATCAAGATTACTTAATATTTCTCTTGATAAATTATTAGCTTGGAAATTGGAATAATGGTTCCTTTTATAGATTTTTGGGAGACCGTAGCCTAGGTGGCACTATCTAATAATGGAGAGTGCAAATTTGACAAGTCTAGGCTTAGGATTGACTTGGTTGAGAGAGTTGAGAGAAAGGGCTAGTTGGGATATAAGAGAAAGAACAAGGGACATTTTGCTCTCACTTAGACATAAAGGTGTTTGGCAGGGAGTGGGAAGACACATTTCATTCATCTCACAAAGACCATTGAGAGAAGGGTGATGAGAACCTATTCTCAATGAAGACTCTTAGTAAAAGTATCCTATGAGTCACCTTTTACCTGGTGAGGTAGCTTGAAAAACCACTGGACTATAGGGGATGTGGCAAAGACTTTTTCACAAAGAAGCAAGTGTCCCCAAGACCAAGTTATTTGAGGGAAAGTGTCCCCATGAATTGTTCTTTGGAGGACACATAGCCCTCTTTGATCCCCAGTGAATAGGAAACATAGGTGATGAAAATAATTTTGAAGAATAGTTAATTAAAATTAATTATTTGTATAAATGTGAGGTGTCATGTGACATGTACTAGGAATGTGGACTAGGAGATTTAGTTACCTAAATAAGTATGTAATTAAGTAAATAGATAAATCACCTAATAAGACTAATTGTCAGACTTAAGTTAATGAACATAACTTAGGTGAATTAACTTAATAAATCAAATTATTTATTAAAGATAATAGAAGGAGGATATTAATTAAATAGCTTAATATTTAATAATTTGACTTGACCATTTTTAAGTGTATACAATCACCTACTAGCATAGTTGGATGATCATTAGAGGTATTAATCATTAGTCATTATTAAATTACATTTAGGTCATTAATCATTATATAATTAAGATCATTAATTTCATTAATTAATCATTAATCATCTCTAAATTATATTTAGTTAATTTATCGATCCATTAAATTAGATGCATTACATTAAGTTGCATTATTAGGTTTATTAAAATATTACATTAGTATCATTAATTATTTTTGTATACACAAAAAATAAAAGAAAAATCTATATTATCAAAAAATACATACAATCCATATAGATGCATTTTAGAAGCATTACATCATTACATGCATTAGAATCATTTTAAAACCATAAAAGTATCGCCAAATCATACACATATATATCATCATATAATTTGCATGTCATAGGATGTACATAAATGCATTCATCTAGACATTGCATAAAGTAACTACATTCATAACATTTTGTATCGAAAACACAAAAGTAAGCATATAGATAGGAATTACATAGATTTATATATCAACAAAATATAAAGTCTGACATATAATGACACCATGAAGGAAATATCAAATTGAAAAATGAGAATCAATTGTAGAATTAAAGTATGATCAATATTTACATAAATAAAGTGTATCATCAATAAAGTCATGATCAATAACATATACATTCTGGTGTAAAATAAAAAAGGTGTAATCAATAATCAACTAGGGGAACTCAACCTACTAATTGCACCATCTATGTCACCTATGCCATTTGTACCCATAAAACTACTAGTATATGTATGTGGTTCATGTCTTGGTATCTTGACTATGCACTTGCATGTCCATGAGGTCTTGGTACCACTGTTGTCATAATATTTTGCATTATGAGGGGAACTATATCTAATAAATTATCAATGTCTGCACACCCTCAGTAATCATCTTTGGTACCACTAGTCCCACTTGAGGAACCTGTGAGTTTGAGAGATCCATACCTAAGGCATACGTACCTATGCAATCTAAAATTGAGTTGGAGCCTGATAAGACTACACCTATCCACCTTCTCCATGTCCTCTCACACCCCAAAGAGGAGGTGCCAATACAATTGCAGGTTATAGCCTAACCCCACCTCCCATCACCTGCACCTAGAAACCCCTTATACACCATCTTTACTTCCACCTACCACATATTTTTTAGACATATCACCATTAGCACCCTAAACCCCATGTGGTCCTATCAAAAAGCTACATTGACCCCACATGAGACCACGAATGACACTTTAAACTAGTAATGTATCTCTCTAAAGAGTTATCAATAGCTTGCAACCATGTTTACCAGCAACTGCCCTAACTCTAAAATGCACTCATTACTATCGTCATATACCTCTACCTCTTCCACCTCTGGAACCCATTACCATCATCCTCCTCCTCCTCATTATTAGAAGATAATTCATCAATATTACCCTAGTATAGGATCAAAAGGATCTATGTACATAAGAAACCAATTATCTAAGAACCATTATTTGAACTTAATTATAATGATAACATCTGTCACATCCTCTTGACAGTCCTACTATAACATATGCATCCACATCTATAAGAAGGCATCTATGGATGCTCCAAACATAATATATAACCCCCACAAGTATTTCCCTACTTATAATTAGGTATAATGCACTATGCCCTATGAAATATACTATCATCGACTATACTACTAGAAGACCCTCATAAATAAGAATTTCTTAATAATGCAAGGTCTTTATCTAAGTAATCATTTGGGTATGAATCAAGAGCATGTCCTCCTCATCCTCCACCTCATCCTCACAATATTGATATGATTGCCAACAAACCACATCAAGGTCATCCACCATAGACCACCAATAATCTATCTTTCCCAGCCAAGACTACACAATGACACCCTCATAGACATAGATGTATGAGAAAATCAAATCCCTTTGTCTAACTCTAATAGGCCATGTGATGGGAATATTCTATCATGTCCAAACATATAATAAAATTACACTAGCTGACAAGGCCACACTCTACAATTATGCAATATAATTCAAATCATGGTATAGTTATGCTACTACACAAGATCCGTGAGAAAATCAACGTGGTTGTATAATCACATCCTCTAGGAAATGACCCCAAGCAATTGTAAATCTATGACTCTTCTTGTTTGGAAGTGAAAATTTATCAATCAATCTAGTTAAGACTGTGGGAAGGGCATCATATACCAATATTTATTTCCAAGAAACACTATCACCTTTGATGGTATCATCACTAGAGGCTTGTCTACATTTGATGTCATCATAGATCTAATCATAATATACTAACAGTCTAACTGCCATAATCTAAATTATATGATACACTTCCTCTGGTGTGATCATCATCTCTCCTAATGGAAAATGATATGCATTATGGTCTAAATTCCACCACTTGGCCATATTTTCCATCAAGCCCCTATTTATCCTAAATTCGGATATGTCTCATAAGGATCTAAATCCACATAAAAAAATACTTTGTCAGTCTTGTGTATACAACTGATCTATCAACTCAAATGGTCATGGGTAAAGTCCTCTCAAATAAAAGTTTTTCCCTCAAACTTTCTTTTTGACCAAGACATCACTTATTAGTTGAAATCATCTAGAAGTGGTTATCTAACATCAATCTAATATCCTATTAGCCACTCTCTCATCATGAGCACATCATGTTTCCCAACTCTAGATTTTGAGAAGAAAAAAAATCAACATATCTATCCTATGACCTCCAAATTAATAAACAAAATCACTAATATGTTTATAATTAACATCAAAAACATATTTCAAAATGTAATCAGACAACCTAATTGATTTTTTACTTCTCTAGATTTTTTAGGTGACCTATATCACCATGATTAGAAAAACCATGTGCTTAACAATAAACACATGTAGGCTCGTTATTGGATTTGGTAGGGCTAATCCTAATCTAAATAGGGAAAAGGTATGTTGGACACTACTAGAGGAAGGACAGGTTTAAATAAATTTTGGCGGGGCTTCCAAGGGAAATCTAGGGGTCTTGGGATGTGGTTGTGTAGTGAGAGATCACAAAGGCAACACTCTTGCCTTCATGGCCAAATGATTGAGTGATGGTACAAATAATGTGGTAGAATGTTGTACAAAAAAGAGGCTCTAGTTTTAGTAGCGAAATTGGGCATTTGAAGAGTCCATCTTGAGGGAGACTCAGAGATAATCATTAATGGAATAAAGAAAGGGAATCTAGAAGCATGGCAACTTGATAAATACATTCAACTGATCAAAGGATTGTTAATGGAATTTGAATATTTTAAGGTTTCCCATACTTACTAAGAAGAAAATAGGGTGGTAGACAAGCTGGCCAATATGAGCGCAAATGCAACTTTGGGGATTCATAATGAAATATATGAAGACCTTAGAATTCTCATTTTAGATTGAAGAGATGAATTATTAAGAGACCAAAAATAAAAATTAAAGCATCCTTGCTAATCATTTGGGGAATAAAACTTCCACCATGACTCCATCCCCCAATGGCATTCATCAATTTATGATATACAGAGATCACAATCTCTAGTGCATTTTACATTGTGATATCATTTCTCGGCACCCTGACATATGCTTCCTTCTAGAGTATTCAAAGAAAATTAATATAAGGAGGAAAGACAAGGAAAAACACATAGTTTTTAATAAGGGAGGTAGAAATGGAGGTAAAATTTGTGATGGGTTCAAAGAACTAGACACAAACCTATGAAGGCAAGATTACAGTCTGGCATTTGAAGAACATTTTCATGTTCAATGACCCAAATTTCTTGGCGAGCATAAAATAAATGTACAGTGTGGAGTACTTGGATGATACTAGAAGCGACAATCAAATTTGAATGTGGCCTCACTTTTTGTGGTGCTAGCATTGATAGTGGGTGAATCAAAGGAGGAAGTATGTTGGGTTATGCTAGCTTGTGTTGACCCACAGTAGCTGTTGGGGTTGGAAGAGATAGTGGAACGTGTTGTTTTGGGTGTGGGATTAGAGATGGGAGAAGAGTCATGGAGATTGATTGGAGGAAGGGGAGTCTTCTATATAGCCCCTAGTAGTTTGGTCTTTGGCAAGTCCAAAAGGGGTATACATCCCCGAGGTAGAGCAAGGATGGAGGAAAATAATGGACTTCCTACATGGGAGGATTTGGGTGTCGGTAGAGGATAAGTGTCGATTCAACAAGGCAACACTGCGGATGAGCATTTTAGCTCCAAGGCAGCCCCTATGACATTAGCTTGTGAGGAAGAATTAGAAGGAAGGGGGTGAATCCATGGTAAAGAGCATATGCGTGGATGTTTCATTGGTAGAAGAGGTGGGAGAAAGCAACAATAAGCATTGCCAAGTTATGCATGGGAAGTCAAGGCTGATGTTTGTACTGGACGATCATTAAAACACTCCAACCTTCACACTGGAGGGGGCAGCTCATTGGTTCAAGGACTAGCCATAGGATGTTGGTGGAGGTGGTTGGTTTTAGCTCTTTGGGTGCTTGTATGTTTTCTTTTTGGGTGGCTATGGGGGTTTGGGTGGCTAGTGCTTGTGGCAGGGTGTTAATGCTCTATTTTTTGTATAGACAAATATGCAAGGCCTTGGGGAAGGGTCGATAAATGTTAGTAAGGTCTTTGGCCAAAATTTACATATGGAAATATTGTAATTCATCTTTTTAATATTAATACAAAATCATAATGTTACCTATTAAAAAAAATAAAAATGAAACTAAATAGTAAAAAAAAAAAAAAAAAATATCACCAAAAATATTACACGTTGTTTCACAACATAATAGGAATAATTTTGTAGCTGAGTACTTCTTTAATTATCACACATGCTATTTGTCATACTTTACATGTTGAAATAATCTTATGCAACAAAGAAGTTTAATTACACTAGCAAGGAGCAGGACCCTGACACCCACAACTTAAAGGATAGGACTTTGGATGATGGCGCAAGGAAGCGAAGTAGATCCAACACTAGGAAAAAGGATACCCTAGCCCCAGACTAGGAGCTTTTTGAGATGAAGGAGGTAGTAGGCAAGCTGTCGGAGTTGGAGATCAATTTAGCTAAAATGTTGAGAGACATCGTCTGAGCACCTTGGCCTTTTGTGGGTTGCCCTGGTTTTTTGGCATCTCTCCCTTGCTTTACTTCTATTTGTATCTTTGTTTCGAGAGATGTTCTTTATTTTTTCTTTTTGGCTTTGTTTGCAACCTTATGTGTTATGTTGTAGGCTAGTCTTTATTATGTATGGGTTTCAAGGCCCTTTTAATGCCTGTTTTCCTTAATAAGAAACAAAGAAGTTTAATTAAAGTGTTAAATGAAGTAAATCTTATATGGCATCGTGCTAGGTGTTGTTTATATATATATATATATATATTTTGGCATCTCTCCCTTGCTTTACTTCTATTTGTATCTTTGTTTCGAGAGATGTTCTTTATTTTTTCTTTTTGGCTTTGTTTGCAACCTTATGTGTTATGTTGTAGGCTGGTCTTTATTATGTATGGGTTTCAAGGCCCTTTTAATGCCTGTTTTCCTTAATAAGAAACAAAGAAGTTTAATTAAAGTGTTAAATGAAGTAAATCTTATATGGCATCGTGCTAGGTGTTGTATATATATAAATTAAAATTATTAAGTGCTAAATAATTTCTTATATGTGCCTACACAAATCTATTACATACTACAACAAGTGTAAGCACTAAAAGGTAATAACCTAGGCAATACCAAAAGTGGACTACGTGTTGCAAAAACATCAGGAACTACTAAAATATGTCTTAAGCACTAATTTAACCTAGGATTTGCATTTATATGTGTTAATTTGCACCATGGGTGTACTACTTGATTATGCATACACATTAAAAGTCTAAGCTAAGTGCTAAAAAACCAAATCTACATGCCAAAACATGATTTTTGACTGAGATTAAATTGAAATGCACCTAAAAAATGGAAAATCATGCTAAAATTTGGAAAATCAAACAAGGAAGGTTTCTTTAACTTATAGGAGATCGACAACCAATTGGCCTTTAGAATTGTCACCTATGCTTAAATATATGCTTTTGAATCGATGCCGCCATTGTGAAAAGGAAAAAAGGCTCAGAATTTAGAGAAGGTAAAAATGTGAAAATGGAAAGAAAAAAGGGTCGTTGGGGTTCTTTTATACCCCTACCTACTACTTATCTACATTCTCTATGTCCTCTCACACCCCAAAGAGGAAGTGCAATTACAACTGTAGGTCATTGCCTAACCCCACCTCCTATCACCTGCACCTAGAAACCCCTTATACACCACCTTTACTTCCACCTACCAAATATTTTTTAGATATATCACCATTAGCACCCTAAACCCCAAGTGGTCCAATCACAAAACTAACTTGACCCTACATGACACTAGGAATAACACCTTGACCTAGTAATGTATCTGTCACAAGAGCTATTAGTAGCTTTCCACCATGTCTACTAGCAACTACCCCACCTCTAACATGCACTCATCACTATCATCATCTATTTCTACCTCTTCCACCCTTGGACCCCATCACCATCATCATCCTCCTCATCATTAGAAGACAGCTCATCAATATTACCCTAGTATATGAATAGAAGGATATATGTACCTAAGAAACCAATGTTCTAAGAACCACTATTTGAACTTAATTATAATGATATCATCAATCACATCCTCTTGCCCTATTTAATAGTTTGTGGCTCAACACAAATTGCTTTGCCTATTTCCTCTTCTCCTGCCTCATCTCCATCCTTGCCTTTAGTGATCATATTCATTTCCACCAAATGTAATTTCATGTGTATTCATCATCTTCTTAGATTTCTTATCAATTTTTGTGACCACAATGCCCAGTTTAATCTTGTCCTTGGCTTGTACATATGTTATTGATTTGTGGGACATTCTTGTCAATTGGCTTATATAATAGAGCTTCAATTACCTGGGTGGCCTAATCTATTTTTACCTCACAATCTAAGGGTTCAAGCTATGTGATCCTAGATAATACAACTTTTACAAGTGTGTTTGATGGAAACTACAATTGGAATTATTGTTATGTTGTCATTGATGTCAAACCTTATTGGTAAGACATTTATGAATAGTGTAGAGTGCCATATTAGTTGATTGATAAAAAGGATTTGAAAAGAGAGATAACTAGATGAACTAGTGAAGTTGTTGAGAGGAGCAAGTATGTTGGAATTATAATGGGCACTTGATCAGTTAATCTTTGACAAGATAATGTGTTGTTTAATAATTATATGAAGTGAAGTAGATGGTTGATTTGATGCATAGAAAAGAAGTTGAGTAAAACACTAAGCTTAGCCACATGATAGTTTTACAATGTCAATGAAGCAAAAAATTAAGGAACTTTAAGAGATAGTTGAGAAAATAATATTAGTCGAGTGATAGGTATGATCAAGAAAGATAATGATCGAGTGTCAACAAAAGAACAATTTATTATTGAATCAAGGTTTGAGGCCGACATAGTTGAATTTTTGGATTGGTCAAAATGTGTGAATGTTAAGGATTGATGAGCTAGTGTATTTAATGCAAGAATTGATGAGCTAGTGTATTTAATGCAAGAATTGAGTTTGTTAAGGAATCAAAGGTTAATATTTAAAGAGAAATTTCAAGAAAGGAGAAGAAGGACAAAATAACGGATAAATTCAATGAATCTGATCAAACCCTAAGATCTACAATGATGTTTAAGTGGAAAAATATCATAGCTAACTATTTAAAGAGGGAAAATAGATGTTTAGTTGGTTTGTTTGTTGTTTATTGGTGATTTTGTGAAGGACAATGAATAGCAGAGTAGTAGAGGAAAAGCAAAAAAAATGGTGAAGTGTGATTGCTTGAAGGATTACCAAGAAGATCAAAGATGGAGAACATGATGAAGTCTAGTCAATGAACCAACAAATGAGTTCAATGGAGATTTGAACTTGCAAAGTGAGTTGTATCTTAACAGATCAAACCTAGTTGTTACTTTCTAACTATTGTGGTAGTAAAAATCTTTGCCAATCCTTTAATCAAGGTGGTAGAATGTTACTTGGTGTTTTATCCCAAATTTGGTTTCCACATTAAATCCTAGTGTCATATATGTGTGAATGTTATTTTCATGATCCATTTTATTTCATGTTGTTTTATTACTGCTAGTCGACATATACTAAACAAAGAGCTAAGTGATGAATGAATAAGATAAGTTGTTGATGAGTTTTTATATTGGTCAAGTGGTTTCATGAGTTTAAATAAGTTATTTGAAGTTGTTAAAAGTTTAATTGGTATATCTAGACCCAAGGATAACTAATTCACCCTCCCCTCTCAATTATTCTAAGCATTCTAACAATTGGTACCCAAGCTTAACAAAGAGAATTTTCTAGCATGGCAATGCTTGATGAAATTGCATGAATATAGAGTTGGAGATTCTACACTATACTACTTTGAAAATGAATACATTGAAGTATGTAGACCTATGACAGTTGAGAAAATAAAGGAGAAGTAGGGGCATAATCAAATAATGATAGATCTAACATCTTCTCTGAGTAATGTTGAATTTGATGATGTAAAGGAGTGCATTAATGCAAAAAAAATGTGAGATAAGTTGGCTCAAATTCATGGAGGAGAAAGAAATGTGTTAAGAGCTAAAGCTAAAAGTTTGAAAGGAAAATTTGAAGACATGAGAATGAAAGGAGAAATTGTTGCACAATATTGTGGCTAAATCAAAGAGGTTGTGAATGAAATTAGAGGAGTTGGAGTAGACATATCTAATGAGACTATGATAAGAAAAGTATTGAGGACTTTACTTTCTATCCATGCAATTAGAGTATCTATAGTTCAAGAATTGAGATGTACACTTGGTATTGCTCTGCCTTGGATAGTCTAATTGGTAGACTTACTAAATTTGCATTGTCAAATTCTGATAATAATACACCTTCTAGTGTTAAATGTGCTTTCAAGTCTCAACTAACCCTTGATGGATCAAAAAGAAAGAAGAAGAGTAAGCATGTGGATAGTGTCAATGAACCAGATGATGACCTTGATGAGTTAGAAGCATTACTGGCAAGAAGGCTACCAAGAGGAAAAGGAAAATACAAAGGTAAACTCCCTATAAATATATTTTACGTGTAACAAAGTTGATAATATCAATGTAAGATGTCCTAATAGATGTGAGAGGGAAGAACAACAAATATCAAGGAAGGCGAGACAACAGAGACACTCAAAGGTAACAAATACTACAAAGGAAAAGGTAAGAAATCTTGTTACATTGCTGAAGAAGATGGTTTTTATAGCGATTCTAATGAAAATGATGAAGAAGTTGTTTATGTTGTAATGAAAGATGAATCCGATGAAGATGAGAAAACTTCTTTAATCTCACATGTGAATAAGAATGATAGATGGATAATTGATAGTGTTTGATCACATCATATGACTAGTGATAAAAGCAAGTTTGAATAGCTAGAACATTATAATGGAAGTAGTGTCAAGTTTTGAAATGATGCACCATATTATGTAAAAGGTAAAGGATCAATTATATTAAATGGCAAGATCATATCTGACGATGCATATTGGGTTGATGGATTAAAATATAACCTATTGAGAGTGCCACATTTGAATAGTTCAAGCTACCGAGTTGAATTCCAAAACAAGAAGGAAAAAGATATATGATGCTACTGGTGAACTAATTGGAAGTGGAGATCAAATAAGAGGTGACTTGTTCAATCTAGAACTATCTAAAGATAATGTATATCTACACAATTTGAAGATATTTGGTTATGGATTAAGAGGCTATGTCATGCGAATTTTGATAATTCGATAAACATTAGTAAGATAAAAAAAGAGTAAGAGGTTTACCAAGACTGAGCAAGCCTGATAAAGTGATGTGCAAATAATTTCAAATGGGAAAAATGACAAAGTCTAGTTTCAAGAGCAAGACATATTGTTTTGATAATGTTTTGGCATTGGTTCATACTAATTTATGTGTTCCCATTGGAGTGCAAATCTATGGTGACAAATACTTTATTCTATTTGTTGATGATTTCTCTAGAATGGTGACTGTGATGTTTCTTAAAGAAAAATATAATGCTTTTCAAAATTTTATATGGTATTTGGCTAGAGTTGAAAAGGAATAAGGCAAGAGTCAAAAGTGCTTGAGATTAGGTAGAGGAGGTGAATTCATAATAGATGCATTCAATATATTCTACAATGACAAAGGAATCAAGAGACAAATGAGTGCACAAGAACTCCACCATAGAATGGGATAGCTCAAAGAAGAAATAGATCAATCATGGACCATACAAAAACATTGTTGATATAAAGGAATGTTTCAAAAAAGTATTGGAGAGAAGCAATAATTATTGTTGTTTATGTATTAAATCAAGATCAAGTTAAGAAAGGTCCAAACAAAACCCCTTTTGAACTTTGGTATGGCTATGCACCTAATGTCAATTATTTCAAAGTAAGTGTTACATATTGAAAGATGAAAGGAAAGGAAAACTTGATGCAAAGAGTGATTTAGGTATATTCCCAAGATATTCCACCAAAAGTTAGGCATACAAGTGTTTGAATTATAACAATTGTGAAACTAAAATGTTAGAGTTGATGAATTTACAGAAAAGAATGAAGATTAATGCAAGAAAGAACTTGAAGACTATGAAGGAGAACCAAATACATTAACTAAACTAGAGAAAGAGGTCATCAAGCATTAGGAGCTAGGTATTGCCAAGGTTGAGTAGACAAGCTCTATCGAACATCAGGTTGTAGGAGCCGAGTCACAAAGAGGAAGTCAAACATTAGAGAGAGGAAATAGAACACCAGAAAGACCATGCTGACTTACAACCAGAGATACCTAGAGAAGATGAGAAAGAAGAACCAATTGAATTACCACAAGAAGAGAGAAGAATTGAACCTATCTTAGAAAAATATGTAAGAAGGAACCATACACCGGATCAAATCATTGGAGACAAAGACTTAGGAGTCATGACAAGAAGCATTTTGAAGAATGATACATGTTTACTATGTGAGTTTGAACCTAAAGTAGTTAAGGATGCTTTGGAGAATAAAGATTGGATAAAATAAATGAATGAGGAGATTGATCAAATAGAGAAGAAAAAAACATGGATATTAGTACCAAGACCAAATGATAAGAATATGATTGGAACAAAGTGGGTATTCAAAAACAAGCCGAATGAGATAGGTGAAGTCGCAAGGAATAACACAAGACTGGTTTATAAGGGATATGCACAAGAGGAAGGAATTGACTATGGAGAGATATTTTCCTGAGTTGCAAGTTTGGAAAGAGTTGGAACATTGCTTGCATATGCTTCTTACAAAGGTTTCAAGGTATACCAAATGGATGTGAAATCTTCATTTCTGAATGAAATATTAGAAGAAGATGTCTACATTGAACAACCTGAAGGATTTGTTGATCCTAACAAGAAGAGTATGGTATGAAAACTATCAAAATTCTTTATAATAACTGAGAGAGGGGGGTAAATCAGTTATCCAAGGTCTAGATGTACAAATAAAACTTTTCACAGCATAGTGAATCCATATCCATAAAACATATTCATGCATGCATCCATTAGATCATACAATAACTTAAACTTGTAGAATACTATCCTAGGTCAAAACAAATTTGCAAAAATCTAAACATGAAATATAACACATTCAATAACACATTTGACACAAGAATTTTACATAGAAACCTAATTTAGGAAAACCACTAGTAACATGCTACTCATTCTCACTCTTATAAAGTGATGCCCTGTGAAAGGCTCACCTATTAAAGGTTACCGTATACACTGTTAAATGTGACCCAATTAGAGGATTTCAATCACCCTATTAGGAGTGAGCCTTGTTAGAGGACTTTAGATCATTCACTTGGAATGTCACTTGATTAGAGGATCTACAAATGACTATTAGGTCAACTTTAATGCAAAGGATTTACCCTAGTTGCAGATTATAGATCTCTGTTTCAATTATTCATTCTACTTGGCTTTCACACACTTCAACTTTGATAGCTTATTCACCCTTCAAGAATTCATACTCTTAAACCTTCTTTCTTTTCTTTGCAATAGAAATCTCTTCTATTTGGTCACTGAATGAAGCAATAACTTAGACCTCTTGTCTAACTTAGGTTCTCAAACATGACCAACCTTGCTTCTAACCAGCCATCTCTATAAATAGAAAATTAAGATCTTTTATCAGTCAACCTCTATAGTCCATTTTAGGGTTAGGTAGGATTAGGTAGGATTCAATGAATCTATCCATCTTTTCATTTTTGTACCTTCTAGAAACTTCTTCTTTAGTCCTCTTTGAATTCACCTCAAAATGGTTTACCATGAATTTTGTGCCACCAACTCATCATAGTTATCTTCTACATACTTCGCAAAATTCAAGAAAACAAAATAGTCAGCTCAAATTTTTCAAATCTACGATTTAACATGAATATTGACACTTGGCATCAATACATTGTCACTCGACTTCCAAACTATTCTTCCACTTGTCATCCACTAGATAACTCAGCAAACACTAAAGTTTACTGGTGCTCGACATCAATTAAACTCTACTTAGATTACATTGTATCACTCAGCATAAACTAAACTTTCACTTTGCTTTGCTCCAACCAATTTTTTTCTCAGCTTACACTAACTTTTCTTGGCACCTACTATCCACTCAATCAAGCTTGATAGACTCAATTCTTCTTACTTTTTCTTCTAGACTCAATTAGTGCATCAAACCTTTGCAACCTTAAGTAGATAATCAATGCACCATAACATCACTGTCTTAACTAATCTTTGTACTCCTTTTTCATACCATAACTCAACCTTTCGTCTAGGTGCTCTTGTTATCACATTTGATCAAATCCTCTTCATTAATCAAACAAATGATAGTACTCGAATCAACTAGGCAGTTGCCTTACCAGCAAGTAGTAGGTTTGACATTAGTGACAAAACAATGATTGAAACACATTCTCATACTTATGACAATCTATTTTCAACAATCCCCCTCTTTGGCATTGATGGAAAACCATACCAACAAAAATACCAAAAAGAAAATAATTCCTTGTACTGAAATATCTCCCTCTATCAACAACTTTCATGTTCTGTATAGGCTACAAAATTTTGTTATGATCAACAGACAATCAACACATCCTTATGACTCCCTCTTGGTCACTCCCTCCTTCTTATATTTAGGTATCTCTATACTATTTTTCTCTTATATCTCCCTCTTTAATAATCATCAAGTACACTATCTCCTATCTCCCTCTTAGTAGATATATCTCACTATGGTTTTGGTATTCTGTATTTCTCCCTTTCTGTATTTTTTTCTATTTCTCCCTCTTTGACAATAATGCCAAAGACTTGTCATCTTAATTTGTAGATGTTAACACTTTTAGTTTCTCCCTCTATCACCTAACTTGTGACTGATGTACAACTCTAGCACTTTAATTACTTTAGGCAGCTCCTAAAGTAAGACCCATTGCAACAATGTGTTACATATGTCAATCATCTCACTTGATGTAGGGAACTACTCATGCTTCTTTAATATCCTTGGATAGGGGTATCACCCCTAGTTTACCTCTTAGATACTCATGAGCATCCTTAGGTAATTCTTTTGTGAAGGTATCAACTATTTTCTCTTTTGTATTCACATATTGCATCTTCACCTCGTTGTCTTGAACTAACTCTCTCCAGTAATGATACATGATTGCAATGTGCTTAGTCTTCCTATGCATCACAAGGTTCTTTGATATATTTATAACACTTGTATTATCACAATAAAGTATCACAAGTTTAGTGATTTCCTCCTTCATACCTTTGAGTAGTTGTTTGATCCATACAATGTTTGTACAATTTACTACAACAACAACATAGTCAACTTTAGTAGTAGATTAAGATATGCAATTTTGTTTCTTGCTAGTCCATGTAACCAACCTTTTTCCTAAGAAAAATGATCCTCAACTACTACTCTTTCTGTCATCAATATTTCCATTCCAATCAACATTAGTGTAGGCTCTCAACTCAAACTTCTATTTTTTCTTGTAGTATAGACCATAGTCTTCTGTTCCTTTCAAATATCTCATTCTTCTCTTAGCTATCATCAAATGATTCTGCCTAGGATTAGTAGAGAATCTTGCAATTATCCCAAAAAATAATGCAATATCAGGCCTGTTATGCACTACATATTGCAATTTGCCAATCATAGACCTATACAATGTTTGATTAACCTTAGTTGAATCATCATTCTTTGACAACTTGTGTCCTATCACCATAGGTGTGCTTACTAGCTTGGAATCTTCCAATCCAAAAGTTTTTAGTATCTCCTTTACATACTTAGACTAAGTGATGTATATACCATATTTCATTTGATGTACTTGCAAACCCACAAAAAACTTGATCTCTCCAAACATAGACATCTCAAATTCTTTCTTCATTTCATTTGCAAAAGCTTTACATAAAGTATCCTAATCTCGAAATACAACATCATCTACAAAATTTTTAGATAGTAGAATACCTTTGCCTTTTTTTGTCGTCAAGTACAAATTGTTATTATCATCAGTCCTTTCAAATCCAATCTTCACAAGATAATTATGAAGCCTTTCATATCATACTCTTGGTGCTTGCTTTAAACCATATAAAGCTTTGTGTAGTCTACATACCATGTTCTTGTTGTTAGCATCAACAAATCCTTCTAGCTATTCTATATAGACCTCTTCTTCTAATATGCCATTCAGATTTACAGATTGAACATCCATTTGATAAACTTTGAAACCTGTGTATGCAGAGTAAGCAAGTAGAGTTCTTACTCCTTCTAATCTTGTGACTAGGGTGAATGTTTCTCCATGGTCTATCCCTTCTTCTTGTGCATATCCCTTGAAAACTAATCTTGCCTTATTCCTTGTGACTTCACCATTTTCATCTAACTTGTTTCTGTATAGCCACTTGGTGCCAATCACATTTTCATAATCTAGTCTAGGAACTAAAGTCCATGTCTTGTTCTTCTCAATCTATTCAATCTCTTCTTTCATGACTTTACTCCCATCCTCATCTTCTAAGGCATCTTTCATTGTTTTAGGTTCATGCATGCTAAGCAAACATGTATCACTCCTTAGCTTGTTTCTTGTCATTGTTGCTACATCTTTATCTCCAATAATTTGTGCAACAAGGTGATGTTTTTTGACATACTTTGACAATCTTGGTTCTGATCTATTTTAGTCATTTGATCTGTCAACTTTTGAATCAATATGTACTTCTCTATCAGGTAATTCAACATCTCTTTCATGTACACAAATCTTAGAATCAGAATGTGCCTCAGCTTCAGTTTGCAAATTGGCATTCATTGTATGTGACTCGATAGTCACTGGAACTTTCTATTGATTTGCAACTTGATTTACAACATCTTCATCAATAGGCATACCTTCATAAAGTGTACAAAAGATTTCTATTCCTCTAGTTCCTTCATAGATTCAGCCTCATGTACCTCTGTATATTCATCAATCTTTACATTTGCACTTTCCACAACTTTTTTAGTGTTAGTATTTAAACACTTATAAGATTTACCTCTTTTGGAATAGCCAAGCAATATACTTTTTTCACTTTTTGCATCTAATTTACCATTCATAAAATCTTTGAGAATATAGCACTTGCTTCCAAATACCTTAAAATATTTTACTTTGGGTTAGTATCCATACCATAGTTCAAAAGGTGTTGAATGAGTACCTTTCTTGACTTGCACATGGTTCAAGATATAAACGTCTATACTTACAACCTCTCTTTGGTATTTCAAAGCAACATTCTTCTCCATCATGAGTGTCCTAGCATAGTCCATTACAAATTTGTTCCTCCTTTTAGAAATTCTATTTTGTGGAGGGGTTGTAGGTGCAGATGTATGTCTTTTGATTCCTTAGTCATTACTAAACATTTCAAAGTCATTTGGTGTAAAATCTCCTCCTCTGTTAGATCTCAAATATTTTAGGCTTTTACCTATTTCCTTCTCAACTCTTGCTAAGTACCACTTAAACATTTGGAAAGCATCAGATCTATGTTTCAAAAACATAAGTGTCATCATCCTAGAATAATAATCAACAAATAGCATAATGTAGTTGTCACCTTTGTAGCTTTGCACATCAATTGGTCCACACGAGTCAGTATGACCAATCTCAAAAATTCCTTTAGAGGTGTGAGTCTTACTCTTAAAATTAGATGTTGTTATTTTTCCTAATTGACATTGTTTGCAAATTATATTGTTAGGTTTCTTCAACTTAAGCAAACCTCTAACTCTTCTCAAGTTACTGATACTAACCAAGTTATCAAAATTAACATGGCATAACCTCTTGTGCCATAACCACACATTATAAAATTATACAACTAGACAAGTAGCATCATTCATATCAAGGTAGAATAGATTACCTCTAGTTTGATCACCTTTTCCAATTAGTTTTCCATTAGTATCACATATCTAAACTATCTTGTTCTCAAACTCAACCTTGCAACCTGAAATTTTTAGTTACGACACACTCAACAAATTATAGTTAAGTCTTTCAACATAATAGGCATTGTCACATAAAATCCTTTCTGTGAGTTTGGTAGAACCTTTTTCTTTTATCAGAAAAGGTGCATCATTACCAAACCTTACACTATTTTCATCATAATAATTCAAGGTAATGAACTTACTTTTATCTCTATTCATGTAATGTGAACACCCACTATCAATCATCCATCTTTCATTCTTGTTCACACAAGACACAAGTGCAATTGTCTCATCCTCATCAGAATCATTCTTTATTGCAACATACACCACTTCATCATCATGATCATCAAATGAATCTTTGGTTTTCTGTTTTGCAATGTAGCAAGACTTCTTGCCTTTGTCTTTGTAATATTTGTTGTCCTCATATCTCTTACTTTTATATTTGCTTGCACTTCTATATTTCTTCTTCTCTGGACATCTAGCACCAATATGACCAACCTCATTGCAATTAAAACACATGATAGGTAACTTACTTTTGAATTTGCCTTTACCTCTGTGAAATCTCCTTGCTAGTAGTACTTCAAGTTGTTCCACATCCTCCTCATCTATATCACTGTCATTGGAAACATATTTTACCTTCTTCTTCTTCTTCCATTAGGTTCCTTCAGTGAAAATATAGCTTTGAAAGAAGATTCCACTTTGTTAGATTTGAAGTTATCAAAATTAGATAGCTCCAAAATAGTGATCCTACCTACCAAAACTTCAAGAGTCAAATTAGAACCTGGTATGCATCTCAGTTCTTGTATTGTAGAAACTCTAATAGCATAGATGGGCATCAATTTTCTCAGTACTTTACTTAATACAATATCATCATCTATAATACCAACAACTTCTCTTATAGCATTAACAAATTCTTTTTATCCTAGAGCAATATTGAGCAATATTCTCACCTTCTTGCATTCTTATATCATCAAACTTACCTCTAAGACTTTTAGATTTGGCTCTTAAAACATTTGCATCTCCTCCATAGATGGTGTGAAGAGCATCCCACATCTTATTTGTATTAGCACAACCCTTGATGTCATTGAACTCAGCATAACTTAGGCCAGAGGCAATCTCCAACTTTCTTCTTTTCTAGATCTTCAACAATTAGAGCTCTAGCAGGGTCAACATGCTCAATGGTGATGGTAGATTGTGCATGGTCTCCAAGACCTCCTAGGTGTAGCTTCATCACACTTTTCCATGCAGGAAAGTTGTCCTTGTTAAGATTGGGTACATCTCTCTTTGACATCTTGATCTTTTTCTTCTAGTACCTTCAAAATAGTCCTCTCAAGTAGATGTCTCTGATAGCAATTGTTGGAATTCTTTAGAACAACTAAGAGAGGGCGGTGAATTAGTTATCCAAGGTCTAGATGTACAACTAAAACTTTTCACAACTTAGTGAACCCATATCCATAAAACATATTCATGCATGCATCCATTAGATCATACAATCACTTAAACTTGTAGATTATTGTCCTTGGTCAAAACAACTTCACATAAATATAAACATGAAACTTAACAGATTCAATAACACATTTGACACAAGGATTTTACATGGAAACCTAGTTTGGGAAAAACCACTAGTAACATGCTACTCATTCTCACTCTTCTGAAGTGATGCCCTGTGAAAGGCCAACCCTGTTAAAGGTTACAATACACACTGTTAAATGTGACCTGGTTAGAATATTTCAATCACCCTATTAGGAGTGAGCCTTGTTAGAGGACTTTAGGTCATTCATTCGAAATGTCACCTGGTTAAGGATTTACAAATGATTGTTAGTCAACCTTAATCCAAAGGATTTATCCTAGACTGATACATTGATTAGAGAGTAACAGTAAGGCTTGATCTAATAATAAATTTACAACTCAATTGCATATTAAATATATCTATTTTAGTCCTCCATTCTACATGGCTTTCACACACTTCAACTTTGATAGCTTGTTCACTCTTCAAACATTCATACTCTTAAGCCTTCTTGCTTTGCTTTCCAATAGTAGTCTCTTCTATTAGATCACTGAATGAAGTAATACTTAGACCTCTTGTCTAACTTAGGTTCTTGAACATGACCAACCTTGCTTTTGACCAACCATCTCTATAAATAAAAAATTAAGATCTTTTGTCGTTCAACCTCTATTTTCCATTTTAGGGTTAGGTAGGATTAGGTAGGATTCATAGTTATCTTCCACCTACTTCACAAAATTCAAGAAAATAAAATATTTGGCTCAAATTCATCAAATCTATGATTTAACATGAATACTAGCACTCGACATCAATATGTTGTCACTTGGCTTCCAAATTGTTCTTCCACTCGTCATCCACTAGATAACTCGACAAACACTAAAGTTTATTGGTGCTCGGCATCAACTAAACTTTACTCGGCTTACATTGTATCGCTCGACATACACTAAACTTTCACTTTTCTCAGCTCCAACTAATTTTCTGCTCGGCTTGCACTAACTTTTCTTAGCACCTACTATCCACTTGGTCAAGCTAGGAAGACTCAATTCTTCTTACTTGTTCTTCTAGACTTAATTAATATATCCAACCTTTGTAGCCTTAAGTAGATAATCAATGCACTATAACATCACTGTCTTAACTGATCTTTATACTCCTTTTTCATACAATAACTCAACCTTTCCTCTAGGTGCTCTTGTTATCACATTTGATCAAATCCTCTTCATCAATCAAACAAATGATAGTACTCAAATCAACTAGGTAGTTGTCTTACCTGCAAGTAGAAAGTTTGACATCAGTGACAAAACAATGATTGAAATACATTCTCATACTTATGTCAATCTATTTTCAACAACAACTACACAAATTATTATATGGTTTGAAACAAGCCCCTAGAGCATGGTTTGAAAGGTTACACACTTATTTGGTGAAAATTGGTTTTGCAAGAACTAATGATAATAGTAATCTGTACTTGAAAAGTGAATATGATAACTAGATATTGCTAGCTGAAATATTTGTTGATGATATCATATTCAGAGGATATGATTTTTTGTGGAAATCATTTACTAATGAAATGAAGAAAGAGTTTGAGATGGCAATGTTTGGAAAAATCAAATTCTTTGTTGGTTTGCAAGTTGATGCAAGGAAGGAAAGAATAACTAGGGCCAAATCCACACACAAAAATCCAAACCACCTTGTACAGTTAACACAACAAAAGCAAACACAAAAAGAGAACAACACCACAAAGAGAGAATGAAACACTTTTATTGATTCATTAAATAATCAACATACACGGCCGGCTCTAAGGCCTTCTAGGTTATAGCCAGATACAAAATACATTCAAGATCCAAGATCCAGCTTCAAATTTGCACTTCCAAACACATATGCATCTAATTTTCTAAGTTATGCTCCTAGTTCTCTACTACTTCTCCCTTCTACTTCTCTTTTTATTTGCCTCTAATCTAAGCCTAAACACCCTATTTAAACTTGGCAAAGTGGCTTACAGAATATTCTAGAACAATACATAAAAGAAAGATCGACCTTAAAATGGTCTGCAGACATCCCAAGAAAAGATCCAATCATTAAAGTCACGAACAAAATTAAACAGACAAGTTGGCTCCCATTAAGAACCAAAATGCAGACAACTCGACTAAAGGAGGAACCAAAAAATGCTGACACTTGGCATCAACATGTTCACTCGGCACATGAAGGAACACTTAGCCAATACTAGATAGCTCGACACACACTGGATAGCTCGGCACACACTATAGAGTGAAATGGGATAACACGCAAACCTGAATGCTAACATGACTTGGGATAACTTCAACATGGCTGATACTACAAAATTACTGGCACTCAACAATTGCTACAACTCGACAATGACTGCAACTTAGCAAAAACTAGAAGAATGAGCACAAATGAGCAGGATAACACATTAACCCAGGATGCTCATGTATCAGACAACTAGGGTAGAAAGAAATGATTCTCCTGAATCATGCATGTGTCACAACTTGAGCTGAATCCAACTCAGATTGAGAAATCCATGTAGCATCTTCAACTGGTCTGTTCTTCCACTTTACCAAATATTCATTGTAGTCTTTTCCTCTTGTGCTTTAACCAACTCTCTCATCCAATATTTGTTCAACCTCTTCAATCTACTTCTTATGATAATCATCTAATATAGAAACTTCCTCATCTAACTCATGATACTTACACAAATCAACAATGTTAAATATAGAAGATATATCCATGTCATCAAGTAACTCAACTTTATAAGCATTAAAATTGTCAAACTTCTTCAAGATCTTACAAGGTCCAAACTTCTTTATCATTAGCTTACTTTATGTTCTAACTAAAAATTTACCTTTCTTCAAATGAACCATCACCTCATCACCAGGTTCAAAACTATGATGTCTTCTACACTTATCAACATTCTCCTTGTACATCTGATTACTTTGTTCCAACTTCAACTTCACTTCCTTATATAAAGAATCCATAAAATCAACAAATTCTTCTCCTAAAACACTTCTCTTCACCAGCAACATCTCTTTAATCTAATACTCCTCTAGGTTGCATTTCAATAAAAGGGTGTCTTCCTTGTACTCCTATTCATAGAATTATTATATGTAAACTCAGCTTGTGCCAATACCATCTCCCAATTATGTGGTTTAGCTCCAACTAAGCATTTCAACAAATTACCCAAGCTTCTATTTACAACCTTTATCTATCCATTAGTCTGTGGATGGAATGTAGAACTAAATTTCAACTTAGTACCCATCTTCTTCCACAAAGTCTTCCAAAAATAACCAACAAACTTATTGTCTCTGTCAGAAATAATACTTCTTGGTAATCCATGCAATCTAACAATCTCTTTGAAGAAAATTTCAGCAACATGCTTAGCATTTGATGTCTTCTTACATGCTATAAAATGAGCCATTTTAGAAAATTGATCCACAACAACAAATATAGAATCATACCCCTTTGATGTTTTAGGTAATTCAAGAACAAGATCCATATTGATGTCACTCCAAGGTTTCTCTGTAATAGGTGTATACAAACCAGTATTTTGACTAACTCCTTTTGTAACTTGAAAAACTCTACAACTCTTCACAAACTTCTGAACATCCTTATACTTTTCTATCCAATAATACTTTTTCTTCAGCAAACTCAATGTCTTATCAATTCCAAAATGTCTAACCAATCCACCACTATGCTTTTCCTTAATCAAATTAACTCTCATAGAACTTCTAGGGATACACAATTTAATTCCTTTAAACAACATACCTTCTTGACTGAAATATTCATCATACTTACTCATGTGATCTGTTATATTTGGTGCTTTGCACTCTCTACACGCCTCAGAAAAATTAGGTTCAGTATCATACAACTCTTTCATCTCATCAAAATTGAGAACTTCAACCTTCATCTCAGTCAACAAAGAATGTCTTCTGCTTAATGCATCAACAACTCTATAACTTTACTCTTATGCTTAATCATAAATGTAAAACTCTACAAATACTCAATCCACTTCATATGTCTCCGATTCAATTTATGTTGGCTTTCGAAGTATTGTAAAGCTTTATGATCAACATACAACACAAACTCCTTAGGAATCAAATAATGTCTCCACTTCTTAAAAGCTTGAAAAAAAGCATAAAATTCTTGATCATACACAAAATACTTCCTTTTAGCATAATTCAACTTCTCACTAAAGAAAGCAACATGTTTACTTTCTTGACTCAATACAACTCCTATTGCACTACCACTTGTATCACATTCAACTTGAAATACCTTATTGAAATTAACCAAATCCAATATAGGTAACTCGACAACCTTTTGTTTCAAAGTCTCAAAACTCTTATCAACTCCATGTGTCCACTTGAATTCATTTTTATCTCCTCTCATTGTCTCAATCATAGCATTTCAAACAACACTAAAGTTCTTTATAAACCTCCTATAGAAACTAGCCAAACCATGAGATGATCTTACCTCACCCACATTCTTAGGTGTAGGCCATTCCAAAATTGCATTAACTTTCTTAAGATCCATTCTCAAACCATCAACTAAAATCACAAATACCAAATACACAATCTCCTCTTGCATAAAAGAACATTTTTTCAAATTAATCATCAACTTCTCCTATTTCAATCTCTATAATACTTGTCTAACATGATCAAGATGTTCTTCCTTAGTCTTACTGAATATTAGAATATCATCCAAATAAACAATCGCAAACTTACCCAAAAATCTTTTGAGAACTTCATTCATCAACCTCATGAATCTACTAGGTGCATTAGTCAAACCAAAAGGCATAACCAACCATTCATACAAACCATCTTTTGTCTTTAAAGCAATCTTCCATTCATCATCTTCTCTAATTCTGATATGATGATAGCCACTCTTCAAATCAATCTTGGTAAAACACTTTGCTCCACTCAAACAGTCCATTATGTCATCCATCCTTGGCATAGGAAATCTATATTTCACTATGATATTGTTAATAGCTCTGAAATTAGTACACATTCTCCATTCTCTAATCTTTTTAGGTGCTGATACAATAGGTAAAACACATGGACTCAAACTTTCTCTGATAAAACCTTTCTACAACAACTAATGCACTTGTCTGTTAAGTTCTTCATTCTTTGTAGGTGTCAATCTATATGGTGCTTTGTTTGGCAAACTAGCTCCAAGAATCAAATCCATACAATGACTTATGCTTCTTACTAGTGGTAAACCATCAAGAATATCCTCTGCAACAATCTCCTTAAACTCATTTTGCAATTCTGTAATTGCTACTGGTACTCAGTCTCTAATAGTTTATGTTGTCACTCAATCATTACAAAAACTCGGTCCTCCAGGAACTATGGCAAAACATACTTGATTCTTCTTTACTTCTTTTTCAAATTGCTTTCCATTAACCATGCAAATTCTCACAATAGTACAATTAATCTCATCTAGACTTTCAATCAAAGGAAATAATATTTGCTTTCTCCCATTCACTCAAAGAGTATATTGATTCAACCTTCCATCATGTACAACATATCTATCATATTGCCAAGGTCTACCCAACACAATATGACAACAATCCATAGGCATAATATCACACAACAATTCATCAAAGTAATGTCCAATCTTGAACTTCACAACACATTGCTCACTTACCAATATTTAATGCTCATCTTTTATCCATGAAACATGATAGGTTTTAAGATGCTTTAGCCTCTGTAACTACAAATTTGTAACCAACTCTTCTGATGCCAAATTTGTAAAAATTTCACTGTCAATGATTGCTTTGTAGCATTTTCCAGCCATCTTACATATGTTCTTGAAAAGAATTCTCCTTAGGACAAGTTCCTCATCACTTCCCTTATTATATAAAGTTCTTCGCACCATCAAATTTTCTCCAACCTCAGGTCCACTCGGTGAACTCTCAATGTTTCCTTGAACCACAACATTCCTATTACCTTGCCCATTTTGAGAGGATCTACATTCAAAAGATCTATGTCCTTCTTTAGCACATCTAAAACAATTACCATAGAAACCACCTTTAGAATAAGAATTACCTCTTCCTCGGTAAGAAACAATACCTCCTTGATAAGAATCGCCACCTTTCCACTTAGTCTTTCCTTTATCATCATTCTTTCATTTAGACTTGCCCTTATCTTGCACATAACTCTCAGATTTGTTACCTTCTCCATAAGATCTATCTCTACCACTTTAAAATTTACCACCTCTACCTCTTTGGCTTTGTCCATGCTTCTTTGTTAAGATCTCCTCAACTTTCAAGGCATATTGATATGCTTCTTCCACACTTTCTAGTTTCACAAAAATTATCTCATCTTGAATTCTAGATCTCAATCTATTCAGATATTTTGTAATTTTCTCAACATCATCATCCACATGTCCATATCCGATGTCTAATCTATAGAATTCCTTAGTATACTCTTTGATAGTCATGTCCTTTTGTCTCAAATTTTGCATCTTTCTCAACAAGCTAACTTGGTAATCAACATGAAGGAATTTGTTCTTTACCTTGTTCACCATTTTTAGCCAAGTCTTGATCTTCTCCTTTCCTCTCCTTTGTTGATGAGTTTGTAAATACTCCCACCACAGTGAGGCATGTCCTTTCAACCTTGTAACTGTAAGTTTCACCTTCCTATTATCATGAGTTTTTTCATACTCAAAGAACTTCTCAATATTAGAGATCCAATCCAACACAACAAATGTGTCTAATTGTAAATCATAAGGAAAAACCTTCTAAAATAGGCTTTGAGTGTGCCGTATACAATACTCTCAACAATATTTCCTCATCTTGATCTTCTTCCCATTCTGGATTAGGGTTTGGTGCTACTGCTTCATCATCACTCACATCATCAAGATGCACTCCTCTTCTCTGGATTGTCTCGAAAATATCCAATCTAGCTACAATTTGTCTCAATGTATCCAATATGGCATTATCATCATTTCCTCTACCTCGAACCATATTTACAAATTAGGTTCTTGCAAGATCGTAACCCTCTACAAGTTATAGGTCAAATCCGTAGATCTGCAACCCTACAACCAAACCTAGTTAGGGTTCTACATGATCCAATCTCCACAAGAATGAACCTCAAGCTCTTATACCACCTGATGCAAGGAAGGAAAGAACAACTAGGGCCAAAGGCAAACCCAACAATCCAAATCACCTTGCAGAGTTAACACATCATAAGCAAACACACACGGATAACAACACCACAAAGAGAGAATAAAACACTTTTATTGATTCATCAAATAATCAGCATACATGCCCAGTTGTAAGGTCTTCTAGGTTATGACTAGATACAAAATACATTCACAATCCATGATCCAACTTCAAATTTGCACTTCCAGACACATACGCATCAAAATTTCTAAGTTATGCTCCTACTTCTTTACTACTTCTCCCTTCTACTTCTCTTTTTCTTTGCCTCTAACCTAAGCCTAAACACCATGTTTAAACTTTCAAAAATGGCTTATAGAAGATTCTAGAACAATACATAATAGAAAGGTCAACCTTAAAATAATTTGCACACTTCCCAAGACAAGATCCAATCATTAAAGTCACGAAAAAAATTAAACACACAGTTCGACTCCCACTAAGAACTAAAACACAAACAACTTGGCTAAAGAATGAACGAAAAAATGTTGACACTCAACATCAATAGGTTCACTCGGCACATGAAGGAACACTCAGCTAATATTGGATAACTTGGCACACATTGAATAGCTCAATACACACTGCAGAGTGAAATGGGATAACAAGCAAACCCAAATGTTAACACAACTTGGGATAACTTCAACTCAATTGATACTACAAAATTATTGGCACTCGGCAATTGCTCCAACTCAACAATGACTAAAACTCAACAATAACTGGTAGAATAAACACAAATGATAGGATAACACGTCAACCCAGGATGCTCCCGCATCACAAATTTATAAGATGAAGAGAGGTATTTACATTAAACAATCAAAGTATATCAAGGAGATATTGAAGAACTTTGGAATGGAAGATTCAAGACCAGTTGGAACACCTATGGTTATAGGTCACAAAATTTCAAAGAATGGTGATTGTGTTGAAGTATATCAAACACTGTACAAGTCAATGATTGGAAAATTACAATATGTTGTACATAAAAGACTTGAAATTGCATTAGCAGTTGGTATTATTACAAGAATTTTCGCTAATCCTAGGAAAAATCACATTATGGCTATGAAAAGAATACTAAGATATATGAAAGGAATAAAAAACTATGGATTATGGTATAATAAAAGTGACAAGTTTAAGTTCAAGATATACACAAATACTGATTAGACTGGAAACATTGGTGACATCAAGAGTACAAGAGGGGGCTCTTTCTTTCTAGGTAGGAGATTGATTTCATGGACAAGTAAGAAACAAAACTATGTTTCTCAATGTACAATAAAGGCTAAGAATGTTGTTGCAGCAATTAATTGTTCTAATATTATGTGGATAAAGTAATTATTGAAAGGTACGAAGGAGGAGAAAACTAAGCCAGTTGTGATATATTGTGATAACACAAGTACTATAAACATATCGAATAATCCTATGATGCACATAAAGACAAAACACATTGCAATCAAGTATCTTTACTTGAGAGATTTGGTACAAGACAAAGAAGTGAGACTGGAATATGTAAATGCAAAAGAACAGATAGATGATATATTCACTAAGGCATTACTTGAGGATGCATTTGAGTATCTAAGAGGTAAGCTAGGGGTGATTCCCCTATATGAAGAAAACTGAGAAGAGATGCAACATTGCATCCATTGTTATGATCAAAATATCATACACATGATGCAACAGGTCACACTTTAGGAGCTGCCCAAAGTTGTGAAAAGATGGATAGTTGCATGAGCAGATGATATTGCAAGTTAAAGATGATAGAGTGAGTGATATTGAAAGTTAAAGATGATAGAGTGAGTGATATTGCAAGATTAGTCAAAATAGTGATCAAGAGAAGAAGATGTGTACATAGTGGATGATGTCTTTGACATTGTTTTCAAAGAGGGAGAGTATTTTATGAAGTTACCATCCAATATCCAAAGAGGGAGTAATTAAAAGTGCTAATACAATTGGTGTCAGAATTGAAGAATTTGCAATCCTTATCATAGAGGGAGAAGTGTAAGAGAGTGCATGGATGAGAATTAGGATGAAATTAAGGATATTAACAAAGATCTATATCAAATTATAGAGGGAGCTGATAATGAAAAATCTTGAGAGTATCTTTTGCATTTTCATGGTGGTAGATGAACTAGTGAAGTTGTTGAGAGGAACAAGTATGTTGGATTTACAATGGGCACTTGATTAGTTAGTATTTGACAAGATAATGTGTTGTTTAATCATTAGATGAAGTGAAGTAAACAATTGAGTTAATACATAGAAGAGAAGACAAGAAGTTGAGTAAAACACTAAGCTTAGTCGAGTGATAGTTTTACTAGGCTAATAAAGCAGAAGATTAAGGAACTTAAGAGATAGCTGAGAAAACATTATTAGTTAAGTGATAGTTATGGCTGAGAAAGATAAATGAGGAAAATGCAATAGAGACTGAGTGAACCATTGTAAGTCAAGCGAGAGAGAACATCAATGACTGAGCTACATAGTGTGATAGAACATAAGAGGACAATAATGATAGAGTGTCAACAAAATAATAGTTTGTGAAAGAATCTAGTTTTGAGGCTAACATAGTTTAATTTTTGGATTGGTCAAAACACGTGAATGATAAGGATTGATGAGCTAGTGTATTTAATGCAAGAATTGAGTTTCTTAAGTGATCAAAGGCAAGTATTTAAAGAGAAACTTCTAGAAATTTCAAGAAAGGAGAAGAATAAGAAAATAATGGATAGACTTAATGAACTTGATCAAACCCTAAGATCTATGATGGTGTTTAAGAAATAAAAAATCACAACTACCTATTTAAGGAGGGACAAGAGATGTTTTGTTGGTTGGTTTTTGTTGATTGATGATTTTGTGAAGAATAGTGAAGAACAGAGTAGCATAGGAAAAGTAAAAAGATTGGCGAAGTGTGACTGGTTGAAGGATTGCTAAGCAGATCAAAGATGGAGAATAGTATGAAGTCCAATCAATGAACCAACAAATGAGTCAAATGGAGATCTGAATTTGTAAAGTGAGTTGTATCTTAACAGATCAAACCTAACTATTACTTTGTAACCATTGTGGAAGTAAAATCCTTTAATGAAGGTTGACCTAATAGTCATTTGTAAATCCTTTAGTGAAGGTGACATCCTAATGGAATGATCTAAAGACCACTAACTAGGTCAATCCTAATAGGGTAATTAAATCCTTTAATAAGGACACACCTAACAGTGTGTTTTGTAACATTTAACAGGGTTGGCTCTTAATCGAGCTCACTTCAGAAGAGTGAAAAGTGTTAGCATGTTACTTGGTGGTTTTTTCCAAAATTGGGTTTCCACGTTAAATCTCAATCTCATATATGTGTGAATGTTATATTTATGATGCATGCTATTTATTGTTGTTTTATTACTATTAATCAACATATACTAAACAAAGAGCTAAGTGATGAATGAATAAGTTAAGTTGTTGATGAGTTGCTATATTGGCCGAGTGATTTCATGAGTTTGAATAAGTTGTTTGAAGTTGTTAAAAGTTTAATTGGTACATCTAGACCTAAGGATAACTGATTCAGCCCCCCTACTCTTAGTTATTCTAATCATTCTAATAGTTTTATCAATATCAACCAAAAACCAAACATCATCATGATATTTTTCAACTAATACTAGGGGTATCTTGAATCTCTAACTCATTCTCAACTTGAAATTATGAAAATATTAATTCTTAACGCTTTCAAAATTCTCTTCTAGTGCATGAATAAACTCATTAATTTGGTAAATGAGATGGGTATATGTCCTCCAATTCTCTTGTAATTGAAGGAAAATCATTTTACATATACATGAAAATGCATACCAGTAGTGAACCAAACTTGCATGTATTGGACCTTGCAACTCGAACAATGTTCATGTTCTCTGCCAGTTGCTTCAACTATAGCTTAGCAATGTCATACTTATGTCCTTTCTTCATGATTTTATAATGTAGGTCAATTTCCATATACAACACATTGTTGGGGCTATTAGATTGGAGGATTTTGTATGCAACCACATACACTCTGAATTTTGTCTCCAAATAGTTTATTGCATTAACTTTCATACCTCTTACGTCCCATTGTGTTTTAGTATGTTCTTCAATTTCACCCTTTGAATCCGTACGAATGGATTTTACCTTCTTTGTAACTGGGTAGCCAGTGATCATATGAATAACATCCTTTTTTATTTTGATTGGTTCATCTAACCACATGTGCATGTTATGCACTCTTCTCAACACTATTTGAATCCAAATTGCCTTAAATTCTTTAGGCAAATGTAGGTCATGGATGAGACCTTTGGTTTCAAAGAGTTTGTGTTTATCCCTTAGATTTCCATCAACACATAATTTCTCATACACCTCATGTAGTTCATGATCCTCGACTTCAACAATTTTGCAATGATAAAATGAATGCATATCATTAACAAGTAGAACCATAGGTGGAATTGAAGATAGGGAACCCACCTTATTAGGTTTTCTAGAAATTTTTTTGATATAACTTGTATTTCAACTCTTTACACACATCACTATGAATCAACTTAACATGATTCACCTTTACCTTTATCTACCGTTTCACATTTGTAGAACTCAAAGCCATTTTTCTAGTTAGGGTTTCAATAAACACTTCACTCTTTGCTTGGTTTCATTCAAAATCTTTTTGATGCTTGAATTTTTTGACAATTTCACACTTCCAAGATTATGCAAGTAATTCTTAGTACAAATTGCTCAAATTTTCTCTATGCTATCCAAATGTAGGGTAAAGTAATAAACATTGAAAAGCCTAACATATAGGATAAAGTTACCTTAAATTGTGCATTAGGGGACATTAAATGCATTGTACTCCACATTTTTTCATCTTTAATGAGCTCAATTGCCACTAACTAGTTGGTCATGTCCCATTTCCATCACTTACTCAATTAGAGTAGTAGAGCTGTCTCAAACTCAAGTAAAACTTAAAACTTAATCGCACCTTATATCATTACTTGCTTGATAAAAAATGTTTAGCTTTTATTTATAGACCAACTCAGTTAGACTACCAATTTTGCAACATGTTGAAACTGCATGAGTTGTCCTTGTGTATCAAATGTTATGCAGATATGGACTTCCTTTCATTGCATTCCATGAACTGTGGTAAGATGTGTCTTTAGAAGTGTAGTTCCTTACCTTCTTCTAAGGCTTAGTTGGAGGTAGTGGTTTCACCTAATTCATCAGATGAGGTGTCATCAATAGTTGTATTTGATGTCTCATTCTCTTCTGTCTTCTTTGCCTAACCATATCTCTTTCGTTTGTTCACATATTTCACCCAGATTCACTTTTTCTTTTCCTTTTAGATTTTCCACGTTATAAGGTGTTGAAACTTGGTATATGCAATTCTTGCTTAAATGACCAACCTTATGACAATGATAACATGTCATCCAAAGTTCCTCCAATTACTAGATCTTCCTCCAAAGTGTAATTTCATGCAATTTGCAGCAATATGACCATACTTTCCACATGTTGTTAAAGAATACCATCAATTGAAATCCCAATTGATTTTATTGTCATTTTTTCTTGGTTTCTAGTTAGACTTCATCTTTGATCTACATTCTTGGGACTTATGTTCAAAATTATTGCAAGTATAGCAGTATCCATTGAATGCATGCTTCTTAGGTGATTGACTGAACTTGGATATACACTCATATGCTTGATGTCCATACTTATTGAAATGATAACAATAACCATCAAATTTAGCAGTTATATTGGACTTACCAGTTTTTCTTCTGTAGAAATTTGTTGTGTGTCCATGTTTTCTGTAGTGATAACATGTAGGCTTTATTTGATTTGGTTTTGCATAGACATTCCTTTGTTCAACTTACTTTGATATTTCACCTTGATCAGTAGTGGAGTGCTTGTCATAGCCTATTCCAAATGTATCTCTCAGCCACCTTTGTCCTTTGAGTTCATCCAGTATCTTAACACTTTCTTCTAAGCTTTTCATTCTCTCAATAATTTTTTTCCAGGTTTTAATTCTCTCTTCAATTTTTCATTCTTAGTTCTTTACTCAAAAATTTCTCCTGTCTTCCTACCAATCTTAGTACTTGCACCAAGTACCCAGTTTGCTAGATCATAATGATTTTGTATCGATCTTGTGATTTCTTCATCTTTTGCATCCAATATTCTAGTAATTTGTCTCTTATCTTCTTCCATCATTTGCGTGTGACCTTCAAATTTTGTCTTTTGTTCCATTACTTCACACATCCTAGTAGACTATAATTCTTGTTCTCTTTTTAGTAATTGAACCTACTCAGTAAGGTTGTGTTTCTTCTCCAGTAGATCAACTATGGTAGCATAAGATTCATCAAACATGTTTCCATCAAATAATTATTCAAAAAATTCTTCTTGATATGTTGTTTCATTAGTTTTCTCAGCTATTTCCTTCCCCCTTTTCAATGGCTATCTCAGTGCATCTTTCATCTCATTGATATGACTCATGGTCATCCGTATCTCCAGCATCTAATTCTAAATAGTCATATTAAGCCTATACCTCTCCATAACTCAAATCTTTACTCTTAGGTGGTAAAACCTTCAACAAGAGAAGTAAGTATTGATACCGATTGTTGAAATTATTAAGAGAGATAGGATGCTGAGACGGGGAGGGGGTGAATCCCTTAGAAAATTTAACCCTTAAACAAATTTAACACTTCTCCTTTTCCTTCTACAACTTGGCAGTCACTTAACATTCACCACAATACTTTTAAAATAAAATCAACATAGCTAGTTAAACATTCATTAACTATAAAATCATAAGCATATGAAACATAACAGACAACACAATCATTTGGTATCGTAGAAACCATTCGTTAGAGGATAAACTATGGTGGGGATGGTATCCACAAATCCATCAGTACTGTAGTAAGAGGGTGCCTATTAGGGCTACAATGTTTAGTCACTTTTGGTGACTTACTTTATTGGGAGTATAATTAGATCTATAAGGATCTACCTCTTTCAAGGATTTTACAACACTCTTCAAGTGTGTACTTGGTTAAGAGATTTACATAAAATATTGCCAGGTCCACCTTTTTCAAGGATTTAAAAACTACTACAATGATTAGATCCCTCTTATACTCTCTAGTTATCACCTTCTGTGATAGATTTGCAATTGTTGTCTACACCACTTGAATCTCTGACCTCTCAATGTGCTCAATACCTTTTCTTTGTCATACTCTCGCCTTTTCTTACTTCAATACTCTTTTACATTAGTAACAACAACTTCACAACCTTTTTTTTAACAACCATAAAACTCTTCTTGATATGTCCTTTTATAGTTTTCTTTTGCCTTTTTGCTATCAAGCCTAATTAGGGGTTTGGATCTTTCTATAATTCTTCTTTAATTGCTATCAACAATCTAGAACCATCCAACATTTCATTCCTTTTTCATTGGATTTTTTTGTCTTGTAATCATACAACAATCAATACACATACTTCATGAAATTATTTCAATTTATTAGCTCAATCGATGTAAATTGTTTCTCCAACTCAGTATGATCGTGTCTCCTTAGATTTTGTGCCAATTTAAAATTTAATGTAGCCTCTATGTCACTCGGTAAATATGATGTTCTTATATACTATCGCTCGGTATAATCTTTTCTCAATAACAACTGTGTAGCTTGATAGTCTTTGTGCTCAGTATACTTTGACTAGCTTGGTGATGTCTTTTCCTGGCTCAATTATGACTTCTTCTCAATATATGCAAAATCATTCAGTGAGTACTTGAGCTTAGGTATAATTTTGAAACTCGTTCATCCCTCCATTATTTGGACAATATGGTGACTTGATTTCTATGCACACTCTCACTTGACATTTTGACACTAATTGGCAATATGATTAACTATAGGAGTAACAATTATGTACTCTAAATGTCCATTGAGTTGGGTTGTATTATATTTTTTTAAAATGGCCCTGATCTCTTTCTTATATTAAAAAAAGGGATTTCTTATCATATCTCATTGTCATTGTCATAGCAAAACAAATTGAATTGAAATTCGTAATGAACTTTTGGTAGAAACTAGTCAACACATGAAATGATCTAAATTCTCCAACACTTTTAGGTGTAGGCCACTCCAAAGTTACCTTAATTTTCATTGGATCCATCTTTAATCCTTCAGCTGAAATCAAAAACCTAAATACACTACTTCTTCTTTCATGAAGGAACAAGGTTAATTGACAACTTCTCCTCTTTCACTCTCTCTAATACATGTCTTAAATGCAACAAATGATCTTCATTAATTTTACTAAATTTTAGAATATCATCCAAGTAAACAATCACAAACTTACCCAAAAAATTCTTCGAGAATTCATTCAACAATCTCATACAAGTTCTAGGTATAGTTAAACCAAAAGGCATAGCCAACCACTTAGATAAAGCCTTCTTTTTTATTAAAAGAAGTCTTCCATTCATATATATGATGATATCCACTTTTCAAATCAATCTTGGTGAAATATATTGCTTGACTTAAATAATTTATGATATCATCCATTCTCGATAAAGGAAATTGGCACTTTATTGTAGTCCTATTTATAGCTCTAGAATCAATACACATATGCCACTCCTTATTCTTCTTAGGTTCACAACTAGTATAGTTACACAAGGACTCAAAATTTCTCTAATCAAACCTTTTTGCAACAATTCTTGGATTTTCCTATTCAATTCCTCCTTCTCTATTGGTGTCAATGAATGTGGTGTTTTGTTAGGAAAACTAGCGCCTAGTATTAAATCTATACAAAGACTGGTACTCCTTGTTGAGATAATAGGTGTTGCACACATTGCATTATTTTATTTTACTATGTAATGTTGTACCTAGGAGCACCTAGATGATTGTGCAACATGGAGAGATTCTCATGGGATATACTTGATGAGTTGTATTGTGGCATTGTGATAATATTTAATGTAATTATTTAATATTGAAGAAAATAATTAAATGTCCAATATTAAATGTGGGGTCAATGGGTTAGGTAGCACATTATTTTAACTCATGGTCTATGTTATACCACTTGGTGGTTTTGTGGGACTTGCTACCCATAAGGATAGTTGTAGAGACAAGGTGAGAAGGGAAAAAAGACAAAAAAGAAATTCGAGCAAGACAAGGCTTGACAAATTAGCCAAGAGAGCATTTGTGAAAGTTGGAAGCATGACATGAGATGTGCGGATTCATGCTTGTTCATTTTGATTGCTTAGTTGTGGCTATGACTTTGAAGGCTTCCATGGTTGTATTGCAATAGTTTTTTCTTCTGCTAAATAATACATAGTGATAGATGCTTTTGGAGGCTAAGTTTTTTTCCCTCAATAAAGGCTTCCTAGGGTATATCACGTGTCATATTTTTGTAGGTATGTTGTCTATTTTATTGCATATTGATTTCAATTACACACTTATTTAAGATCTATTATGGGTTATGTGGAAAAAATTATATTTTGCATTGCAAGTTTCATTACAATTGGTATTAGAGTTATGGTTTTATTGTTGCAACTCTAGATTGACGCCATGGGAATGCATGAAAGAATAAAATAAAGGGAAAGATAACGAGTTTTGTGGGTTTTTTTTATTATAGATCTAAGAGTTTTGGATTTGTTGTTATGATGAAATGTTGATAGATTTTGAGCATGTGAAATTGTTAGTCAAAAGGTTATTTTAGATGTTTCATTTAAATGAGGGTTTTAGGGAGGGAGCTTGCAAAAATGACCTCTTGGTAGAAAATATATCTCACCATTGGATCTGGGTTGGTTTTTCCATAAAATTTGATATATAATATGTCCCAATTTGGTCATGTTGAGAGAAAATGCAAAAGGTTTTTGAGTTATAGCCAGTGATGGCCACCAAATTTAATCCCTTCATAATTTTTCGTTAAAAAAGAACGTAGTGAAAATTGTAAAAAGATTGTCTTAGTAAAACAATCATAACTTTTTATTAGGATATTGAATTTCAGACTTCTTACAGTCATTGTAAAACTAGTTTAGAGCACTACAACTTGGTGCAAGTTTGATTATTTGATTTTGACATTTTGTTAGGTTTTAAGAGCTCAAAAGTTAGATGTTATTTATTTTAAGCACAAATTTGGGCATAACTTGGACATATTGAATTGGATTTAGGAATTTGAGTAGTCAACTGAAAGCTCTGGGAGAGATCTACACATTATGATGCAGTGCACCATAAAAAACCAAACAATCAATGGGATCCATGCTGATCCCTTCAAAATTAATTAAATAATTACAATTAGAGGCATCTCATGAAGTAAAACAAAATATTTTTCCAACACATTCTTCTCCATTCACATATCCTGGTCTCTATATCTGATTCCATTGTTCATAACTTTGGTTCTAAATATCTTCTTGAAAATTAATTTGGTGGAATTGTTTCAAATTAGACCTACTAAAACATATCCAAATCTCAATAGAATCCAATGCACCAATTACAAATTATGTTGTCTGCACTAAGACCCATTTTATCTGTCAAAAACCAGATGTAAAATATGTAACCCTGCCTAGGGCATCCAATATCTTTCAGAACACAACTTCAGATAACACAAAACTAATTCCAAATTATCAATATATGAGTATAGTTTCCAAAAATTTAAGCAATTAATTTTTAAAATTCATAAATCATTATATAATCCCACATATTTTCCTGCAACTCCATTGAATGCATTTAAAGCCTAGTTTTCACTCAAATCTTCATAACTTTCACAAATATAAATTAAAATAATTCAAACCAATTGAAAATGAAAGATAGTTCACATATCTTTCCAATAAATATTATTAGATATCCCGAGTCTCCAAAATGTGTCTATACCACATGCTACAACATGACTGTATTCAGGGAATCTCAACTATGCAAATACCCATTTTCACCAAAATGCTCATAACTTATTCATTTATTTATAAAATTGAACCAAACCAAAAGCATGAGAAGGAGAATTAATAATTATATCTATTCATTACTATATTACATGGTTTCTAGGCCATACAAGGCTGTACAATTCCTGGAAACAACACTAAAACAAAAAACCAATCAAAACAACAACAATAGAATGCACCAAAAATGTATCCAAATATTTTTCTCTTCTCAAATATGATTTGGTTCAACCATAAAATGGTATTTATATCTATTTGACAGTTAGAAACCTTCCTAACTACCCCAAAGACCAACCATCTACCTTTTTACATCATTTTTTTAATGTTAGCAACTTTCTCAATGTTGCATTTTACAACTTTTTATGCAACTTTTACATTTTTGACAAAATAACTTCAAAATTTTGTCAAACCTCTCTATACATATCCAAATGGAATATTTAATAACTTTTATAACTCTTTTACCATTACATGGTTCTTTTACACAAATTTGACCATGTAAACCTAAACATGACCTATTTGACAACTTGAGCAATATTGTGCACATGCTTACATTTCTTGTCAACACCTTTACAAATGGATTCAAAATGAATCAATACATCATATAATTGACTTTAAATGAATCAAAAAACTTATATATCTCATAGTGACCTGAAGGATTAGGTGCTCATACACCATACTACCAGCCTTGAAAATTTTCCAAGTCTCTTGGAAAGGTGTGCCATAACCTGCAAAAAATTATAACAAAAATCTTCATCTTTACCTTCCTTTTCCTTTTCCTCTTCATGCCTTTATCACCATCATTTTTTCCCTTAAGGACACAAGAATGTCCTCAAAATAATCTTCTCAAATACTCCTATTAGTGGAGCATTAATGGGTGCAACTTCCATGGTGACTTATCAGTTAGACATCCACCTTTACCTTGCTGCTTCAAACTCACCCTTATGCCTCACCTAGGAGTCCTCCTCTTTGCCTCTCTCCCCAGTCTCTTGGAAATAAAATGGACCACTCCTTGTCCCTAAACCTTCTCTTGGCCCTTGAAAGACTTTCAATGTCTATACACACAACCAAACCTTCACATGCAGCAAGATGAATGAGCACCTGCAACCAAAACTCATCGAAAAAATAAATACCAAATCTCCAAGGTCCTGGTGTGGATTGCCTCCCTTGACGCTCTACCCACACACTCCAAATCTTTAAGCTTTGATACCAATTTGATGGAGAGAAGCATACAAATCAACCAATCAATAGGATCCATGCTAATCCTTTCAAAATTCATTAAATAATTACATTAATTAGAGGCATCTCATGAAGTAAAACAAAATATTTTTCCAACACAAAAATATCAATTCTTCTCCATTCACATATCTTGATCTCTATATCTGATTCCATTGTTCATAACTTTGGTGGATTTTTTTCAAATTATACCTACTAAAATATATCCAAATCTTAGTAGAATCCAATATACCAATTACAAATTATGTTGTCTACACTGAGATGCATTTTATCTGTCAAAAATTAGAAATAAAATATGTAACCCTACCTAGGGCATTCAATATCTTTCAGAAAATAACTTCAAATAACACAAAACCAATTCCAAATTATCAATTTGTGAGTCTAGTTTCCAAAAATATAAGCCATTAATTTTTCCAATTCATAAATCATTATGTAATCCCATATCTTTGTCTTCAACTCCATTGAATGTATTTAAAAGCCAATTTTCACTCAAATCTTCATAACTTTCACAAATATAAATGAAAATGATTCAAACCAATTGAAAATGAAATATAGTTCACATATCTTTCCAATTAATATTATTAGAGGTCCTAAGTCTCCAAAATGTGTCCGTACCACAAGCTGCAACATTATTGTATTCAGGGAATCTCAAATCTGCAAATACCCATTTTAACCAAAATGCTCATAACTTATTTATTTCTTTATAAAATTGAACCAAACCAAAAGAATGAGAAGGAGGATTTATCATTCTATCTATTAATTACTATATTACATGGTTTCCAGGCTATATAAGGCCATACAATGCTTGGAAACAACACTGGAACAAAAAACCAATCAAAACAACAACAATAAAATGCACCAAAAATGTATCCAAATATTTCCTCTTCTCAAATCTTATTTGGTTTGACCATAAAATGGTATTTATATCCATTTTATAGTTATAAACCTTCCTAACTACCCCCAAGACCAACCATCTACCTTTTTACATCATTTTTGTAATGTTAGCAACTTTCTCAATGTTGCATTTTACAACTTTTTATGCAACTTTTACATTTTTGACAAAATAACTTCAAAATTTTGTCAAACCTCTCTATACATATCCAAATGGAATATTTAAGACCTTTTATAACTCTTTTACCATTCCATGGGTCTTTTACACAAATTTGACCATGTAAACCTAAACATGACCTATTTGACAACTTGAGCAATATTGTGCACATGCTTACATTTCTTGTCAACACCTTTACAAATGGATTAAAAATGAATCAATACATATATAATTGACTTTAAATGACTCAAAAACCTTATATATCTCATTGCGACCTCTAGGACTAGGTGCTCCTACACCACATTGGTTTAGATTTGGTATAGTTTTTTCATGGTTTATTTGGTGGTATATTGATCTAAATAGTTTATGATATATACTAACTATGGTAACATTGTAAGTTTATGACATTGTATGTTTAGAGATCTAGAGTTTGATGTCATTGTATACTCAGCTTATATTTCATATTGGTCTCATGATGATATGGTTATTGATATTTTTGTTTGGGTATGTATGTAATGTATCCAAATTAGTACTTTGCATTAGATTTGAATTTTTCTTCATTTCTTAAGGAACTGGTGATTTTAATATGTAACCTTTCTTGTATATCCTTCCTTGATGTTAATATCTCTCTTATATGCCTTGTCATTTAGAAAAGACATATCTTTTCATCTAATTAATTTATTATATTACTAATACTAATATTAATGTATGTAATGCATATTACTTCAATTTATGTATATTTATTATTAATTTATTCATTATATAGAATTAGATTAGATTATTTTATATAATAATATCTATTAATCATTTGATTCAATTTTTTATATTGTAACATTATTATTATTATGCAATATATCATATGATATTAAATTATCAATGTAATATTATACTTGTATAATTATTTGTACATTACTCTTTTATTTATTAATAAATAGTTTATTTGTGTTTTAATTATTTTAATGGGATATCACAGTCCTTTTCGCTTGAATTTTCTTGTCCTCGAGAAAAATTCATTCATACGTAAGCTTCTCATATATCAAAGTAGACACATGAATGCCTAAAAACACAAAGTAGACACATGAATGCACAAAAACACGAAGCAGACACATGAAAACACAAAGAAGATACATGAATGCATGAAAACACAAAGTAGACATGATGCAAACACATAACACATGCTTTCTTGATTAATGCCTTACTTGAGTCAAGAAGATGATTTGCTTAAATATAATCCTGCAACCACAAGTTATCATTAGTACATACATATATGTATAAGTTTCAAGAAAATGAGAATTTTGATACATTACTCCATGTCAACCTCAAAATTGGAAGGAGTTGATGTTATCCAAGTTGCCTAGATGTTGCCAATAGTGGCATGTTGTGATGGTTAAGTTGTTGCGTTGTTATCCTTGCCATCAAGGTTCAAAATCTCATGGGGATGAGGTCCCCCATTTTTTGCCTCACTGGTTCATAGCTCCAGGTCAAAGCGTTTACCCCAAAAAAAAAAAAAAAAGTTGCCTAGATGCCAAATGTGCAAATGGATTCCCTCAAAGTTTACAAGTCCAAGTCCACATCACAAAAGATTACGGATCACTAACCCCTACCCTATCTTGGAACAAAGATCCAATTGCTTGGACTTAGACAAGCTCATCCTTAGTAATATTATTGCCTTATTATCCATATAGGAATAAGATAAATATATATGTGATCATTTTTTTTTTTAACTCAATGAAGGATAGATTAGTTGTTATTACATGAATTTACAATCAGAAGGTATAAATGTTATCCAAGTTGTTTGGATGCCAAATGTGCAAATGGATTCCCTCAAAGTTTACAGGTCCAAGCCTGCATCACAAAATATTATGGATCACTGATTCCTACCCTATCTTGGGACAAAGATCCACTTGCTTGGACTTAGACAAGTCCCTCTTTCGTAACATCATACTCTTCCTCTCATAGATCAAATATAAATAAGATTTGGAAAATGATTCTATGTTCAATAATAATTAACATAATAATTATTTTTATTATTATTCAAATTATGTCCCATTCTAGAATCACTATTAATTTGTTTTATAATTCATATGAATTTGATATTTCCATTTCTTGTAAAGAAATGATTTAATGCAATAAATACAAATAGGTATCATTTATCATTTTGTATAATTTTTGCACGTACCTTTCGTATGACTTTTGCACGTACCTTTCCTTGATCCTTTACCTCATTTTTGTGGCCAATCTTTGTTTCAATATGCAAATCTTTACTTCTCTACGTCTCTCTTGATTTTGGAGAATGACCATTGCACAACATCTATAAATATTGTATAGTTTACTCTTCAGTATTTTGTTCATTTTCTTCAATTTCAATGCTTCCTAAGAAGTTTGATGATTTTCTCTCTCCATTTCAAGGTTAATGTCACCTTTTTGTGATTGATCTAATTTTTCCCTTCTTCCCAAGTCCACATGAGGAGGCTATCCTTAGTCCTGCAACTTTGACTGGTGAATTCTAACTCGTTACTCGAGACTTGGCCCCTTAGCTATTCTCCTTTGTTGATTGCTCCTTGTTTATGGGGATCAGACTTAGTGCCTCTAAGGGTCTGTTTGTTTCGTGGAAGATGATAGGAATTGGCTTTTTCATAACTTAGATTTGAAATTTTTTGTGTTTGTTTCAAAATTGGCAAATTGGAATTGGAATTCGCAACTTCTAATTTAGCCTCAAAACTAGGTTTTGTGACTTCCTATTAGCAAGTAGGAATTGAGAATCAAAACTTGGTTATGTTTTTTAGGAGTGTAAAAACAATAGATTGGACTAATTTTTGGAGTCTCCCTTCAACTCCAAGCTTATGCATAAAAAAGTGTCTTCACACTCATCTTTCGATTGAAACAAACGATTTGAGTAAAATCCCAAAAATAGGACTTAAGATTTGCAAAACCTTGATTTGGCTAAATCGAAGTTTAGAGAAATCTTGATTTTGGCAATTCCACCAACCAAACAGACCCTTATTGATTAGTTTTCATTCATTCATTCACTCTTTGTAATGATATTAGATTCGATGCACACAATACATGGCTAGACAATTCTTTTTGTAATTAATGCCGATAGGCATTTTACAATGGCAGAATGGGAGAGTGGATGGTGTGAGCGTGTTAATGTTAACTTTTATTCTTCTAGGTTAAAGTTGCAAGCCATCTACATGTCAAAAGTTTAAATTTTATTTTAAATTATATACTTTTAAAAATAATTTAATAAATATCACATAAAATATTTGTTTAAATTATAATATTTGGCAATATAAATCATCCATTTTTTAAGAAATTAAAATTAAAAACTTAGTAAAAACCTAAATAAATGAAGATAAAGAAAATATAAATAATTTTAAATGTAGTAAATTAAATTATAATTATTCTGTAGTGGATATCTATCGGTATTTCTTTACATAGATTTATTTAAGATATCTATACTAGTTTATTATTGACTTCTTAGTTGGACATTGCTCGTTTATGAGGATTCTCCTTACATGTTGATTCTTCCAAAGTTTTTGTCCAACCATAGAAACACTACGTGATTTGCATAGTATAAAGGTATGCTCGTTAACCAATGAGGATTTGGGCAATTATCCTTCCCGAGTTTTGTATTTGCTTATATGTCTCTATTTCGTGGTAATGTAGTTTGATCTGTAATGATGTTGACTGTATGTTAAGATGGTAATCTGATTCAATGTATGTTGTCACATGTACAATTAGTCTGTCTATTTCCTTCTATCCAATAGTCAATACAAATTTGGAAGGATCTTATTTAATTTCCCTTCTTTTTCTCTATCTAAATTCCATGTGATATATGTGGTGGTTTTTTTTTTTTTTTGTTGTGTAATGTTCCTCCCTGTATGCTGTAATGTCAGTAGATGATTCATTTTTTTTTCCTTGTCTCTTCACAGGGATCTATTTCGTTTGTATGATGCCCGAGCAACATTTACGTTCCAATAATTCCATTGCCATTTACCAAAAACACCAAAACTGAATATAATAAAAGCCAGACTTGTGTTCTCTTTTCTTGGAGTAGTAGTTTTGTGCTCCATCAAATATAGGGTGCAGTGATGAATATTCTGGATTTTTATGCTCATCTCCCAACCTGTAAATCTTTTGTTCATTAATTTAGGCGACACTTTGTTGTGATGCCTACTCGGAGGCTTATCCACGTATAAACCATGTAAATAATTTTTCCTTTCTTCCGTTTACCATCTGTTACACATTATTATTGGATGCGACTATCCTTCTTATAGGTTGTATCATTGACTAAATTTCAAACAATCGAAAAGACAATGAAATTTTCAGCATTTGATCTTTATGATCTTTATATTTTGTGATCGAAAACAACAAAATTTTTGAAAAAAATTCAAATCTGAACATATTTGAGTTTCTTTTATCTTTGATGCATTTTGTCTCGAGATTAGCCAGCACCTTATTATTAAGCAACTTTCTTACTCCTCTATGAATTCCCTTCTTTGTCACTTGTTGCTTAACAAATATTTATATTTTTCCTTTATATACAACTTTCGTTGTGGCACAATGCTCTCTGTTATAGCTGTGATTGTATTGCAAAAATCTTCGTTTTTACAGTTATTCTGTTTTTTTAATACACTTTGGGCATTTTTTTCACAATGCAATGAATGATGAATCAACAATTCTATTTCCTATGTAATCTTTGTAAGGAGTTACTCCTATGCTAACCCACAAATCTGTTAGAAAGCGTTAATTTCTTCATGTACCGTTGTAACTGAGAGTTTACTGCATCCACCGATTAAGTCAATCCAAAATTAGGAGCTTTAGATCGCATGAATAAAGAAGACTTCACTGTCAAAATGATAATGCAGAAGTAAGTTCAGACACAATTTCAATCCATAAAATAAGAAGAATCACTTTCCAATTTAGTGGCAAGTTGAAGTTAGGATTTTAGACTTTAGTGTGAATGAAATTAGGAAATTTCATTGTCTGTCATGCTTGACTTAATATAGTGTGAATGGAATTAGGAAATTTCATTGTCTGTCATGCTTGACCAGGCCTGGAATTTGATGGTCGTATTGGCCGTTTTTGCACTTTTTAACCCAAGTTAAAAAATTTTAAGACCGTATGGTTTGATAGGCTAATTTTTTAAAGAACCGTCAATATGACAAGTAAATCTATTACTAAACCGTCAATATTTGTTATAGGTAATTTAGTATTATATTTAATATTATACATAAATGTGATTTCATAATCTGTATAATATATATGTATGACAAATATATTATTTTATATTATAGATGTTTCTATTTTGGTGAATACGTATTTATATTAATTTAGAATCTTATTGAAATACAATATAATAAACTTTAAAATTTATTTTTAAAACTATAAAATTTAAAAATCTCTTAAAGTAACATACATAAATTTAGAAACTTGCTTCTTTTATGAGATTGTATATAGTACTAATTTATAATTAAAAGTTATTCATAGAGATTTTTGCATATATTACTAATTAATATTATTATTTTCTAATTTATAGAATATTTAAAGTTAAAATGAAAATTGACAACCAATTTTTTTATCAAAACGTAGAATGAAAGGCATGAAATTTTTTTAGCCGTCATAGAAAAATCATATGATAGGCAGGGGTGACTGTCAAATTCTAGGCCTGTGTTTGACTTAATATATTCTCCGCTAGTCTTGGTAATAGTTAGGATTCGTGAAGTTTAGTTTAATATGTCATTCATGCATGAGAATATGCAAAAAAATCTACTAGTGGTGGTTTGAGGATTTTTTTAGTTAGGATTCATGAAGCTTAGTTTAATATGTCATTCGTGCATGAGAATATGCGAAAACATCTACTAGTGGTGGTTTGAGGATCTTTTTAAATAAAGACAATGTAATTCAATTGTTTTTAATAATCAATGAATACAAATTCTGCCCAAGATTTCTTTTATCAATTTGTTGTAGCAATTGTGTTTGTGATTCTTTAGTTCTGTGATATATGATATATGCTATAGCAACATATATAGATCTAATAGTTTCTAGTTTATCTTGAAGATCCTTTTATTCTATCAAAGTGGTATCAGAGCTAACATTTGTTGCGAAGTTGAATCAAGTTAATTGAAGGAGGAAGCTGAAGTTGAAATTGGAGAATTACGTCTGAAGACATGACAATGATCAACAATTCATCACAACCTCGAATTCCAATATTTAATGGTAAGAATAATGATGTTTGGTCCATAAAGATGAAGACTTTATTTTGTTCTCAAGATCTTTGGGATTTAGTTGAGAAGGGTTTCATAGAATCAAAGGATCATGCAGCATACCAGGTGTTGTCACAATAAGAAAAATATTTGTTGAAGGATAAGGAGAAGAATGATTCAAAGGCATTATTTTTCATTCAACAATCAATGGATGAGGCATTATTTTCAAGAGTTTCTCGAGCAACCAAATAAAAACAAGCATGGGATGCCTTAAAAATTGCTTATCAAGGTACAACAAAGGTGAACATAGCAAGATTACAAATATTAAGGAGAAAGTTTGAAAGTCTTAATATGACTGTATCAGACAATGTCGATAATTTCTTTATTGAAGTAACCAATATTTTTAACCGATTGGGAACCCAAGGGGAATATATTACTGATCAAAAGGTGGTTGAAAAGGTGCCTAGAAGTTTACTTAGTAAGTTTGATTCAATTGTAGCTACTATTGAAGAATCAAAAGATCTATCCCAATTATCTGTGGATGAACTAATGGGTTCCTTGTTATCTCATGAGTCTAGAGTTAATAGAAATAACAATTCATCTTTTGAGAATGCTTTCAGAGCTCAGACTTCATCAAGAGGAAGATGAAGATCAAATTTCAAAGGAAGAGGAAGAGGTAGAGTTGGACAAGTAAATACAGATCTAGGAGGAAGGACAAATCAACCTAATCAAAGTTTTAATAATAGAGGACGATGTAGAAACCAACAACCATCAAGGTTTGATAAATCTAATAACCAGTGCTATTATCATAAGAGGTATGGTCATTTGGCTAATGAATGCAAGAAAAAACAAGTGGATTTAGATAGTCATGGTGAAAATTATTCAAATGTATTTAAGAGTAATTCAGGCAGTTTATTTATAACATGCAATGTGGCACAATAAAGTTCTAAGGATGTATGGTTTTTAGATAGTGGCTATAGTAACCACATGACAAGAAATATAGAATTATTTTCTAATTTGGATGATTCTATCAATTCTGAAGTAAAAATGGGAAATAATAGCATAGTTCTTGTAATGGGAAAAGGTATTATTAATGTATTGGCAAAAAATGGAGAAAATATATTTATTCCTGATGTTTACTATGTGCTTGCACTAATGCAGAATCTTATGAGTATTGGTCAATTAGCTAAAAATGGGCATAAATTTATTTTTAAGGATAATACATGCACACTCTTGGATGGGAATTCTAGAGACAAGTTGACTGCTAAAGTTAAGTTGACCAGGAACAAGATGTATCCTCTTCAAATCCATTGTATTTAAGGAATGATAGATTCTAACTTCAAGGCAGAAGCCCTAGACCAAACATGGTTGTGGCATTTGAGGTATGAAAACCTTCATTTTGATGGCTTGAGTTTATTACAGAAGAAAAATATGGTTAAAGTTTTGCCTCCTATTACAGTGCCTGCTAATTCTTGTGAAAGTTGTATAATGGAAAAACAACACAGAGAAAGTTTTCCTGTAGGAAGTTCTATTAGAGCAAGATATCTTTTGGAGTTGATTCATACTGACATATGTGGTCCTATGCAAACTCCATCTTTGGGAGGAAGTTTATATTTTTGACATTTATTGATGATTTCAGCAAAAAAACCTAGATCTATTTTCTGAAGGAAAAATTTGAGGCTTTTAATAAGTTTAAGGAATTCAAATTTGTTGATCTCACATTGGTTTTGACAATTGAGTGTCAACACACTTAAGTCATTTACTTAGTTCACATCGAACTAGTAAATTCATGTCGAGTATAATATGTAAATAAAAGAACACGTTGAGTCGCAATGAGTGCTGAGTAACTCAAGTGTCGAGCAAATAGACCATGCCAAGTGATTCAGGTGTTGAGTAAATAGTTGATGTTGAGCAGTTCAAGTGTCGAGTCAGGAACAAAATTATAGTATGTGTCGAGCATTAGCAACTTCAAGTGCTGAGTAACACATATTTGACATATTTGTTTGTAACTACACAAACAACTATGTGAACCATTTTCAAGCTGACATAAGGTTATATTTTGATTCTTTAAAGATAAGGACAAATCTATTTGTAGAATCCCTATGATTTGAAAGCAACCAATCAAAAAATAGGAAGGATTAAGTGGCAATAAAAATGAATCTCAACCATAGATTCATACCTAACCCTAAGCCACCAAAGTTTTTATAAGGAAGACGAAGCCCCAACAATAATTTGTTCAATTGAGAGTGTGAAAGAGATCATGTTACAAAAGGTAACAAGGGGTATATGATTGAATTTGTGTCATGCCCTAATTTTAACAAGACAAAACACAACAAACAATATTTTTTTTGAAAGGTGAGCTAAAGATAATATGTATAGATCTATACTTAATTAGCCTTGAGGATGTTGTTGTTTGAGTATGTATTCCTAATTGGTGTCACGAACATACATCTCGATTAGTTTGGTACTCTACTTTCCCTCCATATTGGGGAGGCCTATTAAAGAAATTTTTTGAGGTAAGCATTGTTTGGTCTACTAGGGTTCAAGTTATAGCATATTTGGTAGATACCCTTATCTAACTCTAATATCCTTAAACCACTTTATCTTACCTAACAGAATTGTAGCACTTACCTATTTTTCTCTCTTTACCTTGTCCCACCCTGGCATTATATTTCAAATACATGGCCATTGGCAAAGGTTATGAAATTAGTATGACATTGACTTGTAATGAATTTGTATGTAGGTATTCCGATTATTAGTGTATAGGAACAACATATTATTCAATTGTAAAGTTATAAATTACTTGTTTACTTAAGCATGTGAAAAGATGGTGTGATGTGTTGATTGACATCCAGACGATAACTTCTACTAAAACTTGATTTGTCTTTGATATTTTGCTATTAATTTATCCCCACATCAAGATATGTATATACTAATCATTCTATCTTACCCTTTTCTCCATCCTATATTTCAATTTATTTCATTTATTATACTAGAAATATTTTGAGTTATAAGGTTCTAGCTATATACCAACATGTCGATTTAACAAATTGAGTTGTATGATAAAATTAAATAATTTAATTCAACTACTCTATTACCACTAACTAACATCTTTAATCCTACCTTTATCTAAATACATTGCCACTTACTACTTCTCCTTAACCAGCACTTCTTCCCACCTTACTAATACATGACTCTATGTAATGTTAAGACTCCAAATTTACTAATCAACCCATTTAATTCAATATTCTACTCCTAAATCATTAGTGCATTTCATGGTAAAGGACATTATATGAAATAAAAATTATTTCCTAAGTACTAATAACCTCTTACCACAAATTCTTATTGTTGTTATATATTCTCCTTATGTATCCACATCTTTTGAACATCCTAATCATATCTCAAAATATAATAAATTTTATGACTTCATTAGTATGGAACCACCGCTAGCTTTCTTTTCATTCACTTTCAATTATATTAACTAACTTACAAGTTCATTTCAATTCAAACAAACTTTCTACAAATTTTCTCATGGAAGGGTAGCTTGAATTTTAAAATAAGACTATATTTATGGACTCTAAATGTATAGATTATAATTCATTGTCAAGCATATTTACAAATAGAATCAAAAGAATATATAGTATTTAATTTATATATATACATATATTAAGAACATATGATAATGTTGTTACTAAACATATATTTGCAATAACTAACACTTACTTAACTACAATCTATCCTTAACCTTTCACCTATTCCTAACTTTCTAACCATCCCATCCACTCACTACCACAAATGATCTTACCCCTATACATTAATGGAAATCCCATTTTTTTTTAAAAACACTCTTTACACATAACATAAAATATCCAAAAAACAAATAAAAACTAATTTTTACTGCCTACTACTATATTGCCTACCCCACTAACTACATTACTCCCCTAATATTACTTTATTACCCCCCTAACCTAAGGAGTGAAATGAAGGGTTTCCTGACATATGTCAGACCAAGTTTGAATTTGTTGCATTATATCATGAGACCATAAAGTCATGAAACGCCTAGGGAGTGGGGGCCAAGTTTAAAGACATTTACTCTTACATAGAACTAGGTACTAGGTTTAAGTCCTTAAGTCTTGTTTAAAATAAAAAAACATTTTGAGCATGTGGGTACTTTCCCATCTAGTTTAGGTAATATTATTTTTTAAGATATTTTATTTGGTAAATACCATATATATTAATATAATTGCTACACACATTTCTCATATATATATATATATATATATATATATATATATATATATATATATATATATATATATATATATATATATTGTAGGTTGTGACATTCAGTCACATGACTGACATTGACATAATATACTTTCAAATCTTATATTTTAAACCCTATTTGATGTGTCCATTTAGTTGACAGGACATGGTACTTGAGTTAATAATATGAATATTTTATTGTTTGTAATTGGGGAGAGGAGTTATTTTCTTTCCCCATATAGGGTAAGTGCACCAAGTTGTGGTGCCAAAAGGGTGGCATAAGTGGACATCTTTTTTCTGAAATTAGCAATTTCTAAACTTCAACAAGAATTTGAAGATAGTTACGCTCAAAATTTTAAGATATGACAAAAACAAAAGTAGTAGCCCTTTGAATCTAGTTTCTAAACTACTAATTTTTTTTTCAAAATGGTTTAGTTTTAGGACCTCAAAAAAGGGGGCCACAAAAAGTGGTACTGTTGATTCCAAAAAAACATAACACAGTACAAAGTGTGGCCCCCCTAAAATTTTAACTTTTAAAAAAAATTCTTTAATCACTCTGGTCAAAAGTTACCTAACACTATGTAGTTTATCCCAAAAATTTTGGGTAATTTTATAATGTGTATTTTTTTAATGAATTTTTTAATTAGACACATCCCAAAAACATGAAATATTTGTGTGCTCCCCCTAAAAATGATTGAAAATTAATCTAAAATCAAAACTTCTTTTTTTCAAAGTGTTTAAAATGGATTCTAGTTTCTAAAAAATAAAGTTGTTGCAAAATTTGATGAACAAGCTAAAATCTACAACACAATTAATACATGTTGGTTATTGACAAAAAATGGACATACATTCAAAAGAAATTATAGTTGAAAGGCTTGAAATAGTTCAAATAAAAAATAAATTATATGGTTATATAGCTAACATAAAGACCTACAATGTCATGTAACCTAATTTTATCGATGCTCAACCACGAGGAAACTTGAAGGAGAGCACACAAGAAAAATCAATCATTTTTTGTATGTTTGCAGCAAAACACATCTCAGACTAGTTTACAGACTCCAAACCTTTGGGTTGGATCCCCAAGGAAAAACCAAGCCTTAGGCTTGGTAGAGTGCAAAGCTTTAAATAGCGCGTGTGCCCTATAGCATGCACATGCTATTTAAAGCTTTTTACAAATTGAGTCTTAATAGCGTGTGTGTGATTTAGTGCACATGTACTATTAAGACCTAAATAGTGCATATAGAGGGAAAGAGAGAGGTAAAGTGAGAGTGAGAGAGAGAGATAGAGAGAGGAGGGGGGGATGGGTGTGTGTGAGAGAGAGAGAGAGAGTAGGTGATGGGAGAGGGGGGAGAGAGGAAGTGTATGAGAGAGAGAGTAGGGGTGGTAGAGAGAGTTCGAGATGGGAGAGAGAGATTGAGAGTAGGGGATGGGAGAGAGTAGCAGTGGCAGAGAGAGAGTATGGGATGGGAGAGAGAGATTGAGAGTAGGGGATGGGAGAGAGAGGAAGTGTAACAAAGAGATTAGGGGTGGCAGAGAGAGTATGGGATGGGAGAGAGAGATTGAGAGTAAGAGATGGGAGAGGGAGAGGGAGAGAGATAGTAGGCATTGGGAGAGGGAGTGGGAGAGGGAGAGTGAGAGAGAGAGAGAGAGAGAAGGAGGAGGAGGCTAGGATTGTGTGTGTGAGAGAGAGTAGGGCATGAGAGAGAGTGTGAGAGTGTGAGAGAGAGTAGGGGTAGCGGAGAGAGAAAGTAGGGGATGGGAGAGGGGAGAGAGAGAGTAGGGGATGGGAGAGAGAGAAAGTGTGAGAGAGAGAGTAGGGGTGGCACAGAGAGAGTACAGGATGGGAGAGAGAGATTGAGAGTAAGGGATGGGGGGAGAGAGAGATGGAGTAGGCAGTGGAGAGGGAGTGTGAGAGGGAGAGCGAGAGAGAGGGAGAGAGAGGAGGAGGATGGGAGTGTGTGAGAGAGAGAGAGTAGGGGATGGGAGAGGACAGAGAGAGGGGGATGGGAGTGTGTATGTGTATGAAAGAGAGAGAGTAGGGGATGGGAGAGTGTAATGTCCCCTTTTGGGACATTAGGGTTTATATCCTTACTGTAAATATATTTTTTTCTTTTTGCTCTTAGATTTTGGATCATTCCTCTTTTTTTCTCTTTATATTTTTCCTTTTGACTTGTATAAATTTTATAACAGTTCGTATGATATCCCTTCTAGCATTCGATATTCTATATTTATATGTATATTTCAAATAGTCATGTCCTTTCATTAATATTAATTATATTAATAGCTTAGTTATGTTACATATTAATTATATTAAATCATATATTCATACTAATAAGTTTTAATTATTTCATAAAATATATTATATTATATTAATAAGCATAATATAACATATATTATTTATATTAATAAACTTTATTATGTTACTTAATAATTATACCATATATTATTATTTTAATAATATATCAACTATTATATTATATTAATAATAATATAATTATATTAATTTATAAGGTTAGTTATAATAATGTCATAAAGAACATTATTTTAATACGTCAAGTATATTTTATTATATTGTAATACATTTACTAATATAGTATTTTTATATTAAGATATATCTTAATTATAATATGTTATATATATGATATTATAATATAATATCATTATTAGTATACCTATTTGAATTATAATCTAAAATGGGGACATCACAAAGAGGGGAGAAAGAGAGTAGCCTGAGAGAGAGTAGCTTGAGAGAGAGAGTATGCGGTGGGAGAGGGAGTGGGAGAGGGAGAGAGAGAGGGGGGATGGGAGTGTGTGTAAGAGAGAGAGTAGGGCATGAGAGAGAGCGAGAGAGAGAGAGTAGGGGTGGCAGAGAGAGATTAGGGGATGGGAGAGAGAGAGTAGGGGATGGGAGAGAGAGAGAGAGGGGGGATGGGAGTGTGTGTGAGAGATCTAGAGAGTAGGGGATGGGAGAGGAGAGAGAGGGGGGATGGGAGTGTGTGTGTGAAAGAGAGAGAGTAGGGGATGAGAGAGAGAGAGAGAGTGAGAGAGAGAGAGAGAGAGAGAGAGAGAGAGAGAGAGAGAGAGAGAGCAAGTAGTGGGAGAGGGGCTGGGAGAGGGAGAGAGAGGGGGGGATGGGAGTGTGTAAAAGAGAGTGAGTAGGGGATGGGAGAGAGAGTAGGGGTGCCAAAGAGAGTACAAGATGGAAGAGAGAGTGAGAGTAGGGGATGGGAGAGAGTGTGAGAGTGAGAGAGAGAGAGAGAGAGAGTAGGGCGTGGCAGAGAGAGTAGGGGATGGGAGAGAGAGAGAGAGAGAGAGTGAGAGTAAGGGATGGGAAAGAGAGAGAGTAGGTGGTGAGAGAGGGAATGGGAGAGGGAGAGTGAGAGAGAGAGGAGGATGAGAGTGTGTAAGTGAGAGAGAGGGTAGGGGATGAGAGAGGAGAGAGAGAGGGGGGATGGGAGTGTGTGTGAAAGAGAGAGAGCAGGGGATGGGAGAGGGGGAGAGAGAGTAGCTCGAGATAGAGTAGGGGATGGGAGAGAGAGTAAGTGGTGGGAGAGGGAGTGGGAGAAGGAGAGAGAGAGGGGGATGGGAATGTGTGTAAGAGAGAGAGAGTAGGGGATGGGAGAGAGTGTGAGAGCCTGAGAGAGTAGGGGGTGGCAGAGAGAGAGTAGAGAGGGAGAGAGTGAGAGTGAGAGAGAGAGAGAAAGAGTAGGCGGTGAGAGAGGGAGAGCGAGTGAGAGAGAGAGTAGGGGATGGGAGAGGAGAGGAGACAAAGAGAGAAAGAGAGGGTGGATGGGTGTGTGTGTGTGTGTGAAAGAGAGAGAGTAGGGGATGAAAGAGAGAGAGAGAGTAGGCAACGAGAGAGGGAGTGGGAGAGGGACAGAGAGGGGGGATGGGAGTGTGTGTAAGAGAAAGAGTAGGGGATGGGAGAGAGAGTGAGAGTAGGGGATGGGAGGGAGAGAGTGAGAGAGAGATGGTAGGTGGTGGGAGAGGGAGCGGGAGAGGGAGAGAGAGAGAGGGGGGATGGGAGTGTGTGTGAGAGATCTAGAGAGTAGGGGATGGGAGAGGGTGGAGAGAGAGAGAGAGAGAGAGAGAGAGAGAGAGAGAGAGAGAGAGAGAGAGTAGGGGATGGGAGAGAGAGAGAGTAGGCAGTGGGAGAGGGAGAGAGAGGGGAGATGGGAATGTGTGTAAGAGAGAGAGTAGGGGATGGGAGAGACTGTGAGAGTGTGTGAGAGAGTAGGGGGTGCCAGAGAGAGAGTATGAAATGGGAGAGAGAGTGAGAGTAGGGGATGGGAGAGTGTGTGAGAGAGAATAGGGGAATCAGAGAGAGAGAAGGGGATGGGAGAGAGAGAGAGTGAGAGTAGGGGATGGGAGAGAAAGAGTAGAGAGAGAGAGAGAGAGAGAGAGAGAGAGAGAGATAGTAGGCAGTGGGAGAGGGAGTGGGAGAGGGAGAGAGGGGGGGATGGGAGTGTGTGTGAGAGATCTAGAGAGTAGGGGATGGGAGAGGAGAGGGGGGGATGGGAGTGTGTGTGTGTGTGTGAAAGAGAGAGAGTAGGGGATGGGAGAGGGGAGAGAGAGAGTAGCTTGAGAGAGAGAGAGTAGCTTGAGAGAGAGAGAGTAGCTTGAGAGAGAGAGAGAGAGATAGAGAGAGTAAGCGGTAAGAGAGGGAGTGGGAGAGAGAGAGTGAGAGAGAGAGGAGAATGAGAGTGTGTGAGTGTGAGAGAGAGTAGGGGATGGGGGAGGGGGGAGATAGAGAGTAGGGGATGGGAGAGAGAGAGAGTAGGTGGTGGGAGAGGGAGAGAGAGGGGGGACTGGAGTGTGTGTAAGAGAGAGAGAGTAGGGGATGGGAGAGAGAGAGAGAGTAGGCAGTAGGAGAGGGAGAGCGAGAGAGAGTAGGAGATGGGATAGGAGAGAGAGAGTAGGGGATGGGACATGGGAGAGAGAGTAGGGTATGGGAGAGGGGAGAGAGAGAGTAGGGGATGAGAGAGAAGAGAGAGTGAGAGAGAGTAGGGGATGGGAGAGAGAGAGTGAGAGAGAGTAGGAAGTGGGAGAGGGAGTAGGAGAGGGAGAGCAAGAGAGAGTAGGGGATGGGAGAGGGGAGAGAGCGAGAGAGAGTAGGGGATGGGAGAGGAGAGAGAGAGAGAGAGTAGGGGATGGGAGAGAGAGTAGGTGGTGGGAGAGGGAGAGAGTGGGGGATGGGAGTGAGAGAGAGAGAGAGTAGGGGATGGGAGAGGAGAGAGGGAGAGAGAGATTAAGGGATTAGAGAGAGAGTAGGCGGTGGGAGAGGGAGAGCAAGAGAGAGGGGGGAATGGGAGTGTGAGAGAGAGAAATTATGGAATGGGAGAGGAGAGAGGGTGAGAGAGAGTAGGGGATGGGAGAGAGAGAGTAGGTGGTGGGAGAGGGAGTATGAGAGGGAGAGCAAGAGAGAGTAAGAGATAGGAGAGGAGAGAGAGCGAGAGAGAGAGTAGGGAATGGGAGAGGAGAGAGGGTGAGAGAGAGAGTAGGGGATGGGAGAGAGAGAGTAGGTGGTGGGAGAGGGAGAGAGAGAGAGAGTAGAGGATGGGAGAGGAAAGAGAGAGAGTAGGGGATGGGAGAGGAGAGAAAGAGCGAGAGAGAGTAGGAGATGGGAGAGGGGAGAGAGTGAGAGAGAGTAGGGGATGGGAGAGAGAGTAGGAATTGGGAGAGGGAGTAGGAGAGGGAGAGTGAGAGAGAGTAGGGGATGGGAGAGGAGAGAGGGTGAGAGAGAGTATGGGATGGGAGAGAGAGAGTAGGTGGTGGGAGAGGGAGTATGAGAGGGAGAGCGAGAGAGAGTAAGAGATAGGAGAGGAGAGAGAGCGAGAGAGAGTAGGGAATGGGAGAGGAGAGAGGGTGAGAGAGAGAGTAGGGGATGGGAGAGAGAGAGTAGGTGGTGGGAGAGGGAGAGAGAGAGAGTAGAGGATGGGAGAGGAAAGAGAGAGAGTAGGGGATGGGAGAGGAGAGAGAGAGCGAGAGAGAGTAGGGGATGGGAGAGGGGAGAGAGTGAGAGAGAGTAGGGGATGGGAGAGAGAGTAGGCATTGGGAGAGGGAGTAGGAGAGGGAGAGTGAGAGAGAGTAGGGTATGGGAGAGGAAAGAGAGTGAGAGAGAGTATGGGATGGGAGAGGAGAGAGAACGAGAGAGAGTAGGGCATGGGAGAAGAGAGAGAGTAGGGGATGGGAGAGGAGAGATAGTAGGGGATGGGGGATGGTGGGATAGGGAGAGATTATTTTTCACATAGTGCATACACACTATAGTATGTATGCGCTTTATATTGCATATGGGATATAGTGTGTACGCACTATAAGAAAACACCAAAAAATGGTCATAAAGAAAGTTTGGGTCCTTGCTGATCCATATTTTGCTTTTTGTCTATTGTGTATTCTATTGTTTTGATAGAAAACATGTTTTCAAGCTATTGGAAGTTAACAAACTCTATTTGAAGGCTTTTTAAACATTCTTTCATTTTATTTGAAGCTAGCGAACACCAAATTCAATCATTGGATGTGCTATTTGAAGGCTTTTTTAATATTCTTTCTATAGAAAAGGTTAACATAGTCCTTTTAAAATATTCTTTGTTGTTATATAGAGACACATTGGATTATAATTTGACATGTTGTTTAATATATAGTGAATCCATTGAAATTTGTATGTTTGAATGAATTGTTATTTGGACATGGTTAGAAATTTGGCAAGTTGTTTAATATATATTGTGTATTCATTGAAATAACTGTATTTTTTATATGTATTTGAATGATTTGTAATTTACAAATTGTAAGTAATTTAGATGTTTGAATAATTTGACATATAGAGATCATCATCATGCCAAGGAAAAAACCAAAAACACAAACAAATGAAGAGATGGAGAGAGATTTGGCAATTAAAAGAGATAAAATGAAACTACTATGTGAACAAAGAAAATTGCAAAGCAATAATGAAGAATTGACTTTCGAAGAGGAACAAGAACCACCAATACAAAGAAACAAAGAGGAAGAATTGGAAAGACAAAGAGAATGAATGAGACTATTACGCTCAAGAAGACAATTGAATTATGAAGCTACACCATCTTGCAATGTTGGAGTCATATCATCCTCTCATGTTGAAGAGACACTAATTTGTAAATCTGACAATGTACACACTCCATCATGTCATGTTGAAGGCACAACATCAACATATCAAGTAGGTGATATTCCATATTTTGCATCTTATTGCCAAGGCACATCATCTTTGGTTCAAGGTATGTAAAACACTCAACCTTATGTTGATGTTCAAAATGCTGAGGGAATGGAAGAGATTATAACACCTTCTAGAATTCATTTTAGAAGACCAAAATATTTGATTAATATTGATACTAACATTTTGAAATCAATGCTTGACAAGATTAGCAAGCATACTTGTCAAAGAAAAGTTAATCATATGTGGAGATTATTCTTTGAAAAATTAAATATTACAGGTCAATGCCAATTATTTGTTGAAATGATGAGGAATTTGAAATTTAGGCCTATCATGAAGATTCTTGGGCTAAAAATGATGGACGATTCAAATGGAAAAAAATATTGTAAAGAATCTAATGAGTGCTTATGACAAAGTGGATTCTAAAGCATGCATCAAATATAGTAATATCACAAGACGAGTACTTACATCAACAATAGTAAGTACCCAAATGAAGAAAGCTTGACTCATGAGAAAGACAAAAAATATTGAAAATTGGTAGAGGTACTCTAAGGAGAGCCATGCTAAGGCATGAGAGATTGGAAGATCCAACAAAAAATGAGTTATGACATTTAGCGGTAGACTACCGCAAAAGGATAAAGAAATTAGTGAAGCTTTGAAATCATTGATTGAAGATTTTTGGAAAAATAACACACATTTTTCCCCTAATCAAAGAGATGTTGTAAGGAGGATTGGTAGCCAAAATCGTGATCCACATGCAAAACATTTTTTGGACTCAACTCAAACACAATTTTTTGCAAAATTTATTGTTATGTATCCTTAAATTTGAATAAGTCAAAGATTTTTTGAGATGAGTAAACCTTTTTAAGTGAAGATAAATCACACATGCACAACTTCTTGTTGTAGGACACATATTGAATTTTCTAACCATTTTGATGTTTTTAGGCATATATGTGTGTTTTTGTATTCTAAATTTGTTTTGCAAGATTGTGACATGAATGAGCCACCAAGATCTTCAAGAGAATTCATATCCAACATTTTATGTGAAATAGGGGATGGCCAACAATTTTACAAGACATCATGCTTGGATCGTAAATTCTTATTTTGTAGTTCTTTGCAACTTTTATCAACTTGTAAACATATGGATAGTACACATGCAATTGGAAATGAAATAGTAGATTAGAGAAAATATAAGATAGTGACATATGCTCTAAAAGATGGCAAACATGGTAAAATATGTGATTTAGTCATTGAAAAGATTCCAGTGTATGAGTGCATGAAGATTTTTCGAGAAAAGATTATTTACCAGTATGCAAGGCATACACATAGGCCTCGATGATTGGATTTGCAATTCAAGTTGTGCAAGGATATGTTTCCACTGGATACCATTGTTTCTATTGTACACTTCGTAGAGAACTACACACTACAACCACAAAATGAGGTGCAAGCAAAGAATTATACTTCTCAATAGGTTTCCATATTTGTTCACATAACATTCATGCATTCACCTACAAGTACAAAGGATGATAGGAAGATTTTGAGGGAGTACCATTTTTACAGCAACGATGATCGATCACATTCTACAAACTTTGTACATGGTTATTTTCAACTATTTTATGGAGATTTGGCTAACAGGGGCATACCATACATCAGCACATTATTTGGTCAGACAATTGCGCATATCAATTCAAGAATGCACATATGTTCTATTGGTTGAGCAGGATGCACAGGTTGTATAGATATGTGGAATTTCATAGAGGTTGGTCATGGAAAGGGAGAGCACGATGGTGCAGGCACATGCATCAAAAGAGCCTTAGCTCGTGAAGAACTAAAGTAAAAAGATGGAGCAATATTGATAGATGCAAAATATATTATCCAGTGGTGTAATGCTAAAATGGGTCCAGGTAAGGAAGCTGAGTCTATGGCTCATAAATTTTTTTGGTTGATAGATAATACTAACATTGAACCATATGAGGATTGTTGCACACTAACATGATCAAGTGAGTTGCACTCTTTTAAAAGCTTTGATGCAGGTTCATGGAGTATCCACACATGAAAAATGGCATGCTATTGTCCATCATGTGCAGAGGAAAATTGGGATGACTGTGAGTCGACTGAATGGGTGGACAAATGGGATATACAGGTTTTGGACCCAATTGACACCTATCATCCCCCATAAGCACTAGAAATGGTAAAGATGGATTTGTCTATTGACTTTGACCGCTTGTCTGATCTAGTGCAACCTGGTAATATATATATTTATATATCTTTGTACTTTCAATATGTAACTTTATAACTTTTACCTAAGTATTTTCTAAATTAACGACCACATTTTGTGCATTTATCACTGCAGGCCATGTTTTTTTTGTTATTGCACCTGAAGACAATGAAGAAGGGACTGATTATTATTTATGTCATTGTGTCCAAGCCAAACAAAAATTGGATCACTCAATTATAGATGGTGAAGGTTTAGAGTACCATATTGGTGTGGTGGTTGTAACCGATACATGGCTTAAACGATATTCTATGAAGAACCCTAACTTGTGGTTATTTGAGGATTGGCAAACAAAGAGGAAGATTCTTCATTATTTGAACCTTTTTGTCACATCAAATGTCCACTTGATAAAATATGGTAGAAAACCACATAATAAGACTCTTTGGAAAGTTCGTGAGTCAGACCACGAGGTAGTACTTGAGACATTAAAATGTAGAGCAAATCTAGTTGGTTCATTAGATTGAATAGGGAGAGAGGGAGAAAGAGCAATGCAGGGTCACCTTGAATCATTGATGCAAGTGGTAGGGTACTAACAATGAAGGTTGGGAGAGTACAACCCACAAGGTCACCTAAACAAAGTTTAAAAGCCCAAACAAAGCCCAAAACCTCGCACTTGCACCTTGACAACAATAAAGGCTTAACATATGAAACCTACTCCAGACATGGAACCATGAACATAGACTTAAGGCATGTTTTTTTTACATTAGCAGGGGCATATGGACTGAATTTGAAGGCCTCAAATTGAGAAAAAGTCATAATTCCTTCATTAACCTCTTGGATTGCTAGTAGCCAAAAAGAAAGGTTATGGCCTACAACTTAGTAAATGTTGAATGGAAGAAAAAAATAACCACCAAGACACCTCCTCCTCCTAATATACTTTTAGATTCCAAAGTGTTGACATTGCATACACAAAAATGTTGCAATAACCCGTGGGGACAATTATTAAGGCTAAAGGGTTGATTAGGCCACTATTGCAAAGGAAGTACTATTTAGACATGTGCTAGAACCACCAAACCAATTGGACACATTGAGGAATGTTTCAAATAGCCTAAATACCAAGTTTGAGGCTTTGGAAATGAGTTTTAAAGTCTCAAGTGTTGATTGTAGCAAAACAGTGAGTTGGTGCATATATGCTATATGCACCTAGGGCATCATCTTTCTCCCTTGTACCTGCATTTCTACAACTAAAACCACAAAAATCTCAAAGATAATTAAGAATACAAGGAATCCACCAAAGGCCATAAAATTTCTATGGTGGAATCTCAAGTTATAACGTGATTTCCACCAAAACCCTTGAAACCCTTAAATTTTGGGCTATCAGTACTAAAATAGGAATAACTTGAGTTCTACAGTGTTTCAAGACCTCAAACCAGTTTCATTAGAAAGGTAACTCAAATATGAATCTAACCATACCAATATTTGACACCTATTCATCTGTACAAGTCTATACCATGTAGAAAAATAGCCCAGAATGCAACAAAACAAGTTATATTTTATTGATTTCAAAGCAAAATCTTACATTATACCTTCCACCCACCTGAAAGGGCTATATGAAGGTCTTCCCCAACTGATCCAACCAAATTTTAAAGGTTGTGACCATTGGGGGAATGATTTCAAATAATTTTGCTTAGTTATGTAAAAAGTTGCAAATGTAAATGAGTCCTAATTGACTCAATACAACTATTAAACCCTAGATGACAAGCATATGCATTCAAAATACAAAAATTGTACCCTTATGACCTCATTAAGAAACAAGCTTATAGAACACCCAATATTGCTAATGGACCACACAAAAGGGTTAATGGAAAATCTAGGAGTCTAAAATCATGACCTTATTGAAAACATAGAAATAAAATTGGAAAGAGGTCATAAATGACCCAAACAACTCGATTACATGATTTCATAAGAGGGGTGCTCTTGCACCAATCATAGGGCCCTTACCTTTTCATTTTTGTTGTGTTATGCTCCAAGTAAGCATTGTAAGTAGAATAAGCGTCATTGGACCTAGGTGTGGTAGTTAGGGCATTGGATGCCATTTAATATTCTTAGAAGAGTCACTATTTTGGCCTAAAAATAAGGCATACATTACCATAGGGCAATGAGTAAACTAAGGGATGAGTCATTAGCTTAGGGAAGGATCCCTAGCATGGAATTGCTAAGGGATAGCCTAAATAGCAAGTTAGAAGTGTTAAGACTTGAGCAAGCAAGAAAAATCCAAAAGTTGTATTGCAATTTTGCAATTTTTGCAAAATACTGATTTTGCAAGAAATTGTGGATTTGCCTTTGTGGTTTCGAATGTTTAAGAGACATATCTCTTCCTAATCGTATCTCTTCCCAACATAAGAAGATCTGTTTGTTATATAAATTGCATCTCTTTATGATACCAATAAGACTATAATGCAAATCGCTTTTCATAATTAATGATTAAGCACTACTCTTTTCAATTGTTGTTAACATAATCATCCTTAACCAACCCTTAATTGATCCTTCTTATACAATGCTAATATGTTTTCCCTAATTTTGTGTTTCTAATATAATAGTTAACACTTATATTAATATAAGCTCAATTATTTATAATTGATTTATTTATTAAACTAAAATATAGATTAAATTATAATCATGTAGCTTTCATTATTGATTTTGAATAATAATTATTTATTTATCATCTTATTCATCATGTTAATTATGTTATACTCATATCAAATTGTCATAATTTTTATTACAAGATAATATGCAATTTATAATTGTTAATAATATTTTATCATAATCATCTTTATTATGATATTCTTTCTTGATATTATAATATTATCATAATATATTTAATAATATTATTATAATACTATAATAATATTATGATATTATTATTATGTTTAGTTGTTAATTATTCCTTCTTGGCTACTATCATATTATATGATTATTATCAACATAATTATTATAATATTATGTTCTCTTTTTTAAAATTTTATTATTTCTTTGACTCATTATATTATTAAATTTTATTAAAAAATAGGGGACATGACAGTCCACCCTTCCCAAAATTGCTTGTCCTTAAGCAATGCTAATCTTCCATTTAGTATTGTCGATTATTGATCCTAAAATGACAATTGCGATTTGAAGTTAGAACTAAAAAACATAAGCTTATCCAAACTAGAGATCATAATATTCACTGAGAATAATTTTTAAAGATGGGTACTTATCTTGATCTCATTTAGTATCTGTCCACTAATAATTTTTGCTTGGCTCCATTTGTAAGAATGTCCTTGCCACTTGGAGCTTACTAAGTACACCTTGAATCCCCATCACTCACTAAGAATGTAGAGTCTTGTCGTAGTTTATTTCTAAGTGCATTACAACATTCATTAAAGATCCTCTTGATCCAATCTTGATAGAATGTTCTCAATCTCCACACTTGCTATTCATTGTCCATGGTGCATTGACCCTCGCTAAGAATCCTTCATGCTTTGGATACTCAAAGAAGTTGTCTCTGATCCTGGCACTCACTAAGAAACTATATACTAGAATATATGAAAACATAAGCATGCACTAAAAATGTATATAATTAGTGTACGAGACACAATGCAAACACAAAGTATACACATTGATGCATGAAGACACGATGCAAACACGAAATAGACACATGAATGCGTGAAAACACGAAGCATACACGATGAAGACAAATGATGCATAAAGACACAAAGCATACATGATGCAGACACATCATACATTCTTTGTTGATTAGTGAGATGGAAATGGTAGGTGGTAATGAAATTTCATAGGCATTAGGACCAAATTTATGCAAGATTGTACAAGGTCTTATCTTCTTCATTTGGAGTTTGGTGTGATGACCTTTAGGGAGTCTTTCCTTTCTCAAATATGCCCACACTTTGTCACCTATTTGGAATCGAACATATTTCCTCTTCTTATCTGCTTGTGCTTTGTATTTTTGTGAAATTTTTTCCAATGTAGCTTTCACCTTTTCTTGTTCTTGTTTGATAAGGTTACTTAATTCTTCCCCTTGTGCACTAACCTTGATATCATTAGGTAACTCTCTGAGTTCTGGAGGTCCCTTTGGATGATAGCCATAGACTATTTGGAATGGTGTTTTTCCAATAGAACTATTGAATGAATCATTGAAAGCAACTTCAGCTTGTGAAAGAAGTAGATCCCAATTTTGTCCATATTGCTTGGTGAGGCATCTAAGGAGGTTTCCAAGAGATCTATTTACAACTTCAGTTTGACCATCCATTTGGGGATGGTAGGCATAACTAAATTGCAAGTTAGTGCCTAATTTCTTGTGTAAGGTTCTCCAAAAATGTCCTTGGAATTTGGTGTCTCTATCTGAAATAATAGAGGTAGGAAAACCATGAATGTATGAACCTAAAAACATTGTCTTATTGAAAACCAAGTAAAATAAACTTTAACAAGGTCATAAATGACCCACACACCCTTATTTCATTATTTCATGAAAGAGTGCTTCTGCACCATCGAACCTTCTTGAGCATTGAGTTCATTTCCACGACCTTGTTTCCTACTATTTACTTTGTAAACTAGTCATCTACTTGACTAGGACATGTTTGGGAACTAACAATCTCCATTTAAACTGAAGTCTCCATTTAAAGGTGGCAATGAGATTTTTGTTGTTCTGTCAAGATCATTAATATATTTCGATGAGAACTTTGAGGGATCATGCCCAGCTTGAGTATCTTGGCTTCCCAAGTCCTATAAATCCAAGGCCATTGATGAATAGGCATTTCTAATTGAAACATTTGTGGTGTTGGAATGAAGTGCATGACCGGATTCTTTTCCTACTAATGAGCCAATTTGAGGCTTCACTTCACATTGCTCCGTGGACAATTCTATAGCACTTGTTACTTCTTTATCTGAAAATTTTGTGTCTGTGTACATGTGCACTCTTTCCCAATAGCTATAGGTTTTTTCTCTTCATCCTAAGCAATTGGCATACCCTGGATAGCACTAAGATAACCATTTTCTTTTGAAATGTCCTTTTCTCTCAGATTAATCTCTCTATTAAGCAGGTTTTATATATCTTCCTTTGTATATTTAATAGATATAGTTGGTATCTAATTTCTTATTCATTATCTTTTAATATTTATGGGAAAATAAGGTATTTGGTTACCTAATAGGTCCTAGGAATCTTAACTAGGGTCCTAGAATAGTCCTAGATGGACCCATTTGACCTAAATATGTAAAGAGCAAAAATTGCTCAAAAGTTGCAATGTTGCTCAAAAAATTACTTGAGCAACTTTTGCAATTTTTGCAAAAAAGTTGTGAATGGAAGTTTGGGAAGTTGCAACTATCCATGCTCAAGTATATGAGCATGGGAAACTTTTTTTCGAAGGTTAGAAGGTTTCCAGTCATATTTGCATTTTTAAGCAACTTTTACAACTTTTGTAATTTTGCACAAAAAGTGCAACTAATGCAAAGTTTAGTAGTTTTCACTTCTATGGCTTAGAAAAGGTTCAAAACTATTAAAAAACAACTAAAAACACATAATCCTAGGTTATCTTGACCAAAAACTCAAAAGGCCCAATTTGGCCTAATTAACAACTTTTGCTCATATCTTGCACAAAGTGGCCTAGGCATACATATCTGGCTCATATCTCCCTCATCCTTTATCATGGGATCGAACTATCTATTCTATTAGTTTTGAGTGGTTGGGTAAGCACTAGCCCCAACTTTGTCCTATCCCATTGAGCGCTCGAACATTTTTGGGCACGCCAAACTGAAACGTCTCTAAGAGTTACTAAATGTCATAGGGCATCGATCTTTGATGAGGCATATCTCAAAGCTCGTGTGAGGTATGGATGTGATTCTAGGTGCTATAGGACCATGTTGTAGACCTACAATAACCTCTCTTTCTTTTTGGAGATCTTACTCCATTTTGATTTTGCGATGCCATCTTGGGTGATGCTGAAACTCGTAGTGTTGGCTAGTACAAAGTTGCCAACTGCCAAATTTCCCTCACCGTTCATCGTGAGATCAAACTATCTATTATGTTAGCTCTAGGTGGCCAAGTAAACCCTAGACCTAAGCTTATCCTATCCCATTGAGCACTCGAACATTCTCAAGCACGTTGAACCAAAATGTCTCGAAGTTACTAAATGCCATAGGGCAACGATCTTTGATGAGCATATCTCAAAGCTCGTGTGAGGTATGGATGTGATTCTAGGTTCTATAGGACTATGTTGTAGAGACATACAATAACCTCTCTCTTTTTTGGAGATCTTACTCCATTTTTATTTTGTGATGCCATCTCGGGTGATGCTGAAACTCGTAGTGTTGGCCAGTACAAAGTTGTCAACTACCAAATCTCCCTCACCGTTCATAGTGGGATCAAACCATCTATTCTATTAGCTTTGGGTGGCTAGGTAAACCTTAGCCCCAAGCTTGTCCCATCCTCTTGAGTGCTCAAATGTTCTCAGGCACATCGAATTGAAATGTCCCTAATAGTCACTAAATGCCATAGGGAAATAATCTTTGACAGAGCATATCTCAAAGCTCATGTGAGGTATGGATGTGATTCTAGGTGTTATAGGATCATGTTATAGATACCTACAATAACCTCTCTCTCTTTTTAGAGATCTTACTCCATTTTGATTCTGCGACGCCATCTCGGGTGATGTTGAAACTCATAGTATTGGCCAATACAAAGTTGCCAACTGCAAAATCTCCCTCACTATTCATCGTGGGATTGAACTGTCTATTTTGTTAGCTCCAAGTGGTTAGGTAAACCCTTTTCCAAATCTCATCTCATCTCTTTTAGTGCTCGAACATTCTCGAGCACGCCGAACCAAAACGTCCCTAAGAGTCACTAAATGCCATAGGGTAGCGATCTTTGACTAGGAATATCTTAGAGCTTGTGTGAGGTATGGATGTAATTCTAGGTGCTATAGGACTATGTTGAAGAGACCTACAATAAATTCTCTCCCTTTTTGGAGATCTTACTCCATTTTGATTTTGCAACACCATCTCGAGTGATGCTGAAACTTGTAGTGTTGGCTAGTACAAAGTTGCCAACTGCCAAATCTCCCTCACTGTTCGTCATGGGATCAAACTGTCTATTCTGTTAGCTCTAGGTGGATAGGTAAACCCTATTCCCAATCCCATCCCATCCTGTTGAGTGCTCAAACATTCTTGGGCATGTCAATCTGAAACATCCCTAAGAGTCACTAAATGCCATAGGGCAGTGATCTTTGATGAGGCATATCTCAGAGCTTGTGTGAGATATGGATATGATTCTAGGTGCTATAAGACCATGTTGTAGAGATCTAAAATAAACTCTCTCTTTTTGGATATCTTACTCCATTTTGATTTTGCGATGCCATCTCAGGTGATGCTGAAACTCGTAGTGTTGGCTAGTACAAAGTTATCAACTGCCAAATCTCCCTCACCATTCATTGTGGGATCAAACAACCTATTCTATTAGCTCTAAGTGGCTAGGAAAACCCTAGCCCCAAGCCCATCTTGTCCCATTGAGTGCTCAAACATTCTCGAGCATGCCAAACTGAAATGTCCCTAAGAGTCACTAAATGCCATAGGGCAGCGATCTTTGACAGGGCATATCTCAGAGCTCGTGTGAGGTATGGAAGCAATTCTAGGTGCTATAGGACCATGTTGTAGAGACCTAAAATAACCTCTCTCTCTTTATTGGGATCTTACTTCATTTTGATTTTGCAATGCCATCTAGGGTGATGTTGAAACTCATAGTGTTGGCTAGTACAAAGTTGCCAACTGCCAAATCTCCATCATCATTCGTCATGGGATTAAACTATCTATTTTGTTAGCTCTGGGTGACTAGGTAAATCCTAGCCCCAATCTTGTCCCATCCCGTTGAGCATTCTCAAGCACACCGAACTAAAATATCCCTAAGAGTCAATAAATGCCATAGGGTAGCAATATTTGATGAGGTATATCTCAGAGCTTGTGCAAGGTATGGATGCAATTCTAGGTGCTATAGGACTGTGTTGTAGAGACCTACAATAAGCTCTCTCACGTTTTGGAGATCTTACTCCATTTTGATTTTGTGATGCCATCTCGGTGATGTTGAAACTCGTAGTGTTGGCCAGTACAAAGTTGGGAACTGCCAAATCTCCCTCACCATTCATTGTGGGATCAAACTATCTATTCTATTACCTATGAGTGGCCAAGTAAACCCTAGCCCCAAGCCCATCCTATCTTGTTGATTGCTCGAATGTTCTCGGGCATGCCAAAATAAAATGTCCCTAAGAGTCACTAAATGTTATAGGGTAGTGATCTTTGACAAGGCATATCTTGGAGCTCATGTGAGGTATGGATGTAATTCTAGGTGCTATAGGACCATGTTATAGAGACCTACAATAAATTCTCTCACCTTTTGGAGATCTTAATCTATTTTGATTTTGCGATGCCATCTCGGGTGATGTTGAAACTCATAATGTTGACCAGTACAAAGTTGCCAACTATCAAATCTCCCTCACTATTCATCGTGGGATCAAACTGTTTATTTCATTAGCTTTGGGTGGTTGGGTAAACCCTAGCCCTAAGCTCGTCATGTTCCATTGATTTCTTGAATGTTCTCGAGCACAGCGAATTGAAATGTCCCTAAGAGTCACTAAATGACATAGAGCAATGATCTTTGATGGGGCATATCTTAGAGCTTGTGCAAGATATAGATGTAATTCTAGGTGCTATAGGACCGTTTTGTAGAGACCTACAATAAACTCTCTCACTTTTTGGAGATCTCACTCCATTTTTGATTTTACAATGCCATCTCGGGTGATGTTGAAACTTGTAGTATTGGCCAATATAAAGTTGCCAATTGCCAAATCTCCCTCTTCGTTCATTGTGGGATCAAACTATCTATTTTGTTAGCTCTGAGTGGCTGGGTAAATGCTAGTCCCAAGATCATCCCATCTCGTTGAGTGCTCGAACGTTCTTGGGCAAGCCAAACCGAATCATCCCTAGGTGTTACTAAATGCCATAGGGAAGTGATCTTTGACGGGGCATATCTTGAAGCTTGTGCAAGGTATGGATGCGATTCTAGGTGCTATAGGATCATGTTGTGGAGACCTACAATAAACTCTCTCACTTGTTGGTGATCTTACTCCATTTTAATTTTGCAATGCGTTCTAGGGTGATGTTGAAACTTATAGTGTTGGCCAGTACAAAGTTGCCAACTGCCAAATCTCTCTCACCTTTCATCGTAGGATCAAACTGTTTGTTCCATTAGCTCTAGGTGGCTAGGTAAACACTAGCCCCAAGATCCTCCCATCCTATTGAGTGCTTGAATGTTCTTAGGCACTCTGAACCGAATTGTCCCTAAGAGTCACTAAATGCCATAAGGCAACAATTTTTTACTGTAACAACTAGATATGTCATCTCATCCAATGATGGAGACTCATGATATAAGGTAAAGGGGTGATCATACACATCATTTTGAACATGTTATTTTTTAATGGTAATTAGGCAATCCTTGTTTGTAAGGTCAAGGAACTTGAGGTCACCTATAAACCCAAATTGCCTTAGTCCTAACAATTTTCTTTTTTTTGTTGTTTTTGTTAATAAGTTGACTCAATAAGTGTTTGGAGAGTCATTACACCTTAAATAGATGCATGTTATCACTGAATGGAGTTGGTGGAAGATGTTAATGATCTTCTTGGTTGTCTTAATAGTCATTTCATGGGTTTGAAACATAACCACTTCCCTTTGTGAAGAGTTGTCTGAAAATCAGCAAATTACATGTTGTTGCAAAGAAAATATAGTCATAGGATGTTGGAAGATTGTTTTTACTCATAAGATGTTGAAGAATCTCTTGGAAGGATGGAATAGATTCCAGACTAAAGTTTGTGAGATAGTTATTAGGTGTTCCTTGAAGTGGCTAAGATGTTAGTTTGAAGCAAGAAGTTGATTATGATCCATTTCTCAAATTTGCTCATTCTTCCCTTATTGCTTCCCAAGTCTTGAATAGGGAAAGTGATCAAGTAGTTTTGTGATGTTGGGTAGAAGTTTGTTCAATATTGTAACCAAGTTGGAAAGAGTCTTGAAGACACTTACGAAGGTGGGAAAGGTAGTTTGTCTTAAAAGTGTTCTTGCTGGGAATCCACTAGCTTTTGGTGTGAGCACTCTACATCATTTTGGATGCAATTTACATTAAAATGAAATACATGAAATGTACTTAAAACGTTAACAATAAAAATAAGATATATATTATGATAACCAACAATGTCATACATAAACAAACATATAATATATAAGGTTGCACTGGAATAGGGGTACTTGGGGTACTTAGGGTATCGGTACAGGTATGGTACAACTATTTTTTATAATAGGGGATAGGGGTACTTGGGTATGTCAAACTTTATTTTTAATTATACTTTTATATTTATAGAAAACTTGAATTTATGAGTCATGACAATGATTTTTCAAATCAAGAATAGTGATAAGTTTGCAAATGTAATGTATTGTTTTTAGTTTCAGATTTGTTATATGTTTGTAATAATAATTTATGATAAATGTTTAGATGCATAACATAGAAGGCAGACTTTAAACATGAACAAGAAGATCATAAATCATATGACAATGACATATTGCAAATGATACATTTCTGGCTTTAACAATGATGAAGTTTATTGTTGATCAATATTGCATAAGTTTCAAACTGATTAGGTATTGAATTAAGCTTGATAAACAAATAACAGAGAAGGAAAACTTTAAACATGAACAAGATCATAAATCATACGATGATGAAATATTGGAAATGATTAACTTATGCTTGAACAGTGATAAATTTTATTGTTAATCAATATTCTATGAAAGTTTCGAACTAATTAGGTATTGAATTAAGCTTGATAAACAACAAGATGATACAAAAACATAAAATTGAATTTTTTTAAAGAAATCTCAATCAAGGTTAGCTATGATGCTCTCCAGCGAGTACCCAGTACTTGGGATACATGTACCCAGTACTTGGGTACATGGGTACGAGTACTAGGGGTGTGGGTACAAGTACCCATGCAACCTTGATAATATATTATGATAACCAATAATGTCATACATGAAGGAACATATAATATATTTTGATAACCAATAATGTCATACATGAATGAACATATAATATATTATGATAACCAATAATGTTATACATTAACAAACACATAATATATTATGATAACCAATAATGTCATACATGAACAAACATATCATATATTAACCAATAATATCATAAGTCTAATAATGTCATGCATCAAATATATGTCATACATCAAATATAAAATGTCATATATACATCAAATGTATATCGAATATGTCCACTAACATAAAATCCAACATATATGTCTACTGATGCCTATACATGTGTGTCTATCAACTATATCTTCTCCTTCCCACGAGGGGAAGAAAACAAATCCCTAGAGGTCTTTGGTCATCATGTGGAGGGAGATGATGGGGGATGATGGCGTCTTCCTCACACACTCACTCATCCTCTTGTTTAGGCTCTTCTCTAACTCGAGTTGATACAAACAAAGTATATATGAATAAATAATCATCATACATTGAAATCAAATATATGTCACACAAATTAATTATTTTCTTACTGCCATCAAATAGTCACTCTATACGTCCACCTCAAAGGCTCACAAACGATCAGGTGTAACAAGGCCCTACAACAGTTCAATCAATATTGTTAGAATCTAATAAGATTAATAACCCAGAAAACTAGTGCAAAGAATAAATATCTAAACTATGAATGCAAATGATACAAAATCAAAATAGCATCATACAGTTAGTCTCCAAGAGAGTAATGCAAATGCTGGAAGCAAAATAGCATTAAGAGGATGCAAAAACAAGAGATGCAAATACAAGCCAGGTAGCATGCTTATATAGGCTAGGAAGAGGGACGAGGTGGCAACACCAACCAATGAGGAGCAACCATCTATCAGACTAAAGATAGCAAAGTATCTTCCCAAGATAGCTAATGGATGCTCACATGTAGGAAGGTGACACCCTACAACCATTCACCTAATAAGACATGCTTTATTAACCTAAGCGAGATTATTAAAAGTGTAGGAAAAACCTAGCAAAATAGGAAAAATAAAAAACTACACTAACACCCCCCCATAAGCGAAGCTTAGGTGGATGTAGAAATGGGTCCCGGCAAGTCAAGTCTGATGAGGTACCCATGTACATAAGATTTCCCAAAAGAGAGAGAAAAGAGACCCCCCCACACAAAAAAAGTCAAGACTCCGAGTGAGAGGAAGAGCCCCCCCCAAAAGATGAAGCATCCCGCACCCCCAACAAAGCTCGCAAATGAAGGAACTTGCTCTCAGTGAAGGGTTTTGTAAAGATATCAGCAACTTGCTCGAAAGTTGAACAATAGCGAAGGTTAATGACATGACCATGGATGAGCTCCCAGATGTAGTGCATGCAGACCTCTATGTGTTTGGTCCGCTGATGATGAACTAGATTCCGTGAGATCTGAATGGCACTCTGGTTGTCACAAAATATGACTGATGGCCGTCTGATCTGGATACCAAACTCAGTGAGAAGATGTTGAAGCCAAATGGCCTCAGTGGCAGCATTTACAGCCCCCCGATACTCAGCCTCAGTAGAAGATAGAGCAATAGAAGACTGCTTTTTGCTCGACCAACAAACAGGACCTGACCCAAGTGAGAAGTTATACCCTTCAGTCTCCTTCTGGGATCACCATCACACAATCCAAGTATGCTCTAGATTTACTCTTGAGGTTTCATATGGCTGACTGTAAGCCTGCTCTGACTCCCTTCCTTTCTAGAGTCAAACTTGAGGCTCAATGTTCTTCTCCACTTGTTGATGGCACTTTGTACCACCAACTTGTTGAGAGTCTCGTTTATCTGACTCATACGAGACCTGACATCTCCTATGCTATAGGCATGGTCTCTCGATTCATGGAGGAGCCCCATGAGTTACACTGGAAAGTAGCCAAGCGGATCCTTCACTACATTCAGGGTTCTCATAGTTGTGGGATTCACTACGTAGCAGGTATTGAGCTTGATTTGGTGGGCTACACAGATTCAGATTGGGCAAGAATAACCCAGAAAACTAGTGCAAAGAATAAATATCTAAACTATGAATGCAAATGATACAAAATCAAAATAGCATCATAGAGTTAGTCTCCAAGAGAGTAATGCAAATGCTGGAAGAAAAATAACATTAAAAGGATGCAAAAACAAGAGATGCAAATACAAGCCAGGTAGCATGCTTATATAGGCTAGGAAGAGGGACGAGGTGGCAACACCAACCAATGAGGAGCAACCATCTATTAGACTAAAGATAGCAAAGTATCTTCCCAAGATAGCTAATGGATGCTCACATGTAGGAAGGTGACACCTCACAACCATTCACCTAATAAGACATGCTTTATTAACCTAGGCAAGATTATTAAAAGTGTAGGAAAAACCTAGCAAAATAGGAAAAATGAAAAACTACACTAACAAATATAGTCACTTATAAATAACATTAGAAATTTTGATACTAACTATTATAAATAAGAACTAAAACCAAGAAAATTCTTTCATACCTCAGTCAATGGCTCTGAACTAGCCATCGCTATAGCAACTCCATAATCGATGAGCTGTCGAAGATGAGGAGGAGTATTAGATGTCAAGAGCTGCATGTCATACAATATAAGTTGCATGTAATAGGAAACATGAAACAAATATAATAAAATAATTAAATTAACATGAAACAAATGTACTTCTACAACGCTCATATCATGCCTAGGCTCAGAGTCCTTAGTGAATGTTGATGGTCTAGTAGAGAACTAATGCACATGCATAAATCTTTTTTGTCAATACTTCATATGATTACTATTAAGTTTCAGGATTTTCACCCTTTAATGAACTAGAAAAGTTCAGTAACCCTTACTTAACATGGGAATCACTTCACTATGTGAGATTGGATAATGAAATGAAACCTCTGAATTCTAGGCCAACTCCTATTGGATCCTTCAGTGATAATCTCTAAAACTTTAATGAAAACTTTGAGGGAAAAGGTAAGAAATTACTTGAAACAAACCTAAATACACCAGAAGTGATTATGAAGATGTAACAAACACATAATAGCGAGGATTATGTAGTTGTATGAAATGCAAATAAAGCACAACTTTCTATAAAGACTTGCACAAATGATTTTTGATAAGGTTTCAGTATTGAAACGATAAAAGGAGGACAAACTAACACCTCACTTTGATTAATTTCACCTATAAACACATATCATAACCTGCAAGCAAACTTACTTTTCTACAAAAAGGTGCTAGAATGAGACATAAAGACAAGGAACAGTGAAACATTCACAAGTTAAACCATCAAATCATTCAAAAGATGCACACATAATTTTTAGAAAGGAAAAGACTTAACAATGAACTCCACAAAGCATGATCACACTGTTGTCACTGGTATTATATCTCAAAAATGTCGAATTATAGACCCTATAATAAAGCTTAGGACTCAGAAAGAGGTCTCAAAAACTCTATTATTAAATCAGAACTACCCAAAAATGAGTTACAAAACTCATTAAGTACAATCTCAACCCCTTGGGTCGTATGTAGAATGATAGCCCCAAAAAGAGGTCTCAATAACTCACATAATTAAGTCCTACCCCTGGGAGAACTCCATTACCTCATAAAGCAACCAATGAATCACTCATAATAGCCCTAAAAATGCTCTAACAACCAATAAATCTCCTCCAACTACCAAGGTAAAGTCAAATTCCACCTAGAAAGCCTATATTCCATCTAGATGCTCCCAACTGATTTCTGACTTAAAGACCATAACATAAGGATATAATGACTTAATGACAAAATAGAAAAATATTAAATGACTTATAAGGATATCATTTAAATATTTTTTCTTTCACAATGCAACATGTATGCAAAGCATATAACTCATATATCCCCACCCTTCTTTTGCATCAAAAATAGAAAATAAATATTAAATGACTTATAACATCAATTTAATATTGTCCTCTTTACAATGAATAATCATGCAAAAGAAATAATTTAACAAAATCCCCTTACAAATATAAATGTTTTGAAATCACAAAAATATATAAAAGGGATTTTTGTTTAAAAGAACACACAAATAACCCCCCCACAGACTTCAGAAGGTATATGAAATATAGCAAAGACATAATAAAGCTTTCATAAACCTAAATCTTACTCACTTTGTTATTTTACATTAGAAGTCTCGGGAGAAAATATAGCTGTGGCTAGGGTTCTAGGAGAATTTTTTTTTCTGATGCCGCCATGAATGAATCTGGGTTTTCTTCAAATTTGGACTTCACTGTGGCCTACCGAAAGCATAGTAAGTTGAAGCATTTCCTTTTGCTAACATTCTTGAGGATGAATTTGAAGCTTGTTGTAAATGTCTTACTGGTTTTCTTTTAGCCACCATGACATTCTTTTTACTTGGAGCTTCTATACTATCATTGTGATTTGAAAATGACGCCACTAGAAGGTTAATTCAACTAACATAACTCTTTCTTACTAAAAAAATTTTGCACTCTCAAGTTGTCTTTCCATTTGAAGCTGTGAATTTGGGTTTTTACACAAAGATATTTGAAACATTTTCTCAATGGTTGGTTTTGAAATACTTTATCATTCGAAGGATTATTTGTCAAAAACATGGATTTGCTAAAAACGCCATTGAAAAATCTGTTGGAGTTGAAGCCATGAATGATTTATATTTCCAGTTCACAATTTGCATATGAGTTTTGTTGTTTGCTTGTAACCAAGTATTATTCTTTGTTGATTTTTTCCTGTACCTATTACTGGAAAATTTGCTGGTCTCTTCTTAACCCCACCATGTAAACATGAAAGGTATAAATTTTTTTTTTGTCTTAATCACTTCACTGATGGCAAAATTTTGTAATAATTTGCTTCTCTTCTGAAACCTCATACTTTGTTGTTCTTTAAGTATATTGGCATTGTTTTCACTTTTCATTGCTATTGTGTTATTTGCTATTGTAAAAAATCTAGAGTTATCTGTGCTTTTCCATTTTAGTATTCTCACTGATAAAGATGATTGTCTTCTTTGAAGATTCAACACATATATGAATTGTATTCCTTCTCTACTAAACTAGTGTTTCAGCAGCAATGAATTACTCAAAGCAACATATATGCTTCATGACATAAATATCCAATCCATATGTATCACAGTAGGTAGTGGTACGATACCCTGCCCACAATGTATCACACCCATATAGCTGGCTGCTAGAAATTTCTAAGTTGATACTAATTGCTGCTACTAAACATTGGCTATTAGAATACTTCTCAGTGATTTCCAGCACTACACATCACCTTCCAATGCAGATTTTAACCCCAAAAAATCCCATACAGAGCTTTAGGTATGGTACAACCAAGCTTTATGAAAATAGGCCAACAAACTTCAAATGCAACCTTCATATTTGGTCAATGGTATGGCCTAGATATCAAATCGAGAGCAAGATATCTCCTTATCACAATTACTCAATGAAACCAAACACTTCCATTCCAATACCAAATTTAACCCTTGCTTGTCAAATGCAATAGAAATGACAGTAAAAGTAATCTTTTGATGTTTACTTTGAGCTTTGATTCAAATCCTCCTAACTCTGTCCTTCAACAGCAAGAAGAATGAATTCTTTGAAGAGAAAGAATGCTTGTCTTTCCAGAATAATACTACTTAGCTGAATGTGAAACTCTCTCATAGATAACATATGGTTTTCTTTGTTTCTTTTGAATGCATTGTGAGTTACAGCAATGAGAATGATGATTATTTCATAAGGTTCGAGCACGAGCTCATGACACTCATAAAACTACTCTCCTGTGATTGTATCTAATCTTGATTATAATGAAAGGTTTCATACCAGAGTTAATATGTCCCTTTAACATTATATTTTCCGCTTTTGCATTAAAGCACTTAGAATTCATTCTGTTGTTTTTTGTATGTATTCAAAATAAGAGAAATATGACTGTGCAAGTATTGAACTATAGATAACCAATCATTGCTTAGATCGTAACGATCTAATCCCACCATTTTATCTTGTAGGGGAATGAAGAATTAGGGGCTTGCCAGACTGAGAGCTAGACTAGGAGCGACAATAGAGAACACCTAACCAGTCAAAGTTTGAAAGGCAATGATTGGTTATCTCTGACTTTCTCCCATATGTTTTATTTCTCTTGTTCTTAGTACATATGAAAGATAGTGGTACTCACAACTTGTGTGAGATATTTCAGCATTCTTCCATTAATTTCATATTTTGTAAAAATGAAAATTGTACATATCAGTGATGATTTATACAAGGAACATTATATCTCTTTTGCTCAAGATTTTATATATGATTGCAAAATGATGAAATGTGAATAAATAGAAAATGAATGTTTTCTTCTGCAATTCTTTCTATGATGTTACTTGAAGTAGAATTTTTAGCATGTGCAAAATTTTAGTAACAATTACTTAGTAAATATATGTATTAATTTAAATGATTAAATCGATGCATACCTCTGGACTTGTAGATGGGACAAAAAATTGTGCGTGAGGATCTCTACTAGGGCTACCAACACTCTTACCCTGAATTCTAAACAATGTCAATACATGCTAATTAATTAGTCATTCACTATACATATGAAATGTGATCAAATTAGTTTATTATAATTGTAATTTACCTATGTGTCAATGCCAAATGTCTCATTCAGGAACTAATCAATGACTAGGCCATCATCCATACTATCTCCAGCATGACTACCAAATGTGCACAAGGATCCACATGATGTGCATAAGTGACCGCAATGCACAAGAGGCTCCTCCTCAACTAATGGACTCATGCAATGAATGAGGGTCTATGTCAAAGCATTAATAGTTCCTAGAGTGTTGGCCTCTACATGTTCCTTCACAACTAAAGGAATAATCACATGCTCACCCTGTGGCTTAACAACAGGTGCCCTAACTATATTAGGGTCGTGACATGCCCTTAGCCTCTCAAATGATGACCCCCCACCTCTACCTTGAGATTCTAATATATCAAAATAATTGGGGATCTCCCCAAGGACAAATTCACAATACAATTTCTTTAAGAAATACATTGGAACCTTGTGATTATTATAGGGAGGGACATCAAAGATCATCCACCATCTATCCCAAAAATTATTTCTAATACCATCATGTATGCACCAATGGATGGGGAACCTTTTAGTTGTCTCTCTAACAATATTTTGTTCCCTAGGCTTTTTAAACAATGCACAAATGCTACCTTTTGCTATTTCTTTTTTTTTAACATCTTGATATGATAATTTGTTTGCATAATATCTTCTTTGTTCATCCCTCTTAACATGCCAAATATTAAACTGACCAGTAACAAAAGCTACATGGGTCATAATGGACTCGAGGGAGGATGCCAATTGTGCTCTCATTGGATTGGTTTGTCCACAAGCTTTCAACCTGCCAATGAGTGCTTCTAATTCAATTTTCCCTCTTTTTATTTCATTTATTATGTTTCCTTGTGTGCCAGGAGGAGGTCTTCCAATCAGTGCAGGTTGTGGAATTTCCTGCTCTTGTTGTGGAGGGATTTGATTCTCATCTTGTGGAGGGTTTTTGTTTGGATCTTGTGGAGGGTTTTGGTTTTGATCTTGTTGGGGATTTGGCAATTCATTATCCATATTTCTTTATAAGAAACCAATTGAATTCTAAATAAATAAACAAATTTGAAGCAAAATTGAAAAAAAACCTACAAAATAATGCAAAAACATATAAAACAATGCCAAAACAAGAGTAGAAAACATACAACGTGATCTTGATCTCAAACTTAAGCGATGAGGAGACATTTTGAGGAGGTGGGTGGCGAAAGTCTTCAATTCCTTCAACTCACATACACATTGTGAGGAGGAAATCCTTGCAAAATGAAACGGATTGCGAGTTTGCAACCCATTTATAAGCAAATTTAGTTTTTAAAAGCGTGTACACGCTATCACTTTTAAAAACTTTTTTTTAAAATGGGGTGTCATGTTTTTGGCACCACAACTCAGTGCACACACCCTACATTTTCTAGAGAGGTAAAATGTACACCTACAACATACATTTCCTCATAGTTTTAGAGTATGATTTACATTGAAATTTCTCTCCTCCCCACTACTATAGATCCTATAGAGTTTTCTAAGTGATAAGTTAATTATACTTTAGTTCATTAGTATTATCTAACTTAATTTTAACACTTATATGCACAAATCTTTCTCCAACAACTGAATCATTCTCCATGCATATGCAATAAACTAGCAAATATAATACTTCCATTTCATTGTTTCTAAAACATGATATATGATCTTACTTTTCAATCACCAATGTTTTCAATCAAGCCAACCATATCAATAAGGATCTACAACAACCCATGAAATTTTTTCAACAATTTATTTATAGGTCAGCATAAAAAGAATGTCTCATCACTTAACTTTTCCATACTACATAAAATTACACAATGTATAATGAATATTTCCTTGCAAGTAACTATAGACAATTTCTCAACCTTTCCTTACACAATTTCAACAATATACAATGATAAACAAATCTCTTTTACATCACAATTAAATAAAAATGGAGACGATATCACAACACATTTGAGATGACATGGAACATTGGTCTCACTTTACACACTTGATTTTTTTCAACATTGTCAAGGGTGAAACCCTAATATCTTCAAGGAATCCATCTTCACAAAACTTGCATACACACATGAACTAGGAATCATGGAGGCTCACCTCCCATCCTAGGCTTCTATGAAACCACCCATCGAGCAGGGGAAACAAGTCCAAATGGGATACACACACACACACACACAACACTTGCCAACACATAAAACATATCACATAACACAAAACAATCTCTCCCATGGCTTGCACATTGATTCACTATTGGAACCATTGAAGATAGGGTGAAGGTGTGCTTTCAAAACGAAGATTTTACATATCATCACACATCTACAATAAATAATTTTCATGCCCTTTTAGGGTTTTCACAAATAAACAATTTCATGCCCTTTTGGGGCTTTCACAAATATCCTCCAACATACTACCATTAACTATAGCATCCTTGAATACCCATACTCTATAATCTTCCTTTCTACACCACCATTTCCCTTATCACCCTGAAAGCAAGATATGAAAGAATATGGCATACAATGGAGCCCATACTCCAAGGTTCTCAACTATTATTCAATCCCAACTAAGCTTTTCACCCTGGAATTCTCTTTCCTTCCCAAAGGGTGAGTGAAGTCCTCACACCCATAACAACACTTGACATTTAAATCAAAACCAAAAGGATCAAGAAGAAAACCAAAAAAATTACATGAACACAATACACATTCTCACCATCACAACACAATATAAAAATCTACAATACCAAGATTCACAATACAATGCATGATTTCAAAACAATTACTCCATACTTGTAGATTCATTATGCTATGCAAAAAGGAAGAACATGGTTTTTCAACACCAACCTTGGTCCAAGCTAAAGGCAATGATAGTTGTTGTAGAGCTCCATTAATCTCCCTCCAAAACCTAACTATCTCTAAACTTAGAGAGTCGGTGAACACCCCACTAGTTTGTCCAAGACTCCCTTTCCCACTAACCTTTTTAGCAAAAACACCAAGTCACTTCCTCTTACAAGCTTGTCTCCCTCTAAGTTTTCTATATTTGACTTAGTGAAAACATGGGAGAGAACACATGTGACAAATCTATTTTCAAATTTGTGAAAGAATGCATGGATAAAGGGCCCCCCTAGGTTGTCTAGTCACTATCATGGTCAAAATTAGGTCCCTAACATGTTATACTATCACATGAGTAGCTCATTTTCACATAAAAGACACTTTGGGACCACCTAATGACCCCTCAAAACCCTAGTCAAGTTCAAATTTGAATTTCTTTTTATTTTGACCCATCCCACCCCTTGTCAAGTGGGTTTACTTACTCATTAAAAAGGTAATTAGTTTTAGGGTAAAATGCCATCATGACCAAAACCCTAGATGACATGTCATTGTACACAAAATCCACAAGTGTCAAGTGACACATAAAAGCACATTCCACATCACCATGACATGACCTTAATGCATCCTTATGATTAACATTTCCACATACAAGAAAACTTACATTTACAAAGCAAAATACTTTCACAATGAGGCTTTTGAATCTTCCAAAGATTTCCCTTGGTTAAATTGTATTCACATAGGTTTGGATCTTGTTTCCCCCCAAAATTTCCATGGTTCCACTTCCTGCACATTAAATTCGAGCATCTGTAGTCCAAGGAAGTCATATAAATATATATCATAAATGAATATAGTTTCAATTGTTAACATACTTTAATTAAATTTCCTTTCCTAATCATTTCAAATAGGTCATTCAAAATGTTAAAATATCAAGATTTGCATATCATAAACCATCATAATCAAATCAACATTTATATGCATATCATAGTAAACCATAATCATCATTATCAAATTAACATTTATCTGCATATCACATTAAATCATAAACCATCATATTCATCATATCATAATCTAAATTCTATCATGTCGCCAGGTTGCATCCATATGTGTTCGATCATTCCATTCACAATATTGGGTTTATAGTACATATCATAGATGCAGAACACTACTGTAAATTTCAAAATCAATAGATAAAATAAGCCATTGTCCTACTAAGTCTTCAATAATGTCCAAATATCTAGATCCTGAATATAAAAATGCAAGTAACATACCCCCACTTAAACATTATCATTTCACATTACAAGTATTTTTGCAATTCAACTTCTATCAAAGAAATAAAAAAAGGTTAGTGCATGAATGAAATCATTAATTATATCATTTAAGTCTTAATGTGCAAACATAAGTGCAGATCATCAAAATGTAGATATTAAGATAAAATAACCCTATAGTCTCAAAAGCATATCAAAACATCAAATTAGAAGTGTCATAATGCAAATATGTCATCTATACTATGACAGATCGGGTGAGGCCTCACAATTTGTTCACAAAGCATTCAAAGTGACTTAGTAGTGAGAGTGAATTGCATAATTAGTTGGAGGAGAACAAAGAACAGAAGGATACATCAATTGTTATATCAAATCAAAGAGGATCAAGAAGGACACTGTATGGATTTGATCTTTTATCAAGCAACTAGAGCCAATCACAAGATCTATGCTGAAACATCCTAATAGGTGATTTTAATTAAATTTCTTAGGTGGAGTAGTCCTAATAGGTTGTTTTAAATCCTTTAACAGGGTGACATTCCAAGTGGATGTTCTAAAAGTCCTTTAGCTAGGCACACTTCTAACAGGGTGTTAAAATCCTCTAACAAGGTGGGACTCAATAATCTTTGTAAGCCTTTAACAGGGCAGGCCTTTCACAAGGAAGATCATGATTCATGGTCAAATCATTATAACCTTAATTAGCTACACTTTATTGGTGCAGTAGTGAAGATTTGTGGGTGTCATCCCCACCCCAGTTTTACCTTCTCATTTGGAGGGTTTTTAGGTAATCATATCTGGTGTTAAGTATGTGTGTGTTTGATTATATGCTTACATGATTTAGATGTATGCACTTTACATGTTATTTTTAGTTCATAAATTACATGCATCTAATGAATGGTGGAAGTTTTAATAACTGAAGTTTGAACTTTTGATTCAACCCCCCCCCCCCCCCCCGCCCGCCCCCCCCCACCCTTAGAAGTACATGTTTCCCATTTGTAATTCCAACAATTGGTATTAGAGCTGAGTTCTCAGAAGAAGAAGAAGCTTTGCAACTTAGAAGAAAGATCTTGAAATGGAAGTCCACAAATTAGAAAAGACCATTAAGAACCAAGAGATTGAGATAGATCTTATATTACATAAATTGAATGAAGCCAAAGATTCCTTGAAGAGTTCCTTGAAGAGAAGGAAAGATATTGCTATAGCAGAGAATGGCACACAATAAAAAGAGATCGACACCACAAAGCTATTTGCAGATGGTAACTCCAGTAAATTTGATGCAGTAGTTGCAGATCTAATGGAGAAGAATAGAGCACAAGCTGAAGAAATCAAAAATCTCAAGTTGGAGCAAGAATCACAAGCCATGATGCTATGTGAAGTGACTGAATAAAAGAAGAAAGCTATAGAAGACAATGCCATAATTGAGGAAGACAAAAGAATCTTAAACAATAGATTGGAGGAGAAGTCAACAAAGTTGACCAGGATCTCAAACATGCAATTAGATACCTTAAGCCAAACGATGAATGCTCAGCATGAGTTAAATGTCAAGGACATTGAGATAACTACATTGAAGTTGTAGAATGAGCAATAGTAGAATGACTTGAAAAGAGAAAATGAATTTGCTAAAAAATTCAACAAGCCAAATGAACTATCAAGTACTTTGAGCAATTACTAAAATCTGCTAGATCCAACAATGATGCAACAGGGTTGGGCTACACAATTACAAAAGAAGGAGAATCATCCAAAGTTGTTGAAGAAAGAAACAACAAAGGTAAGAACTCAAAACCCACTTGTCACTTTTTTGGTAAGAAGGGACATACTACTAATGTGTGCAGGAGTAGGAGTACAAACCAAAATGCTAAGTCTAAGAGTATAACTCATTTTTATAAGTGCAACAAACAAGGTCACCAAGCACATGAATGCAAAACCAAAACCATGCATGCACCAAAATTTGAAGGATATTGCTACAATTGTCAAAAGTATGGGCATAGAGCTTTTGAATGCAGATCCAAACCTATGTGGTCATTAGATAGGTCATCAAAGGTAAGAAGTCATAGACATTCTTATAATTGGGATTACAATACAAGATATAGCTACCACTATTGTCAAGGGTATGGACATATCCCTGAAAACTGTATTAGGACTCACTTCAGTGGTAACTACAAAAGGTGGTTGAGTCAAACTACATGCTTTAGCTATTTGAAGACTAGTCACATCAGTAAAGATTTTCCAACTAGTTAAAAGGCACTAAGTTGTGAATTTGATAAAGGCAAAGGCAAGGCAAATGTCAAACACATCAGGAATGAGATGAAAAAGACATGGAAGAAGAAAGATGGTTGTAGTACATCAAATGGAGAAGGTATCACTTCACCTAATAGGTCAAGTGGTCACACCTCAACAAACTAAGAAAATAAGAGGTGTGTGGGATAGATATTCAAGTGTTAGATTATACATCAGTTCCAAAAGAAAATAGCACTAACAAGTATAGATAAGCATGAATAAAGATGCAAGAATTTGTAGAAAGTTCAAGGTTATATCTTCAAGTTTTCATGTTGTTGTCGAGCATGAAAAGTTCTCTATGTATGTTGAGTGGAACACTAGTTACTGCTGAGCTATGAAACTAAGTCAGTTGAGGCTGATCATGCAATAGCTGTCGAGTGATGGTCATGTCAATAGATGTCAAGTAAAACATAAATCGTGTTGATGTCGAGTTTATAGTTGTACAAGCATTAAGCATTAAATGCATAATTTTGAAGGGTATAAGGTCGATTTTCACTCATTTTTCATCATTTCAAATTTGAGCAAATATAAGCATAGAAGGCAACTCATAAACTAGATTTGAAGTGTTTTTATAGGTTCTAGTGATAACCCAACATCAATTCATCGAATTCACAAGGTATCCTTCACAAGCTGAGTCATGCAGTTTGAAGCTTGTATAAACCCTAGTTTGTCTAATGGCATCTAACTCAAGGAATGTAGAGCATCACGAAGTTTCAAATGTTCAATTAGTTAGCAATGAGGTAAAGCAACCAAATTTTAGAGCAATTCCAGATGTTGCTTATAAACAAGACCTGCCAGGCACACTTTCCATGATTCCCACTAAAGTCATAATGGTCCAAAACATCAGAAAATGCTACAATTGCAAGATAGGAGGAATAGATAACATGGAAATAAGACAAGCCTATGACAAGTTGTGTGAAAATGACATTCTAAAAGAAGAATTTAAGATTGTTGAAAGGAAGGGTTTGACCCGTGCCCTAGACTTTCTCACGATGTTCAAAACAAAATGGATCAAGATAGTATTGAGCATAATACACGATGGATGCTTATGGTTGGAAGATGGTCCTATCAAAATTTCAAAAAGAATAGTTCTTAGGGTAACTGGATACTCAACCCTAGATCGACTGAAGACTCTGTGAAGTGATTCAAAGGAAGTTATAGAGAGAAACATAGGAGCCAAGTGGAACAAACATGGAATGACAATTGATACCATCTCACCCACTACTTTACTTTACCATAAGGGTAATTTCTCATAAGTTTTATCAACCAAGCAGGTTAAATAGTGTACCATGTATTGCAGTTGATGTGGGCTATAAAATTGTAAAGAAGGATCATACATATGATCTTGCCGAGCTTCAATTACAATAGTTGATGGAAAATCTTGGAGCAGTTAGAAAAACCAAGAGTGCACAGCATAAGTTTGGATCAATACTTGTTTGCATATTTTTCTATGTTCAAAACACATTTCCATCTTTTGGCAAGGTGAGTTGGAAGACAAACATATCAATAACTATCCAAATCAATGAATACATTGAGCAAATGGGTGAAAACTTTGAAACTATAATGACAAGTTATTTTGAAGACTTCAACAAGTCTATGAAACAGAGGATGAGAATACTTGTTTCACTAGTTGAATAGTAATACAATGACATGCTTTCTTTTTGATATTGATTAGACATATGTATAGGTTTCCATACCTAGGGTAAGATGGCTAATACCCTTAGGATACAAGATTAATGTTAATCTTTGGAAATTATGATGTCATGAAGTCCAAAATTGAGATGGAATTAAAGACTGCCTCCACATTGAAGAAGAAAGACAAAATGGTGAAGAAATTAAAAGCCAAATTTGGTGAAGGTATAGGTGAAGAAGATGATGATGATGAAGAGGACAAAGAAGAAGAATAGGAATAAGCTCAAGAACCTTTTGCATTAACCCAAGGATTGGGAGAAGATAAGGATGAAGAAGAGGTAGAAGGTGTCGAGGAGGAAGAAACCAAGGAAGCACCAGTATAAGAAGAACCTAAGAAGAGAAAGGCCAAGGCACAACCTATGGAAAAGACAAAGGCAAAGAAGATTGCTAAGCCTAGCCCAACAAAGCCAACAACACCAACAATTAGGGCAAGCACACGAGCCACCACACAAAAGGCCAAGGAGAAAGCCAAAGAGAAGACAAAGGCTACAGAACAAAAAGGTCCAGTGCAGAAGAAACAAAGAAGGAAATACATTGCACAACCAAAATTTGATGATGAGAAGACATAATTAGAGGATACAAGCCAATTTAGATTGGTGAGTCATCCACCAAAATCTGATCTTGAAAATATCTATGAAAATGTTAAAAATAATGTAGATTTGATTGGTTTGAAAATTATTAATTTTGAAAAACTTGGTAGAGAAAAACAAAATTTGATTGAAGAATCAATATATGCAATGATATCTAAATTCAAGAACACCCCACTTGAATTAGATAACACTATGCCAAAGGAATTATATACTATTGTTGAAAATAAACGACATTATTGTTTAAACCTAGAGAAACAAATTAGAGAATCAACATTAGCCTAGGTAATGCCAAAATTGTCAAAAGGGAAAATTACCAAGGCTAACAAGAAATATGGTGGAAGGTTTGCACCAAAATATAGGGCATTCAGTATTCTTCATAATAACAATGAAGATGTTGTGAAGAAATCCACTCAAATGTGGAAATTGATTTATGGATTGACAACTGTCAAACAAGAAGAAGAAGATCCCTTTGAGGGCAGAAATAATGGAGATGATAATGATGACAAGGAGGATGATAAAGAAAAGGATAATACTGAGGAGGAGATACAAAAGAAAGATGAAGACATGGCTACAAATGAAGAGCAATAGGAAGAATATAGTGTGCAAGTCACACAAATGCCAAGTATGAGCCCTCCTCATGACACTAGTATACTTGCAAAGACCAATTTAGAGTGGTAAGTCATCCACCAAAATCTAATCTTGAAAATATTTGTAAAAATGTTTAAAATAATGTAGATTTGATTGGTTTGAAAATTATTAATTTTGAAAAACTTGGTAGAGAAGAGCAAAATTTGATTGAAGAATCAATATGTGCAATGATATCTAAATTCAAGAACACCCCACTTGAACTAGATAACACTATGCCAAAGGAATTATATACTATTGTTGAAAATAAATGACATTATTGTTTAAACCTATAGAAACAAATTAGAGACTCAACATTAGCCCAGGTAATGCTAGAATTGTCAAAAGGGCAGATTACCAAGGCTAACAAGAAATATGGTGGAAGGTTTGTACCAAAATATAGGGCATTCAATATTCTTCATAATAACAATGAAGATGTTGTGAAGAAATCCACTCAAATGTAGAAATTGATTTATGGATTGACAACTGTCAAACAATAAGAAGAAGATCCCTTTAAGGGCAGAAACAATGGAGATGATAATGATGACAAGGAGGATGATAAAGAAAAGGATAATATTGAGGAGAAGATACAAAAGAAAGATGAAGACATGGCTACAACTGAAGAGTAGCAGGAAGAACATAGTGTGCAACTCACACAAATGCCAAGTATGAGCCCTCCTCATGACACTAGTATACCTACAAAGACCATAACTGTTAAGGATGTTCCTGATAGTTCAACCTAGAACATCAATCTTTTAACTGCAGAAGATCTGAAGAAGATTCTTGACCAATCTACACTACAAGAAAGACTATGTGAAAGTCTAGTATTGGTCAATGTTGATGAACTTGAGAAGGTAGTAGCTAACATCATAAGGGATAAGGTGAATACACAAGAACCACCTTCTTCAATCCCTTCAACTACTAGTGTTTAACCATTGATTCAAACAATTGAAGATACATCTATCAAGGTTAACATAAGTATCAAAGAAGACACAATTGAGTAGGGGCAGACTGCCAAAGAAGAGGAAGAGAAGACAAAAATAGAGAAAACATGATAGATAGGCACATTTTTACCTACAACACAACCACAAGGTGCAAGTCCAATCATTGTGATTGACCAAAGCAGATATGAAGAAAGCAAGGATGCACCAAGAGAAAAGGAGCAAGAAGCCATACAAGCATTGGTAACATTACCAACATCAGGCACTCCTACAAAAATCCTTCAAAAGTCCAGCATAGAGGCTATACCACTACAGGTTTCAACACTAGGCTCAAGCTCTACAAGAGTTGACAAGGTAACTTACTATGGTGACATAACCTTAGATGAAGAGATCATTATTCCTCAGTTTGATTATGCAATAATGACTATAAAGGAAATAGAAATACTACAACAAGCTTTGGAAAAGAAGAAGCACCAAGAAGTGCTTAGAAAGGAATTTAGGCAAAAGCAAACATTGCAGGACATCAAAGAAATCTTCTTAGATGCATTCAACTTGCCTACACCTAAAGAAACAAAGCCTCTGTTGGAACAATTGTTAGAAATTGTTGAAAAGGTCAATAATGAAGATACTAACACAAGTACAAAACTTCTTGAGTGGTCAGAGAATAAATTCCAAAGTAAAGTGAACAAGAAAATATTTGGTAAGATTGCTCTTACACAAGTTGCGCTAACTACAAAGGTTGAGGATGTGAAGAAGGTACTTGAGAATATTTTCTCATTATACACTAAACTATGTGATGCCACACTCTTCACTCAAGACACAAGACATAGAATTTTGAGTCTAGAGAGAAATCTCAATGTATCAGGTATGCAACTACCACAAAACCCAGCTCAAAGTGAGAAGCATTTTCACACATTGCTTCAATCACAAAGTCAACTAGCTGTGTTAACAGAAAAAGAGGCTAATATAAGAGCCAAGTTGACAAACATTCAAGCCTCCCTCACCACACATATGGAAATACTCCATAAAGAGCTAGGATATTCAAAGACATTGTTGAAGAAAGATACTCATCTTTCAACATTAGATGGATTAGTTCACCAAGCAACCGAGCTGGAAATCCAACTCAAGTCACTTGATGTTGCATGTGGCAACTAGGATGCAGCTCTGAAGATAATTATGAAAGTCCACAAATCCTTTTTGGAAAAATACACTATGAGTGTATAGACCCTTTGGCATAAGTGTCAAAAAGGAGGAGATAAAAGAATAAAAAGGGGGAGAGTAAATAGTAAAGGGGAGATAAACCAAAGGGGGAGAATAATAAAAAGGAGAAAGGTGGATATGAATAAACCATAAACAAGGGGGAGCTAATCAGCTTTTGACCCCAGTGATATACAATGCAGAAACATAAATGGAGCAGAACAAATCTCAACTAAAGACAGAAGCATCAAATGCAAACACATTGAAGGCAAAGAGTATCAGTCAACAGAGACAAATCTACTCAGAATGGAGAATAGATATTGAATAAAAACAAACACATTAACTCAGGGGGAGTTATAAATTTTGAGGTATATAGGTTATTGCAAAAAAAAATACTGAAGTTTTGTATAAGCTGAGTTGTGAATGTGTTATAGTCAAGAAGATTAGATTGATTATGTACAATTAAGTGTTTTTGACACTCGTGTCAAAGGAGGAGATTTTTTATCTCAGATTGGTTTTGACAATTGAGTGTCAACACACTAAAGTCATTTACTTAGTTCATGCCAAACTAGTAATTGCATGTCGAGTATAATATGTAAATACAAGAACATGCCAAGTTGCAATGAGTGTCGAGTCACTCATGTGTCGAGTCACTCAAGTGTTGAGCAGATAGACCATGCTAAGTGATTTAGGTGTCAAGTAAACAGTTGATGCCGAGTAGTTCAGGTGTCGAGTCAGGAACAAAATTAGAGTATGTGTCGAGCTTTAGTAACTTCAAGTGTTGAGTAACACATATTTGACATATTTGTTTGTAATTGCACAAACAACTATGTAAACCATTTTCAAGCCGACATAAGTTTAGATTTGATTCTTTAAAGATAAGGACGAATCTATTTGCAAAATCCCTATGTACTTGCATGCAACCAATCAGAAAATAGGAAGGATTAAGTGGGAAAAAGAATGAATCTCAACCATAGATTCGTACCTAACCCTAAGCCACCAAAGTATTTATAAGGAAGACAAAGCCCAACAATAAGTTGTTGAATCAAGAATGTGAAAGAGATCATGTTACAGGAGGTAACAAGGGGTGAATGATTGAATTTGTTCATAGAGCATTCAAGGTGGCTTAACAATGAGATTGAATTGCAGAATCAATTGGAGGAGAACAAAGAACAGAAGGATATAACAATTTTTATATCAAATCAAAGAGGATCAAGAAGGACATTGTATGGATTTGATCTTTAATCAGGCAACCAAAGCCAATCACAAGATCTATGCTGAAATATCCTAACAGGTGATTTTAGTTAATTCTCCTAAGTAGAGTAGTCCTAACAGGCTGTTGTAAATCCTTTAATAGGGTGACATTCTAAGTGGATGTTCTAAAAATTCTTTAGCTAGGCACACTTCTAACAGGGGGTTAAAATCCTCTAAAAAGGTGGGACTTAACAATCTTTGTAAGCCTTTAATAGGCAAGCCTTTCATAGAGCAAATCATGATTCATGGTCAAACCATTGTAACCTTAATTGGCTACACTTTATTGTTGTAGTAGTGAAGATTTGTGGGTGTCATCCCCACCCTAGTTTTACCTTCTCATTTGGAGGGTTTCTGGGTAATCATATCTGGTGTTAAGTGTGTGTGTTTGATTATATGCTTACATGATTTAGATGTATGTGATTTACATGTTATTTTTAGTTCATAAATTACATGCATCTAATGAATAGTGAAAGTCTTAATAGCTGAAGTTTGAACTTCTGATTCACACCGCCCCCCCCACCCCCACCCCCCGCCTTAGAAGTACATGTTTCCCATTTGTAATTCCAACAAAATCGATGGTGGAAAAGAAAAGAAGACTATTCATCAAGGTACTTAGATCCGATAGAGGTGGAGAATATACTTCTAATGATATCTTGGATTTTGGAGATATCATGGGATCAAAAAAAAATTTACAACCATATACACACCACAACAAAATGGTGCAGTGGAGAGGAAAAATAGAACCATAATGGAAATGGTGAGGAGTATGTTAAAGGTAAAGAATTTATCTAATGAATTTTGGGTTGAAGTTGTTGCATGTAAGGTATATATCTTGAATAGAAGTCCCACAAAGAGTGTGAAAGATAGAGTCCCATAAGAAGCATGAAGTGGTATGAAATATTTTGTATCTCATTTTAGAATTTTTGGTTGTGTTGCATATTTTTTGGTTCCAGCTAAATTAAAAAGAAAATTGGACAATAAGACTAAAAAATGTATTTTCATTGGTTATAGTGAGGATTCAAAAGCTTACAAATTATATAAGTCTATTTCAAAGAAGATGATTACAAGTAGGGATGTCATATTTAAAGAGGAAGAAGCATGGGATGAAAATATTGATAAGATGATCACAAATGGAGAACCAATACCTAATGAAGAAGAGCATGAAGAACAAGTAGGTCAACCAAATCAAGCAAGACCAAGAACTCCACAAAGAAATCATGGACAAGGTCAACCATTAAATCACAAAAATCAACACACTCCAAGTGTATGTAATACACCTTCCACAAGAAAAGGGTAAAAATATGATAAGTTTGAAAGATATTTATGATCAAGAAGAAGAAATTTTGGATTTTGGTTCAAATTTTGCATTTTTCTCTTGTGATCCATTGTGTATTGAAAGTAGTTAAGGAGGAACATTGGATCAAAGCCATGGATGAAGAAATTGAATCCATTGAAAGGAATGATACATGGGAGCTCGTAGATGTACCTGGAAGTAAGGATTGTATTAGAGTTAAATGGATTTTTAAAACCAAATTTAATGCACAAGGTGAAGTTGAAAGGTATAAAGCTAGATTGGTAGCAAAGGGTATTTCACAATAATATGGAGTAGATTATAATGAAACATTTGCTCCAGTTGCTAGACTTGATACAAGTAGAATGGTTTTAACTATAACTACGCATAACGGTTGGAAAGTTTTTCAAATGGATGTGAAATCATCTTTTTTGAATGGTTTTCTTGAGGAAGAAGTTTGTATTCAACAACTAACAGGTTATGAGGTATATGGGTATGAAGCTAAAGTATGCAAATTGAAAAAGGCTCTTTATGGTTTGAAGCAAGCCCCTAGGGCTTGGTATAGTAGGATTTATTCATATATGACAAGGAATGATTTTTGCAGGAGTCTTAATCAGCCCACTTTATACACAAAGATCAACAAAGAAGGTTGTCAAACAAAGTATGCCAAAGATGTGTTGAGAAGATTCAATATGCTGAATTGTAATCCAACACCACTACCAGTTTTAACAAGAACAAAGATAAGCAAAAATGGTTTTGGGTCATATGTTAATTCAACTTTATTCAAGAGATTTGTTGGGAGTTTGATGTATCTCACAGCTACAAGGCTTGACATTGTATATGGTGTTAACTTGATCTCAAGATTCATGAAGTCACCAAAAGACTCACATTGGAAATTTGGAAAAAGGATACTTAGATATGTTGCATGGACAAAATAATATAAAATTTTGTATTCCAAAACTAACGATTTTACTTTGATTGGTTATTCTAAAATTGATTTTATAGGTAATATTGATGATAGAAGGAGCACTTTTGAATATATCTTTCATCGTGGCCCAGGTGTAACATCATGGGCATCATAGAAGCAACTGATAGTAATGATTTCATCAGCTGAAGCATAATATGTAGCAGTCACATCAGTAGCATGTCAAGCAACTTGGATGAGAAGAATATTGAAGGATCTACTACAAGAAAAAGAGGAGTCAACACAAGTTTTCTATGATAATAAATAAAAAAACACACTTTCGAAGAATAATATTTTTCACAAAAGGAGAAAGCACATTGATGTCATATTTAATTTCATTAGAAAGTTGGTGAAAAATAGAAAAGTTTGTCTTGATTACTACATATCTGAAGAGTAGTTAACTGATATCTTCACTAAAGCACTGTCAAAAGAGAGTTTTGATTATCTAAGAGAAAATTTGGGAGTAATTGGAGTTGAAGAAATCAAGGAGGAATGTTAGAAAGTGTTAATTTCTTCATGCACCATTGTAACTGAGAGTTTATTGCATCCACTGATTAAGTCAATCCAAAATTAAGAGTTTTAGATCACATGGAATAAATAAGACTTCACTATCAAAATAATAATGCAACAACAAGTTTAGACACAATCTATATCCATAAAATAAGGAGAATCACTTTCCAATTTTGTAGCAAGTTGAAGTTAGGATTTTAGAATTTAGCATGAATGAAATAAGGAAATTTCATTGTCTGTCATGCTTGGCTTAATATATTCTCCACTAGTCTTAGTAATAGTTAGGATTCATGAAGTCTAGTTTAAGATGTCATTCATGCATGAGAATATGTGAAAACATCTACTAGTGGCAGTTTGAGGATCTTTTAAATAAAGACAATGTAATTCAATTTTTTAAATAATCAATGAATAAAAATTCTACCCAAGGTTTCTTTTATCAATTTGTTGTAGCAATTATGATTGTGATTCTTTAGTTCTGTGATATATGATATATGTTGTAGCAACATACATAGATCTAATAGTTTATAGTTTATGTTGAAGATCCTTTTATTCTATCAAAATCTGATGTTATCTACTTTCAATCAGGAATCGCAACAAAATTTCTCGTTAAAAACAATGAACATAGTTCAATATATTTAATTTGGTTTGTGGAATCTCGATTTTATCTTTACCCTACAAGATTACAAGAATCATGATTTGATACCAATTGTAATGTCCCAACTTAGTACTTTGTATTAAATTATATTTTTCCTCCATTTGCTGAGGAACATGGGATTTTAATATGTAATCTTTCCTGTATATCCTTTCTTGATGAGTAATTTCTCTCTTATATACCTTGTCATTTAGAAAAGGCATATCTTTTCATATAATCAATTTATTATATTATTGACACTAATATTAATATATGTAATAGATATTACTTCAATTTACATATATTTATTATTAATTTGTTTATTATATAGAATTATATTAGATCAATTTATATAATAATATTTATTAATAATTTCATTCAAATTTGTATATTGTAACATTATTATTATAATGAAATATATTCTATGATATTATATTATGATTGTAATATTATACTAATATCAATGTTTGTACATGACTCTTCTATTTATTTATTAATAGTTCACAATGTATGATGACTTGTTGGGTCTACAAGTTGTGTAGTGTTGTAAGGGGTCTATACTTATATGTTTCATTTATGACTTGGATACATGTTGTCTTTGTCCATTGATCTTTCATTATTAAGACATATTTAGATTAGTGACTTGGTTTTGAGTTGTTTATGCCCTTAGTCACATGATTTGCTAATTTGTCTTCATGTAGAGGGGATGAGATATTTTTGGAAGTATAGTCATGGTGGAGGATTGTGGTTGACTATTTTATACTAACAAGTTGGAAACTTTGAGATTGGATGCTCGGTTCATGGATGTGATCATAGTGCCATAGATTTTGGCATGGTGTGATTGGATATATAGCTACATCCTTGATGTTTATTGGTTTAGATTTCTTATTTAGCCATGGTGGTATATCTTCTTGGTTGAGGATTATGGTTATTTGGTTTTTTTAAGGAGCTCATGATGTGCAATTTGAGTTCTTTGATGGTTTGATGCCTTGGTTGATTCTCATGGTTAGAGGATGGTTTTTTAATCATGATGTCATGGATAACTTGGATACATGGTTTAGTGGGAGCTTGTGGCAACAATGAGGTTGCAATGTAGGATTAGTTCCTAGTTTGGTTTTTATTTTATTGGGTTAAAGATCTTAGATTCACTTGGTACTGACACTTTGGTTGTGTTTGTAGACCATGAGGATATTCATGTAGGAGATGGATTTTATGATGTAATGGGTGACTCGATACCACAACTAAGTGGCAGTTGTTGGCATTGATATATTTATTGAGTGTTTTTAGATGTCTTAGATCCTCTTACTGTAAAATTTTCTTTGACATTTGCATGGTGCACTTGGTTCTTCATGGTCTGTGGAGATGGTTGCATCTTGAGGATTCATGGGGTTCTTGGTAAATGTGTAGTTTATGCTTTCACTTGACATGTTATCTTTGGTCTTATGATGATTTCATTATTATGTCATGGGATACTCTTGATACACATTTAGAGTTTTTACATTCTAAGGTATGTTCATATGGAGCATGTTATCTCTTTGGTTGAGATAGTTTAGATCATGTTGTCATGTTTATGTTCCTAAGGCCATGGTTGGAACATTGACATTGATCTTGGTTTAGTTTCTTGGTATTAAGAACATTAGCCATTTGATAGATACTTCATGATATTGCTACGTTGCATTTGGAGTTGGCATGGATTGATTGGTTAGAGGTGCTCATGGATAGTTAGACATGGTGGTGATGTTGATTTCTCTTGTGATTAGAGATGTATTTTTTGAGACTGTTATTAGGTTTCAACAAGACTTGTCTGAGGGGAATTCACGTGATATGGACTTGAGAGGAGGTTATTCTTAGATGAGTTTTGGTTGGATACTTGAATATCTTGATGAACATTCTCATTCCCCACCCTTGGCCTACTCGACAAGCTTACTCCATGAGAGGCATAGCCCATTTTTTTTCTATCAAGTGTGATATGTTTATGCTTATCTTTGATTGATATAGATCTTGAGCTATGGTATAAGAGTTAGTCTTGGAGGGTTTATTTGAGAGATGGTTTAGTATTGGTTATCTTCATGTGCATATGTTTTTGTTATGCTAGTTGATTTGGGAGATGGTTTTATATTGGGCATATTCATTGGATTAGGAATGGTTATTCCTTTGTCTAGGAATGGTTTATGAGTTTGATCTTCTTGTGAGAGGCTTACATCCATGATTAGTTATATAGTATGGTTTGGGTGTTGTTTGGCTTTTTGTTTGGGGTTTTATGGATGAGATCTTACTTGGTACAATTTACATCTAGAGGTGTGTGTAGAAGGACATGATACATGTTATGATTTGCATGGTTTCTCTTTGGTCTTGGTTATCTTACTAGATGTTCAGTTTCACTTACATTGGATTTGAGATTTGTTGGAGCTTGTGATCACTAGTTTGTGTTCATGTACACCATATGAGAGATGGTATGGTTGTTCCTTTATCTCTTTCCTTTGTTGGTATTGGAGTGCTTGGGAGACTTGTTATGAAAGTTATTCTTATAGGTTTTTGGTTTATGTGTTGTTGATGTCCATGATACTACATGGATTCACTTCTTTGAGATGTTGTGAGTGGATTGGTTACATATTTGACATTATCTTTTGAAGTGGGAGTTTCTTGGTGTATATGTGGCAGGTATTTCTCTTGAGGCTTGTGATTTTAGGTTACATATTGGATATGTTGATGATGTGAGATTCACTCGATATACCTTTGGAGGTATGGATAGTTGGATGGGTTGGCACTTGCTATGGGTGCTATTTTAGCTATGGATATTTGAAAGCTACATATACGTATGCTTACCTTTGGATCAAGTGTTTGTGCTTGAAATTTTAGTTAGTACAAGATTTTATGATCTTCTTATGTGACAAGTTGGGTGGCTTTCTCTTGGGATGACTTCTATGTACATCTGGTGGCATTTGCATAATAGTAGGTGGGATCATTCATGTTTGAGAAGTTGGATATTTTGATTTTGTTGGGAGTAATAGGGTGGAATACTTGGTTTACTTTGATCCATGATGGTGGTTGCACTAGGAGGGATTATTTTCTTGTTCATTTATGTGGCTACAAATTGACCCTATGCAATGTATACAACAAATGAGAGATTGTTGAGATAGTGGGTGTTGTACACATTGCATAATATTATTATATTTTATTATGTAATAACCCCAATAGGTTACAACTTCTTCAAACACCAAAATTCTTTATACTTTAGTTGTTTGACATTTCATCAAACACTTTGCAAGTAAGCTCTGATACCACTATAATAGCCCTAACAAGTTATAACTTCTTCAAACACCAAAAAAAAACCTTTATACTTCAGTTGTTTGACATTTTGTCAAACACTTTGCAAGCAAGCTCTGATACCACTATTGTAACCCCTCAAGGAACTAATATTCAAATGTAATTCTTTTGGTATTATTAGTGCAAATACATAGAAACGAGATGTAACAATGATGCCAATTTTTTTTTATTTTGAATTATTGCAAAAAAAACATATGTTAATGAAGTACAATGATAATAGTGATGCCCGAGAATGGAAATGAATCAAGCATAGACACTGTAGTGCGACATCCTGCATGCATACTATAGCAATCAAAATTTATTCTCCAATTTAAGCACAAAATAGAACTCCTAAATTGAAGCTCTTCCAAGTACTAAATTCAATGGATATTTAACCACCTCGAATGGTTGAAACACTGAAGAGCTGATGTTCTCCAATGGCTGGCTGAAATTGGAAACCTTAGTTTCTTCTCCCAACTTGATATCAAATGCAATTCACAAAATCGGATGATAAATAATGAAGTTCTCTCCCCTTTTTATACTTTTCCTTGACCCTCATAGAAGGAAATAAAATATTTAATAATTGCATTCTCTATAAGTTTCCCCCTTCCAATAATTAATGCACCTACTAGAAGCTTTTCTCTTACAATACAAAAATTAAATAAAATATTTAATAATTACATTCTCTAGAAGTTTCCCCCTCCCAATAATTAATGCACTTGCTAGAAGCTTCTCCCTTGCAATAGAATAATTAATTGTGCTTCTAGATAATTAAATTACTAGAAGCTTCTCCCTTCCAATAATTAATGTATTCTCCAATTAAATTAATTAAATATAAAGTCTCTCTCTCTCTCTCTCTCTCTCTCTCTCTCTCTCTCTCTCTCTTTTGACTTTATACGAAATTAATTTAATCAAATTCTCCTTATTTCTCCACTTAACCTTCGGAGAATGAAAAGGCTCAGAACTCCACTAATATGCTAAAAAGATTGGGACATTACATATTATGTAATGTTGCACCTATGAGCACTTAGATGGGCATGCAACATGGAGAGATTCCCATGGGACATACTTGATCAGTTGTATTGTGACATTGTGATAATATTTGATGTAATTATTTAGTATTGGAGAAAAGAAGTAAAATTTCAATATTAAATGTGGGGTGAGTGGGTTAGGTAGCACATGGTTTTTTTGGAAATTTGTTCGGCGCTCCCCTCAAGATTCATGCCAAGGGTTTAACTGCCTCCTGTGTACTATAAGTTGAGTGGTTGTATCAAGCATTGACAAATTAGTCTTTGGTACAATGACAACCCCACTCTAATAAGTGATATCAGAGTTTAGTCACAGGTTCGAATCCTTAGACCCTTAGGTAATGCTAAGGGGGAGATTGTTAAAAATTTGTTGAGTGCTCCCCTAAGAGTTCGTGATGAGGGCTTACCCACCTGTTATGTACTATAAGTTGAGTGGTTGTATTGGGCATTGACAGATCGATCTTTTGGTGCAATGACAACCCCACTCTAATAGGTTTATGTAATACCACTTGGAGGTTTTGTGGCCCTTGCTATTATATAAGCAACCATAAGGGTAGTTATGGAGACAAGGTGAGAAGGGAATAAAAGGAAAAAAATAAAGTTGAGCAAGGCAATTCTTGACAAGTTAACCAAAGAAGCATTTGTGAAAGTTGGACACATGGCATGGGATGTGTGGATTCATGTTTTTTCACATTGATTGCTTAGTTATGGCTATGGATTTGAAGGCTTCCATGGTTGTATTGCAATGGTGTTTTTGCTGAATAATACATGGTGATGGATGCTTTTGGAGGTTGGTTATTTTTTGCTCAACGAGAGTTTCCTAGGGTATATCTCGTGTCACATTTTTGTGGGTATGTTGTCTATTCTATTGCATGTGGATTTCAATTACATATTCATTTCAGATCTATCATGGGTTAGGTGGAAATAGTTATTTTTTTTGTTGAAAGTTTCCTTACACTTCTTACCAAAGATAATCCATTGAGTACATTGTCAAAATTGATATCCTAAAATTATATCAAAAATTCTTTAATTTCCAGTGGTTGTTCATCCTCAATTCTTTCATCTGTCTTCCTAGGAATCAAAGAAAAACACATACTACCCCTTTCCAATTTTCTTATGAACTAGTTGTTTTTTTCTCTCTCCAGCCAAACAAACTCTATTAATAAAACAATGTCCACTCTAGGAGTCTTCTATCAGAAGAAGAAAAACTTATCTTCTCCCATTAGCCATAAAAGTATATTGATTTAATCTACCATCATATAAATCTTGTCTATCATATTACCACGATCTATCCACCAAGATGTAACAATAATAAGTTGGCATAATATCACAAAGGAATTCATCATAAGAGGATCTGATCTTAAATTTCACAAGACATTGTTCACTTACCAATGATGTATGCTCATCCTTGATCCAAGCAATTTGTTAAGGCTCAGGGTGCTTCATCCATGGTGACTACAATTTGGTGAACATGAACAAATTTCCACAATTAGTTAAAGTAGGGAGATGCATATTTTGGATTCAATTGTGTGCCATATTTTTGCATCAAACATTTCAAATCACACTCTGTGATCCATCATCAAGATGTGAAGAGCTGGAGGAGAAAAAATGATAAGTTGCAGACCAAAATAGAATATAAGAGGGAGAACCTGGGTGGGAGGAGGAAATGGACATGAAGATCAATGAAACAAGGTCAACCAAGGGACATAAAAAAATGCATCCATATGGCACACAATTGAATCCAAAATATGCATCTCCCTACAATTTGGTGACCAACTCCTTAGATGCCAAATTGTCTAATCTTCCACTATCAATAATTAACTTGAAAATTTACTAACAACTTTACATCTAGTATTGAATAAACTTTACCATACCATAGTGGTCTTTATCAATCTCTTAATTCCACACAATTCCCCTAATCATTAGGTTTTCTCCATCTTCTATCTTATTCATGAATCAGATGAATCTTCATGAACCAGTGCATTCTGATTACTACTGGCCACTTTCTTACTTAACTTGTGCATTCAAATGCTCTATGTCCTTCTTCTCTACATTTATAACAAGTTCCCTTAAACTAATTTCTATCTTCCCTCTTGTGATTAATTCATCTTGAATAACTTCTATACTTCCCTCTTGAATAACCTCCTTTATCTGAATACAAACTTTCCTCTTTCCATTCAACTTTACCATTGTTTTGATGAGTCTTGTCTCAATCAAAATAATATTTGATACCTTTACCACAAGATCTTTCACTTCCTTGAGGAAATCTACCACCCCTTCCATTTTTCCTTTGTTCATGCCTCTTGTTCAAGTTCTCCTTTGCCTTTAATGCAAATTGATATGCTTCTTTAATGCTTTCCATCTTGACCATATTGATTTCATCTTGTATGGATGTCATTAATCCATTCAAATACCTAAAGATTCTTTCAATTTCATCATCAACTTGTCAAATTTGATATCCAACTGGTAGATTTAGTTGGTATAGTCCTTCACAGTCATGTCCTTCTATTTTAAAATATGCAACTTCTTCAATAAGGTAACTTGATAATCACTTGATAAGATTTTACCCTTAAACTTATTAATCATCTTGTTACCCAAGTCTTAATCTTTTCTTTTCCTCTTCCTTATCTATTAGTTTGAAAATGCTCCCACCATAAAGATGTACACCCTTTCAACTTTGCACTTGCAATCTTCAACTTCTTATCTATTAGTGTACCTTCATAATCAAAGTATTTCTCCATTCTTGATATCCAATCCAATAATTCATCTGAATCAAGTTTACCATCATATTTATGAGGATTAAAATGAGGTTTCACAATCTCTCTTATCAAAGCCTCTAAAAAATTTCTTCACCGTGTCTCAAATCACAAACTTTCCCATCCATTTCTTCAACTTCATGTTCATCTTCACTAACATCCTCAATAGGTCTTCCCCTTTTTTGGTTCATCTTAACAAATTCAAGTCTACTAGAAATTTGTCTTAACATTTCCATAATTTAATAGGATCTGCATCTCTCCTTCCTCAAACCATCTTTACAACCCTCTACAAGTTGTTAGGTAAGAAATCAAAAGTCTACACCCCTACAACAAAATCAATTAGGGCTCTTCAAAATATAGGTCATATTTCAATTTGAACCTCTACAACCAATTCAAATTAGGGTTCACAACACACTCCAATCCATGAGAAACACAACCTTGTTCTAATACCACTTGACACAACTCAAGGATGAGAATCCCCAATTGAGATGCCCAAATCTTGCAACAATGAGTAACATAGTGAAAATCACAAGGATTCAATGGAAGAATACCAATTTATTAACAAGAGATAATCAACCATATCAATTTAGCTTCATACATGCTAGGTTGTAAGGCCTTTCTAATTTGGGACAATACAAAGAAAACCTAACTTTGATCTATTCTTGATCAATCAAGTCCTCTAGATGACCCCTTTTGTATCTCTCTATCCCTCAATCCTTAGTGCTACCTCTCTCTCAATATTATAATACACATAAAGACATCAGGACTCAAATGTCATCTCAAGAATCATATTTCTTGATATCAAAAAAATGTGTTACAATAATAGAACAAGCCCTAAAGATAAGATTAATATTTGATCCAATAAGCATATAGAGATACATGACTTGAGATAAAGGTTCTCACATGATCTAAGAATCTCCACTGCAAGCCATGATCATTGCAAACTATCAACAATACATTGCATGTTGAAATTCCAATTCATGCTTAAGGAGAATTGAAGAACATGCTACCAGAGGCAAAACAATGATAAATCAAAGAATATGAATCCAAATGATGCATGATCATAGGAGAATGATCCACAATAGGTTCTCAACAAGATGCTAGAATTGTGCATGCTGAAATGCACAAATGATGAACCACCTACATGACCTTCCAAACTTGAAACAAAAAGCAAAGAATAAAAAATAATTTGGTTTTGCAAAAAGTCCAAGAGGCTCCTGCATCAAAAAATACATTCAATTGATTTAAAATTTAGATAGCAATGAAAACATCCAAAAATTAAAGGTTATGAATTAAAATAACCAACATATAAAGGTGAAATTAATGGCAATGTATATGTTTTGCATAACTCTATGTTCCTATGAGAGATATAATGGCAAAAATCAAACTTATGACAAAGAGTGAGAGCATTTGGAGGTAGAGATTGGAGTTATGTGAATGAATATGTAGAATCTAACTTCAATGTATTAGCTAATGCCACCTACGAGCACAAGTTAAATTACTAGCAATGAGAGGGTGTGCCTGAAATTTGTTGTGCATGATGTGTCTATAGTTCAAGGTTAAATGATAATACATATATAAACCAATAAAAGAAGTCAAACACCATGGAAAATAAAATGCAAATTTTAGTAAACAACCCTTGTACAAAGGTGATTTAAGTTTTATTGTTCATTAAAAAACTATGCTCCAAACTAAATAATGTTGATTTAGGGTTAGTGTTAACTTTTATAGGACAAAATGTCAAAATAAGTTTTGGTTACTTTTAGATAAATGCTATGTATAATGTTTTTGGTACCTAATTCTACTTTTTTCTAAAAAAGGGAGACAAATAAATCCCATTAAAAACTAATAGATCTAAAGAATAATCAATTGTACACATATTAACACTTAGATAGGGAAGAATAATAGGTTTACCCGTGTCACTGTTGGACTCACAACTCTTATTGGCACGAAGTTTGTAAAATGGTGTTGTCATTGATTGGCAATCAGTTAAGGGAGAAGAAGATGTTACAAGGTAGCACTATCACCAATAGAAGATTGAACCAATATGCATACACATGTGTATGCCAATGCAATCTGAGCCACCATCAACAAATATAGATGAAGAATAGTTGATCATTGATCATCTACAAAGTGAGTCACCATGGATGTGACATGATACAAGGTCAAATAGAGTTGATATGACAACAACAACGAGGAAAACATCAAAAGTAAGTAAGGACAAAGGCTACAAATAGGCTCACAAATGGATTGGCAAGGATACCTGTCAAGACCCTAGGAGTAGGGGTCATGAGTATTCTATGAACAACTCAGACATGGATTTCAAATTTGAAATTGAGCAAGATTTTTGCTAGGGTAACTATGCCATGATATTGCATAGTATATAAAGGCGCTCAGACTTCATTTTGTGAAGTTGTGTTAGAAATTGGTTGATTGCATTCAAGGAGTAAGAGCTGAGAAGTTGTTCAAAGTGAAAGCTAGCTAAGAATATTGTTGCAGAAAGAAGTACCACAACATACATGCTATTTTGAACATCATAGACATATGTGAGACTGAAGAGATTAGGGGGTAAGAAAAGGAGACAAGAAGATCAGAGCATCTTCGAGGATACACAACAAAGATCTAGAAGGCAAGATAGTGCTAATCTTAGATGACACACTTAGATTGCTTTCTCACCATTGCATCTATTTGTAGCTCTTAACAGGGTGAGCTTCATTAGTAAATTAGCCGCTAAGATTAACCAAAACTTATTTTGACATTTTAGTTAGGGTTAGTGTTAACTTTTATAGGACTAAATCCTCTAATAAGGGATCTCTCAAAAAGAGATTGTAAATCCTCTAACTAGGTAGCTTTCACACACTATTGTAACTCTAGAAGGTTATATACATTCCTAATAGTATGTGTTCCCAGAAGGAAATATTGCAACTCTTAACCAGGCAACCCTTTACATACATCATAAGGGCTAGTGGGTATATTACTTCCATTATGGTTTTCATCCTCTCATCGAGAGTTTCCACGTACAAATCTCTATGTCACTTGATGTATGCTTTTGTTTGTGAGATTACATGTTCTTATCTTACTATATTTATCATTATTTTAGCATTTAAGTGGTTATTGGGTAGTTTTGTTAGAATAATAGTTCAACAAGTCAATTGGAGTTTTTGTGCTGATTTACCCCCCTCGTTAGTATCGGTTGGGACCAACAGTCACAACATCTAGATTGGTCAGTAAATGTCTCGTGCATGTCTTGCATCAGGGGTTCTGAATGAAAATTTGCATAAAATTTGGTCTTTAATTTAGATGTTTTCTTTCACGAAGCCATACCCACTACGAACACAATTGAAGATAAAGAAGAGCCCTCCAAATGCTAATATTAGAAGTTGTAAACTCCTAGTTACATTAAAAATATTGTTATTATTATCTCCTCTAACACAAAAATGTCCACACTATTCATGACAAGAATATCCATGAGGTTATGATCATTATGTAGTGTGACAATGACACCATTGTGGCTAGAGTGCACACACTCCACTTTGCTCTTGTTCTGAACATCGAGGAGCTTGTGTAGTGCCATAATGAACCCTTCAAAAGGTTTGATGAGTGAAGCTCTATGTTAAAGGTGACAATGGCAGAATAGGGGAAGAGATCAGTGGTTTGGAAAATATTGGGACAAGTGATTCTACCTCATTTGATGACAAAGGGCATACACAAGCTTTGGCATAGGGAGGAGTGCCAAAGACAATGTGCGTAAGAGGGAGATTTTCCACTTGTAAGATGCAAGAACAAGGATTTGGGTGGCATGATGGTAGTGGAGGAATTTTGGAGCATGCTACAAGAAGTTCAAACATCAACAAAATAAATAGATTTCAACATAAGTTTGTAAACATCTTTTAAGAAAACCGATAAATTTGAAAGCACACCAAAACATTAATATTGATTTTAAACTTTTTTTTTTTTTTTTTCCCAATATTTATTTATTAGAAAATGACAAACCATAAACACATAATTTTTCTATTTACTTGAAACTCAAATTAAGTGCCTATAAAATCACAAGTCTAACAGGTACTAATAAATGAAAAGTACTTGTTACTTGGAATGAAGAACCTACGAGTAGCTCCATCGTGAAACGAAAAAACCCGTATACCAAAGATAGGATCCCACCCCACTATTGGCTGTCTCAACTCCACAAAAAGAAGCATGATTTTTTTGCTGCATTTTGTGAACGTTATTAAAAGCTTCAATCTCAATTCGTCGACATTTTGATTTCTGCTCGTGAATCACATTGCACTTTTGTGAAAGAGAATATGCGAGGCCCTACTCATATCGCCTTGTCAATATCAATTTGGGATTTGCTAATTAGCTGACTCTCTTTTTGTGTTTGGAATCTGATTCAGCCCAAGACCGTTTGACTCTCTTTTCGTGTTTGGAATCTGATTCAGCCCAAGACCGTTTGTCCTTTGATTCAGCATAGTTAATGGCATTAGAATAGAAAATGATCTTGAGAAGTTTTCGATCCAATTCGAAGGGTTTCGGTGCCCTGAAATCTTCACCGTATATGCAAATGGCTTTACATCATCCATTACTCGGAGTTAAATCAGCTTCAGTGGGTATCCTCAATAAAAAAATTCGTTCTGTAAATCATAAAACCAACTTTCAAGAAATATGGGACTCTAATGGTAACTCATCGTGTATATTCCATAGAGGCCTGCATTCCGTAAATAATACTACCCGCAATCACAAAACATGGACGTCTAAATTTTCACGGCCTTGTGTGGAGAATAATAAGTCAATTGAATCGTTGCTTGGGCATAAGAATAGCAGGATTTCCCTGGTCGGAAAATCGATACATACAATTGGAGACGATCATATTACCGTTCTTGAAAGTTCTAGTGTCGTTACATCGGAGGCCAACGAAGATGAGCTTGTCACATCTACAGATAAATTCAATAATGAAACCCCTCTGGGATATCGAAACAATCAGCTGAATTCCGGAAAGCTTGTTGTTGCTGTTGACATTGATGAAGGTATGCAGGAACCGTATCGCTTAGCTTTAAATTTCGTTTTGTTAAGCTTGTTTATTTAATGTTGAGAACATTTTTGTCTACCATTGTTTTTTTTTGGAGAATTTTGTTTTATGTACGAGAAGTTCTAATGCACCAAGAAATAACATGAAAATCTGAACAAATTTAGACATAATTTTATGTGCATACAACTAGATATAAGAACGTGGGGAACATTATTTATCACTTGAATTTTTTTTTCAGATCTAGTGTCTTTGTGTATGCAGTTCTTGGCAGTTTTCTCTTAGCTTTGAACACATTCATAGCTGAACGCTACTCTATAAGTTGCACAGTTGCAGAATACCACATCTATAATTTTGATAAGGTATGCCTTTCCATAACACTTTTTAGTTGAAAATCTTATTTGCTTTGTGCTACACCTAAATTCAATAGATTATGATTGTTTCCATCTTACTGAATTGCAGGTTTGGCAGTGTTCTCTTTCAGAAGGTACCTTTTTAAAACTAGCATCTTATAAAATTTTTCAGTATGTGTGACATTTATGTATGATATGAGTTCTTTATTTGCCCACGTTTAATTTATTTTTTGCAGATTTTCCCTTAAGTTTTCTTTTGCTATTGTTCAATCACATTAACGATCTAATATTGCCTTTTAATTGCTTTCAATTCACTTCGTAGCTACATTTCACCAAGTTTCAAGGACAAGGGACATTTCCCACGGAGAGTGAAAATTTTCTCCAATTTTTGGATGCTAAAAATAGATATAAAGTTATTGCAAAACTGCCAAAGAGAAACAATAAACAAAGAATATGAGATTAAATGACATTGGCGCTTTAATACGAATGGAGGACTGATTAGTCAAATTTTAAATACAATACTATTTTCGCATCACTTTGGAAGTCAAAATTAAAGTTGGATTATGATTGTTGATCAATGACGATTCATTATCTTATGTCATTATCAACTGCAAGCCTAAAGTTGTAACTACAACATTAAAGTAGAATTGTCAAAATGCAAATTCTTAGCTACGTTTTGTGGCATGCCCAGAAATGGTGGTCATCGTCAAATGGAGATCACCTTAATAGCTCTCTATTGTTGGAACTGCCGTACTCATTCGGCTGTTTCAATGGGATCTTGACCTTGGATGCAAATCCATGTTGTCATCTACTTATGTCTACATCCCACTGTGCTATTATACTCTTCTTTTAATTGGTTGTGAAGCAATCTATAAGATGCAAGGCACTATGGACAACTATCTTCTTTGTTTCATAGAGGTAGCCTGCTTCTCTTAGCAGAGTGGATAAAAATTATATTTTGACCAAACCCTCTGATCCTGTGAAAGGACATGGACAGAAAATGTTTGCAGTAATGTTAGATTCCCTTATAGCTGTCACCAGTTAAGTGTCCATGAAAATGCTTTGCAATGTTTTGTGGCATGGCCAAAAATAGTGGTCTTCATCAAATGGGTATCACCTGAAAAGCTCCCTATTGTTGGAAATGCTGTATTCATTTGGCATTTTCAATTGGATCTCAACCTTGGATGCAAATCTATATTCTCATCTACCCATCTTCACTTCTTGGGCTCTACATCCCATTGTGCTATTAGACTTCTTTTAATCATTCGTTGTGCAATCTAGAAGATGCAAGGCACTATAGACAACTATCTTCCTTGCTTTCATAGAGTTAAGTTTGCTTCTCTTAGCAGAGTGGTAAAAGTGCTTTATTGACCAATCCCTCTGATCCTATGAAAGAACATGGACAGGAAGTGTTTGTGCTAATGTTAGTTTCTTTTCTAATTGTCACCAATTACTTGGGTTTCTTGCACCATAGTGAGACTATCTATGTTAACCAAAGAATTATAGTCTTGAAAATATGCAAATTTAGTCCATCGATCCCTAATTGTTTCAGCATCCTCCACACTGTATGTTTTTCTTATGGACCTTTACAAACCCATTTTCATACCCTTCTCATTAATAGGAATGGCTCTTCCATACGTACCTACAGAATTTTTGGGACCATCATATATGCAGGCAGTTGTGAAGAGGTGTTTAGCTTTCCCACTTTTTCTCAGTGATGGGCTAAAAGTAGTTGTGATCAATTGCCAATTTGGGGTCTTCATCATGAATTAAAATTTCTAATGTCCCTGGTAAGTAGTTGGCTAAACATTTTGTCTGTCACTGTGACCGCAACTTATAAAATTGTGACTTTAGGCAATGTCTCATGAGAATTCTCTATCCTCTCAGTAGTAGGGGAGGCTCCCTTCTTACCATAGGTGTTTTCAACAAGAAATTAACTAGAATTTCAAAAAGGGCAGTTCTCTTAATCAATTCCTCTTTTTTCAGGAATGGTTTGTATACAACTACTACTTTCTTACTTAACAAAAAGTGCGTTATTGCAACAATAATACCGATGCCCCTAGAATTGATGTAAGAACAATATGAGGGGCTGCAATTTACTTTTTATATTTTTGTGAAACAAATACAAGAACCCAAAGTCTCCTGGACTTGTCTTGTGAGGACTCAAAGAGAATAGCTAGGCACAAAGTCTCTTACTAGATACTCTCAATTTTAATAAAACCACTTAAAGTCTTTAGCTCTAAGTAATAACCATTACTATCTATCACAATTTGTCTTTTTGTAGCACAAAGTCTTCAAAAGTTCAAATTGGCATTGAATACAATAGGCAGCTCAAAGTTTGCACAACTGAATCCAAATCCCTCTTGAATCAAAGTAGTAAAACTCATAATCAACTCAAGAAAATATTGTCACAAAATAGTTTGAATAGGCACAAAGTCTCAAAACAATCCGCCTCTTTTATTGAAGGCAATCTGATTTACATCTGTAATGTTCCCGTTATAAAATGAATCATTTTATCAAACTATTGTAACGAGCCGATTGATTTAATGTATCTCGGACCCATTTTTATTTTTGTTTCCATAGTTGTGTCGCCGTCGGCTATCTTTGTACACCCTCGGAATGTTGTCCCCGATGGGTATTTAAGCACAACGCATAGGTTGTCTTGAGGTATGCTTTTTGGATTATTTCTTTATTTACAAATTCTTGTTGGGATTCTCTGTTGTTGTTTGCCATTTCGGAAGTGAAAGATCTTCCCTATTTGGCTTGTGCGGTTTCGGTGGGATTCAACCCTCACCCTATTCCATCGCCTGTAATACTTCGCTCGGATTTGGCAATTCGGAGCACCATCTTTCGGCATATATTGAAGGAATTATTCGTGTTGAAGTCTCTAATCTTGTTTTTGATGTACTTGTGTTTGTATGAATGAATTTGCAATCATTGTTGTACCGTGTATCAGGACATTTCCGTGCGGCTCCCTCTTTGCCTGTACAGCCTTCACTCCCCCACACATCTTCCACCACACCCTGTACCATCCTTGTTTCCTCCCTCCACTCACTGTACGACATGTTGTACGGCCTACTTGGACTTCTCCCTACACGTCTTCACTTCCATTTGCTACCAATCCACCATATGGTTGACTTTACAGCCATCCCTCCCCTTCCACCGTACGCCAGCAGAAACACCATACGACCTAGTAGGCCCCCACCATATGACCCTCCTGTATTCTCCCACTGTACGGCCATAGAGCGATCGACATCCACAGTACATCAGCCCATTCATCCAATACGACCTGATTTTGTACCGTACACCCCCTCCTAATTGCATTTTGCAATCACCATACGATAGCTCTTGTCATCAAATACAAGAGTATGGACACCATTGACGAACATCTCTGGCAACAATCGAATGATCTCCTTGTAGGGTTGTCACGAAAGGACAAAAAGGAACATTACAGTGGTATCAAAGCTTCGATCCTGCTAGCCTGTGGATAGTGAATGAGAGTTTATAGCCAGAAGAGAAGGACACATTCCATTGATTGAATGGCTGCCAAACTGGAACCGACACCTTCCGAACTCATGGCACTACTGAGGGAACTTGCCAGGAATCAGACACAGATCACTGATACTCAGCGACTCATGGAAGAGACTCTCAAGAAGTTGGCGGACAATAAAATATTCGAAGAACAAAATGGTCATAGTGTGGACTTGGTGTCGGGTAAATCAAACCCTCATCCAACACGCTCTCGACCTTCCATGCCGACTTTCCCTCCACGGAAGGAGGCACAACACAGAGGGAACCAACCAACCTTTGAAGAGACCTTTGAAGAGATGTAAGAACAAATGCGAGAAGACTGGAAGAATGCCAATTTTGAGGAAGGTATCTCCTACAAAGATTACACGGATCTGAGAATGATATATTTGGGAGGCGGATACAAAAGATATTTTAACGATGATCTCAGAAAAAAGTTGAGTAAAGTAAATCTGTCTCCATTTGACGGATCCGGATCCATATCTGCGCAAGCGTGGGTAATGAAGGCTGATACTTCCAGCTGAATCCTATGCCAGAAGAAGAAGCAATCACATTTGCGGTGCTGCACTTGGAGGGAGTTGCGCATGAATGGTGGCATCATGACACCATCACACTAGGGCATGATCAAATAAATACTTATGCGGAATTCACAGAGAGATTGATAGAGCGATTTGATGGTAAAGATTTGAAACTCAATTTCAAAGATTTGGCACAGCTGAGACAAACTGGATCGGTCGATCAGTACATTGTGGAATTCCATAAACTCTCTATTTTGGTCATTTACATTTCTGAAAGAAGATGGGTAGTGCTCTTCACAGACGGACTGACAAAACCTCTGAAAGGTTGGTAAAGGAGTTCAATCCTGCCACCTTGTCGGAGGTTATCAATAAAGCATGGAGTATGGCATCATCATCAGTGTCATCCTCTCGAAGTTACTCACATTCCAAATCACCGGTGTATCCAAGAGACAAACCTCCACCCAGGAAGCCGTCGTTGGACGAAGCCACTAGACAGGAACTCCGAAGGAAGAAATTTTGTTTCAATTGCAAGGAACCTTGGGAGCCTGGCCACAGATGCCTCGGAAAAAGGAAGATCCATTACATTGAGGTTGTGTTCGATGATGAGGACGAACAGGAAGAAATACTGCCCGAAGACAACCAATCTCACAACGACACCAACATGGTTAGTTTAAACCATATTGAGAGAATTGCAAATTTGGTACGACGCGGAGGAACCATTGCCCTAGCCGGTAGCCCGAGGTGCACAGTTTTTCGTGTATGGGGAACCCTTCAAGGACAAAGGGTTATGGTGATGCTTGACTGCGGAGCCACTCTAAACTTCATTAACTCATCTCTGGTGAAGCGAAGATGTCTACCTACAGAGACGCACACAGGCTTTCAGGTCAAGGTTCCCGAAAGGACTCTTCAACCCGGCACACACCTTGTTCCTTAGCTAAGTATCACGATGGCGAATCACACGGTGACCGAGGATTTCTTCATAGTAGACCTTGATGACATGGAGGTTATTTTGGGCATACAGTGGATGGAGACACTTGATGAATACACTCAGAGCTTCAAATGGATGGAATTTACTTTTGTTGTCAATGGAAAGAAGGTTGTTCTTCGCGGAATGGCAAATGAGGGTTCGAGGGAAGTTTCTGTGCACAGATGGAGGCAATTTTTCGGCGTGATGACGTTGCATGGGCTGCATATTGTTTTATCTCAGCAAAACCTATAAAAGGACAACAAACACCTCCACAGGATGATGAACTCTAGGATATTTTGAGTAAGCATGATAAAGTTTTCATTGACATTCCTCTTGGCGTACTGCCTCATCAAGGGTTTGAACATACTATCGAGTTGGAAGCAGGAGCCAAGCCGGTCATAACCACACTGTACCGCCATCTCAAGAAATTCAAAGATGAGATTGAAAAGACGATTCAGGAATTGCTAGAGAAAGGATGGATCCATCCTAGTTCTAGCCCTTTCGCGTCATCTGTAGTGTTGGTCAAAAAGAAGGATGGGACGATGCACATGTGTGTGGACTACCGTTCGTTGAACAAAAGAACAATAAAAAATAGATATCCCATTCCAAGGATAGATGAGTTGCTGGATGAATTGCATGGTGCAGTCTATTTTTCAAAAATAGATCTCCGTTCTGGATACCATTAGATCTGCATGAGAGAGGAAGATGTAGAAAAGACAGCCTTCCATTGTCACTATGAACATTGTGAGTTTCTGGTCATGCCATTCGGATTGACAAAGCACTTGCTACATTCCAATCATGCATGAATTGCATCTGCAACAGGCAATTGCGTAAGTATTTATTGGTGTTTTTTGATGATCTTATTTATAGCAGGACATGGGAGGAGCACCTGAAGCATCTGGATGGTCCTAAGGATCATGGAGGAGCAGTCTTTGTTCGCCAAGCAATCCAAGTGTGAATTTGGTATGACAGAAATATTGTACCTGGGGCATGTTGTTAGTAAATACGAAGTTCAAGTTCATCTAGAGAAGATTCAGGCTATCCTTGATTGGCCTCCCCCAAAATCACTCACAGAATTGCAAGGATTTTTCAGACTGTACAATTATTACTGGAGGTTCATTAAAGGATTCTCTCAGCTCAGCGCACCCTTAATGGATTTGACAAGAAAGGGGTCTTTCTAGTGGAACAAAAAGGCACCAATCACTTTTGATAAACTGAAAGAGGCAATGAGCACTTGTCCCATACTAGTATTACCCGATTTCACTCGACCATTCATTTTGGAGTGCGATGTGTCCAGAGAAGGCATTGGCGTGGTACTGATGTAGGATAGACACCCCATAGCTTATGAGAGCAGGAAGCTTACACAAACGAAACACTTATATTCCATATACGATAAAGAAATGTTGGCCATCGTACATGCACTGACCAAGTTTCGGTAGTATCTGGTGGGTGCCAAGTTTGTCGTCCGTACGGATCACAACAGTTTGAGATATTTTTTGGAGCAACAGGACTTGAACGAAAGGCAACAAAAATAGGTAAGCAAGGTTCAGGCTTTTGATTTTGACATTGAATATGTGAAAGGGAAAAACAATGTGGTTGCAGATGCCTTGTCTAGGGAACTCGCCATTTGCTCACTAAACCAAATTTCAGCTGACTGGAAGGCACAATTGTTGGTAGAATACTCCAAAAACACATTTGCCTTTGAGCTAATGGATGGCAACACCCAGGATGATCGGTACAGAGTGGTGGATGACATCATCTACTATAAGAATCAGATATTTCTGGTGTCGGAATCCAAACCGAAGCAGAAAATTTTGAAGGAAGTACACGACTCACCCTTGGCAGGACACTTGGGTTTCCTCAAAACTTACAAAAGTATTCGGGAGAGGTTTTCATGGAAATGACTCAAAGGGGATGTGTTGTAGTATGTAAGAGAGTGTGCAGTTTGCCAACAGAACAAATCCGTACATACTCTACCTGCCGGATTACTGCAACCTCTGATGATTCCAAAACATAAGTGGGAAAGTATCTCAATGGATTTCATAACAGGGCTTCCCAAGGTGAATTGAAAGGATTGTATTTTTGTGGTGGTTGATAGGTTGACAAAGTATGCCCACTTCTTCGCCATCCCCTTAGATTTTCAGGCCGCACAAGTTGTCGATCTGTTTTTTAGAGAAGTTTTTCATCTGCACGGGTTACCTCGAAACATTGTCAGTGATCGGGATGGGCGATTCATCAGTATCTTCTGGACAAAATTGTTTCGATTGACAGGAACAAGTGTCACCAAGTACTAGTTACCACCCTCAGACAGACGGACAAACAAAGATTGTGAACAAATGGCTCGAAGGTTACCTTCGGGACTACGTTTCGGCACAATGGGTGTGGGTCAAATGGATACATCTAGGAGAGTATTGCTACAATACCACGTACCACATGTCCATCGGAATGGCACCATTCAAAGTTCTATACGGGTACGAACCCATTTCCTTCATCGACACAGTTTTGGGTGACAGTCCCGCACCAAGGGCGAGAGACTAGCTTAAGGAGGGACAGGACATACTAAGATGCTTGAAGGAAAACTTATAGAGGGTGCAAAATCAACAGAAGATGTACGTCGATAGACACAGATTGGAGAGAAGTTTTGAAGTCGGGGACTTGGTCTATCTCAGGGTCCAACCATATCAACAATCCTCATTGAAGGAAAAGGGAAAGGAAAAATTGAAGCGACAATTTTATGGCCCCTATCATGTAGTTCGTTGCGTTGGTGAAGTCACGTATGAGTTGGAATTTTTGGAGCGAAGACGTACTCATAACATCTTTCATGTTTCATGCTTGAAGAAGGCCATTGGGTAGAATGTCATGGTTGCCATAGACCTTCCACCACTTAATGAAGAAGGCAAGCTCATCTTGGACCTAGCCGAGATCATCGAAGTATGTGAGAAGATTCTGCGGAACTGCATAGTGAAGGAATATTTAGTGCGTTGGAAACATTTGCCATTGGATGACGCGACATGGGAGGGCGAGCACATTCTCTAGCACTCGACATTGCATTTGCTTGAGGACAAGCAAAATTTGTGATAGGAGGACTGTAATGTTCCCAATTATAAAATGAATCATTTTATCAAACTATTGTAACGGGCTAATTGATTTAATGTATCTCGAACCCATTTTTATTTTTGTTTCGTTAGTTGTCGCCATCGACTATCCTTGTACACCCTCAGAATGTTGTCCCCGACGGGTATTTAAGCATGATGCGTAGGTTGTCTTGAGGTATGCTTTTTGGATTATTTCTTTATCTATGAATTCCAGTTGGGATTCTCTGTTGTTGTTGTTTGCCATTTCGGAAGTGAAAGATCTTCCCTATTTGGCTTGTACAGTTTCAGTGGGATTCAACCCTCACCCTATTCCGTTGCCTGTAATACTTTGCTCAAATCTGGCAATTCGGAGCACCATCTTTCAGCATATATTGAAGGAATTATTTGTGTTCATGTCTCTAATCTTGTATCTGATCTACTTGTGTTTGTATGAATGAATTTGCAATCATTGTTGTATCGTGTGGCTTCTGTGCGGCTCCCTCTTTGACCGTACGACCTTCACTCCCCCACACATCTTCCACCACACCTTGTACCTTCCTTGTTTCCTCCCTTCACTCATTGTACGACTTACTGTACAACCTACCTAGACTACTCCCCACACGTCTTCACTTCCATTTGCTACCAATCCACAGTACAACTGACCGTACGACCATCCCTCCCCTTCCACCGTACGCCAGTAGAAACATGTACGGCCTAGTAGGTCCCCACCGTACGACCCTCTTGTATTCTCCCACTGTACGGCCACAGAGCAATTCACATCCACCGTACATCAGTCCAGTCATCTAGTACGGCCCGATTTTGCACCGTACACCCCCTCCTAATTGCATTTTGCAATCACCGTATGGTAGCTCTTGTCATCAAATACTAGAGGACGGACACCATTGATGGACATCTCTGGCAACAATCGAATGATCTCCTTGTAGAGTTGTCACGAAACGACAAAAAGGGACGTTACAACATCCAAGCACAAAGTCTTAGAGTGTACAATACAAATTGGTAGAATTTTCTTCCATTGCCAACAAATTATTGTTTACAATGATCTCCCTCCTTTATATAGAAAAATAAGAGAGAGAAAGGTGGAAAGAAAAGGGGAAACCCTCAACTACCTTGACTTATTAAAAAACAAACTCTTAACTAACTTTGGCTACTTCAAAGTTAGTCAAAGTTACATGTCTAGTGCACTTGCAACTTGATTATATGTTACAACTTTGCACGTAATACTATCACATGCAATTACATTTTGTTTTTCCATTACAGGTAATATGTCAATTACAAATTAGAAATAGATGATGAAAATATTCTCTGTGCCTAACAAGACACGACTTCTATTACATGATGCTTTATTGGTCTTCATTTTGGTACAAGACGCCTAGTGTTTTACGATTGTTGTGCTCTGGCTTGGTGGAAGCATCTTGAGCCGAAATATGAATATGCATCCTTGATTGTTCTGTTGAGTGTTTGTTGGCCTTTTTTCTGTCTTGAAAGCACTCTATGCTCATAATTATTCTTTCACCTCCTTATAAGCTCCAGTATGATATCATGCTTGCTTCGTGTCCTCCTTTCTTCTTTGCATGCATAAAACCATCTCTTTAAAAGGGGGAAAACATAAAAATAAGTTTTTTTTGGGAGCATTGCATATGTCGTATGGCTGGAAATTTTTGGGACGGTGAATGGATACTTGTGTTTAAGCTCAAAATATGTGCTTATACGGTGGGAAAACCCAAAAATGGGTTTTTGAAGGGAAATAGCATGTGCAGACAACAAGCTTTATGCATAGGAAATGTATGGAAAATGGGCAGCATAACATCTACTTATAATGAATTATTATGTTTTCATCATAAGCAAGTGTACAAGCAACCACCATCATGAGTTCTAAGTTACGCGACTGTGATATAACAAGCATAGATGAAGTGTGTGGAAGCGTTAAGATGGGATTTTTAGATGCAAAAGCATGTTGCAATTGTGCTTGCTTTCCTTGGTAGTATCTTTCAAGAACGAGTTTTTTAATCCCGACTGGATATGCAAGCAAGATGAAGCACTTGCACATGCAACTTGGAGAATTTAGACAGAAGATAAAAGAAGCATAATATACAAAATGCAAATCTAAAAATTGAAATGAAAAGACTTGAATAACCAAGACAACAAATATATACAACAAAGCCCTATGAAAATGACAAAGAATCATACCTTTTTTCTCAAGAAGCAAGGGAAGAAGTATATAAATCTCTTGCAAAAAAATTGAAAATGAATCCAAAGAGATTTCTTGGATATAAAATTTTTGCAATGGAGAGATAGATAAATTTCAAATATTGACTTAATCTTTACAAAATTTGAGTCAAAATTTAGAGCTTGCCAAGTGAAGGAAGTTAGAGATTAAAATTCTATCATTTTAGCAACTGTTTTGACCAAGCAATATGCAATGTGCAATGCATATTGAAAATGGCATCCACAACATAATATATAACTTGAAATAGTTGTATACAAGCTAGAAATGATAGGCAATGCCTATGTCATAGTGTTTGATGCATACAATGCACGAGAGTCGGATTTTTTTGAAAATTATTTTTTCCTAAAATGTTTGCTTTTGTTCACCTACTAAAGTTAGGAATGCTTTTTGCTTGTTGTAGAAATTTAGAAGTTTGTTGCTATTCGCCTGCTAAAATCGAGAATGATTTTTTACTGCCTTGGACATTTAGAAGTTGCCATATTTGACTTTGGCATTTGTTTGTAGGGTTTCCGGCTTTATTTTTCTCTATAACATAGAATCCTTGGCTGTTAAATGCACAAAACAATCTAGCATTTGGGAGATTTCTGAATGTTTTTCAGTTTCACTGTTAATTGGATAGATTTCTCAGTTTTGAAGTAGCGCCTGCTTTTGTTGACTGTAGAGATTAGGCTGTAGAATCCCTGCCGATTCCAGCTCCTGCCTTGCCATCTGTGACTAGCGTGTGCATCCATGACAATTTAGCTTTTTGCCTTAAGTTTTAGATTTTTAGCTTTGTTTATTGTTTTTAATGGTGTCAAATTTTAGTAGTTATTATATGTTATAATGTTAGTATATTAAATACAGATTAACAGTCGGATTAGAATGATAGAATAATAACTTGTAAGCGCAAATGAAACACTTGGACTGATGTTTCCCGAGACAATGGGTTTGCGTCTACTGTCTGCCAGCGTGAGGGGCTACGTCGTCAAACTAGCTGAAACCTGAAGCTTTCTGAAAATTCTCACAAGAGAGAAAATTGAACTGAGTCATAAAATCAGGCATACTCAACAATGAGCCTCTTTCCCCTTTTAATACACAAACCAAGACTCTTTGGCTCCTCTCTGACTCTCATCGTACTCCCTTGTGGCTCGTCAACTCCCATAAGGCATTTCGTCTTGTTCCTCCTTGACCCTTTGTCCTTGTATAACATTAAATTGACCTTTTAATATTTTGAGTCTATGTCTCAGAGTCAATTTTAATATTATATAGAATAAGACTTCAATTTTTCTAATGTCTCAAAAGGGAATATTACATCCACTCAAGCAACCCATAATATCATCCACCCTTGGCAATGGAAATCTGTATGTGATTGTGATCTTATTGATAGCCCATGAATCTGTGCACATCCTCCATCCTCCATTCTTCTTTGGTGCTAATACTGTTGGTACAACACATGGACTCAGACTCTTGAATCAACCCCTTCTGCAACAACTCATGAACTTGTTTGTTCAACTCTTCACTTTTTGTTGGTGTCATTCTGTGCGCTGCCTTGTTTGGCAAACAGGCTCCTGGAATCAAATCCATTTGGTGATTGATCTTCCTCACTGGGTTTAATCCATCAAGTACATTATCTAACACAATATCAGGAAACTCTCCCAATGAATTTGCAATTTCTATAGGTACCTCTTCTACTTCTTTACCATCTTTTGGGATTACAACAAAACACATGTGCTCATGCTTCATACCTTGGAGAAACTCCTTTCCATCAACAAAACATATTTCGGTAGCACTACATACCTTCTCTTCTTTCTCCTTCAACGACTTCAACTTATGTTTCACTCCATCCTTTGTCAGAGTGTAGGTATTTGCTTGCCCATCATGTACGACATGCTTGTCGAACTGCCACGGCCTACCGAGCAACATATGACATATTAGTAGCTTCCAATCTTGAACTTCACTGAGCATTTTCTCACTGACCATGACCTTGTGATCATCTTGCACCCAGGTGATACGGTATGGACACGGGTGTTCTTGCCTCTTCAGCTTCAACTTTGTGACCATCTTTTCTGATACCAGATTGTCAGTACTATAACCATCAATGATCACATTAAAACATTATCTTCACATTTGCACCTTGTGTGAAACAAGCTCCTTCTTTGACCAAGTTCATTCTCACCACTTAGCAAGGCTCTTTTGTTAACTAGGACTTCTCTTTCAGCATCTTCAGAATGGGATGATTTGGCATCTTTATCAACATGCGCAACTCTGGCCTGGCCTTCGGTTCTCCGATTTTGTAATGTTCTCATTATAAAGTAAATCATTTATCAAACTTTTGTAACGGGCCGATTGATTTAATTTATCTCGGACCCATTTTTATTTCTATTTACGTAGTTTGTCGCCGTCGGCTATCTTTGTACACCCTTAGAAAGTTTCTCGGCAGGTATTTAAGCACGACTTGTAGGTAGTCTTTAGGCATGCTTTGGATTATTTTCTATGTACTGCGAATTTTTGTCGGAGTTCTAGATCGTTCGCCATTTTGGAAGTGAAAGATCTTCCCTATTTGGCTCATGCAGTTTCGGTGGGATTTATCCCTCACCCTATTCTGCCTGTGTTTGTTGGCTCGATTTTGGCAGATATTGATATATCTATTATGGAGCGATTTGGTGGTTATCGATTGTTTGGCATATCTAGAACTATTTGTCTCATATCTGGATTATTGGAAATCATTGCGCACTATTGTCTGCACCAATTCCTCATACTAGTCTTTGCGATTGCCCTCTCCGTCGATCCTAACCGCACCATACATCCTCCTATTGGGCATTTGTACAGCCATCCAAACTGCTCTGTTGGCATCCCCTACCTACTGTACGGTCCTCCTTTGCCACCGTGCGGACTTCCTTAACTATACTGTACAGTTGCCTTCAAGTAGACCGTACGGATTCATCCCATCACCGTATGGACTGCTTGCCGTACAACCACCTCTGTCTTGTACCATATGGCTCAGCCCTTACTACCATACGGCCTACCTTCCTGACCGTACGACACCTTGCTGCCTATGTATAGTGCCTCAATTCTGACTGTACGACATTCCACCGAGTTGTACTGCATTTCAACCTTCGGGTGTATATCCGGAAAAGGGAACATTATGAAACTTGCCTTGCATACTTGAAACGGAACATTACAGTGGTATCAGAGCTCTTCGATCCTGCCAGCCTGTGGACAGTGAATGAGAGTTTATAGCCGGAAGAGGACACATTCCGTTGATCGAATGGCTGCCGAACCGGAACTAACAGTTACCGAACTCATGGCACTATTGAGGGAACTTGCCAGGAACTAGGCATAGATCACTGATACGTAGTGACTCATGGAAGAGACTCTCAAGAAGTTGGCGGACAATAAAATATTCGGCGAACAAAATGGTCATAGCGTGGACTCGGTGTCGGGTAAATCAAACCCTCATCTAGCATGCTTTCGACCTTCCATGCCGACTTTTCCCTCATAACACAGAGGGAAACAACCAACCTTTGAAGAGATGCAAATTTTGAAGAAGATATATCCTACAAAGATTACGCGGATCTGAGAATGAGATATTCGGGAGGCCGAAACAGAGGATATTTTAACGATGATCTTAGAAGAAAGTTGAGTAAAGTAAATCTGTCTCCATTTGACGGATCCGGTTCCATATCTGTGCAAGCGTGGGTAATGAAGGTCGATACTTACTTCGAGCTGAATCCTATGCCAGAAGAAGCAATCAAATTTGCGGTACTACACTTGGAGGGAGTTGCTAATGAGACATTATCACACTGGGGCATGATCAGATAAATACTTATGCAGAATTCACTGAGAGATTGATAGATTGATTTGATGGTAAAGATCCGGAACTCAATTTCAAAGATTTGGCACAACTGAGACAAAATGGATCGGTCAATCAGTACATTGCGGAATTTCAGAAACTCTTTGTTTTGGTCACGGACACTTCCCAAAGAAGACGGGTAGTACTCTTCATGGATGGATTGACAGAATCTCTAAAAGGTTGGGTAAAGGGGTTCAACCCTACCACCCTATTGGAGGCTATCATTAAGGCACAAAGTATGGCATCGTCATCCACGTCATCCTCTTAGAGTTGCATGCCAAATTGTCGGCGTTTTTGAGGGAAAATAAACCTCCGCCCAGGAAGCCGTTGTTGGACAAAGCTACCAGACAGGAGCTCCGAAGGAAGAAACTGTGTTTCTATTGCAAGGGACCTTGGGAGCCTGGCCACAGATGCCTCGGAAAATGGAAGATCCATTACATTGAGGTTGTGTCCAATGATGAGGACAAATAGGAAGAATTGCTTGTTGAAGACAATCAACCTTATGACGACACCAACATGGACAGTTTAAACTATACAGAAAGAATTGTAGCTTTGGTACGATGCGGAGGAACCATTGCCCTAGCCGGTAGCCCGAGGTGCATAGTTTTTCGTGTACGGTGGATAGCAGAGACACTCTCAATTTCATAAACTCATCCTTAGTGAAGCGAAGATGTCTACCTACGGAGACGTACGCAGGCTTTTAGGTCAAGGTTCCGGAGGGACTCTATTGCCCTACACGCACCTTGTTCCTCAGCTAAGTATCACAATGGCGAATCACATGGTGACTGAGGATTTCTTCATGGTAGACCTGGATGACATGGAAGTTATTCTAGGCATATAGTGGATGGAGACACTTGATGAATACACTTAGAGTTTCAAACGGATGGACTTCACTTTTGTTGTTGATGGAAAGAAGGTTGTCCTCTAAGGAATGGCAAATGAATGTTCGAAGGAAGTTTCTGCACATCGAATGGAGGTAATTTTTCGACATGATGACATTGCGTGGGCTGCGCATTATTTTAGCTTGGCGGAACCGATAAAAAGGCATCAGACACCTCCACAGGATGATGAACTGCAGAATATTTTGAGTAAACATGATAAAGTTTTCATTGACATTCCTCTTGGCATTCTGCCTCATCGAGGGTTTGAGCATACTATTGAGTTGGAAGCAGGAGCCAAGCCGGTCATAACCACACCATACTGCCATCCGAAGAAATTCAAAGATGAGATCGAAAAAATGATTCAGAAATTGCTAGAGAAAAGATAGATCCGACCCAATTCCAGCCATAGTTCCCAGAATCGCCTAAAAATTGCCCAAATCGCGATAAGATTCATGCCTGGGGATTTTTTTTGAATCGTGAATTGGTAGAGCCAATATTTTTGGGTGAATCGCCTCACTTGAATCATGGCAAAAAATTGCCAAAATCTTTTTCGTGAATCGGCCGCGGTCATGGCAAAAATCGCCAAAATCTTTGTCGTGAATCGGCTACGACAGTTAGAAAGTTGACTTGAAAATTATTAATCGCCAGAATCTTTGCCGTGAATTGGCCGCGGTAGCTAGGAAGTCGACTTGCATCATCTTGGTGGCGTAGTAATTCAGCAAGGAAATGTTGTATCTGTACAACAGAAAGATATTGAGGAAGCAGGAGTCAAAAAAAAAGAAAAAAAAAGAGAGTTCTGAATGCATAACAGAGGATGCCCAAGGGTAGGGAAAGACATAATCAGGGAGTAAAACATCAACAATTGCCAGAAAGAGTGTGGGATCAGAAGAAAATCATAAAAATACTGTGTTCCATGCAGTTTTGTGTGGGTTTCAGAGTTATTAGTCGTGGGAAGTTTGACCAGTTGATGAGACTTGAAGATGTTGTAGGCATGAAGTGTTTGTGGTGGAGAGAAGAACAGAGCAATTCGAGAGGGGTGATACGCTTTGAAGCACTTGGAGTAGGTGTTGGACGTGAAGCTATCTTATAATAACTAAGGCAGCTGTCTTATAAAAACTCTTTACCCCATGCGGTAAACACGAACTTCCATGTTTAGGTATGTTAAGTTTTAACTTCTATTTGATGATGTTATAGTGTGTTTAAGTTATATTCAATAAAGGGCGCATGAAATAAGTTTTAAATTGTTAAAATCTCTAAATTTAAAGGGTTTTTTCAAATTTGCCGATTCATCACTAATTCATGGGCGATTCATCGCCGATTCATGATTCGATTCGGCCTTGCCGATTCCGATACGATTCCAATTCTCGTTACTTTGGTTCCAGCCCTTTCGCGTCATTTGTGGTTTTGTTCAAAAAGGATGGGACGATGCGCATGTGCGTGGACTATCGTGCGTTGAACAAAAGAAAAGAAAAGAATAGATATCCCATTCCAAGGATAGATGAGTTGCTGGATGAGTTGCATGGCGCAGTCTATTTTTTGAAAATAAATCTCCGTTCCGATACTATCAGATCCGCATGAGGGAGGAAGACATAGAAAAGATGGCCTTCCGCTGCCACTGCGGACATTACGAGTTTTTGGTCATGCCGTTTGGATTGACAAATGTACCTGCTACATTCCAATCATGCATGAATCGCATTTTCAAAAAACAACTGCGTAAATACTTATTGGTATTTTTTGATGATCTTATTTATAGCAGGACATGGGAGGAGCACTTGAAGCATCCGAATGAAGTCCTAAAGATCATGGAGGAGCAATTTTTGTTCGCCAAGCAATCCAAACGTGAATTCGGCATGATAGAAATATTGTACCTGGCGCATGTTGTCAGTAAATATGGAGTTCAAGTGCATCAGGAGAAGATTTAGGCTATCCTTGATTGGCCTCCCCCAAAATCACTCACAGATTTGCGAGGATTTTTTGGGCTATGTAGTTATTATCGGAGGTTCGTCAAAGGATTCTCTTAGCTCAGTGCACCTCTGATAGATCTAACAAAAAAGGGGTCTTTCCAGTGGAGCGAAAAGGCACAACTCACTTTTGACAAACTGAAAGAGGCAATGAGCACTTGTCCCGTACTTGCATTACCTGATTTCACTCGACCATTCATTTTGGAGTGCGACGCATCCGAAGAAGGCATTAGCGTATTACTGATGTAGGATAGACACCTTGTAGCTTATGAGAGTAGGAAGCTTAAGCAGACAGAATGCCTCTATTCCATCTACGACAGAGATGTTGGCCATTGTACATGCACTAACCAAGTTTTGACAGTATTTGGTAGGTGCCAAGTTTGTCATGCGCACTGATCACAATAGTTTGAGATATTTTCTGGAGCAATGGGATTTGAATGAGTGGCAACAGAAATGGGTAAGCAAGGTTCAAGCCTTTGATTTTGACATTGAATATGTAAAAGGAAAGAACAATGTGGTTGCAGATGCTTTGTCCCAAAAGCTCGCCGTCTGCTTACTAACCCAAATTTCAGCCAATTGGAAAGCACAATTGTTGGTAGAGTATTCCAAAAACACATTTGCTTGTGAACTAATGGATAGCATCTCCAAGGATGACAGGTACAGAGTAGTAGATGACATCATTTACTATAAGAATAAGATATTCCTAGTACCTGAATTTAAATTGAAGCAGAAAATCTTGAAGGAGTTACATGACTCATCCTTGGCAGGGCACCGAGGCTTCCTTAGAATGTACAAAAGTCTAGGGGAGAGGTTTTCATGGAAAGGATTAAAAGGGGATGTGTTGTAGTATGTGAGAAAGTGTGCGGTTTGCCAACAAAACAAATCCAAACATACTCTGCCTATTGGATTACTACAACCATTACCAATTCCAGAACATAAGTGGGAAAGTATCTCGATGGATTTCATAACGAGCTTTCGAAAGTGAACGGGAAGGATTGTATTTACGTGGTGGTTGACAGGTTGACAAAGTACGCACATTTCTTTGCCATCCCCTCGGAATTTCAGGCCGCACAAGTTGCCGAGCTGTTTTTTAGAGAAGTTTTTCGTCTACACGGGTTACCCTGAAACATTGTTAGTGATCGGGATGGGTGATTCCTTAGTATCTTTTGGACAAAACTATTTTGGATGGTAGGGACAAAATTGTCACCAAGTACTAGTTACCACCCGCAGACAGACGGACAAATGGAGATTGTGAACAAACGGCTCGAAGGTTACCTTCGGAACTACGTTTCGACACAACGACGAGCGTGGGTCAAATGGATCCATCTGGGGGAATATTGCTACAATACCACGTACCACATGTCCATTGGAATGACACCATTCAAAGCTCTGTACGGGTACAAACCCCCTTCCTTCATCAACACAGTTCTGGGAGACAACTGCGCACCAAGGGCAAGGGACTAGCTTCAGGAGGGATAGGACATTCTGAGAGGAGAGGAGTTTCGAAGTAGGGGATTTGGTCTATCTCCGGCTCCAGCCCTATCGAGAATCCTCATTGAAGGAGAAAGGAAAAGAAAAACTGAAACCCCGATTCTATGGCCCCTATCATGTAACTCGCCGCATTGGGGAAGTTGCCTATGAGTTGGAACTTCGGGAGGGTAGCCGTATTCATAATGTCTTCCATGTTTCTTGTCTGAAGAAAGCTGTAGGGCAAAACGTCACAGTTGCTACCAACCTCCCACCACTCAATGAAGAAGACAAGCTCATATTGGAACCGGTTGAGATCATCGAAGTTCGTGAGAAGACTCTGCAAAATCGCACTATGAAGGAATATTTGGTGCATTGGAAACACTTGCCATTGGATGACGCGACATGGGAAGGCGAGCACATTCTCCAGCACCTGACATTGCAATTGCTTGAGGACAAGCAAATTTTGGGATGGGAGGACTGTAATGTTCCTGCTATAAAATAAATCATTTATTAAACTTTTGTAACGGGCCGATTGATTTAATTTATCTAGGACCCATTTTTATTTCTGTTTCCGTAGTTTGTGTCACCATCGGCTATCTTTGTACACCCTCAAAAAGTTTTCCGATGGGTATTTAAGCACGGCTTGTAGTTAGTCTTTAGGCATACTTTGGATTATTTTCTATGCACTGCGAATTCCTGTTGGAGTTCTAGATCGTTCACCATTTCGGAAGTGAAATATCTTCCCTATTTGGCTCGTGCGGTTTCGGTGGGATTTATTCCTCACCCTATTCTGTCCGTGTTTCTTGGATTGATTTTGGCAAATATTGATATATCTATTGGGGAGCGATTTGGTGGTTATCAATTGTTTGGCATATCTAGAACTATTTGTCTCATATCTAGATTATTGGAAATCATTGCGCACTACTGTCTGCACCAGTTCCTCATACCACTCTCTATGATTGCCCTCTCCGTCGATCCTAACCATACCATACATCCTACTGTTGGGCATCTATACGGCCATCCAAACTGCTTTGTGGGCATCCCCTACCTACCATATGGTCCTCTGCCACCGTATGGATGTCCTTAACTATACCGTGCGGTTGCTTTCAAGCAGACCATACGGATTCATCCCCTCACCGTACAGGCATTTTCCCTACCGTACGGACTGCTTGCTGTACAACCACCTTTGTCTTGTACCGTACGACTCAGCCCTTACTACTGTACGGCCCAACTTCCTGACCATATGACACCTTGCTACCAGTGTACAGTGCCTGAATTCTGACCATAGGGCATTCCATCAGTGTGTACTGCATCTCAACCTTCAGGTGTATATTCGGAAAAGGGAACATTACGGAACTTGCTTCGCATACCTAAAATGAAACATTACAGATTTGTCTTTCCTTGGTGGTGGGCACATTCAAATGCTCTATGCCCTTCTCCGTAGTGAAAGCATTTTCCATGGAAACCTCCTCTTCTAGATCCTTGCTCTTTGCCTCTTCCTCTTTGATCTCTATTGTTTTGGTCATGGAAATGATTGGAATTATTTCCTCTTTGGCTTTGATTGCTATTGCTGGCCAATTCCTTGTTCCTCTGATCATCATTTCGGCCTCCACAAGACTGTCTGCTAGACCTTCCACTGCAACCTCTTCCACTATTCTTGTTATCATATTTCTTTGTTTGCTTCTCCTCAACTCTTAGGGAAAACTAGTACTTCTCCTCAATACTAGTCATTCGAACCAGGCTCAACTCCTTCTGAATGCTTAGCCTTAGCCCATTAATATAACGGGCTACTTTCTCCTTATCAGCTTTTGCATGGCCAGTTCTTAGAGAACTTGGTAGAACTCCTCAGTATATTCTTGAACAGATCTTCCTGCTTGCTTCAACCCTTTCATTTTCTTCAGTAGATCAAGCTCATAATCCATGGGAATGAACTATTGCTTCAATTTAGCTATCATCCGATTCCATCTGGTGATTTTGTCCTTTCCTCTTCTGTTTCGCTCCAACTGAATTTCATGCCACCAGATCTTCACATGTCCCTTCAGTTTCACCATCACAAACTTGACCTTATTAGGATCCTCAATATCTTCATACTCAGTATGCCTCCAATTCATTGATCCAGTCGATCAACTCCTCTGGGTTAAGATTTCTCGAAAATGTGGGAATCTCAAACTTAGGTCTTTTTCGAATTTTGGAGATGGCCTTGAAAAGTCTTTCTTCTTCTGGGTTCAGAACTGCCTCTACTTCAACATTTTCTTCTTCTTCACCTTCACCTTCACTTTCATCTCTTACAGCAATATTTATTCCTTTGTGCATTTGTTCTTCCAATGCTTGCATTTGTCTCTTGAGGGATCTAAAACCCTCAATTGTAACACCTACAACTCTTCCACCACATTCTCTTTGTGGAGGCATTTTTGCGCTTCTGTTGAAACCCTAGTGCAAATTGCCTAACAATCGGTGATCGGTCTACACGTTTAGCCCAAACCACGGTCCTGGTGTGAACTACCTTAGTCAATGATTTGTCCACACACTCAGGAACTCCAACTTTGATACCACTTGATGAAGGGTGCTTCCCTTAATACCATAAACACATAACATAAACAAAGAAATAACAACAATTTGCGAGAACAAAATATGGGCTTCTTATTATTGCCACAAATGCAGAATTACAGAATTCAGGATTACAATATGCTAACCCACATGGGCACCTTTATTACAGTAATTTGCAAAGACAAAGATGAGAATTATCACCCAGAGCTGCCCTAGACAATGTACGGGCATTTCTTAAATAGGCAATTTTATGCCGCCTGGGAAGGTTCTAGACACTCAAACTTAATACCTAGGGCCGACACACCCTAACAATACATATAGAGTCGGCGAAATACACTTTTGACATTTATTTTGGAAGTTTTGGTCGTCCCAACTTTGGAAGGCCATAACTTTCAAACTGTTGCTTTGATTGGCTATTATAACCACTTTTTGGAATCCTTAGCTTTTGATCTATAGGCTCGTAATTGCGCAAGTGCCTATCCACAAGTTTTTGGGCCTCATTCGAGCATGTTTAGGCCTTCAACAGTGAGCTTGAAGTTTTTATACTAAAATTGCACATCAAAAATCCACAATAAATCCATGAATACTTATGATATGGCACTGAGCCTCAACTGGTAGGCTGATATGATTGAGATGAATCTCCACCTCTGAAATTACGACATTCTGAGCTCGTATGACTGACTTACTAAGTAGGAAGCTTCTAGAAACAACAACTCTGCACTGAGACAACTCTTATTCAAGAAACAAAAAGAAAATATTTTTGGGTGATGCAAGATTGCTCTTACACCCAGGTTGCTCCTGCATTATGTTTGTTGTTTGTTTCCTTTTTCCCCTTTTTATGACACTTTGTGCCCTTTTGCTTTGGTGCATTAGCAAGATGACAAGATGAAAGCTCAGATACCGATTGTAATGTCCCCTATTGAGTTCAAACCAACTAGAGCATAAATTGACCTATGTGAAAAATACTTGAATTGGAATATGCTAATTTAATCGATGCTATTAATATAGGGCATTGAACTATACGGGTATATTTATGAACAATTGAGAGGTTGCATGCTAGCTTTATCATTATTCTAGTCATGAAAAATACTTAGGATGTAAACAAATTGCTTAGGCACCAAACTCAAGGGCTTTCCCTCAAAATTTAAAGATCCAAGCCCTTAAACCTTTCTTGAAACTTGCCTACAAGACGGTTGGGGTCGCCGATTCCTACCTTCTCTTGGGAATAACTGATTGGCTGGATTTACACGAGCCTCTCTCTGAATATTCCTCAGTTCTTTCTTCTCAGACTTAATAATAATAAGACTTGTGCATGCATATATAACTGATTATGGTTTTCTTCATAGCAATTGCTTTGTTATCTCTCTCTATTAAAATTATTAAGATACTTAGCCATAAAAATATTATGCATGTACCAATAGATATGCTGATGCCTCATTTATAATCTGCATACTTTCTTTCAATGATGTCTTTCCTCTCTATGAGTTCTATAATTGTTTTGTAGTTCGATGTCTGAAAGGACGGATACAATCTTTCATTTGTATCTTGCACGAGGTACTAGTTGCATTATTTGAGAATCAAAGAGATAACATCTCTTTCAAATCACATTTATCTGTAATAGATCGTATCTCCTTGTTGTATCTCTTCATGCTTAATGATTATTTGTTAATACTGCTCTTATCGCTGCCATTCATAACCATTCAAGTTACTATCTTAGAATTGGTTACAACTAATTTTTTGATTAATAAATGTCTTCCATTAGGCAACAAGAGTATGTTTGATCGTGGTGTTCTAATAATTGATATTCATTACTTGCTGATAACTTAATTACCCTTAATTAATCCTTCTTATTGGTGATAGAAATATGATAGATGTTATGTTAGTTCCATTATAAGTTGCGTACATAGGTAGTGTTGAAGGGTTTAATCACGGAGAGTCGACATCGTGGAGATTCTGATGTGGAGTAGGCCATTTAACCACCGATTAGCTCATACCCGACTTTGTTAGTAACAAGACATGATACGAAATATTGGTGTTCCCACTAGTCATAGCATGATAATTAATTTTAGCAATAATAAGATTTAAATTAATTGATAAACATGAAAAGTCTGATTCAATTAAATAATAAGAACGGCAATTATATATATTTAATTAATAATAAATTCAATTAATTGATTATTAATATATTTAATCAATATATATTTATTAAAATAGGATGGGGCTATAACATAAAAATGCAATGACACCAAAGATACCCTAGGAAAGCCCTCCTTCTCAAGGGAAAAGCCCAACCACACCAAGAAATATTTCTTAATTAAATGAGCAAGTCTGAATACTTTTTTTCACAAAACACTTAGAATGCTTTCCATAATGAACACTATGCTCTTACTTCTTTACAATAATACAGACTCAGATTACTTTACTCATAGGCTGATAAATGTCTCAATACAAAGCTGCCAACACTCCAAACAATACTCATCTATAGAAAAACCCTTGATGAATCACACAATAATTGTTATCAGATCACTCACTACAATCTGAATCAAACACCATGACAATGATCAAATAGCTTCTGTAATGAAATCAACGATCATACAACAAAACCGTTCCATTGCAAATGATGTACACAATCATAAACTCCAACAGTGATGACAACAATCAGGGCTTACAAGGATTGTCACCACAAAATTACATATGATAAAGAATGAGTAATCCAATGCTACAAGAAGCCTTTTGAGCTCCAAATAGTGTGGCGCTTAATAGAAATAGTGAGTCAAAAGTCACCCAATGTCTGTACAGATGCAACACGGTGACTCTCGAGGACCAATATTTATGAAAGGTTGAGACTTTATGTTTGCCAAACATCCACACAAGAAAGGTCTCTTTGTTACCCAATAACCACACACACACACATGGCCTTTCATTTGCCAACGCCAAAGACTTTTTATAGTCTTCAAGGATGTAACTCTTCAAATAGAAACCGGTTCAGCATGTGGACTCTTCAGAGTCTAAGTCACCCAATTGTAAGTAAGAAATAGGCATTGCAAACAAGCAGCATTGCATTCAGACAACCTGTACGCTGATGCAACCATTTCAGGTAAGCACATATCTCTTGCAGCTACCAAACTTCAACACTTCCTCTTAGGAAAGGATATATATGACACTCACAATGGCTTCACCCATTTGCGAGATTTTTTTTATTATCACAGAGTTGCTCAATGTGACAACATCATGGAGTCGCTCAACGTGATGTTCACCATGGCTACTCCCATGAGAGAAATACATATAAACAAAAACTCTCATCCGAGAGTCACTCAACATGATGTTTTCATGGAGTCTCTCAACATGACATCTACTATGGCTACTCGCATGAGTGGAAAGAGCAATACCTCTATTTCAGAGGCAAACAAGGGTTCTCACCTCAAATTTCTCTGACTTAGAGAAAATGCATTGCAAGGGATTTCACCTCAAATTTCTCCGTCGTAGGGAAAACGCATTATAAGGGCTTTCACCTCAAATTTCTTTATCTTAGAGAAAAATGCATTCTCAACAAGTAGCAAGAATCTCTAATGCTGAGACTCTCTCTCAACAAGAGTAACATCCTCTACAATGCCAAGCTTATCTCAAAAGTATGAAAACTTCATTCTAGAAAGTGGCTTGGTGTGAATGTCATTTGTCTGCTCATTAGTACAAATATACTTGAGTTGAATTGCTCTCCTTTGAACCGTATCTCCTAAATAATAATATTTAATCTCCACATGTTTGGTTCTATCATGAAATGTTGGATTAACAGAATGCTTCACACAACTTTGATTATCACAATGAATAACAATTGATACCAAAGTCTGCCCAAATAGTCGTACAAGAAGCTTTCGAAGCCACACTGCTTCTCGAGCTGTCACATAACTGCAATATATCCAGCTTCTGCTGTACTTTGACCCACATGACTGTTTCCTGCTGCACCAAGGAATCATAGAAGAACCTAACCTGAAACAACCACCACATGTACTCTTCTTGTTAGGCACAAACTCGACCCAATCAAAATTAGAAAAACCTTGCAATTTCAGGTGTTGACAAGAAGTATATTTCAGACCATATCACATTGTACCACACAAATATCTCAGTATATGCTTTGCTGCAACAAAATGAATTTGTCTAGGCTCGTACATGAATTGACTGAAAGTGTTAACAACATAACAAATATCACTTTTAGGATTGACTAGATACATCAGTGATCCATTGTCTGTACTGAAGAGCACGCGATTATACTGAGGGAATGGGTGTGAATCAATATAATAAAAACTTATGCCAATTTAAAACCTTTTATCCAAATAACTTTAAATGTTGGAATCAACAATTATGCACATAACACAATGACACAATGTTTACGTGGAAACCCAATGCGGAGAAAACCATAACAAATAAATGCTTTCTTATATTAACTGTTCTTTACAATATTTTGTAGGTTCGAATCTACTAGAGGCTCCAACCTCTATGTTTATGAGCACCAACTCACTAGAAGCTCCAACTCCTACACTTCTGTAATGACCCTGCTCAAATCTGATCCCAAAATGCTGATAAAGGTTCAAGAAAACACTTTGCATACAAGGGTCATATGACTGATATAAAATTTCAGTTTTCTTTTATGGCTCTTTCCTTCACTTAGCAACAATAAAAATGCTTGCAAGCAGAGTCTGAATTGACTAAACAATGACCTATCATGAATGTGCAACTAATTTTGCAAATATACAATGCATATATATCGTCAAAACATGAAAAATGAACACCTACAGCCAACTGACATTTTTGCAAACAGTTGGTATGCAAACTAACTAGCTGATAAATAATGATATTGAATTGCTCAAATGACACTGGCCACTGTTATCTCCTTAATTGCAATGAAGTTCTAATACAATGCTCATGAAATATGGCCAAGACTTTTGGCATTTACATGGATTACAAAAATGATAATGATGGTATAATGCACACCTACAGCTGAAACTTGTAACACCTAAAAAGCAATGCTAACAAAGGAACCTGGTTGTAAATGGCTGTAATAATTTTCTCCAATGCTGCCCTGTCTACTTTGCTTTTTCTGATCTTCTTTTTTCACCTGCTTTTTTCGGATCTACTTTTTCGCTTTGCTTTTTCGAACTGCTTTTTCGGATTTGCTTTTTTCGGATTTACTTTTTCGGACTGCTTTTTTGGATCTGCTTCCAAAAACTCAAACCCTCAGGTAGTTTGAGTATACAAATTAATCTCAACTTGAAATGGCTAAATACCACTTCCAAAGTGCAACCCTTTCGAAGGTCTTTCACTTCCTCAGTTATACAATCACTTGAGAGGCATCGTTCTCAAGGATTATGCTGAATATTTGCAAACCTGGATGGTGCCACAAATGCTCAAAGAGAATGGTAGTAGAATCATCAATTCCCGTGTGTCCAAATGGGAGGCCAAGCCCTCTATTTATCTACTTTCCTAAGAAGTTACTAAGAACTTCTAGAAGCATCCTTTTCTAAGAAGTTACTAAGAACTTCTAGAAACATCCATTATAAAATCCCATTATAATGCACTTTTATAATAAAATAACTTTATAAAAAAGTGCAACTCAACTTAGAATTATAACATGTAGGACCCGTATAAAAATGATGATAAAAATATAAATAAAATAATATCTCAAAGAGCATAATGAGCGATCCAATCACCAAATAAACACCAAAATGACTCTCTCATCACAACCACCCATCTACGAGAGTTCGTGATAGACTGATCTGGCACGCAAAACGATGTTAGCTAAAACGGGGACATTACAGTCCGCCTTTCCTGAAATTGCTTGTCCCCAAGCAATGGCTGAACAACAAACCAATCAATCCTCCTGGATCCCAAATGAAGGAGTATGTGACATCCTTGTGGACATTAAACCAACTGCAAATCAACATCATCAAGACCAACCACATGTCCTGTAACATAGCACCCAAAACTTGTGTGGGTGATGTAGAAGTCAGAATGACATTGAAAGGCAACTCGGTAGAAGATCTAAGAAATCTCTTCTTCCCTGTATCCACCCACATAATATATATTGGACTAGAATCTTGGTCATCACCAACATGCATTGAAAAAGATGTAGCTACAGGTGAACCATATGCACTCATGCTAATTGTATCAACAATAGGTGTAGCCGTATCAAAATATATGGACATAGGAACAACACTAACAACTGCAATAAAAAACTTAACTGAATCTGGAGTTGATGAAATCTCATAATCAACATGTGTGCCATTATTAGAACACACAACCACTGCATGCATACTACTAAACTCCTCATTGGATGGTTCAACTGACATAGAAGTGGCTGCTGATATGACAATATCCTCGCATTCTCCTAATCCCACTATTGTTGCATTGTCATCTGCTGACAAAGCTTCATATGTGGACTCCTGACTCTACACATATGACTCAATGCCAGATTGTGAATCAATTATACTAGAGTGTAAACCCACATTGATTGACTCCGCTGAAACATCAACATCATAGTTGGGTAGCTCTATACGTGTCTTGATCTCACCTGAGGAATCAACTACCTCCTGCATTGGAGCAACATACAAATCATCAATATTGATGCCCATCTGTCTAGCCATAGGCTGCAACATCATATCCATTCGCCTAATCTGCTCATGTTGCATTATATCCATTCGCCTATTTTGCTCCTCTAATGTATCCAGTAACTTGAACATTATATTTTCCTCATCTGGACTGATATACATTTTGTCAAACTTTTTTCTCTCTATCTGGCTATTCCAAATTCCCAATAAGACCTCCACATGATGGCAAGACTTATAGCTCTGATACCACTGTAATGACCCTGCTCAAATCTGATCCCAAAATGCTGATAAAGGTTTAAGAAAACACTTTGCATACAAGGGTCATATGACTGATATAAAATTTCAGTTTGCTTTTATGTCTCTTTCCTTCACTTAGCAACAATAAAAATGCTTGCAAGCAGACTCTGAATTGATTAAACAATGACTTATCATGAATGTGCAACTAATTTTGGCAATATACAATTCATATATATGATCTAAACATGAGAAATGAACACCTACAACCAACTGGCATTTTTACAAACAGTTGGTATGCAAACTAATTAGCTGATAAATAATGATTTTGAATTGCTCAAATGACACCGGCCACTGTTATCTCCTTAATTGCAATGAAATTTCTAATACAATGCTCATAAAATATGGCCAAGACTTTTGGCATTTACATGGATTACAAAAATGATAATGATGGTATAATGCACACCTACAGATGAAACTTATAACACCTAAAAAGCAATGCTAACAAAGGAACCTGGTTGTAGATTGCTGTAATAATTTTCTCCAATGCTGCCCTTTCTGCTTTGCTTTTTTCGATCTGCTTTTTTCACTTGCTTTTTTCGGATTTGCTTTTTCTAACAGCTTTTTTCGGACTATTTTTTTCGGATTTGCTTTTTCGAACTGATTTTTCGGATCTGCTTCCAAAAACTCAAACCCTCAGGTAGTCTGATTATACAAATTAAGCTCAACTTGAAAGGGCTGAATACCACTTCCAAAGTGCAACCCTTCAGAAGGTCTTTCACTTCCTCAGTAATGCAATCACTTAAGAGGTATCGTTCTCAAGGATTATGCCGAATATTTGCAGACCTGGATGGTGCCACAAATGCTCAAAGAGAATGGTAGTAGAATTATCAATTCTCGTGTATCCAAATGGGAGGCCAAGTCCTCTATTTATCTACTTTCCTAAGAAGTTACTAAGGACTTCTAGAAGCATCTTTTTCTAAGAAGTTACTAAGAACTTTTAGAAACATCCATTATAAAATCCCATTATAATGCACTTTTATAATAAAATAACTTTATAAAAAAGTGCAACTCAACTTAGAATTATAACATGTAGGCCCTGTATAAAAATGATGATAAAAATATAAATAAAGTAATATCTCCAAGAGCATAATGAGCCATCCAATCACCAAATAAATGCCAAAATGACTCTCTCATCACAACCACCCATCTACGAGAGTTTGTGATAGACTGATTCGGCACGCAAAACGATGTTAGCCAAAACGGGGACATTACAATTTCGCAGATGCCGAACTATTGGAAGCACCAACCCCCACTGCTATCCTTGCGTGCACCCACCCACTGCACACAAACTTCTTTTCCACCTTGGTAATGTTGCTATCTTCAACTGCCGATGGATCCTTTAGCACACAATTCTTCTCCGTATGAATTCTTTAATTTAGCACACACTTCTTATATCTTATCTACTTGAAGTCAACCTCTAATATTATATATTTCTTTAAATATATTTCAGACTTATATGTGTTAAGAGTATAGCTACAGTCGGATTGATTTAATCGTAAGATACAGTGTTGATATAATATATCATATATATATTATACATATATATTATATATAATACGTATGTTATATTGTGATTTATATTGTTAATATATATTATCTAATAATGATTAATCATAGAGACATGTCTCTTCATGAGATATGTCTCCTCTTATATTTATAAGGGATTGGGATTTGCATTTGGAAAGTCCCTATAACAATGGCAGTATAATTATATTTGCAGAAACTGATCCATGTTATTTAACATGGTATCAGAGCCAAGCTGCAAATGTAAGAAGCATTGAGACTTATTACTATCTGCATTGAAGCTAGTATATGCTGTGCAAATAAGTCAAAGATTATTTTAATAAAACCCATACAATGACGAGAAACTACATTATTGAGCATTTGAAGGTGTTAATGAAGTTTAATGGGTGATCATCTGTGAAGGGATAATACTTCCGAAGGGACTGTTTCCCATTTGCCACCAAAACATCAAAAATGAATGAAACATAAAAGTATTATAAAGGAGGCGGGCATATAAGCCTGCAAGATTATATCATATTTTAGAACATAAAATGGAACATTTGACATGCGATAGCAAAACATTTGACATGGACAAGATAGTGAAAAAGAAGCACAAAACTAACATGGAAAAATATAGTTAAAGAGATAAGATAATAAAATTAATGTCCACGAAAAACCAACAAGGTTTATGGGACTGAGCATACAAACAGAAAGGCCAGCCAATGCAGAAGCACTAAACAGTGACTGAGAAGAAACAAAAGCAAGACAAAAAAGAAATAAGACAAGGTAAGGTTAAGGGTCCTTCCTTGCCACAAAGAAATCAGTAATAGAGGGGTAGACTCGTGAACGAGCACTAGTCTGAGAATGCCGTGTAGAACCCCTGTAGGATTGTCGCTGCCTAGATACATTGGTGCAGTGTCTGACTGATCTGGAATGAGATGTACTAGGTCTCTTCAAACCCCAAGGAGGAGATAAGAGAGAGAAAAAGGCCGTAATGAGCTGGTCTGAAGTATGTGCCTGAGGTATAAAAGACTGTAGGGTAATCTCTCGAAGATGGGTGACCCCCTGAAGATAAAGTGCAAGACACCGCTGATCAATATAGCTGAAGAACATCAAAAGAGAAGAACAGTCTCTAAAAAGGCAGTCAAATCTCCCTCTAATCTCATAGTAAAGAGGGCATCAAAATATGAAGTGAATCTCAGTCTCAACCTCAACCAAAGTACATAATTGACATATCCTATCAACCCGATCCATATGGTGATCGGTCCGAGCCCTGAGGCGGTGAGAACCCACTCTGAATGAACCTAAAGAAAATCGTAAAGCATGATTCCAACGCCGATAGAGATAAGCAGGGCGAACAATAATACCATCCCGAATCTTAAGAAAATGCTCAGCATAGAAGGCCATCCTAGGTTGCAAACCTCCCAGGGGATTACTCCAGGTAGTTGTAATGTACTGTCTGTAAATATCTTGTCTGACATGCTTGTTCAACTCTTGGCGTGAGGGGAGAAGATGAGCAAGAGCATCAAGTGAAAATTGGTAAGGATGAAGACGATCTATCTCAATAATGATCGAACCCAACAAAGAGGTGGCTTGGGCGTACCAACAACGAGACCTAGTAGAGGTGTCATATCTCAAAATCTCAACAGAAGAACAGTATGCCAGATGAGAGTATCTGTGTTGGTCAATACTCGACACCATAAAACCACGAAGCCGATGAAGAAACCAAATTAAGTAAAAAATGGAGGCAAGTTTGAAAGGATGAGCTCCAAACTCAGCTAAGACAATGCTGTGAGGGGTGAATCTATGACATCTTATGATACGCCGCAACATCAACGTTTGAACCCTCTCTATAGGAGCCCAATCAAAAGTAATAAGAGAAGGCCCCCAAACCACCGAGCCATAGAGAACCATCGGACGAACCAAGGAGTCCAAAAGGGACAACTTGGATGAAATATCTTGGAAGTGATGCCTGAAGCACTGTCTTTCCAACAAAGCCAAGTTTTCAACAAAGCCAAGGAACCCATGCCCTTACTAACTCTGGATTGAATAGCTGCCCTCAAGGTAAAACGCGGTCCTAAGATCTTCACACCGAGGTACATGTAAGAGGAAGTAATCTCAACCTCCCGACCCTAGAAGAAGAAATGAAGATGAGAGGTCTTTAAACAGTTAAAGACCATAACCCGAGTCTTAGACAGATTGACCACAAGCTGCTGTTGAACATAAAAAGAAGCCAGACCATCCAAGAGTCTCTGCAAGCTATCGGGAGAAGAGGCCAAGAGAACCACATCATCAACAAAAAGGAGAATGGAAATCAAAACCTGATGCAAATAGCACCTTCTCCCGATTGAGAAGAATTCACAAGGAAATCCTCCAACTCATCAATATACAAACCAAACAGTGTCAGAGAAAGGGGACAGCCCTGCTTCACCCCAATGGTGCTCTGAATCAGATCCAAAAAGCCATTCGAAGTCCTGAGCCTACCAGTTACCCTCTCATACAGCCTCATAATAGCAGTTTGTAATGTATCTGAGATCCCAATCTCTTGAAGTCTCTGAAATAAGGCCAATCTAGGAATAGAATGAAAAGCCTTACGAAAGTCTTTAAAACAACAATAGACCTTCTGAGAGCGGTGCCTAGCCTCCTCAATGATAGCTCGTAGCATGAAAACATGATCCATAGTTTGATAGTTTGCCTGAAAACCAGCCTTGCCTTGAGCTCTACAACCTCTTCTATTAAGCTCACTAGATAACATGGTGTTCAGAGCAGTGGCATAAAGTTTGGCAAAAGTATGTCCAATCATAATAGTTCTATAGTTACCTGGATCGAAAGCAGGCCTAGATTTGTGAATAAGGTAAACCATATGTCTAGACCAGGACTCAGGAAACCCAGTGCAAACCACTCTATTAAAGAGTGTAGGAAGGTAAGATCCAAGAACCGAAGCACCAACTTTGAAAAGTTCTGCCTGGAAACCCTCTTCATTTGCTGCTCTGCTGCATCTCAAAGATTTGATGGCTTCAATAATACTGGAGTAAGTGAACAAATGGCAGTAAGGAGGTGAAGTGGAGTGAAGAGGTGGCTGCCTAGGAATGTCGTAAAGTGTAATGATATGGGAGGTCAGAGACTGGTAGTCTAGAGTGGAGGACGGGGGGAGCATCGTGAAAAAAGGGTACACTAGAAGATCTGGGGATTCTGAATAAGCGTGGAGCAAAGGGTTCTGCACTGAAGGGATGCAAAATAACGCTTCTTATTGCGAAGAAAATGGAGGTATGATAGGCGCAGATGGGTGTAGGCAGGAGACTGAGTCTCAAAGACGATGCGAACAGAGTGATGGAAAGCTTTGCAATTAGTATCAAACCATTTATTCATACGACAAGTATTTCGATGCTTAGCCCTAAGAGACGGAGAGGAGCGGTGAGGAATAGAAAGGAGAGCAGAATCCCAAATGGTAGACGCAAGTGAATCAAACATGTCAGAGGCAACAAGCGACTCACTAAAACTAGTAGGTGTCAGAAATCTCCTAAGGTGAATTACAAAGCTCACCATCACTCTTTGGGTAGTGAAAGTGAGTAGGAAAGGAGACGTTATCAGCAGGGCAGTGAGAAGACTGTAAGGAGTGTGACGGGTGGGATGAAGCGCAAATAGAAATGCTAAGAGCATGATCAGCCAAGGGGAGATGCGAAATGGTGAAATTGTGAATGGAAGAAATGAAGGAATGAGAGGAAATGATATAGTTGACAACACTTGCACCACCACAGTTCGTCCAACAAGTAAAGAGGTCCCATCTAGGAAAGAAGGATAAACCGTTCAGAATCAATAGTCCAGAAGACTCACAGAGCTGGAGGAGGTGATGGCGATAAACTGAGAGCGGTCCAAGAACATCCTCTGAGGTGCGCTGCAGGCCCATACTAGTCGGGTCTAACTCAGGAGTGCAATTTGAGTTAGAACCATGATCATGCAAAGGAGCCTGAAGATCCTTGGTACGAGTGTTGAAGTTTCTAAGAATAATAATATCACCCAAAGCCTCAAATTGTGAAATGCTCTCTTGAAGGTAACAAAAAGGATCTCCATTCTCTGCGTCATGAATGGCATAAGAGGACGAGGTCGCAGGAAAATAACAAACAACAATAAAAATATCCCTCTCTTGGTATTTCTGCCGACCAATCCGGACATACATAAATCTGGCATAGACGTCAGAGTGAACAACTGAAGTGAAAATGAAAATATCATCACGAACCAAGCAAGCAATACACCTAGACCCCCGGACCCCACCAGAAGTACGAACCTCATCTCTGCAAATTGATAACCAGGAAGAGGGCGCATAGGGCTCTCATGAGTCTTAGTAATGGCCAAAATATCTGAGGAACCCACTGCATCCTGAAAAAGACTGAGCAATGACCATAACGAGCCATTACCATTCCAGCAATTGATAAGAAGAGAAGAGGGCTTCGTCTTGTTAGACTGTTGTTGGGATCGTCATGTCGATTTGGAGATTGTCCTCTCCACCCAACCAGTAGGAGGAGAATCACGAGTCACTTCTCTCAAATTCCTGATAATAGCCCATTTTCCAGTAGGCCTAGCATCTGCCACAATTCCTCGAGCATGTTTGAGTTTGTTGTGAGGTTTTCACACCATTGGCCCAAAAATTTTGGGGACCCCCTTTTTCTCGATCACCTTGGCAAATTTTTTTGAAGTTGTCCAAAAATTTCTGATTTTAGAAAATTTCACTTTCTGGACGCTTTCGGGTCCAGAGGGAGAAAGGTTTAGGTTTAATTATTTTTCACCTGGTTTCAAGCTTGATTTTTCAGAACGACTAATTTTTAGGTTTAATTATTTTTCACCTGGTTTTAAGCTTGATTTTTCATAACGACTAATTTTATCCTTAGGCCGAACAAGTTTCAAAGAACAACACTTGGCAAGTTAGAATTGTGAATTATGTAGTTAGACGATTTTTTTGAAAATTTGGATATAATTGTATAAACTTGAGCAATTTTCAAAAAATGAAATTGTTGTTTTAGATTCTAGAGAAATTATTTATTTCTGTTTAAAAAATTTAAATTGCATGGCAAAATCAATTTAGATTAAATTGCAAAAATTGGCATTAAATGGGTTAAATTTGCCTTGAAGATTTTAAAATATTTAAAGAAATTAGTAATTTAAAATTGAAAAAATCGATTTTGGCTTGCCAAATCCAATTTTTAATGATATATTAATTACTAAATCGTCATTAAATGAAAATATTTAGAATCTCCAAGGCTTTATTAATTTTACTTTTGCAATTTTGGTCTATCCAACAATTTAAAAATGCAAATTTCATTGTGGCAAAGTTATTTTTTGGCTTATCATTTAATTTGGGCCAGAATTGTGCACTAATTAATATTTTTTTCCCTCTTCTAGGTGCAAGTCGGTCAGTTAGGGAAAGCATGTGGATTGGGTATAAGAGGGATCTCCTTCCCCTTATCTTCTCATTCATTCCATCCTCCTCTTCCATGCTTGAGCGATTTTTTGGCAAAGGGCAGATTTCCATGTTTGGCTATTTCTTCTAAAGGGAGCAGCTCTTCTTCCTTGGCGATTTTCTAAGGCAGCATTGGGCTTGGCGATTTCCTTCCATGCTTGGCACAGATTTTACTTGCCTTGGATGATTTTGTTTGACAAAGAACAGATTTACATGTGTTTGAGTTCTTGCTAGGGCAGCCTCCTTCCAAACTTGGCAATTTTACTTGCAAAGGAGAAATTTTCCATGTTTGGCGATATGTTTCAAGGAGCAGCTTTTGGTGATTTTCTAAGGCAGCATTGGGCTTGGCAATTTCCTTCTATGCTTGGGATAGATTTCACTTGCCTTGGACGATTTTGTTTGACAAAGAGCAGATTTGCATATGTTTGAGTTCTTGCTAGGGCAGCCTTCTTCCAAACTTGGCAATTTTTATTTGCAAAGGAGGACATTTTCCATTTTTGGCGAATTGTTTTTAGGGCAGATTTGTGTGCTTGAAGAAGATTTCAAGGTCTTATTGAATTTTTGCAAAGGTAGAGCTGATTTTCCTTGCCCTAGATGATTCTTGGTTGAGGTCTAATTTCCTCTAGAGGCTACGATTTTTCTCCTCGAGATTGGACAATTTTTGTTGGTGAAGAAAACAAGTGATAAAGTCTGATTTTCTTTTTTGGCACATGCATGGGCAATTTCAAATGGACAGAATTATGATTTCATCAGCTAGGGCATCAATATTTGCAAGGGGGCTTGAAATTCTTAGGTCTGATCCGAAATTCAAAAAAAGACCTGGCCATTTGTAAAGGTAAGTTTAATTCATTTAGAGTTGAAAGTGGTCCTTAAGTGGATTTTGCTCCTTGTTCTTGTCTAGTTTTGTTTCTCTTGGTTCTTCTTGTATTCATCATCCACCACTTCATCATCCCATCGTAGGTTGAAGATTGGAGATTGATAAGTGTAGAATCCATGATAGGACATTTGAAAAGGCAGAAATAAGCTAGACCACTCTAGCAATGAAGTTGGGAGATATAAGCGTAGTCCATCCTAAGGTAACGAAGAGGTAGAAATAAATGGCAGTCCCACCTCTAGGTTGAAGATTGGAGATTGATAAGTGTAGTGATAGGACATGGCGAGACAGAAATAAGTTAGAATCCATTGATAGAAAGAAAGTTGGAGATCGATAAGGGTAGTCCATATCACTTAGAATGAAGGGGCAGAAATAAGTGTTTAGGATGGTAGATGTTAGTGCAAGCAAGAACCCTAAGGGAACAAACATTAAGAAAGACAAAGAGGATATGATGCCCAAAACAACTTTCTTCTCGAAAATGAGGTGAATAACCGATACCAATGTCGGTACAGTAAATATGATACAAGTTGAGGATAGACTAAACGAAGGACAATCCCCGATGGCAAAGAAGCCAGCAGCTTTTCCTCCTACCTTGCCTTGTGTAGAATTGGTTATGGAGTGCGCATCCAGGTTTGATCTAATCAGTAAATCCATCATTTTTGATGAAGGGAAGATAGTGTTGGCCAACATTGGCGGACAGGCGATCGAAGAAGCATTTAACATTCCCCAATACAAAAGCATGACAGTGGTGATGATAGACTAGGCAACCAAGTCATTTCAGGATAACCAGGAAGCTTATTTCATGCATCTAAAATAGGATTGGCTACACGAAGGAAAGAAAGGGGTAACTAGATCATCGAGGCTCATGGCGGCAGATTTCAAATCAGAATATGGCGATCTCATTGTTCTCCTTTGCCGGATCATGGGCTTAGCTCAAGATATGCAATTCGAAAAATGGATGTACTTCTTTGTTGATGAAATTGAAAAAGGGAAAAGAAGATTTGATTGGGCTAGGATCATAAGCAAGAATCTAGAGTTGCAACTTAGAATCGTACAAAACCAAAAGCAATTCTACATGAGATCCTATCTCTTTTACCTAATTGCTAGATTGTATAAAAATTCGGGACTTAAGGCCTTAGGAGAAACTGGCAATGGGCCTGGGCAATATTTGGTGTATGAATGCTATCCACAGCTTCATTTGCACAACAAAGATTATAAAATGTTTTGTGATGCCTTTGCCATGAAGATAGTAAGGGATTACAAGGGACACTTGCTAGGAGGCTCTCATTGGAAGCAGAAGCAAAGATTAAGAAATATGGGAGTTGGTTCATCCAGTTTGTGCAATTCACATGGATTAGAGTAGCAGGAAGCACAGTTTGTCCCAAGAGGCTTCCAGGATATCCACCCGACAAGGTAGTTTTGACGGAATTGGCTAGGCAACTTGAGCATTATGACAGAATAATGAAACTCAAGGGTGAGACAAGCATTACCTTCTCATTTGGAATTGGCAATGATAGTTGCCCCAATCGTGTCGCCTTTGCAGCTATGGAGAAGGAATTGGAATGGTATCATCTAGGATGGTAAAAAGCAAGGCAAAGATTTAATCCTAATGGTCTTATCAAGGTATCTCACAGAAATGCATTTAAACATGTTCCCACTATAAAAGACTTTTGGGCCAATGCCAAGGATGACTTTCATCTTTCTCAAGATTGTCGGTGAACATGATGAGAGATATCAGATGGGGAGGCCTTGATATTCCTGATCAACTGGAAGATGATGAAAATATGTTGAGAGAAGATTATGATATAGTAGAGGGAACAAAGTTGAATCCAGTAGATTGGGATAATCATTAGGATCCTTCCTTAGAGGTAGTCACAAGGACAATAGATTTGCATACCGAGTCGTGGTATAATGGAAAGTTAAGGAAACTACAAAGTCAAAAGATACACCTTACTTATGAGAAGATGAAGCCAAAAGAAGGTCCAATGGAATTAGTAGGATAGAAGGGTGAAGGAAGTAACTGGCAACAAGAAACAGTTAGAAGCAAGAAGAGAGCTTTGGAGGTTGAGAAAAGCAAAGAACCTCCAGAACCTCTAGCAAAGAGACAACACACAACACCATCAAGGGAAAGTATAATTGAGGCTAGAGGCCAAGAAGATAACGCAAGTGAGAAGAACCACGAGAAGACACTACAAGCAGCAAACAACATGATGAAATCAGCTGAGCTCAAGATAAAGCATACACCTTGCTCTTCCGTGGAAGAAGTCAACGAAAGGCTAGCTAAGTTCATTGCCTTAGCTAAAAGAATGAAGGAAAAAGTGAGATTTATATTAGAAGATCATTTAATGTAAGCCCAAGTGGCAATTTCTCTTTCTTCTATGGTAGGACAAGTGTCTAAATCTAATTGGCAACCATTTTGGTGCCTTCTCATTGGTTGCCACTTTTCCTTTTTTTTATTGGTCTATTGATGAGGTGGCATCTTCTCATTGGCCGATGGGGTGACAACCATAATTAGGGTTTCTAGGATCCAATCTAGATTGTTGGTTTTGCCTCTTTATCTTTACAGTCGGTTGTAAATTTTGGCCTCTGTATAAGGCCGTTTGCTCTCATTTGTAAGGGTCGAGGAAAATTGTAGCTAAGATAATGCCAAAATTGCTTTTCTTTCTCATTGTTGTGACTTGCATGGTGATAAACAACTTTTGGTATTGTTGCAAGGTTTCTACTTCCACTAATTAGAATAATGTTTTCTTTGAAGTTAAAGTAAATTTCATTTCAAGTTGTTAAGAGTAAAATAGATGGATAGTTGCATGGTAGCATTAGTGGATGTTTGATAGGGATCAATAACTAGACCACTAGCATTGTAGCGGCTTGTTGGGAAGCCTTGTGTGGTAAACTAGTGCATTTTCCTTTGAATCATTACATCCATGGAGGTAGAGCCACTGGTAAACTTTCATTAGATTTGATCCTCGTCCATTTGCTAATCTTTCCATTCATAGGAGTAGGAGTAGAATAGCAAGTAGTTAAGAGTTTGAGTCTTGAAGAGGAAAGTTAGAAAGGCATAAGTCATAAGAACATTCACCCTCCATCACCATCACCATCACCATCACCATTATCTGGCATTCACACCGAATCACCATCACCATCATTCCACCAATGTCCAAATTGTCCTCAAACAAACAACGTAAGGCCACCTACGTGATTACCAACAAATCACATTGATATACTGAGTTAGTATCCACAGGTGTAAGGAACATTGAAGTTCTTGCTTATGTCCGCATAAGTATTAACTTTTTAAGAGAGGAATTGTGTGTTTGATACCTTGTATCAGATATTCAATTGCTAATATGTTATTTAGTGGTACAAAAAGTGACATCAACATTATCTGGCGCTGGGAGGGCTGATTTAAATTCATTCTTGAGAAAATTGGAGCATCGGTGAGGCACATACCCTCCATTGTCACGCCATCAACAAGATTTCGCGCTAGGAGGGCCTTGAAAGTGTTTCGTTTGAGGATTTGTTGGTATTTAACTATGAAGAAGAATGGTTCTTCCTAGATCAAATCAACCTAGAGCAACTTGGAGAACGCTGCAAGATCATATTATAGCCAGCTTGTGCCTAACTGCTTGGGAGGAAAGTGAGAACACTAGAGAGTATCTGGACACCGTTGACGTGTTGAATCAAGAAGAAAGGAAAGCACGAGCTATTGAAAGGAGAATTCAGAAGAGGTTGGAATGTCAGAGAGAACTTGAAAGGAAGCTTGAAAGAGAAAGGAAAGCACGAAGACAAGCTTAAGCTACTATTGAAGAAAACTCAAATTAGAAAATCAATCCGGTTGGGATTATAGTCAAGCTGGATAGAAGAATTGGGTCTTTTTCCCCCGAAAGGTTCGAGAAATTGCAATTTGATAGAAGGCAGAGGATACTGAGGTCTACACCACACTAGGAAGAGGATCTACTTGTGTTAGAATTTTATAAGAAATCAAGGAACTGCTGGGTAGCTGATACCTCAAATTTAGCTAGCTCCTCAAGTAGTCAGCCAGTTCAAGCTCAAACCAATCAACCAACGATGGCTCAACCACCATGGATTTATAACAATGCCTCACCCATTTCATTCCAACAATACCATGATCTATCGAAGAATCTGGCGGTATTCTGCTCCAAGTTTTTTATTAATGACCCTAATCGTACAACAGAGGAGCATATCAATGTGTTTGAAGATGCATTGTGCAACTGAAGGATTCAACATGAAGATGTAGCGTGCAAGCTTTTCCCTTATTCATTGGGGGAAGAACCTTATTACTGGTTCATCAATTTGCCAACATCATCTATAACAGGATGGGTCCAGCTCAGAGAAGCCTTTATTGCAAAATTTGGCATGCCCTCTACACTGCTGGAGTTACATAGAATGTTTGTGGACATTAGGAGACACGATAAAGAAATGATAAGTTCCTTCAACAGTCGTTTCCATAAGGCTTACACGAGATTGCAAGCCTCTTACACAATGATGGAGTTAGGTGCGCTGGAGGCATACTACAGTGCCATAGATAGTCAGATGGCTATGTTTACAAGGATGGCGAATCCTGCTCCCACAATGTTGAACTAGGCTTACACTAAAGCAATTGAAATAGGGAAGTAATTGGGCCAACAAGGAATGGAACCTCCAAGTGTTAGGTATCCAAACAATCCAATTCCACAACTCACATACCAAGCACCTACAAATCCGTTGATGGTACATCCGGGACCTCCGTTGTCTCAGGCACCGCCATCAATGCTAGTTTATCTGCAAAGTGCAAGTTCATCCACGAGAACGCAAGAGAAAATGAAGGAATTGATCGAGAAAGTCAAGAAGCTATCTACAGAAGTCACTTATTTGAGGAACCAAAACAATCAACTCCAAAGTTTCCATAGAAATAACCAAGGAAATAATTAGCAAAATCAAGGTGGAGGTTACCAAGGAGGGTATCAAAGAAATCATCAAGGAGGAGGATACCAGAGGAACTATTAGGACAGAGACTACCAAAGAAATAACCAAGGTGGTGGTTATCAAAGGAACTATCAAAACAATAACTATCAAGGTAACAACCAGTCACAAGACCAAGGATACAACAATCAATCTAACCAGAAGAGGATTTGGAACACAGGCCCAAACAATGGAAATGTGGGGTCGCCACTTGATAATCAAGCCTCAGCGGACAGTAGGTTGGTGGATAGAATATTCTTAGCTGAGTCCGCTATGTCTAAATATTGCAGATTCCATGAGACTGATCAACATTCGGAGTTATGATGTGCAGAGTTCAAGAGGGCATCTGACCTGTTTCAAAACATAGTAGATGAATCAATCAATCAGGAAGATGTTAAGGTTACGGGGTATGAGATTGTCCCATCCTCGGGATATGATCAATGCTTGACTTTTGAGGAGTTTTTATTTCCACCAGAATTTGAAGCATATGAAGAACACCAAGGGAGATTTCTTCCTGAGTCAGCAAATGGGCTAGTTAATGAGGTAATGGATCAAAATCGGTATAACAATGGGTCGGATTCTTTCCCACCTTTGAGTAACGCTGTTCTAGTTCAAGGGACAGGTGGGAACCAAACATTTCAACAACCGGCTAGCAATGCAAGATTCTATCAGAGGAACAATAAGAGAAATGATGGACCTTTCACGTCCTCTATACCCCCGAATAATTTCAATACGCCTCCACACCCCAATGCAGTAACATACCAAATTCTTCAAGGGATGCACCCGAATACAGACATGAGAATCATAACAATGGAAATGGACAGTAGAGTTTTCAACTAAGCACACAACAGAACAATCAAGATACTCGACAATCTCAGTGTCCAATCGATGCAAGAAGAAAATAGAGGAAGAACTGGAAACAATGCCGTGAATAATGATGAGTTGAAAAGATTAGAACAAAGTGTGACAGAGGAGATGAAGAAGGTCAAAATCAATCTCCCTTTGTTCGAAGTATTGAAGGTAGCGGAGATTAGAGATACGTTCCTTGACAGTTTGAAAGATAATAAATTACAAGGATCTCACATTCAAAGTGCAATAACACATACTCAAGGGAGGCCTCCTCCTGATTCAGTGCATGTGATTCAAGACATTCCAAGAGAGAACATGACGAATTCACCTCAAGACATTTCATATGGAGAGATAGGAAGCTCTACACAATAGATTGCAAATGGCGATATTAGTGAATTCAACAGACAGCTAGGGCCTCAACCAGTTTATGTGGCTCAAGGATCAATGCCAATGGAACAACAGAGTCAAAGGAGTCAAGACCTGATACACAATAAGGAAACCCTGAAGAAAGAAGAAGTGGTTCAATTGACATATTTTAGAGTGAAGCCGAAGCAAGTACATAAGACACCCATGGTATATTATCAAGGGAAAGATGAGCCAGCCCCATTCTTGCTATCAGTAAGGATGTTTGGGAAGCTTCTTCATAATTGCTTGATAGATTCAGGAGCGTCAAGTAATGTCATGCCTTCAAACATTTGTAGAAGTTTGGGAATCATGCCTTTAGGATCAAACAGAAAGGTTACCCAATTGGATAAAACAGAAGTACCAGTAGTGGGTGAGCTACACAACATACACATGCAGTTGGCATCTGATCCGAGAATGGAACACATGGTAGATATTTCAATGGTAGATGTGGCCGATACCTATGGATTGATCCTAGGTAGAGATTGGGCTAGAAGGTTGAATGGATGCATGGCAACTGACTTCTCTCACATGTGGCTCCCATGGAAAGGACTTGCCAACCAAATCAGAATTGATAGCACCCCAAGGTTGAGATTGACAGTTACAGAATATGGGGAACCAAATGAAATATTTTTTGTGGAAACAAATATGAACACCTATAGACCAAAGAAGGTAGAAGTGTTGACAATGAGTATCATAAGTGAAGGAAGGGATTCCACTGAAATCCAGATTGAGTCAGATCCAGATGCTTCATCCGATGAGTGTGAAGGCATGTTCAAGAATTTTAAGAACTTTGTGACTAGAACTGTATAGCAAGGAATAGAGTTGGGTAACCAAACATCAGTGAGAGACTTATTGTTACCCAACTGGTGCAGAATTCAAAATGCATTCCATTCGGAGTTATCTTGCACCTTGTGCACAGTTGTGTTAGAACAAGTAGAAAAGAGAATCCCGGGGGCTCTAAAACAGGATGATCAACATGGCAAACAAAAGATTGAAGCTTTACCAGATGATGAAGCAGAAAGTAGCATGATGGGTGAAACAAAGAAACAAATTACACCACCCACTTTCGAAATGAAGAGAAGTGATGAAACAGACAAGTCCAAGAGTTCCGAGAAGAAGTATCAAGAAAGCGATAAAATATGGACTCTAAGGTTTGATGGTTTCGAAACTAAGCAAGGGGCTGGAGCTGGATTTGAGTTAGTCAACCCAACAAGGGCAACATATTTGGAGGCACATAGATTACAATTCCCATGCACCAACAATATGGCAGAATATGAAGCTTTGATTTTAGGCTTGTTGTGTGCTATCAAGAGAGGTGCCAAGATACTTCACGTGCTTGGAGATTCGTATTTAGTAATTGAACAGGTAAAGAAAAAGTTCACTTGTCATGACAAGAGATTGAAGAGGTATAGAAATAGAGTTTGGGATTTGATAAAGGACTTCGATGCCTTCAATATCAAGTTTAGCTGTAGAGCAAACAACCAAGTGGCTAATGCCCTCGCACAGATTGCAAGTTCACTAGCACCAATAATGTTGGACGGTTTGAAGAAATTTAGAGTTGAGTTAGCATCGGTCCCATTGGTACCAGATAATGTCAAGAATTTCCAGGTGTTTGAAGATGATAGACATATCCTCAAATTCTTAACCAATTCAGATGTATTCACAGCACAAATCATCGATGGTGAAGCAGATGAAGAAGCAGAGATCGACTTAGGAGTTATGAGCTTGGAGACAAATACTATTCCAAAGGGAATGATTAAGCTAGAAAGAATATTCGACATGGACCAATTCAACAAAGTGCCATATCAACCCACAGGTGGTGATGAATGCGAAAGGGTAAATTTGGGAACAGAGGATTGTCCCAAAATAGTTCATATTGGGAAAGTTTGCACACCTAAGGAGAAGGCGGATATATTGAGTTTGATGAAGGAATTCCCAGATGTAATTGCTTGGGGATATAAAGATTTGAAAACATACGATCCTTCCATCATCACACATACAATTCCACGGAAAGAAGGGAGTAAGCCATTCAGGCAGCGACAAAGAACAGTCAATCCTTTGTTAGAACCATTAATATTTCAAGAAGTAAAGAAATTGCTAGATGCATAGATCATCTTCCCAGTGAGGCATTCAATGCGGGTCGCCAATCTTGTCCTAGTCAGGAAGAAAAACGAAGAAATAAGGCTATGTGTTGTTTTCAGAAATTTGAATAGAGCATCAGTAAAGGAAAATTATCCATTGCCATCATTAGACGAGGTCTTGCAAATTGTAAATGGAGCGCAGATGATGTCACTTATGGATGGATACTCAGGGTACAATCAAGTGATTGTTGAAGAAGAAGATAGGTTGGAGACAACCTTCACCACAAAGTGGGGAATATTTGCATACACGAGGATGCCTTTTGGCCTGATCAATGCAGGTGCAACATTTCAAAGGGCCATGGATTATGCTTTCAAGGACTTAAAAGACAAGTGCATTATCATTTACATGGATTACATAACAGTATTTTCAAAGAATAGAGAAGATCAAATCCTAGATTTGAGGAAAGTTTTCGCGAGATGTAGAAGGTTCAGAGTTTCTTTGAATCCAAAGAAATTTATGTTTGGAGTTATCGAAGGAAAACTTTTCGAACATGTGATTTCAGAAAAGGGTATCATGATAGATCCAGAGAGAGTGGAAGCAATTTCCAAACTTGGTATACCAGCTAGCAAGAAAGAGCTCAAATCGTTCTTTGGAAAGATAAACTTCATGAGAAAGTTCATATTTGCATTTGCTGAGATTGTAAAGTCAATGAATGACATGTTAAAGAAGGATGTAAAAATGGATTGGACTCCAGCAACGAAGAAGGCATTTGAAGAAATAAAGTATGCTATCGTTAATGCACCAGTTCTGGTAAGCCTGGATTATGAGAGGCTATTCAATATATATTCTTTCTCCTTTGATCACGCATGTGCAGCCATTTTAACATAGAAGAATAAGGTAGATGAAGAGCATCTGATTGCATTCATGAGTGCACCTTTCAGAAAAGCCGAATTAAATTACCCAAATGTGGAAAAACAAGCTTATGCCTTGGTGAAGGCAGTGAAGTTCATGCATTACATCTTGAGAACCAAAGTACATGCAATTGTGCTTGACATAGCAGTGAAGATTCTTTTGATGCAAAACGAGCTTTGAAAAAGAAGAGGCAAGTGGGTCGCCACTATCCAAGAATATAACATAGAGATTCAATCGATGAAATTGGTTAAAGGACAACAATTGGCACAGACCATGGCATTAGAGGGGCTTGGACTTGTGCAACAAGTTTATGAATTGGAGGATGTACACCCCGATGAATGGTATCAGGACATAATCAACTATTTGTTAAATCACCAATGCCCTTCACATTTGAATCCAATACAAAAGCGAGCATTGAGATTCAAGAGTAGAAGATACATGTTGCAGGGAGCAGTGTTATACAAGCAAAATCATGAGGGGCTATATTTGAGATGTGTTGGAAAAGAAGAAGCCAGAACCATTTTGGAACATTTTCATGATAAATGGGTAACAGGACATGGATCAGATTTGGCTACGACACATTGGATACTAAGAGCCGGATACTACTGGCCATCTTTGTTCAAAGACACCCATGAGCATGTAAAGACTTGTCATATTTTTCAAACGTCGACAAAGAGAGAAAGGAGTCCAGCAATTCCTTTGCGGCCTATTATTGAGGTGAGGCCTTTCGCGATGTGGGGACTTGACTTCATTGGTCCTATCAATCCACCTTCCTTAGCACAACATAGGTATATTCTAACCACAACTGACTACTGTACACAATGGTTTGAAGCTCAAGCTTTCAAGAATTGCACTGCTGAGATTGTCATCAAGTTTTTAGAGGAAAGAATCACTACCAGGTTTGTTTGTCCTTTTGCTTTTGTACGTGATAATAGTTCTGCTTTCATTTCTTTGAAATTTCATACATGGGCATTCGACCACAGGATCATTTAAAAATTTTCATCAGGTTACTATCCCTAGGGGAATGTCCTAGCAAAATCCACAAACAAGAATCTTTTGACTATGATTGGAAAGCTTTTAGACAAGAACCTGAGAGATTGGCACACACAACTAAGATACGCTTTGTGGGCCGATAGAACAAGAGTTAAAGAGTCCATAGGAATCACACCTTATCATTTGGTTTATGGACAAGATCTTGTATTCTTGATTCAATTGAAAATTCCAACCTTAAGGTTCATATAGGAGTACTATGACGAAAACGAAGACAGAGTCAAAGTTAGGTTGGCTCAACTGATGCAGTTAGATGAAAAAAGAGACGAAGCCCTAAAAAATTTTGCAAAACATCAAGGGGTATTAAAACATTGGTTTGATAGGAAAGCGCAAAACAAGGCCTTTAGGATTTCTGACTTGGTCTTATATTGGGACAAAGCCCATGAAAGGAAAGGATAACATGATAAATTTGACAAACTTTGGAAGGGTCCTTTCCAGATTTTAGAGATCATCGGGGATAATGCATTTAGACTTAAGACACTCACTGGTGAGGATTTCCCATTGCCTATCAATGGGCAATTCCTCAAGCATTACTTCCAAGCCTAGGACTCCATCCTGAGCCCTTTTGTACATAGTTAGAATAGGTTTGCTTTTGATTAGTTGTTAGTTTGTTTTCCATTTTTTAGAATAGAGTTTGTCTTGGACCATTTGGCCCAAGGGGTATTGTAAGGGAGCTTGAGCTTGATTTGCATCCTTGAAATTTTTTTAGCTTCCCTCAATTGGAAAGCAGTTTTGGTTTTCGGCCTTTGCAAGTGCAAAGGGGGTCCATGTTATCACATGTGGGCGAGGTGTGTAGATTTTACATTTTGGTGACAAAACGGAGTCTGTCTTGTTTATTTCTTGAATACATTTAACGAGGTTCAAAGATTTAAGTATGTGCTTAGTTGTTGGGCTATGGTAGGACTTGTACTAAATTTGGGTCGAACTTTGTCAGCCGACTGGATGGTTCCGGTGGTGTTTCTGTAGCCGACGGATTGACTGTCGGCAGTGTTTGTATTTTGTAGCCGACGGATAAATAGTTTATAGCGGATGTAATGTTGTGGCCGACAGACTCCTTCGGGAAGGTTCGACGGTAGTATTTATACCCCGTCTGGGATCATTGTAAATCATCAATCATCTACTATTACGGATCTTATGAAGCATAATGTATGTCTGGCATATGCGAATATAATTATGCTATTATATTCTATTGTCTGAATGCGTTGATTTCTTTACCAGTACGGTAAACATTCGGCGCCGTTGCCTTATGAATTTGGAAGGTGCGAGGAATGAAGATTAATGCCAAATCAGCTTAACAAGGATCAAAATAAGGCGAAGAGAAAAGATGAAATCCGTACTGCACAAGAACATTTAATTTTGGCACAACGGGCAAACCGCCGAAGAAGATTCCAGAAGCTTGCTGACGGAAACAGGAGTGCGGAGGAATTGTTGGAGGAGACTCGGCAGCAGGTGGAATTGGTGGAAGAAGCACGGGAGGAGTTCTTGAATTTGTGTTCGCCGAGGGAAGAAAATTCAAACGGAAGAGCATCAACTCGCACGGCTCGCAGCGCCGAGGGAGCACGAGCGTGGAGTGACCTCTTCGTCCGGGATAGACTTCTGCGGGAAACAACTTCAGAAGATCCTTCTTCTTCACCAAGGTTCGCACCTGTCGACACCTCCGGTGTGGGAGAGCAATTCGCTGGTGTGGGAGTGCAGTCCGCCGGTGTGGGAGAGCAATCCGCCGGTGTGGGAGTGCAGACCTCCGGTGTGGGAGTGCAGTCCGCCGGTGTGGGAGAGCAGTCCGCCGGTGTGGGAGTGCAGACTGCCGGTGTTGGAGTGCAGACCGTCGGTGTGGGAAACCAGTCCGTCGGTGTGGGAGTACAGACTGTCGGTGTGGAAGTGCAGACTGCCGGTGTGGGAGTGAAGAGCACCAGTGTTGCAGGACCGAGCAACACCTGTTTACAGAAACCAATTGTGATGGCGGGACCAAAAGAGAAACTGCCGAAGTTCAATGGCGATGGTACGGCCAATCCCATTCGACATTGCAAAACATGTGAAACTATCTGGAAGGCAAATGGGATAACTGATGAAGACGACTGGATGAGGCAATTTTCGACAACCCTATGGGGTGTGGCGATTGACTGGTTTTTGGATATGGATCCACAAAAGCTGAATACCTGGGATAACATTAAAAAGGAGTTCTTGGCAGAATTTGAACTTTTGCGAGATGATAATGAAATCGTAGCAGAGATTTTCAATACCAAACAGGGGAAGCACGAAACTGTCCGTGTCTACGCCAGGAGATTAAAAGACTTAATAAACAAAATGAAAAGCAAGCTGGCGGACGGATTGCAGAAAAGATGGTTTGTGGACGGCCTACGATCGGAATTGCGGAGGGAAATGAAAATTGTGCCACCATCATCATATGTGGATGTGTATAACAGAGCACTAGACCTGGAAAGTGAGCAGAAGACAAAGAAGAAGAAAACTAGCTCCTCTGATTCTGATGACGACGAGCCTGACGGAGATGATAGCAGCGACGACGAAGGTAGCAGCAAGAAGGTTCAGGCCCTACAAAATGATATGGTTCGCATGATGAAGGAGTTTAAAAACATGCAGAAGGAGCCAAAAGGCAGTGAACTGTGGTGCACGGAATGTAAGACCGACGGTCATACTAAAGCATCGTGTCGAAAGAACCAATTTTGTGACATCTGTCAGATCATGGGCCATTCGACAAAAGAGTGCCCCTTTAACATGAAGACAAGAGGATCTCCGCAGGTGTTTCTCACACAGGAGGCTTCTCCGTCGGGCAGTAGCGGAAATACGAATAACACAGGTTCCACATCCGGAGGGTACAGGAATAATAACAGAGGGCAAAATAACAACAATGCGAACAATAACAATAATAATGGGAGCCGAAGTCGAACCCAGTATGATGCAAACGGACGACTGATTGTTCAATGCCGAGCATGTAATTTGTGGGGTCACTTTGCACGGGATTGTACGACGGCAAACACATCGAAATTATTATGTAGATGGTGCGGACCCGGTGATCATGAAGATTCCAAGTGTCCAAAGTCTGGAGTAAACTTGATCACTGTCGGCACGGATGTAGAAGAGGTTTTGGCAATTACACGGAGGCAGGTGGAGGAAAAGAGGAAATTGGGGGAAGCGCAGGCAGAAATTGCTAAGGCATCATCGGCAGGGACATCTCAGTTGAAGGACATCACCGACACCTTGGCAAAGAACTTCACAGAACACAACATTGTACGACAGATCTTACAAACGGAGATACCGGTCAAGATAAGTGACCTCCTCACAATGCCCCAGTTACGGACGGCCATTCTGAATCATACACCGTTTTCGAAGGCATCGGAGTACACAGGAAGGGATAGTAGGGAAGTGATGACAACAGACCCAATGCTGCTGGCACTCACATCCGAACGACACTCGGCGGTCGTCGAGATGGGGATTTTGGGAAATGTTTTGACAGACACAATTGTCGACGGAGGGTCCGGCGTGAATGTGTTGCCGGAGGATACTTGGAAGAAGTTGGGAAAGCCGACATTGTGGCCACCTGCATTTCAGTTGCTCACGGCAGACCAACATGGAATCAAACCGTTGGGAATCTTGAAAGCGCAACCGGTAACAATTGGTACGCAACCATTTTTATTGAATTTTGTGGTCATTCCATTAAAAGAAAAGGATATGATGCTATTCTGGGACGGGATTGGTTGGTGCAAGCAAAGTAAAACATGATTGGAAACGAAATACCCTATCAATGGAGCGCGGAGGCAAAAGATTCATAATTGACCTGCATCCACAAATGGTTGGTGAGGAGGCAGCATCGTCAGATTCAGAAAGTGACAGCGAAAGTGACGACGAAGCAAAGAGGAGAATGGAACCAGACAAAGGAGTATTGAGACTTGACGGAGGATCGAATGATGACGACCTGGACTCGGTGAATGGCCTCTTCCATTGGCAAATAGAAGACTACGAACTCTTTTCGAGTTGTAATATGTTAAGGGTCGACGAAGGTGAGAAAAAGGAGGAAAACGAATGTCCAGAGGAATGCAGGGAAGTGGAAGAAGGAAAAGCTGCCATGGCTGAAGCTGAGGGGAAGAACATACAGTCTGAACACAGAAAAACGAAAGATCCGACTGTTCGATACATGGTGAATGGACTGCGCGGAAAGAAAAGGTTACACCGCAGCATACAATTAGTGGAAGGGCACCGACAGCAAGGAAATAATTTAGTTGCATGACGACCGCAAGCACAGTGGGCGACGGAGGTGGCACAGAATCCTACCATGCCAGGAAGATGCCGTCACCGTCACAGAATGATCAGATGATTCCCTTGTTGTCGTCGTTGCAGAATGGCGACGCCTGGAGGCAAAATTGAGGTGCTGTCTTTTAATTTAATTTAATTTTTGTCAAAAAAAAAGAGAAAAAAAAAAGAAGAAAAAAAAAGAAATTAAAAAAAAAAGAAGAAAACAAAAAAAAAAAAGAAAAAAAAATTGAAAAAAGGAAAAAAGAAAAAAAGAGGACCCTGCAAGTAGAGTCTGTCCGCGGGTGAAAAAAGTCCCGCGGGCAGAGTCTGTCCGCGGGTGGAAAGAGGACCCTGCAGGCAGAGTCTGTCCACGGGTGGAAAAAGTCCCGCGGGCAGAGTTTGTCCGCGGGTGGAAAAAGCCCCGCGGGCAGAGTCTGTCTGCGGGTGGAAAAAAGCCCCGCGGGCAGCGTGTCCGCGGGCTCTAACTCTAAACTCCTTCACTAGAAAGACCCCATGGGCAGTCTCCGCAGGTAAAAAGGAAAGGTCCGCGGGCTATAACAAAAAGAACTCCGCCGTCTTAAGACTCTTCCGCGGGTTGCAATTGGAGGACAACGTTCCCGCGCATTAAGAAGAGACAGAGTCGAGCTTAAAACTTAATTTATGAAGACTGCAAAGGCAGTGTCAAGTGTTTGTTGTTAGGAATTGGCGGACATTATTCTGTGCCGATCAAGCCAGTAGCCGATATCAGATGAAGTTTTTTCTATTACCTCCCTGAGTCGTTCGAACGGAGGCTTGGGGAGAATCGATTCTGTGTGCCGTGACAAGCTGGCGAAACAGTAACAGACAAACAGAAGTGAGGGGTTGCTTAAAAAAAAAAAAAAAAAAGGACGACAGATTCAAGTTGTTCAGATAAGTTACAGATGATGCCAAAGGAAAGGGGACGCATCCGTGGTTGCCAGAAAGAGTGCAGAATCGGCAGAAAATGACAAAAATGGTGTGTTCCGTGCCTTTCTATGTGGGTTGCGAAGTGCTAATTTGGTCTTGGTGGCGAAGGACCCAGCGGGGCGCTGCCCCTCGACCCCGCCGGGGGCGTTGCCCCCTGGACCCCCAGTCGTTGCGGATATCAGTCGTGGGAGTCTGACTAGTTGGGAAGAGTTGAAGTTGCTACAGGCATGGACTTTCTGTGTACCAGAGGCAGTGGGAGCAGGTGTTGGCTGTGAGGCTGTCTTGGTGGATGCGTAGAGAGCTCGGGAGGAGCTAAACATCCAGTTGGAGGCAATGCAGCGACACTTGGCTCAAGGTACCGAGGAATTGAAAATAGAGAAAACAGCACAGGTGGCTATCAAGGTCAGCTTGAGGAGACAGTATTGTGTTAACAGAGGCTACAGATGTAACGGGATGAATGTGGAAGTGATGTGACAGAAGCAGATTGTTCTTGTTGTAGTCACTTTGATAATGTATTTTGTTTGTTAATTTGTCTCAGATATTTTGTAATTGTCGTCCGGAGACGACTTTTCTTTTTGGGGGGGATGATGTCAGCTGCTGGATGGTTCCGGCGGTGTTTCTGTAGCCGACGGATTGACTGTTGGCAGTGTTTGTATTTTGTAGCCGACGGGTAAATAGTTTGTAGCGGATGTAATGTTGTGGCCGACGGACTCCTTCGGGAAGGTTCGGCGGTAGTATTTATACCCCGTCTGGGATCACTGTAAATCATCAATCATCTACTATTATGGATCTTATGAAGCATATTGTATGTCTGGCATATGCGAATATAATGCTGCTATTATATTCCATTGTCTGTATGCGTTGATTTCTTTACCAGTACGGTAAACAAACTTGATAGACGTTCTTAAGTTATCATTGACATGGTTATAACATTCTACTCACACTTAATTGCTCTAAGCTCTTGATGTTTTGAAGAGAAGTTGGACTTAGTAAAATCATACACCTGCTTCAGCGCCACTGTGGTCTTCCAAACCCTTCACAAGCTTCAATGCCTACAAGCCAAACAAAAAGATTGAAAAAAAGAAGAAGAGAAAAATATCATGAAAAAAGAGAAAAAGCAGTATCAAAGTGAAAATGAAGATGAAATTTGGTTCAAGGGTGTGCGATCATCTCTACCAGTGCTATAAAAATAATCACTAAAGGTAGAACCATGATTGTGGTGCCACAGCCATAACTCCGTCGGGGCTATAGATGCTTCACTCGCAACAGGGCTCTATCCAAGTTGCTTTTGAAGTAAGGATATTATAATAAGCTAAGTTCAATGGATTTGAGAGAGTATCAAGTTCTTGTTGAGCAGGGAATAAATCATTTGCACACATGTGAGTAACTTATGGTCAGGATAATTAGGATCAACTTGAGTGCCCTTTCCCTTGTTGAGTGCTTGTTCTTAAGTCGATTTTCGGATAGGCCATCTTGAGATTTTGTTCTAAGTTATTTTATTCTTGAAACGTTTAGCAACATTTCACCTGTGGAGTCGCCAAATGTTGTGAGGTTTTCACAACATTGCCCCAAAATTTTTGGGGACTCCCTTTTTTGGTCGCCTTGGCAATAATTTTTTAACGTTGTCCAAAAATTTCTGATTTTAGAAAATTTTACTTCCTAGACGCTTTCGGGCCTGGAGGGAGAAAGGTTTAGGTTTATTTATTTTTTCACCCGGTTTTGAGCTTGATTTTCCAGAACGATTAATTTTATCCTTAGGCTGAACAAGTTTCAAAAAACAACACTTGGCAAGGTAGACTTGTGAATTTTGTACTTAGATGATTTTATTGAAAATTTGGATATAATTGTATAAACTTGAGCAATTTTCAAAAACAAAAATTGTTATTAGATTCGTTTTTTGAAAAATCTTGAATTCTTTTGGTGAAAAAAATAAATTTGTGGTGGTGAAATCGAATTAGAAAATCAATTTTAGATTCTAGAGAAATGATTTATTTCTGTTTAAAAAATTTAAATTGCATGGCAAAATCGATTTAGATTAAATTGCAAAAATTGGCATTAAATGGGTTAAATTTGCCTTGAAGATTTTAAAATATCTAAAGAAATTAGTAATTTAAAATTGAAAAAATTGATTTTGGCTCGCCAAATCCAAATTTTAATGATATATTAATTACTAAATCATCATTAAATGAAAATGTTTAGCATTTCTAAGGCTTTATTAATTTTATTTTTGCAATTTTGGTCTAACCGGCAATTTAAAAATGCAAATTTTATTGTGGCAAAGTTAATTTTTGGCTTATCATTTAATTTGGGCCAGAATTGTGCACTAATTAATATTTTTTTCCCTCTTCTAGGTGCAAGTCGGCCAGCTAGGGAAAGCATGTGGATTGGGTATAAGAGGGATTTGCTTCCCCTTATCTTCCCATTCATTCCATCCTCCTCTTCCATGCTTGAGCGATTTTTTGGCAAAGGGCAGATTTCCATGTTTGGCGATTTCTTCTAAAGGGAGCAGCTCTTCTTCCTTGGCGATTTTCTAAGGTAGCATTGGGCTTGGCGATTTCCTTCCATGCTTGGGAAAGACTTCACTTGCCTTGGATGATTTTGTTTGACAAAGAACAGATTTACATGTGTTTGAGTTCTTGCTAGGGCAACCTCCTTCCAAACTTGGCGATTTTACTTGCAAAGGAGAACATTTCCATGCTTGGCGATTTGTTTCGAGGAGCAGCTTTTGGCGATTTTCTAAGGCAGCATTGGGCTTGGCAATTTCCTTCCATGCTTGGGACAGACTTAACTTGCCTTGGACCATTTTGTTTGACAAAGAGCAGATTTGCATGTGTTTGAGTTCTTGCTAGGGCAGCCTTCTTCCAAACTTGGTGATTTTTATTTGCAAAGGAGAATATTTTCCATGCTTGGTGAATTGTTTTTAGGGCAGATTTGTGTGCTTGAAGAAGATTTCAGGGTCTTATCAAATTTTTGCAAAGGCAGATCTGATTTTCCACAGCTTCATTTGCACAACAAAGATTATAAAATGTTTTGTGATGCCTTTGCCATGAAGACAGTAAGGGTATTACAAGGGACATCTGCTGGGAGGCTCTCATCGGAAGCAGAAGCAAAGATTAAGAAATATGGGAGTTGGTTCATCCAGTTTTAGCAATTCACATACATTAGAGTAGTAGGAAGTACAGTTTGTCCCAAGAGGCTTCCAAGATAACCCACCCGACAAGGTAGTTTTGATGGAATTGGCTAGGCAACTTGAGCATTATGACAAAATAATTAAACTCAAGGGTGAGATAGGCATTACCTTCTCATTTGGAATTGGCAATGATAGTTGCCCCAATCGTGTCGCCTTTGCAGCTGCGAAGAAGGAATTGGAATGGTATCATCTAGGGTGGTACAAAGAAAGGCAAGGATTTGATCCTAATAGTCTTATCAAGGTATCTCACAGAAATGCATTTAAACATGTTCCCACTATAGAAGACTTTTGGGCCAATGCCAAGGATGACTTTCATGTGAGAAAGCTAGCTTTCTCAAGATTGTCGGTGAACATGATGAGAGATATCAGATGAGAGGCTTTGATATTCCCGATCAATTAGAAGATGATGAAAATATGATGAGAGAAGATAATAATACAGTAGAGAAAAAAATTGAATCCAGTAGATTGGGATGATCATTAGGATCCTTCCTTAGAGGCAGTCACAAGGACAGTAGATTTGCATACCGAGTCATGGTATAATGGAAGGTTAAGGAAACTACAAAGTCAAAAGATACACCTTACTTATGAGAAGATGAAGCAAAATAAGGTCTAGTGGAATTAATCAGACAGAAGGTTGAAGGAAGTAACCGGCAACAAGAAACAATTAGAAGCAAGAAGAGAGCTTTGGAGGTTGAAAAAAGAAAAGAACATCCAGAACCTCTAGCAAAGAGTCAACACACAGCATCGTCAAGGGAAAGTATAATTGAGGCTAGAGGCCAAGAAGATAACGCAAGTGAGAAGGACCACAAGAAGACACTACAAGCAGCAAACAACATGATGAAATTGACTGAGCTCAAGATAAAGCATACACTTTGCCCTCCCATGGAAGAAGTCAATGAAAAGCTATTCATTGCCTTAGCTAAAAGAATGAAGGAAAAAAGGAGATTTATATTAAAAGATCATTTGATGTAAGCCCAAGTGGCAATTTCTCTTTCTTCTATGGTAGGACAAGTGTCTAATTCTGATTGGCAACCATTTTGGTGCCTTCTCATCAGTTGCCACTTTTCCTTTTTTTTCAATGGTCCATTGATGAGGTGGCGTCTTCTCATTGGCTGATGGGCTGGCAACCCTAGTTAGGGTTTCTAGGCTCCAATCTAGATCGTCGGTTTTGCCTCTTTATCTCTACTGTCGATTTTAAATTTTGGCCTCTATATAAGGCCATTTTCTCTCATTTGTAAGGGTCGGAGAAATTTTTTGCTAAGATAATGCCAAAATCACTTTTCTTTCTCATTGTTGTGACTTGCATGGTGATTAAGAACTTTTAGTATTGTTGCATGGTTTCTACTTCCACTAATTAGAATAAGGTTTTCTTTGAAGTTGTTAAAGTAAATTTCATTTCAAGTTGTTAAGAGTAAAGTAGATGGATAGTTGCATGGTAGGATTAGTGGATGTTTGATAGGGATCAATAACTAGACCACTATCATCGTAGCGGCTTGTTGGAAAGCCTTGTGTGGTAAACTAGTTCATTTTTCGTTTGAATCATTGCCTCTATGGAGGTAGAGCCACTAGTAAACTTTCATTAGATTCAACCTCCGTCCATTTGCTAATCATTCCATTCATAGGAGTAGGAGTAGAATAGCAAGTAGGTAGGAGTTTGAGTTTTGAAGAGGAAAGTTAGAAAGGCATAAGTCATAAGAACATTCACCCTCCATCACCATCACCATCACCATCAACATCATCTGGCATTAACACTGAATCACCATCACCATCATTCCACCAAACTCCAAATCATCCTCAAATGAATAGCGTAAGGCCACTTACGTGATTGCCAGCAAATCACATCGATATACTGAGTTAGTATCCACAGGTTTAAGGAACATTGGAGTTCTTGCTTATGTCCGCATAAGTATTAACTTTTCAAGAGAGGAATTGTGTGTTTGATACCTCGTATCAGATATTCAATTGCTAATATGTTATGTAGTGGTACAAAAACTAACATCAACAGAGTTCTATAACCTGTGCCTTAGTAAGATCTTCATACAGATAGATCTTAGAGGGGAGAGAAAACAACTTTCTCTTTGCTCTAAGGGCACAAAACTTGTCAGAAAAAGAGAAGAATCTGATGAAGTGGGTGTCACTCATACCAAACCAACATCTATCGAAAGTAATATCCGAGATACCGAGTTTATTAGAGAGAAAGGAATGTCTAGCAGCAACAGGGTCAGAAGTGGGTGTAAGATTACAAACACGCAAGTTGAGCTTGCGTGCACATCGCACCTGCTTGTCATCAATCTTACCTTGGACAATCTTGTCTAGACTCAGCCTCGGGGTAGTAGCATTTGTATTGGTGCAAAGCGAAGCCCATGATTTCACCTTCTGCTCAGTTTCCTCAATCAAAGAAGAGTGTATTGTTGCCATTTTGGTCTGCTGTTATTTGATTTTGTCAAGTCCGTCAAGTTGTTCAATGACAACCTCTATGTTGGATTTTAATCCTGCTGTTTCAAAGATGAAAGTATCTGAAAAATGTCGAATATTTAGGGTATTTGATTCCGTGGATTGTTTTAGAGTTGCAATTTCAGCTGTCAATTCAGACACTCGTTCTTTCAGCAAGATGTTATCATTCTCCAGCTTCAAGATACGATCGCATATGTGATGGTTTGATTTTGATCGCCTGTAGTCATTGTAACCCCTAGTGTAAACCAGGGTTTGAAGTCGTATAGTCACAGAGGAGGCAAAACCAATAGCTAATATATAGAAATAATAGTTAAAAATAAGTTTCTAATATAAGATTCCTGAGCGGTTCATACACCATGAGGTTAAGAAGGACCAAGTGGTAATAATAAAGGTGGGGATTATAGGATATGCTGTCAATCTTGGAAGCAACAAAAGAGACAATAATTAAAAAGAAGAAAATGATGAAAAAATAGATACCGTTAGTGGGATATGCGATTAGTCACTCAGCATGATATGATATATACCAATAAGTATGATATTGGCTGGCACAACCAGTGTAGATGATAATAAAATGGATAATTATATGGGTCAAACCGAGCATTATTTTGGTAAAGCATTGCCACCAAATAAAAATAAGGGTGAACACCCATTTGGCATGCCCGACACTTGTCAACTTTTCCACATATGAAATGGCACTACCAACGAAGTATGTGGATGCAGAATTCACCGATTACAGATTCCACCAAGAGGAATTGAATATATAGACATTGGGAAAGATATATATATATAAATTGATTTTCTAATACGATAACTTCTATTGGGTCTAGCTATTTCACGACAGTCGATGCATGGAAACTATATGGAAAAGGAAAACAGAGTGGTTATAAGGAATACCACCAACCACCAACCTTGACTTTGAATACATATGAAGGGTCATCAGCCCAAATGGCTACAAAGGAATAAATCAGAAGTTGAAGTATTATGGCACAACTCCATAACTAGAACATTTTTGAACTCTCAAGTGTGAAAATCATCCACCTTCATTAAGGTTCAACCGAGCATCATTCAAGCCATTAAGAATGTGATGAGAGATGTTCTTACCATCAAGTTTATTGAACAACGGAACTGGATAGATCAAGAAGTAGCCAACTTGGTTACAAGCATAACAAAAATGGTTAGTGAGACCTGAGAGGAGATATCCAAGAGAAGAATTATGCAAACAAACTACATGTTTTTTCTTCTTCCTATACAGTAGTAGAAGTGGATTATGGTGTTGAAATTATTTAGTTGCTAAGCGAAGTACAAATTGTAATGCAAGAAAAATGACAACTTTTAAAAGTTGTATAGGGTCAAAATATATCATATTCATGAGTTAAAACTATGCTCTATTTGTCAGTTACTTCAAATGAAAGAAAAGTAGGCTGGTCATGCTAGTCGCTGTGTTGAGAATAGGCAGGACAAACAATTGTCGAATCTGAATGATGAGGATTTTAAGGCCACTCTTGAGCAATCTTTAAAGACTTTTAAGCTCAAATGAATCCATCATGAGCACCCGGGAAGGCCTATGACTATAGGAAATAATTGAGTTCCCCATCTCATGCATAAGAGGACTTGGTGGTGGAGTCACACAATGGGAAATTGTGTGCAAAAGAAATGACTCATTTATAACAAGAACATGGATGTTCATTACCTATGAGATCAACAAATAGGTCCTCCACATGAATGAATTGTAGAAATAAAATAATTTCAGAATGTCTGCAAGACAATGAGTGTACTTGTAATTGTTAGAGTTTAGCTTATAGTCTCTAATGTGAGCTTTTGCAATGACTAATCTCAGTCTAAATTACACAACTTAAAATCATGGGACAAGTTCATTTGTCAGAGTATTTGATTGGTCGTTATCCACCACCACAAAATTCTAATAAGGAATTTCTACAGATCAAAGTTTCTATAAATGGTCAAACTAACTTAAACATTGAATCTTAAATTATGTGTTGATGATCATTTATGGAGAATTAGGATCCATTCCAGCACAGTGAGTTTATCTTCTTTAGTCTCCCCTCTCCCATAAGTGGAAAGAATCTACTTGCTCACCGAGCACCATATAGTATACCATTCGAAGCCTTGGCTAAAGTGAAGAACTTTGGCATAGTCACTTCCCAGAAATAAATCATATAGAAATTGAGTTGCTATGAACTGCTAAGGAGTACATTATATAAAGAGGGATCAAGAAGCATAATAAATTACACTCAAGGATGGAAGAACGTGATAAATTATTACCATAATATTTCAACTTGTTCTTCCTTCCACCATATACAACAAATGGGCATTGTGATAATATTTTAGTCCAGAACATTGTGGAATTATGAGTACATATTACAATTTTGCATTGGGTTCAAATTAAAGATAACTAGGGGTGTCAAGTTGATTGAAAATATGGTAAAAATGATGAAGGATGGGAGTGATGATTGTACAAGAACTCCTACCGCTATTAAGGCAGCTTTAGAGATGAGTGAAAATTAGTGACTGAAAAATCTATAAAATGGAATGAGTGGAAATTTTACATTGTGGGGGGATTAATAACAAATGTTTCATTCCCACCTGAACCATCTTTAGAAAGGAGATGTTTCATTCTCAAATGTCTATGGACCCTGTGAAGATAAGTATTCTCATTTTTTACATAGTCATTGTAGTTTCTCTCTTATTTGTAATTCTATGCCTACTATAAGAGTTACTTGCCTTGTTATTTTCCTTTATGTCTAAGGATGTTCTTGCAGGAAAAGAAGGTTGGCACTTTACACATGCTACCAAATATTGTGTAGACTCGATCTTATGATAGTAACTTCAAAAGATGCTTTGATCTATAACTCACTAGTCATTTGATGATCGAGTTGGCTAAAGTGAGGCTCATATCAAGAGGGATTCTAATACTTCATCAAAGACAACCTTATACAAGGAGCTCAAAAGATTGATATTTAGAGGAAGTCTAAAATACATGTATGTGACTACATGATTTTGATGGGCCTACCTTTATATATATCATGAGGAAACAATGACTTATCACTGAAGGTTGAAAGATTAATGTCAGATTCAGGGAGAGTCCGAGAGGCATCCTTGGGTGAAGAGAGTCTCAAAGGGAGTAACTACAGGACCTGACTTCCCAGGATCATTGTTCAGAGGAGAAATTTTGAGATGCAATCCTTTGTGGATGATATCCTCTCTATGAGAAGTTCTAAGTGAAATTCTTGGAAATTTTCTCTCCTTTATGAGAGAGAAGTTTGAGGTGAAAACCCTTGTTCCACACTCTAGTAGCAGCTATGGTGGGTCCACCCTCTGACTTGGTTTATGGTGGATATCATGTGAGTAGTCTACATGATGTTGTTGTGATCATGTTATGAAAGATGACGATCTTTCATTGGTGTATATATTTAGAGAGAAGCTATTGAAAGGTGACGATCTTATCAATAGCTGGACTTGTTATCATAACAGACTACATTAAGATGTTGTCCTGGAGTGTCGAAAGTTATGATAACGAACAAAAGGTAACTATTGTAAGGTGATAATCTTATCAATAGTTTGACCCATTCCTAGATATGCTACATTAACCAGTAGCACCAAAATGTGTTGGATGTCTAGGAGCAAGTGTTATCATGGTTCTTTGGGCCGGATTTTGCTAGACACCTTGATAACCAACTCATCATGGTTCTTCGGGCCGAATTTTGCTGGACACCATGTAATGTTCCGACTAATATCTAACTGAACGAGTTACAAAAGCCGTACAGTTGTGGATTAGTTTGCACAGACTGGGGTTGTACAGACTGAAATGGAGAGCCGTACGGAATGCTGCAATAAGGCCGTACGAAATGAGGTGAAAACAGGCCATACGATGGAAAATACCCAGGCCGTACGGTAGATTAATGACCGTACGGTGTGTGTGGGAGATGTTGTTGGAAAGGAGAAGGCCGTACGGTCAGAAGGGGATCTGTAGTAAGGTGGATTGTTATGGCCATATGGTATGGAGAAATGGAGGCTGTACAAATGGGTTATGCTGTGGTACAGAAAAGGTGTTGTGTGCTGTGGATGGCTAATGGAGTATGGACGGAATGTGGGTTTAGTAATGCAAGCAGAACTTATAGATTCAAACTCATGAACAAGAAAATCAAACAAGAGATTGAACAAGAACGATCCTTCAATTAATAATTGCCAAAGATGGTGCTCCAATTTGCTAGATCCTAGCGAAGTATTACATGCAACGGAATAGGGTGAGGGTCGAATCCCTCCGAAACCGCATGAGCCAAATTGGGAAGATATTTCACTTCCGAAATGGCGAACTATCCAGAACTCCAACAGGAATTCATAGTACATAGAAAATAATCCAAAGCATACCTTAAGACAACCTACATGCCGTGCTTAAATACCCGTTGGGAACAACTTTCCGAGGGTGTACAAAGATAGCCGACGGTGACACAAATTACGGATACAAAAATAAAAATGGGTCTGAGATACATTATATCAATTGGCCCATTACAACATTTTGATAAACAATTTATTTTATAACAGGAACATTACAATCCTCCTGTTCCAAATTTTGCTTGTCCTCAAGCAAATGCAATGCCAGGTGCTGGAGAATTTGCTTGCCCTCCCATGTCACGTCGTCCAATGGTAGGTGTCGCCAGCGTACCAAATATTCCTTCACAGTGCAGTTTTGTAGCATCTTTTTACGTACTTTGAGGATCTCGGCTAGTTCCAAAATGAGCTTTCCTTCTTCATTGAGTGGCGGAAGGTCGGTAGCAACTGTGACGTTCTTCCCTATGGCTTTCTTTAGACAAGAAACATGGAAGACATTATGAATACGGCTACCCTCCGGAAGTTCCATCTCATAGGCAACTTCACCAATGTGGTGAGTTACACGATAGGGGCCATAGAATTGGGGTTTCAGTTTTTCTTTTCCCTTTTCCTTCAATGAGGATTGCCGATACAATTGGAGCCTGAGATAAACCAAGTCTCCTACTTCGAAACTCCTCTCCAGTCTGTGTTTGTCGGCGTGCATCTTTTGTTGATTTTGTGCTTGCTGTAAGTTCTCCTTCAAGCATCTCAGTATGTCCTGCCCCTCTTGAAGCCAGTCCCTCGCCCTTGGTGCGCAACTATTACCCAGAACTGTGTCGATGAAGGAAAAGGGTTCATACCTGTATAGAGCTTTGAAGGGTGACATTCCAATGGACATATGGTACATGGTATTGTAGCAATATTCCCCTAGATGTATCCATTTGACTTATGCTCGTTATTGTGCTGAAACGTAGTTCTGAAAGTAACCTTCGAGCCATCTGTTCACAATCTTTGTTTGTTCGTCAGTCTGCGGGTGATAACTAGTACTTGGTGACAATTCTGTCCCTGCCATCCGAAACAGTTTTGTCCAAAAGATACTGATGAATCGTCTATCCCGATCCTTGACAATGTTTCGGGGTAACCCGTGCAAACGAAAAACTTCTCTAGAAAACAACTCGACAACTTGTGTGGCTTGAAATTCTGAGGGGATGGCGAAGAAATGTGCGTACTTTGTCAACCTGTCGACAACCACGAAAATACAATCCTTTTCATTCACCTTGGAGAGCCCTGTTATGAAATCCATTGAGATATTTTCCCACTTATGTTTTGGAATTGGTAGCGGTTGTAGTAGCCCGACAAGTAGGGTATGTTCGGATTTGCTCTGCTGGCAGACTGCACACTCTTACATACTGCAACACGTCCCCTTTTAATCCTTTCCATGAAAACCTCTCCCGGAGACTTCTGTAATTTTTGAGGAAGCTCAGATGTCTTGCCAAGGGTGAGTCGTGTACTTCCTTTAGGATTTTCTGCTTCAATTTAGGTTCAGGCACTAGGAATATCCGACTCTTATAGTAAATGATGTCATCTACTACTCTGTACCTATCATCCTTGGTGATGCCATCCATTAGCTCGCAAGCAAATGTGTTTTTGGAATATTCTACCAACAATTGTGCTTTCCAATCGGCTGAAATCTGGTTTAGTAAGCAGACAGTGGGCTTTCTGGACAAAGCATCTGCAACCACATTGTTTCCTCCTTGTACATATTCAATATCAAAATCAAAGGCCTGAACCTTGTTTACCCATTTCTGATGCCTCTTGTTCAAATCTCGTTGTTCCAAAAAGTATCTCAAGCTATTGTGATTCGTGCTGACAACAAACTTAGCATCTACTGCGGGCGACAAACTTAGCACCTACTAGATACTGCCGGAACTTGGTTAGTGCATGTACGATGGCCAACATCTCCTTGTAATAGATAGAATAGAGGCATTTTGTTTTCGTAAGCTTCCTGCTCTCATAAGCTATGGGGTGTCTAACTTGCATCAGTACCGCGCCAATGCCTTCTCCAGACGTGTTGCACTCCAAAATGAATGGTCGAGTGAAGTCAGGTAATGGCAGTACGGGACAAGTGCTCATTGCCTCTTTCAGTTTATCGAAAGTGAGTTGTGCCTTTTTGTTCCACTGGAAAGACCCCTTCTTTGTCAGATCCGTCAAAGGTGCTTTGAGTTGAGAGAATCCATTGACGAACCTCCGGTAATAACTGCATAGTCCGAAAAATTCTCGCAAATCCATGAGTGATTTTGGGGGAGGCCAATCAAGGATAGCCTGAATCTTTTCTTGATGCACTTGAACTCCGTATTTACTGAGAACATGCCCTAGGTACAATATTTCTGTCATGCCGAATTCACATTTGGATTGCTTGGCAAACAAAGATTGCTCCTCCATGATCTTTAGGACTTCATTTAGATGCTTTAGGTGCTCCTCCCATGTCCTGCTATAAATAAGATTCGAAAAAAATACCAATTAGTACTTATGCAGTTGTTTGTTGAAAATGCGATTCATGCATGATTGGAATGTAGCAGGTGCATTTGTCAATCTGAACGGCATGACCAGAAACTCGTAATGTCCGTAGTGGCAACGAAAGGCCGTCTTTTCTATGTCTTCCTCCCTCATGCGGATCTGATGGTATTTGAAACGGAGATCTATTTTCGAAAAATAGATTGCACCATGCAACTCATCCAGCAACTCATCTATCCTTGGAGTGGGATATCTATTCTTTATTTTTTTTTTGTTCAACGCACGGTAGTCCACACACATGCGCATCATCCCATCCTTATTTTTGACCGAAACCACAGATGATGCAAAAGGATTGGAACTGGGTTGGATCCATCCTTTCTCTAGCAGTTCTTGAATCGTTTTTTCGATCTCATCTTTGAATTTCTTCGGATGGCGATACAGTGTGGTTATGACCAGCTTGGCTCCTGCTTCCAACTCGATAGTATGCTCAAACCCTTGATGAGGCGGTATGCTAGGAGGAATGTCAATGAAATTTTTATCATGTTTACTCAAAATATTATGGAGTTCATCATCTTGTGGAGGTGTTCGATGCCCCTTTATAGGTTTCATCGAGATAAAACAATGCGCAGCCCATGCAATGTCATCATGCCGAAAATTTGCCTCCATCCGATGTGCAAAACCTTCCTTCGACCCTTCATTTGCCATTCCACGGAGGACCACCTTCTTTCCATCGACAACAAAAGTGAAGTCCATTCGTTTGAAGCTCTGAGTGTATTCATCAAGTGTCTCCATCCACTGTATGCTTAGAATAACTTCCATGTCATCCAAGTCTACTATGAAGAAATCCTCAGTCACCGTGTGATTTGCCATTGTGATACTTAGCTGAGGAACAAGGTGTGTGTAGGGCAGAAGAGTCCTTCCGGCAATCTTGACCTGAAAGCCCGTGTGCGTCTCCGTAGGTAGACTTCTTCGCTTCACTAAGGATGAGTTTATGAAATTTAGAGTGGCTCCGCTATCCAACATCACTGTAACGCGTTGTCCTTGGAGGGTTCCCCGTACACAAAAAATTGTGCACCTCGGGCTTCTGGCTAGGGCAATGGTCCCTTCGCACCATACCAAAGCTGGAATTCTTTCCGTACGGTTTAAACTGACCATGTTGGTGTTGTCGTGAGGTTGGTTGTCTTCGGCAGGCATTTCTTCCTGTTCATCCTCATCATCGGACACGACCTCAATGTAATGGATCTACCCTTTTTCGAGGCATCTGTGGCCAGGTTCCCAAGGTCCCTTGCAATTGAAACACAGTTTCTTCCTTCGGAGTTCCTGTCTAGTAGCTTCGTCCAACGACGACTTCCTGGGCGGAGGTTTTATTTCCCTCGGAAATGTCGACGGTTTGGCATGTGAGTAACTTTGAGAGGATGATGCGAATGACAATGCCATACTTCGTGCCTTAATGATAGGTTCCGACAGGGTGGCAGGGTTGAACCCCTTTACCCAACCTTTTAGAGGTTCTGTTAGTCCATCCATGAAGAGTATTACCCATCTTCTTTCGGAAATGTCCGTGACCAAAATAGAGAGTTTTTGAAATTTCGCAATGTACTGATTGATCATCCAGTTTGCCTCAACTATGCCAAATCTTTGAAATTGAGTTCCAGATCATTACCATCAAATCGATCTATCAATCTCTCAATGAATTTTGTGTAAGTATTTATTTGATCATGCCCCAGTGTGATAGTGCCATAATGCCACCATTCATGCGTGACTCCCTCCAGGTGTAGTGCCACAAAATTTGATTACTTCTTCTGGCATAGGATTTAGCTGGAAGTAAGTATAACCTTCATTACCCATGCTTGCGCGGATATGGATCTGGATCTGTCAAATGGAGACAGATTGACTTTACTCAACTTTCTTTTGAGATCATCATTAAAGTATCCTTTGTTTCCGCCTCTGAAATATCTCTTTCTTAGATGTGCGTAATCTTTGTAGGATATATCTTCCTCAAGATTTGCACTCTTCCAGTCTTCTCTCTGTTGTTCTTGCATCTCTTCAAAGGTTGGTTTTTTGCCTCCGTGTTGCTCCTCCGTTCGTGGGGAAAAAGTCGGCATGGAAGGTCGAGAGCGTGCTGGATGAGGGTTCGATTTACTCGACACCAAGTTCGCGCTGTGACCATTTTGTTCTCCGGATATTTTATTGTCTGCTAACTTCTTGAGAGTTTCTTCCATGAGTCGTTGAGTATCAGTGATCTGTGCCTGATTCCTGGCAAGTTCCCTTAGTAGTGCCACGAGTTCGGCTACTGTCGGTTCTGATTCGGCAGCCATTCGATCAAAGGAATGTGTCCACTTTTGACTATAAACTCATTCACTGTCCCCAAGTTGGCAGGATCGAAGCACTCTGATACCACTGTAATGTTCCGACTAATCTCTAACTGAACGAGTTACAGAAGCCGTACGGATGTGGATTAATTTGCACAGACTGGGGGTATATGGACTGAAATGGAGAGCTGTACAGAACGCTACAATAAGGCCATACAAAATGAGGTGAAAACAGGCCGTATCGTAGATTAGTGACCGTATGATATGTATGGGACATGGTGTCGGAAAGGAGAAGGTCGTATGGTCAGAAGGGGATCTGCAGTAAGTTGGACTGTTATGGTCGTACGGTATGGAGAAATGGAGATCGTACTTATGCCGTGGTATAGAAAAGGTGTTGTGTGTTGTGGATGGCTAATGGAGTATGGACAGAATGTGGGTTCAGTAATGCAAGTAGAACTTATAGATCTGAACTCATGAACAAGAAAATCAAATAAGAGATTGAACAAGAACGATCCTTCAATTAATAATTGCCAAAGATGGTGTTTCGATTTGCCAGATCCGAGTGAAGTATTACATGCAACAGAATAGGGTGAGGGTCGAATCCCACCGAAACTACACGAGACAAATAGGGAAGATCTTTCACTTCCGAAATGGCAAACTATCTAGAAGTCCAACAGGAATTCACAGTACATAGAAAATAATCCAAAGCATACCTAAAGATAACCTACATGCCGTGCTTAAATACCCGTCGGGAACAACTTTCTGAGGGTGTACAAAGATAGCCGACGACGACACAAATTACGGAAACAAAAATAAAAATGGGTTTGAGATACATTAAATCAACCGGCTCGTTACAACATTTTGATAAACAATTTATTTTATAACGGAAACATTACACACCATGAAAATCAATTTGTTATGGTCTAGGTTGGACGGATACGGGATAGGGTACGGGTACACATATTTTTCAAAATAGGGGACGGGGGTACATGTGTATGCCTAATTTTTTCTACATAATTAATATTTTATAGAAAATATAAAAATCAAAATATCTATCATGAGTCATGACATTGAGCATTCAAAATAAGAAATTTGAAAATATGAGCCATACGTCAAATACATATATATATGCTATTGTTGAATGTTTAAATTATTTTTCATAATAGGGGACGGAGGTACTTGGGTATGTCAAACTTTTTAAAATTTATACTTTTATATTTATAAAAAATTTGAAATTATGAGTCATGACAATGGTTTTTCAAAACAAGAACAGTGAAAAGTTTGCAAATGTAATGTATTGTTTTCAGTTTCAGATTTGCTATATGTTTGAAATAATAATACATGATAAATGCTTAGATGCATAACAAAGAAGGCAGACTTTAAACATGAACAAGAAGATCCTAAATCATATGACAATGATATATTGCAAATGATAAACTTATGACTTGAACAGTGATAAAGTTTATTGTTAATGAGTATCAGAGTTTCAAACTGATTTGGTATTGAATTAAGTTTGATAAACAACAAGCTAATACAAAAACAAAAAACCAAAAATAAATAAATTAGAATCTTAATTAAGGTCCTTAGCTATGATGCTCTCCACCGAGTACCCAGTACGTGGGATACGTGTACCCGGTACTTGGGTACGTGGGTATGAGTACCAGGGGTGTGGGTACGAGTACCCATGCAACCTTGGTTATGGTTCTTCGGGCCGGATCTTGTCGAACACCATGACATAAATGTATTATAGACCACACTTAAGGTGGTATTTAATCTTGTATTATATGTGGTTCAATTCCCTCCTTGCTAAAGAGGGAGTGTTGGGAAATTTAACCTCATTGTGAATCAAAGAAAATTCCATATGTAATATATGTGAATATATATATGCGTGTCTTGATATCCTTAAATATGCCATTCTAGGAATATCACATTGAGATGATATTGTGTTCCATAACAAATCCTCCCTAGCTAAGAGGGAGTGTTAAGATTATAGCTATAGTCGGATTCATTTAATCGTAAGATACGATGTTGATATAATATATCATATATAATATTATACTACACAAACACACATATATATGTATATATTATATTATATTATAATTATATATTATATATATATTAGACATATACTATATTGTGATTTATATTGTTAATATATATTATCTAATAATGATTAATCATAGAGACATGTCTCTTACTCTTATATTTATAAGAGATTGGGATCTGCATTTGGAAAGTACCTATAACAATGGCAGTATAATTACATTTGTAGAAACCAGTGCATGTTACTTAACAATATGTAAATCAAATTTATATTCTGATATCTCCTCTTCATATCTTTCATACACACTTTCTTTTACTCAATCTGCTCACGCATTTTTCTTTTTAATATTCTTTAAATATATTCCCCCTTTTTCTTACTTTTGTACTTCTTCACATACTTCTCACTGATATATATATCAGATTTATATATCTGAATATATATTAATATTTTATTCTTTCCTTGGTCTACTGCCCTTATTCTCAACTCTTAACTTCAATTTTCTTTTTCACATTTTTGAAAGATGGAGCATTCCTCATTCATATTTGATAATATAAGAAAGCATGACCTTTGACAACCAAAAGTCTCATCTTTTCAAAATTTAAATAACATTAGCAATTCATATTTTCTAATCATATTTTAATTATGTTTTTGTCTTCGTATCATGTTGTATGTCGATCATATGCTTGTTTTTAGTATGGAATGCTCTCTTTGTATATTGCCACTCACGAATGACTGGGCAGGACTTTGTCTTGTGTGGCTTCTTGAATATGAACAGTTCATAATTAATAATAAATATATCTTTTAATATCTTGTTACTGCCGTGAGAAATGGATTGCTATTTCTGCCGTTTGATACAGTTGAAATATAATTTGTTTGTAATACTAATTCCTTTGGCTGCGCTTGTTTTCATGAAGTTGTGCATTCCATGAATCCATCCCCTTACTCTTTATCATGATGTGGCTTCTTCCATTGCATACGCTGACTGTGCACATTGAAGATGACTGTCTTTGAATATCTATGCCTTTGGTATTCGTTGCTTTCAAATCCTTTGATCCCTTCAGATATTGAAGCCGCTGCTTTTTATAATAAAATAGTCACTGTTCTATAAGCATCTGAAACTGTAAATTTTCTGTTTCTTTACACGATACAATTACATGTGTATACCCTGCCTAGTTGCTTCTATTATCATGACTAATCATTTCTATTTATACTTTCTTTGAGGTCTCTGTGTATGTATTCAGCCAATCTTCATGATTAATTTAAATAATCACTTTCTTGTTTGACTTGTGCTCCAGATGACATAGACTGGAACATGATCGTTTTGTGAATTTTGTTCAGCCTATTCGATATGTACACTTCCTTCTACCCAGGTTTCAATGAGCAATAATCATTACCATTTTTTATTTCTTGTGCACAAACATTTTACTCATCGCATGAGTATGTCTGATCTAGTATTATCTTTTGATAATATATTACTTTGTCGAGCATTACTAAAAAACATATCAAGCTGTTGGAAAACTCTACCATAGTCACCAATAACTTGACTGCTGACATGTCTAGGATGTTTGTTGCTTTAGACTCCATATCATTTGCCGCAGAGTATAAACCTCTTCTTATGCTGCTCAAGTGTGTTCATTGCAGTTTCATTACTAGTTCATAATTGATGCACACAAATGCTGAATTGCAGAAGTGCATACATATGCCCAATACATCACCCAGCATAAAATGTTTCACTGAGATTATCAATAGTTCTGTCACAATATATTTTCATATATCTTAATCTTGAACTACATCAGACTTGTTGCATATTAGTCTTCCTTGCAAACATACAATATTATACTGTCTTCAATGCATATACATATCACTGATTTATATTTTATTCTTTCTTGAATTAAACTCTTAAACATATAGTATCTTCCATTCACTGAGTTACTGTTAAAACATGGTTGCTGCTACTATTTGTTCGTTTACAACTTCAAGACAGATTTGTGGATCTTACATTTTCTAAAAGAATTCTCGCTTGCTTACACTATGATTCTTTAAGTATGATAACAGTTTTCTTTTGACTTCATTCACTCATATTCCTTTTAACAACTTTACATTCATACTTCTCCATGACTGTCTGTTCCTTTGACATTGATGATGCTTATAGTTTTATTCATCCTTTGACATCAATGACAATAGTCCCATCATGTATACGGTGAGATCTACTAAATCTGAACTAGGTGCAAATTCATGTAACTTTTTCAAATTTGTTTACAAAGTTGTTGACATGGACTTGTAATCCAGCATATCAATGTTAGCATGAATGCTGATGGTAATCCTTTGGGGGAGTATCCTAGGCATTGGAGAGCATATGGAAGTATTGACATGTTGCATTCATGACTGTGTTTGTTATTGATGTGAAGATAGCAGTAATTCTATGAAGACTGACAGATTAACAGATAGAGATCATGATTCTACGAATAGAGTTTTGATTGTCAGGAGACGTGCGGTTAAGGACATGTTCCAAACTGTGTCCTGATAGAGAGGTTAAGTGCGCATAACCTAATTTGAAGATATATGGAAGTTATATGTGATTTACAGAAAACCGTGCAAAAACAGAATGCTAGAAAATAGTTTCTGATGATCATTTTATATCTTCTAACAAAGATATAATTTGGAGATGCACGGTTCGATAGTAACAAAGGACACTCTGATGATGACGTTTGTGAGTGTACAAGTCCTGGAGTCACACGTGTGAGAAGTTGTACATACTATGAGCCAATAGTGCTATATGGTTACGAAATAATTAATTATCTTATTGTGGTCCTATTATAATTAATTGGGAAAGCCTTAAGGCCAACTCAAGGAATTGTTTTAAGGACTTGGTATAAAGGAAAGTATTTTCCTTGCTTGTAAGTGCATGGAGTATATAGAGTGATCAAAGAAGTGCAAATAAGAGAAGAGTGTTTGGTATATGCGAATAATCTATCCAAGGGATAATTGGATGCGAAGTTCGTGATCTGGTATTGAGATCAGAAGGAGCAGAGGTCCAATTGACAGGACAGAGAAAGAGGAAGGAGTAGTACAATACAATTCTATTATTCTGCAAGGAATAATACAAAGATCATTTGGATAGTGGGCCCATTGGTCTTGCCCTTGAAGCTGTTTAGACATTGGGTCCATCTACCTTCCACAACTCCTAATAGGGTTGGAATCTCCTAACAGGGATTCAAAGTCTCCTAATAGGGACTGATATGCACTAAATATATTTCACAGACTCCTAATAGGGTCTATCGTCTAACAAGGAATATTTATATTAGTACATCATCTTGTGGGTACCATCCTCACTGGGGTTTTCCCTCTGATCAAGGGTTTCCTTAATTAACATATCTGGTGTTATTGTGCATGAGTATCTTGTTGTGGTTTCTGATTATATTGCTCACATGGTTAAGATTTATTAAGGTTGATAATTGTAATAATAGTTGGATAACTAATTCACCCCCCCTCTTAGTTATATTGGTGGACTATATATTCTAACAACCAAATCACTTAAAAAAATTTATACAGTATTTCCCTTGACTAAGGATAATCTCATTAAGCCTTTGCCACACGATCAATCCTAGAAAGTAATGCGTAAGACTGAGATCTTTCAGGTCCAATATAGAAGCTAATTCTTTCTTACATTTGACAATGAGATTATGTGCCCTACTACGAAATAAATCATTGACTTAAAGAACTAAAATTAGGGCTTTGACATCAATTACCTTGAAGTAAAGATTTGGATTTTCATCATTCCTGGAGAATCCCATGCTCAATAAGTATTGATCAGTCCTCTCGTACCATTCCCTTGTGCTTTCTTAAGGCCATACAAGGCCTTTTTCAATTTACATATATGAGATTGCTTCCCATGAATTATAAAACTATCCGGTTGTTCAATAAACAACTCTTCTTCAATCACACCATTAAGAAACATAGTCGTTACATCCATTTGATGTATTTTTCAGCCTTAAATTGTTGCAATAGCATCGATAGTTCTGATGGAAGTATACTACGCAACAAGAGCAAATGTCTCCTCAAAATCTATACCTTTTTTTCGAAAGAAACCTCGTGCCATAGATCTTGCTTTATACTTTTCAATGCTCGCATCAGCTATATGCTTAATTTTCAATAGCTGCTTAGGATATAGAATTGATTGCTCTTTAGGCCTAGGAACAACAACTCAAGCATCATTCTTGATGATAGATTGATATTCAATTCACAATGATGCCTCAAATAATACATATTATTTGAGACATTAATAAATTAATTATTAAATTAATCCTGACACCCAATATCTCTCCATTATTAAAGAATCTAATTAATCTGCCTATTCAAGGAGAGTCATTGTGACACAACCTAAATGAATTCCTCCCTATCTAAAAGAGTGTTGATTTTATTGTAGCTGTGGTCGGAATCCACAAGCTAATCTAAATATCACAAAGTTTGTGATTATTTAGATTGTTATGAGATGATATAATTATACTAATATATAATATATTGCATACTTACATTATTTAATTATTATGTTATATGATTATATAATTACTATTGTATTATATTAATAATATGATAATTGTGATAATATTATTATAGTGATAAATATAATTATTGATAAGATGTTCTTATTATATTATATTATATTATACTAATGCAATTATTTAACCTATAATTATTATGTGTCCCTTGGTGAAAGGGCACCTCTTGCATATATTTTAATGAGATAAGTGATCTCATCTATTTATAGAAATATATTAAATAAAAAATACAAAATTACCACATCATATCAGAGCAATGTTGGATCTAGAGTTCTCTTGTAGTAGGTGAAATATATAGCATGGTATTATGGTTTCCACTTTAATATTGAATTATTTGGTACTAAACATAGAGAATGCCCATTCACAAGCTAGAGGATGGGTCTAGTCGCAGAATAGTATTTTGAGATACTGGAGGGTTTGAATGAGATAATTCAGTTATATGCATCGAGCCATTAATAATTTCATGGATACCGACATCCAAGACTAAGTGCTCCATTCATAGGCATATCCGGATTATACAAAGATTGGACATCGATGGCTTGTTCAATTAGCGACAGATGAAAGGAAATGAATTAGGAGAATCCAGATAAAGAATCCATGAATGTTAAGGAACCCATGAATTATAATAAGAACATTACATTAGATGGTCAATTATGAACGAACTTTGACATGAGCATAATGATATTTGGTTATCCTAAAATAATATACAAGTGACATCATCTTCTATGGAAGACATAGTTGAACACTGTATGGACTCTATCAAAATGGGAATCTATCATTGTTCACGATCAGAAGGTAGACACCTATAACCTCAACACAGAAACAAACTTCAAATGCTACAAAAATCAAGAAAGTTATATTTCATTTCTCAACAAGTAATAATAGTGAGAAAATAAAGCAAGAATGATGGTGGCGACGTTACTTGAGATGTGAATCATAAACAAAGTTCTTGAATGTAATGTCCCCTTTTTGGGTCGGTTAGGACTGGTACTTATTTAATCAATAGTAATGCTCATAACAATCATTTCATTGTCAAATGATATTATTATTTGGATTTGCAACCGAAAAATATAGATATTATCCAAGTTTCCTAGACACCATCCATGAACTCCCTCAAAGTTTACAGGTCCAAGTCCATTTCATAAAGATTTACTGAATGCTGACCCCTACCTTCTATTGGGATAAGATCTATTAGATTGGATTTATACAAACCCCTCCTTGGTAACATTATACATCCTTCTCCATAAGTCAAATAATGATAATGTTGGAGATTACTTTTAGGTTTAAGGAGACTTTAGGTGTAATCAAGTTGCTTAGACACCAATCCTTAATAGGTGTTCCCTCAAAGTTTATAGATCTGAGTCCATTTCACAAAGATTTATGGAATGTTGACCCCCACTCTCTATTGGGATCATCCATTGGTTGGAATTTACTCGAGCCTCTACTTGATTGCATCCTAGACTTCTCTCTTTAAATACCCGATAATAATAATATTGAGAATATTTTTCATAATAATGATAATATTATTTACATTAATAATTAATATTCTTTCTATCTTCAAAATAATATAATTATTTAATTATAAGTTATGCAAATATATAAAGATGCATATCACATAGATATAATATATCTTAGAATCATATAGGATTATTTATTTCCTCCTCTTGAAGAAATCTCATTGTATTTATATTCTCCTTTATAGTCACAATCCATTTGAAAAGTCACATCCCTTCATAATTACAATCGACATGAAAAGTCATAACCCTTCATAGTTACAATCCGTTTGAAAAACCACAATCCTTCATAATCATAATCCTTTCAAAAAGTCACAATACATTATTTTTACAACATGTTTGAAGAGTCACAACTATTCATAATTATGACCATTTTGAAGAGTCACATCCTTTAAATATCAATGCTACCTTTTGAGAAAGTCACTTCCTTATTTTCTTCCATTACTTTCCTCTTTCATTATTCAATTTTTTACCCTTCTCTTTCCTTTTTTGAAATTAACTCTCCTCTCTCTTTATATCTTATTTTAAAGGTGTCACGTCTCTTTATTATGTATCTCTCGACTTTCCTTTAGATTTAGTTAAATTATATTAGATATTTACTTATTTACTTTCTACAATATAATCTCTTGTAGTAAAATTTATTTATTTATTCATCAATTGTAATTATATTTATTCCTAGATCTAATTTTATTGATAATAGCTTATATTACTATTTATTTTTATATATAATAATATTTTATTACTATTTCTTATTTTTTTATTAGTGCTAATTGTAATATATGATTTTCTTATCATTATTTATGTAGTGCCTACCCCTAGTTTACTTTGTATATTATATTGTCAAATTCTTTTAGGCCAACTTTTATGGTTGTGTTATGATTTAGTGGTACTTGGTTACCTGATTTGGTTGATGTTATTTCATACTTAGTTACATATTTGATGAGCTACTTGATACTCAGTTATTTCATGTGTTCATTTTTATTCTTTCGATGATGATGCTTTGTATGTTCATATAGTGATTTCAGTTGTTTCATGATGAGAGTTAGATGATTTATATATGGGTTGTTAGAAATAATAAAATGAACTAAAGATAAAGAAGCATAAAGTAATCCAAGAGAGTTTGTGATGAATATAATTGCCATACTTTATACGAGCTTTCCAAGATCAACACAAGAGAGGAGACAAGGATTTTGAAAGGGGAAAGCAAAGAAAACCCTTTGTGAATTATATGAATGAGGCAAATGACTAAAGAATGAAGAGAGAGAGCAAGAGATAAGGTAGAGCCAAAAGGCTCATTGCATGAACTACATAGTGATTGTGTGTTGTTAGAATGAGAGTTATTTGCAACTCCCATGTGAATGATTGCCACATTCATAAGTGTGTGCATAACAAGTGTCATAATCCTCTTAATGAGGAATAACTATTTTCCTTATAAAGGAATTACAAAAAATGAGTTGTCCTCACGTGTACAATAGGACAAACTACATTTAGGGATCCTTGAGATATCTCAATTAAAATACATCTAAGGAAAGATTAATATTTCTAACATGGGTTTTATGGTTACTCACCTTATATTTGCATGTGTATGGTGTACATGTATGTTTTACTTTATGTTTGACGTTTTTGATGTGGTTAAGGGAGGGAGGGAGTTGTAGCCACTTGCTAGTCGAGATATATATGATGTATCACTCCCCGCCATTGCCTGTTTAGTTTAGATTTATATGCATATGTACATGTTCGGCTTTTATGCAAATTGCAGGTAGTGGGTATTGACTTCCCTGAATTGCTAGGATAAACATGCCCTATTGTAGTAGCTCAATGGTAAAGAAGAGAGATAGTTCTCAAGTCCAAATCTTAAATCTGAGCCAATTATCTTAAAATATAGGACAAGTATTTGATTTATTTACCTTTCCAAATTTGTTAAGTGACATGAATTCAAAATTTTGACCCTTAAGTTTGAATTTGTACTTTGTCTTTTAGATGAGTTTTTCTGTTTTAGTTTGTGGGTCTGTTGTGATTTTCAATTATAATTAAATCAAATAGAGATATTATTTAATGATTTAATTTAACAAAAAATTTATAAAGAAAAATCAAAATTTTAATTATATTTAATTAATTGAGAAATTAATTAAGTAGAACAAATAAATCTAAAGAGTTAAAAGACCAAATTTGGCATAATTATATTTATTTATTTTAATAATAATAAATTTAGAAGTTTCATTTTAATAATGAATTTTAAATATTATTATTAGTTAATATATATTTTTAAATGCGTCTTATTATTTAATAAAAGAAAAGTGAGAATAATTTAAATAAACTTTATTCTAATTAAAAAGTAAAAAGCATGCACAAAGAATTAAATAAATAAAGAGAAGACTTTTGCATGTTTGTAAAATTGAAACCTGAGGTTGAGAAATTCTTTATTATGAGATTAGAGCTTATTTCTCCATACACAGGTTTTGGGGAGCAAAATTTGGAATTGGAGCAAAATAATTGTTGAAAGTTTCAGAGGGTTTAGATTTGCATGCATTCATAGGTTGTCTTAGATTTTAGCTATTGTTTCGAGGTAGGACTTGAAAACCAATTGTAGAATTTTATTGAAAGATCTGTTTACTTCGTGTCTTCCTGGGTGGTTGCATAATGCTTATTAATTTATTGTATTAATTTTTGGATAAAGAATTATGTTGTAGATTTTGAAAAAGAAAACTTATTAATTAAGAAAACATGACTGGGGAAAACTGTAGAAAGATTTAGGAAATTATTATGACTATTCTTTTAAAATTCTTTCTAATTGGAATATAAAAAATTGGAAAAAAACAACAAATTGAGCAACTAAGGTTTGAACTTTAATTTGTCATGTGATTATCATGAATTTTCTAAATAAAGATAAATATTCTTCTTACATCTAAAATAATTTAATTGCAAAATTTATTGGAATAGCAAAATATTAATTGAGAGGAAAGCATGTTGTAACTAAACTTATATATGCATGTGAAAACAAATATACTAAATATAGAAAACTAAGTATATTATGGTTGCATGATTTGAGAGATCAAATTCATGCGAAAATGCTAATTGAATGTTTATTTTTATTTTATAAAATTATAATTTAATTTTCAAATTTATTTATTTAATTTTTTTTAATAATTAATTATTAATTTCGAAAATAAAAAAGAATTATTAATAAAAATATTATTTATTTATTTTGAAAATTAAATAAATAAATACTACTTATTATTATTATTTTTTGATCAATAAATACTACTTATTTTCTTATAAGTGGGTTTTTAATATTAATTCTTTAAAAAAAATTTGAGTGGGTTATAACTTGTTATATATTTATTAATGCAAGTGGAGTTATAAGTTAATAAATATATATTTGTGACGTAGCTACATTTTAAGAAGAATATTTAAATATTATGAGAGAAATTGTAAATAGTTTAATTATAATTATAATTTCAAGTTTGAGTTATCTCGAGTTGCATTATGAATTAAAGGAAAAGTAAATATTAATATTAGACTTAAATAGAAGTCAAATTAACATTTTAGAAATGAAATTGATATTAAGATTTAATCTAATAATATACATTTGTGTTATTAATTAAATCATTCATGATTTAAGATTATTTAAATTAATAACATGATAGTATTGCATAATTGATAACCTTGATCCAACTATGAAACGATTATGAAATGAAAACTTGAATTTGACGCAAATCAATTTTTATAGAATTATATTTAAAAAAAAAAAAAAAAAAACTAAGAAAAAAGACCAAGTAACTACACTTGTTTTAAATGCATGTTAAGATGTCATGTTTTATTTTGTGGTGGGTTTGGGAGAAACCTAGTAGCTTGACCAAATAGGCATGTTTACCAGAGGCTTGGGAAGTGGTTGTTTATGTGATGCTTTTATGTGACGTTTAGTCTCGATTATTTTATTCCCAACCAATGTGCTATATCCATGTGTTCGTGTGATGAGATCGAGTTTATTTTGTAAGTTCAACTATTGTGATTTTCTTGGTGTAACCTGTGTGGTTTTCGATTAGTTATCTATTGGTGCTTTCCAGTTGCTTGTATAGGACTGAGGTGAATATTGTAATTTATCTGTTGGTGCTTTCCAGTTGCTTGTATATGATTGAAGTGAATATTGTGATATATCTATTGGTGCTTTCTAGTTGCTTGTATAACTGAGATGAAGATTGCGATTTATCTATTGGTACTTTGCAGTTGCTTGTATAGGATTGAGGTGAATATTGTGATTTTATGAGATATACTTCAATGAACTTAGGATAGGTTATCCATGTGTATGTTGGGAAGTGGCTTGCAATGGAGGCCGGAGCCCTAAAGAGGCTGCTTGGGTAACCCATTGTAAGTTGTATTAATAAGTGATAACATTTTGTTAATGTGGTTAAAATGAATTAACAAGAGTCAGTGTGTTACCTCGCCCATGCCTCGAGTGCTAGTACAGGCTAGGATGGGAGTAGAAAGGATGCTTGGTTGCAACCTTGCTTCATTAGTATGCCTTGTCTGTAAGAAAGGATACTAATGCCGCATAGAGTCACTAGGGGGCCAGAGTCCAGAGAGGCTACTAGGGTAACCTTGGAATAGGCTCATGTGATGACACTTGCCCACATGCATATTAGGTTTCCTACGTGTCTTTGTTGCCTCTAGAATTAGATGTTACTTGTGTGTTTGGTACCTTTGAGATAGATTGCTATCAGAATTCCTTGACCTAGATTCTTGTTCAACTTTTGGATTGTTATCAGTTTGGGACTTGAGATTATCTCTTCAGCATGGTGGGAGTGGGTCATTTAGGTTCCATGAGGTCGGGTGGTAGTGTTTCTTATACCATTGAGATTCTAACAACTAGATGTCGTTGTTGGATGTACTTCTGTAGTTGTTCCATTCTTCTAATCTTGTGATTTTGTTCTATGGTCATATTCTAATTTATTGTACTTTGATTATTTGGGATCCTATGAGATGTTGTATCTTATCATGATGTATATTCATTTAGCATTTCATACCCTGTGAGTTGTACAAAGGAGTATTTTGCATTTTTGGTTATGCCATGTGGCATCTTATGTACTTGTATATTATTTCATTTGATTTCGTACTTATGGTTATCCTCTAATGTGGACTTTGTTATGTATCAGATTTAATTTAAAAAAAAATATATGTATATGATTCAACGTCATGGAACCCTTTAGAGATGTAACTGTTATTGTATTGCTTATGTATGTATGTGTGTTATTGCTTCTGCTATGTTATCTCTGGTTGTTTTAATGTTTCAAAAAAAAAAGTTTGGCAAACTTAGTGACTTAATAGGTTAATTTCTTTTGGGTTCCCTTGCGGGGCATTACAACTTAATTAATAATATGATCTTATTTGTTTATTATTAAAACTCTATCTTAAAATAGGGACATGACACTGAATTATTTGATAGAATGCCTCAAAGAAATGTCATTTTAAGGAATGATTTGAAATGATTTTTAGATGGCACATGATGGATACAGTTGAAAGAACTTTAGAAACTTTCAAGAAAATGCGAGCAATAGATATAAATCTGATTTTTGCCACCTTGGTCTATGTCTTCTTATCTTGATACAAATGTTTAGGGGTAAAAAGGAAGTGCTTTAATAGGATGTAGACCTCCACTTTTTGCCATTAAGCCATTCAAAAGATGTGTAAAGGGAAAGAGATAATCCCGAAATATGGTTCCTCCAAATAATCCGAATTAGATTAGCAAAGGCTTAAAAAGAGAGGTATGCCAATACTAAATTTGAATTGTGAAAAAGAATGCAATATAAGAAAATACACTCTTTGCGCCGTGTATGATAATGTGTATGCAAAATTGAACTAATTGATTAAATGATATAGATCTAGATGCTAAGTGTATACAATCAGCTCAATTATGATATAGATCTAAGCCAAAATTATGAAGGGAAAGAAGAAATGAAATACTCACCTTGAAATGCGTAGAAATTGTATTTTAGCTCCAAAAAGCGTGGATCCGGATCCGTAACTAGGAATCCAATTGTAGATCCCCGAACAAAGTGAAAAACCCAAAAAAACCCAGAAACTGATTTTCTGGAAAAGAAACAGGGAACAGGTCATTGTGGTTGTAACTATTCCGGAACGATTTCCGCGAGGTCAACTTGTTCCAGGGACCCTGTAATGAAGTCAAACCAAGATCTCCAGAAAGATCTTGAAAAGTTATTTTTGGATCTGTGATCGCAATTCTGCTATTCTACTCCTATGCGGAGAAAATAAGGGTTTTTGTTGTTTGGTGGATAAGGGCTTGCCTTGGTCAAGCCCTAGATAGAGGAATCAACCTTGAATTGAGATATGCAAATGTAAATAACTTAAACAAGATAAATGTAAATATTCACCTTGCTTGTAAAAACCCTTGTTAGTAAGGACTTTGCCTTTTTGTATGTTGTAGATGTTGAATTTGATATGTAAGTGTAGGATATCTCCACAAGTTGCAATGAATCTACCATAACCACATGATGGAGCCATGGATGTAAATGTGCATCAATGAAGAAGATGATGAATGCCTCAATGTAGATCTCCTCTCTGAATGGCCAACAATATACTAGATCTTGAAGAGGAAATGCTCACAAATAATCCTTCAATGCTTGATGAAATCTCCCTTGCTTGAATGCTTGAAATGCTTGAACTCCTTGAATACAAAGTTTGGGTGAAGCTATCATGGAAGTGTCAAGGCATAAAATGAAGCCTCCAAGTTTCCTTATATACTAGTTTTCAGGCGGGAAAACAATATATGCCGATTGGAGAGCAGGAGTTAACAAATTAAAATCCCAAGTCTTTTCAGGCTTCGAGCGCTGCAATCCCTCGAGATGAGGTCGACCGGTTCCCAGAGGAGGGAGAAGGTAAACCACAAAAAACATAGGACAAATGCAAAAAGATTTGGGAAGAAGGTGGAAGAAAACAAGGGAAAGGGAGCACTGAGCACGGATTCATCCATGGTCTAGGAAGTACTATGAGATAGGTGCTAAAAGTGTTTTAAGGCAAGTGCGTCCATCTTAAGATGGTACAATAAATAGTCAATTCTTTGATATGGAATCTATTACCATTACAAACAAAAGAGAGCGTAGTTTGTTTGGGCACAATGATCCGTAGACAAACATATCTAACAGTCGTGACTACCATCTCTAACAAAGCTCTTTTCGAGATTTAAATGGTGAATAAATTGTTGAATTGTGGGTGGTTAAATTTGGAGTAGAGAGAGATATAATTCCTTCCTAGCAAGCACCAATCTGACTTATGAACAAAAACAAAATTGATTCCGTATACCACATATGAGAAGGCGCTCAATCAGTGCTAGGAAACACATCCGGATCACTATTTGATGAAGACTCTAGATGGGATGCTCACAATAATCCTTAAACCCACGTGCCATGATAATATAGTCATTGCTTTGGTAGATTTCAATTTTCAACAGATATAATAACCATTGTATTTGGATGAGCCAAAAAATAAAGTTGTCGACTAGAGTATTTGTATAATAATGTTATCTTTGATATACTGATTGCATACTTAGGGAATATTACCCGTGAGGAAATTCTGTAGATGGCTGAAGGGTGAGAGGCAATATGTTCCCTTGGATTGCGACCCTTGCATAGATTTTCGTCCATCCATAGTTTTTCCAAGAATGGTGTTTGACCAAGCCGTGGAGGAATCAGACCTCTCATTCTATTGATGCTTATCCTCAATGATAACAATCTCATTGGCCAAATTCATGATTCTCTATCAAGCTGTACAAATTTGGTTTACTAGATTTATCTCTTAACTACTTAACCAACGTATACCCAAACATATTGGTTATCTCACCAGACTAGAAACTCTGAGTCTAAATGGAAATCGTCTCTCCAGTCCATTACCTGTGACCATCTCTAACCTGACTTGGCTCTGAATATTGAAGGTGATTAGTCCTGCTGTCTTGTGAAGCCTCTTGAGACATGTCTACCTATTCTTTTAACCTAAGCAAAATATGTTGAACAAATTATTGTGCAGTAAGCTACTGTGCATGCTTGTTCTACTGAGAATCCTTGAAAATATCTATCTGCTGAGGATATTTGTCTTGAATTGCAAATAAAATAGAAAAATCCTTGAAGAAATCATTCCAATCTGAAATATACACCAGATTCAAAGAAGTACATGTGAGGTGTATATGGGAGTGTGCTGGAAATATAAATCAAACGCAGGAAAATTTTGAATATCAATTGCAGATTTATGACAGAAATTTTTTGTTGATAATATTTCCGAGACTTATTTGCATTCTCTGATTGACAATGGGATTGAGCCATTTTCAACATGGATAATTGTGACAAAGAATCTCACAATTATCCAAGTCAATCAAGTAGTATTGATAGGAATGCAGATTAAACCTCACAAGTGTTGCATGATTGGATTACAATCTCAGAGGAATTTAGAAAAAGAGAGTATCAAAGTAGGACGAGGACAGCTGAGTTGTAGTTGGACTGTCAGGACTACTTGTGGATTTTCTGTGTAAGCATAGAGAAATGTGTCACCTTCAGTGAAAGGATGACTTAGATCATTCTGAAGATAGTGCTGCATAAGAAATATCTATGGATAGTTGTGTAGAATTAGGCCACCTCAAAGTTAAATCTTCAGAGGATGTACCATTTCTTCATGTCAAAGAAGAAACTTTGTCAAACATACAGGGAAAAGGTTGTGGAGGCGTGCATTGTTCCTTTTTTCTGGTGAAGATTCTTGTAAATAGAGATCAAAGCATTTGTTAAAAGGCACTGTTAGTTTTGGGTATTCCTTGTTATACGGAGGGCCGAGTGGATGATATCGTGGATGCATTAACTATATCAGTGATGGTTAAGAATTAGTTGAGAGTATCTGATTTGCCACTGAATTGGTAATAACTGTTTTGTGGATCATGCCAGATGATGAGATTTTTTTGGAGCAAGATATATCCCATGATTGGGACCATGTGAGAAGGGTATGCTTTCGTGAAAGAGGGAGCAATTAGAGAATTTGTTTCAGTCAACGTTCAAGGATCTTGATCATATCAAATTCAGAGGGAGTTTAACATTTCATCTGAAAAAACCTTGGATGAGGATGTGAGAAGTTTGATATCTATCTCAGAAGGAGCCATGTCATCATGAATATCTGATTATTGCATTCGTCTTTGTAAAGGAGAAATCGAGGTGTCAACCCTCATAGTGCATTTCTTTAAGATCGAGAAATTGAGGTGCCAACCCTCGTAATATATATTTTCCTTTGAGATAGACTTGAGGTGTAAGCCCTTATTACTACCCTCTGATGTGGTTCATGATGGAGATCATGTGTGTGACACCATGACAACACCATGTGAGTGAGTCAGTGATGACTCTCTTTGTACCTATGATATGAATATCCTTGTGAGATGACGATCTCACAATGACAAGATAGTTATACTTTGTTGACTTCATTGTGAGGTGATGATCTCACAATGATAATTAATATTGTAAATCCAGTATTGGGGGTGGGGGGGAGCGCATACGGTGCTACTCAAGAAAATACCATAATAGTAGATATTGTAAATCGATTATGGGGGGAACCGATGCTACCTAAGAAAATACCATAATGGTAGATAGTGTAAAACCATTATGGGGGGAAAGTGCATACGGTGCTAACCAAGGAAATATCATAATGGTAGATATTGTAAATCTATTGTGGGGGGGAAGCACATAAGATGCTACCCAAGAAAATTCCATAATGGTAAATATTGTAGATCCATTATGGGAGGAAAGCGCATACAGTGCTACCCAAGAAAATACCATAATGGTAGATGTCTTAAAAATTTTCATGCTGGATAACACATATGATAATATCCGTGGACATGCCATGAAGGTGGGAAAGTGCTTACGGTGCTACCATAGGATATACCATAATGATGGATATCATAAATCCATTATGGAGGATAGCACATATAGTACTATCCAAAGACTAAAGCTAAATATTTGAAAACCGTTTAAGTTGGACATTGCATACGGCAATATGCAAGTTGTGCCCTAAAGGTAAATGTTTTAAGTCCATTATAGATGATAGAGCATATGGTGTGGTATTCAACGATATAATGGACGGTATCTTAAATTCCTTTATGGTGATGTTTAAGGAAATGCCCTAATACAATAAACTTTCTAAATCAAATATTAGACATAGATCTGTCATATGAAGATATCTAAAACCCATTGTGATATTTATATAACTTAACCTAATATAGATGCCTCCTTGGCTAAGAGGGAGCGTTGAAGTTATCTTTTGGAGGCTTACTTATCCAATTCACAATGAAATAAATAAATTATTAAAGTAATCATGACATCCAATATCTCTCAATTATTAAAGAATCTAATTAATCTGCCTATTCAAGGAGAGTCATTGCAACACAACCTAAATGAATTACTAGGGAAGTGTTGATTTTATTGTAGCCATGGTTGGAATCCACAAACAATCTAAATATCTCAAAGGTGGTGATTATAGATCATTATGAAATGATTTAATTATACTATAATATAAATATATTGCATACTTACATTATATAATTATTATGTTATATGATTATATAATCATTATTAGATTATATTAATAATATAATAATTGTGATAATTTATTATTTTGATGAATATGATTATTGATAACATGTTTATATTATATTATCATAATTATTTAACATATAATTATATTAATAGGTGTCCCTTGGTGAAAGGGCACCTCTTGCATATATTATAATGAGATAAGTGACCTCATCTATATACAGAAAGTATATTGAATTAAAAATACAAAATTACAACACTTTAGTCATAGCATCTCTCCAGACTTGCTGATTTGATGCCTCCTCAAAACTTGAAGGCTGAGGTTCAATGACATGACTCATTATTGCAACATAGCCTAAAAACTTATGTGGTCTCTTGCTTTTTGTGAAGGTGCCATGAGGGCTGCACACTTTTCAGCCTCTTGCATAGTATGTCTAGCCCACAAAGGTCTCCTTCTATCTAAGGAAATATTACTTTGGTCCATTGGTTCATTCTATGGGATCAACTAGATCTATAGTTTCTTTTGATTCAGAAGACTCCCTTTGAATCTTGGAAGGAGAATTAGGAGCAGCAATGTCCATGCCTTGAGAAATCTCTTATTCTTCTCTATCTACTTCTATGGAAGTCCATTTAGATCTTTTGAAAGCTACTTCTTCAAATAAATCATCCCTACTCATTTCAATCTGTTTTTGTCCTAGAATGTAGATCCTATAGGCTTTAGAAGACTCCCGGTAACCAACAAAAAACCCTTTCTTGTTTGAAGGTTCTACTTAGATCTATTACCCTTAGGCACATGAATATAAACATGAGACACAAAAATTCTAAAGTGATTAACTTCTGGTTTAATACCTTTGAAGGCCTCTTCAAGAGTCATATTATCCAAAATTTGATGTGTGTAATGTCCCCATTGGTTGCCAACATCAGAATTTCAGGGATTAGCCTAATATTGGATCCTCGTAGGCTAATGAGGATGGTTAGAGGGTCTTCTAAGGATTGATTCATCTCCAGCATTCAGTGATTTATGGATTTGGCCTTTGTTTGATGTCATTTGGACTCCATTTGCCATACTTACTATGTATAGTAAGTCAGGGGTAATAGAGATGGACCCTTTCTGTTTTTAGAAAGTGTATTTGGTCACATGGGGAATTATGAGGAGAGATTCCTATTTCAGACGGCATGGCAAGCAGACAAATATTTCAAGAGATATTAAAGTTCAAATGACTTAAGTGATTTATTTAAATATTTTAATTTTATAAAGTTACTTAAGTGACTAAAAGATAAAATTGACTTATAATCCCACATTGTCTAGTTGTTTTTGTCTTCCCTCATATCGAGGTTATAAAAGCGTGGAGCTACATTGGGATGGAGACCACAAATATATGTTATTTTACAATCCCTAAAGGTTGCTTAAATGTGATTGGATGTTTCCTAAGGACGAAACCCCTTGAGGAAAAGAGTGAGACTAGACGCAAACCTAGTATCTCACATTGTGTTTTCAGAACTGAGATTCAAACTGATATTGAGCTACAGGAAGTTGGAGTTCCACAGCAGGATAAAGAGCAGGAGATTGAAATCTACACAGAGTTCTTGCACCTATAGGACATTGTCTAGCAGTATTGAGCTTGTTTGGTAGGCAAGGTTGGCAGATGTTCATAGTTGAGAGGTAAATATGACAGTTAAATTCATTTACAGTGGCATTGATTCACATCACAGACTGGGAGCAACTTGGCACGCATATGACATTGTCTGATCATTTGGAGCTTGGACGGCAAACATAATGGACTGTCATACTAGCTGAGATAGTTTTGGCGGACTTTGCGTGAGCCAAGTTCCATATTATCCATGGTCTTCTCTGTCTACATTCTCCTAGCAGTGAGACGGTAGTAGCTTTGCATGTGACAGTGAGCAGCAGCAGACAGGCATTCCAAGATTTACCATGGGTACACTTCACACGGGTCACCTTCAGTGCAGCGATAGCAGATAGGATTGGACGTTCAGAACAGCAGGCAGATTAATTACGGCAGCCACATTTTCATTTGCAGGGATGTCACAGGCCAAGGATGTGACACTAAGTCTGAACTGTGTGGACATGAGGGTGGTTGGGCATGGGCACTACCAAAACTGAAGTCTTTAACGCAGACCTTGGACACCCAGCTAGCTGCAATTGTTATCAGGTTCCCTTTTATCATTTGTTTGTGCTTGTATACTTGCGTAGTAATGTAAACCAAATTGAATACGTTGGACTTCATTCAGAGCTTACTCCTTCATGATTTAAATAGATAAATTGTGTATGCGATCTGCTGTTGAAGGATGGTATAAATTTGGGACTGTTATTTCCAATACTTTCAAGTTATTTGCAAGTCCCTTTTGCCATATTTCTGCATTTTCTAGAGTTGGATTTACTGGCAGCAGTATCAAAGTTTCAGACCTGGGTTACATGCCAACTGTTTGAAAAAATACTCCCCAAGTGGAGATTTAATTATTTTGATCATTTTAAGCCCAGATCGTTACAATGTGGACTTCAATTCTGAACATAAATAGCTGTTCAGTAAGCTTCCGCCTAAAGAAAGGTTTGCAGATTTTGGTCATGAATCATAGCTTTCACTACCTCAACAATGGATCTGTTCTTTCTTTTTACAACTACATTTTGTTGCGGGTTATATGGAACAAAAACTCCCTCTTAATCCCCACCTCAATACAAAAATTCTGAAAGACTCCAGAAGTATATTCTTCTCCATTATCCAACTTAAAACTTTGATTCCTTTTTTGGACATGTTCTTAACTTCAACTTTTTAAATCTAGAAAGCACTTCATTAGACTCCTTAGATTTCAAGAAATAAATCTTGGTCTTATGTGAAAAGTCATCAATAAAAATCATTTATTACCAAAAACTACTCAAAGATACAACTGACATAGGTCCACATTAATTAGAATGAATCAGATCTAAAATCTCTTTTGCTTTACTTTCACCATTGTGAAAAGGACCTTTAACATTCTTACCTAAAGCACAACCTTTGCAAATACCATCATGCTCTTGATTAAGCTTTGGAATACCAACAACCATCTTCTCGATGGAAGAAAATAATTCTGAAATTTAAGTGAGAAAATCTTCTATGCCACAGCTCACTTGTACTAATGAAATCATGTGCTAAAGCTTGAATAGGACGAACAGATGAAGACTTTCTTGACCAACACCAATTTCACGAGGTATCTCAATGCTTGTTTTTTTCTTCCATGCAAGCACTTTATGTTTAGAAAATGCAACTTGATATCCTCTGTCTTTCAATGATGAAATTGAAATCAGATTTCTCTCGATTCCTGGAACAAGCAAGACATCACTGAAATGAAGAGGGATGCCTGAATCTAGATGAAAAGTAGTTCCAACACCTTTCACTGAATAACAAGTATCTTCACCAATAATAACTTGCAAATGAGTATCTTTTTCTACCAAGTTAGAAAGAGGCTCTCAGTATCGTGTAATCCGACGTGAAACACCACTATCAAATAACCAAGTATTACTATTAGCTGGAACATTGCTTGAAAGGGCTGAGATAAATATAAATCCCTCTGAATTGTCACAAGATTCTTTATTAGGCAACCATCATCAACGTTTGCAGCAGCAATTGATGTTTTGGCCTTGTCAAACAATCTTTGGCAAAGAGACTATACTTGTCACACTTGAAACATTGAATTCTAAAGAGATTCTTCTTCTTCGGTTCAGGGTCTGAATCTGACTTTCTATCTCTACTCTTGAAATTTCCTTTTCTTCCTTTCCCTTTAAACATTTGAGCAACAATTAATGCATGATCTTCTTCATGATGAGATTTTTGTCCATTTCCTCTTGCTTTTAATCTGCATTCCTCTTGAACGCAATCAGCTGTAAGATGATCAACTTGGGTAATTCATCTCTTCCATTAATACCTTGAATAAGAGACTCCCAAGAATGAGGGAGACCATTCATGTCCAACATAACCAGGTCTTTATCTTCAATCAAATCTCCAATGGCATTAAGCTGATCTTTCAATTCTGTAATCTTCATGAAGAAAAAGATAATTGATTCTCCTCTGGCCATTTTTATATGAAGAAGCTGACATCTCAAAGCAAGAGCCCTGCTGGTATTGTTGAATTAATACAAGCTTTGAAAACTCTCAAACATTTCTTTAGTTGAATTCAACTTAGATATAATAGGCACAAGATGATTCTTTACACAATCAATGAATATCTTTCTTGCCATAATGTTATTCTTCCTCCATTGAACTTTCTCAGTATCATTGGTTGGCTCAGACACATTAGTCTTCACGTATTTTAGAAGATCATTATCTTCCAGTGCAATAAGGACTCTGAATTTCCATAATGTGAAATTTGATGCACCATCCAACCTATCTTCAAGCTTGTGTTCATTCACCATTTTTGAAACCTGAAAGAATCAATCTAGAAGAGAAGAAAAGAATATTTCGATGCTTGATTAAATCTTGTTCTGGATCTTACTTAAACCCACTATTATATCATGTTCAATTTAAAACCAAAATAGCATAAAAACTCCAATAACAGATATTAAATATACAATGACACCAGAGATACCCTCCTTCTGAAGGGAAGAAACCAACCACACCAAGGAATATCACTTTACTAAATGAATGAGGCTGAATATACTTTTCACAAAAAACTTAAATTGCTCACCTTAATGAACACTACTCTTACTTTTTTACAATAATATAGACTCAGATTACTGGACTCACGGAGTGATAAATATCTTAATACAAAGCTGACAACACTCCAAACTATACTCATCTATAGAAAAGTCCATGATGATTCGCATGATAATTGAAGATAGTAGTTGTCCACAGTCCATTACAATGTTTGCTGAGTTTTTCTGGGTAGATTGTGTTCCTTCTTTTGCATCAAAGGAACACAGCCAGAAAAACTAAGCAAACACATGATAATTGTTAACAGATCACTAAATACCATCTGAATCAAACACACATAACAATGATCAAATAGCTTCTGTAATGATCATACAACAAAACCCGACACTCTGCAAATGATATACACAATCATAAACTCCAGCATTGACAATAGCAACCGGGCTTACAAGGGTCATCGCCACAAAATTACATATGACAGAGAATCAGAATAAGCAATGCTATGGCAAGCCTCTTGAGCTCCAAATACTGCGACGCTTCATAGAAACAATGACTCAAAAGTCACTCAGTGTCTATCCAGGTGCGACATGGTGACTCTCTGAGGACCAGCAGTTACGAAAGGCTGAGACTCTATGTTTGCCAAACAGCCATGCAAGATGTTGGTAAAAACTATATTGTAGTTGATGGGTTGAGTTAGTATCCAAAAGGTTGCTCGACAATTGAGTCACCCCTTTGGGAAGTATATGTACATCGTCCAAATGGATTTATGGATCATTCTTGTAATTGGAGTTGCATATTTGCTTATATGAATAAAGTATCTGTTCTGTGTTACATTCTAATCTATTAATGCGACAAGTATCCATTTACCTTGTATGGTAAACACAAGAAAGGTCTCTTTGTTGCCCAACAAATATGGCCTTTCATTTGCCAACGCTGAAGACTCTTCATAGTCTTCAAGGATGTAACTCTTCAAATAGAAACTGGTTCAGCATGTAGGGTCTTCGCAGTCAAGTCACCTCATCATAAAGAATAAATAGGCATTGCAGAGAACAGACTTTCGATTCGCACAACCTGCACGCTGATGCAACCACTTCAGGTAAGCAGATATCTCCGACAGTTACCAAACATTAACAACTCAGACCCTTTATAAAGGAAAAGGGCCTTCCATCTCAAAGTACAACAGTTTTATTGTTGTTATCAATCACAGACAGCAATAAAAATGGATAAAATCACTATATAGGTAGTAATCTAAAATTCTGCCAATAGAGGAAATTAATCAAAATAAATAATGGTTTGTTTGCTGTTTGTTGTCATAACCAGCTACAAAAATGAATACAAATTACCTTTAAAGCTTGCTGACCTATATCCTCTTCATGGCAAAAATAATGTACTTATTTATGTCATTGTAGATTTTTAAATATGCTGAAGTGAGCGATTCTATTCTAGAAAGTTCAACTGTAAATGATATAAATGACCTCTGCATTCTTTGGTTTTATTTTCTAATGGAGACAATGGTTTGCATTGATATGGAAATCTATGCCCTTTACTATCATAGTAGCATGAAAATAAACAGAATGAAAGAAACAGATATTTATATTCATTGACAAATAATTACACATGCACACACACACACACACACACACGCACACACATCTATCTATCTATCTGTCTATCTGTCTGTCTTTCTATCTATGTATAAAAGATGTTTGAATCCCAATGTAGTCATTATCTAAACCAAGCAAATTCTCGATTGAAACAGAGTGCCAGGTGCTTGCAGTTAACCATGGTTTTTTGTACTATGCTCTCAATATAGTGAACTGTTTGAAGTACCACTCCTCCCTGTATACCCAAGGGTATGTGGAAGCAGAAATGTATGGGAAAGAAAAGTGGAAAGGAAGGTTGTGTGGCACTGTCATGTCCCCTCTTTCGCGCTAGTTCTTTTGGCACCTGGTTAATCTATCTCCACATCCAGATAGATTAATGACATTACCAGTAAGGATGCTTGCTAGTCACAAGGGAAGATTTCTCTTAAGTTCGTCATTTAATGTATTGAAGCACTTTAATAAAGAAACTTTATGTTTTTAAAGTCATTCACTTTATAAAGTGACTTAAGTGACTAGAAGACGAAATTGGTGTTTTATCCCACATCTCTTATTCCAACACTTTTCCCTCACTTTGAGGTTATAAATACGAGACTTCGTCTTGGGAAAGAACACAACGAATATATGATACTTCTACGAACTCCTAGTGGTTGCTTAAATGTGACTGAATTTTTCCTGAGGATGAAACCCCTAAGGAAAAAGGTGAGGCTAGACGCAAACCTAGTACTCATGTTTTTTTTTAGAGATAAAGGAATGAATTGTTGCACATCTTTTCAGTCTGTTGGACTCCACAACAAGTAACAACTTCTGATATTACAAGGTATGGGCACATTCAGAGGACTTGACAGGACTGAGTATTAATGGTATATTGGAAATTTTAGTTTGACATAGTTGGCGGAATAACTCCATACCAGTTGGACAGGGCAAAGATATTATAGGAGTACGTTACAGGGACGTGACTGCCAATCATTTAAGGTGGAGTATTGACTCATGGGTTTGCACAGTGTGAGGTGGATGGCTTCTCCATTTACAAGTTGCGACAGTTGCAGGACTGCAGACGCAAGGAAATCTGGGAGATACAATGCAGTCACGTATTGTGGGCCTAAGGCAGGAAGCGCCATGGTCGATGGCAACTGGATTGAACATTTGGAGGGACATTTTGGACATGTTTTGAGTGCCTAACCGGAACTCCATACTGGTTCACATCAAATATCACGGGTCTATTATTACTCCATTCTTCCGCATTTTGGTTTGCACATTTTTTATTTGTGTAAGAAACTGGAAATACTGTTACCAGTATAGAATCATTGACTAAATATCATGAATGAAATAAGTTAGTGCCATTTCATGTGTTCAAATCTGAATCTCTATTTATTGGAATTTGTGGTGTCTTGGTTGATATATCCATTTTATAACATTAAATTCGATGGGACATTATAGTATTGATACAGTATTAACACTTGTTTAAGGGATTGGTTTGCGTGACAACCATTTGACAAAATTTCTGCCAATCATAGTATACATTATCTATTCTAATTATTTTAATTAGAGATCATTGTAGTATTATCAGAGCCATAGGTCCTGCCATCTTGTGGGTTAAAGAGGAAGTAAAATGACAGTGAGGCATGAAGAAAAAACCTTATAATTTCAGTCACCTCCAACTGGAACAAGCAGGGTCTTCTGAACAAATCGATATTGAAGATAGTTATTTAATGGATGAGAAATTGGTTTTTGGAACAGGTGAACAAACTGAACAAACTAAACAGGTTGATCATTTTGAACAAGTAAACAACATTCAAATGACACGTAATGAAACTGAACCGGATAGGAAAGTTAGGGAGACATTGCGGGCTATTAGAGATGGGCAAAATAACATAGCTGATGCTCTTCAGCAACTTGTAGTTAATATACAACAATTAGCCCCCGTTAACAGGAGAGCTCCGAACCGTCATAGTGGTGGTAGTAGTGTAGTGGGATCGCCTTGGGTTGTTAGGGCTCCCACACGAAACATTGACAGGCCTTTAATGCCAATTTTTAATGCAGAGGAAGAGGCAACACCAAATTTACTACCGGACAATGTTATGGCAATGTATGATGAATGGGATTTGTCTCCTGATTCTATTAAACAAAATTTCCTTTGTCCAATATCAATAAAAAAAGGGAGTGAGATAGACAGCAACATGATAGGAGGCCTAGAGCACCAAACAGAGACCTAAAGCATGCTATGAACAAATTATCTCTCCCTATGTTTGATGGCAGTAGTAAGACATCTGCGAGAGCTTGGATTCACAAGCTAGACACGTACCTACTTAAACCTATGTTAGAAACAAAAGCCATCAGATTTGCTAGGATGAACTTAAAGGAAGCGGCATATGATTGGTGGCACCACGGGTTGATTACACAGGATCATGGTCTCATTACATCATATGAGACTTTCAGCTCTAAGCTGATTACTTGCTTTGATAGGAAGGATATAGAGGTCTATTACAGGGATTTGACATAGCTACAACAGGGCAGATTTCTAGATGATTTCATTGATGAGTCTCAGCGGATCTCGGTGATGCTTCCTGATATGACAAAACATCGTAAGGTAATGCTGTTCACCGAGGGTTTACATGATAGATATAGAGGTTTGGTTAAGGTACTTAAACCAAACACTTTGGATGATGCTATTAAGATCGCACATGATCTAGAGTCACCCTTGTCGGTAAAATTGTGTATCAATTGATGAGTCCCTTCGGGAAGGTTCTTTGGAAAGTATTTATACACCCTTTTGGGTCATTATAAATCATTTGTATGTAATGTCTTTGGCATATGCGAATAATACAAGGAGTTCTCCTGTTCTTATCTATTATCTGTATACGTTGATTTCTTTACCTAGTATGGCAAACATTTGGTGCCATTGCCCAATGGACCTAGTACGCAGGCAAACAAATGAAGATTGATGCCGAATCAGTTGAACAAGAATAAGAATAAGCTAAAGGAAAAGGACAAAATACGCACCGTGCAGGAAAACTTAATTTTGGCACAGCAGGCAGAACACAGACGAAGGTTTCAGCAAATTACTGACGGACATCGTAGCAGGGAAGAATTGTTGGAGACTTGATAGTAGGTGGAATTGGTGGAAGAAGCTAGGGAGGAGTTTCTGAACTTGCATACGTCAAGTGAAGAGAATCTAGATGGAAGAGGATTGACTCGCATGGCTCAAAGTGCCGAGGGAGCACGAGTGTGGAGTGAACTCTTCGTTCGAGATACACTTCCAGAACGGACAACTTTAGTTGACGAAAACCCTTCTTCACCAAATAGCACGACTAGCAGGAGTAGCGCGGGTGTGTAGAATAGCGCAGGTGTGCAGAACATTGCGGGTATACAGAATAGTGCGGGTGTACAGAACAATGCGGGTATCCAAAACAACGCGGGAGTGCAAAACAATGCAATTACACCACAAACCCCTCAACTTCAAATAGTAATGGTAGGACCAAAAGAAAAAATGCCAAAATTTGATGACGGAGCAGCCGATCCGATCCGACATTGTAAAACATGTGAAATGATTTGGAGAGCAAATGGCATAACATATACAAACGAATGGGTCCGACAGTTTTTGGCCACCCTACGGGGTGTTGCAATTGATTGGTTTGCTGATGTAGATCCCCAGAAATTAACCACTTGGGACAACCTTAAGGAGGAGTTTACTGTCGAATTTCAACTGTTGCGCGACAACAACAAAATCGTAGCGAAGATATGCAATACAAAACAAGGGAAAAATGAAACAGTTCAAGTCTATGCTAGGAAATTAAAAGACTTGATAAATAAAATGGAGAATAAGCCGACTGATGGGTTGCAGAAAAGATGGTTCATTGAAGGCCTACACCTGAAGTTGCGCAAGAAGATGAAGATCGTACCGCCATCGTCATACACTGAAGCATACAACCAGGCAATGAACTTGGAAAGTGAGCAGAAGACAAAAAAGAAGAGTAGCTCGTTTGATTTAGATGATGACACATCTTCAAAAGAAGAAAGCAGTGAGGACGAAAAGGACAGCAAGAAGGTTCACGCCCTTCAAAAAGATATGATTCGGATGATGAAAGAATTCAAGAACATGTAGAAGGAGACCAAGGGAAATGAGCTATGGTGCATCGAATGCAAGAAAGAAGGCCATAGAAAGGGATCCTGTCCAAAGGACTAGTTTTGCGAGATTTGCTAGATCATGAAACATTCCACAAAGGAATGCCCGTTCAATCTAAAAACACGAAGTCCTCAGCAAGTGTTCCTGACACAGAAGGCTTTCGCGTCAGGAGGGAGCGGGAACACCAATACAGAGGGTGCCACGTCAGGAGGATACAAAAATAATCAGTAAGGACAAAACAACAATAGCAACAATAATAATGGCAGCAGGAGTCGAATTCAATACGATGCGAATTGTCAGCCCATAGTTCAATGTAGGGCATGTAATTTGTGGGGCCACTTTGCCCAAGACTGTACAATAGCAAACACACCAAAATTATTATGTAGATGGTGCGGACCCGGCGATTATGAAGATGCCAAGTGCTCAAAGTTGAGAGTAAATTTGATCACCATCGGGACCGACGAAGAAGAGGTTCTGGCCATCACACGGAAGCAAGCGAAAGTGTACCCTGACCTGACGAAAGAAAAGAAGTGACTGGAGGAAGTGCGGGTAGAGATCCAGAAAGCAACGTAGGCAGAGAAAGCATACCTAAAGGACACTACTAGTACCTCCGCATGGAACTGCTTAGAACAGAACATTGTACGACAAATATTACAAACCAAGGTTCTTGTCAAAATAAATGATCAGCAACTTACTATGCCTCAACTTCGTACGACACTCATGAACATAGCTCCAACTACTAAGTTAACAACAAAACAAGGGAAAAAGGTGGCGCAAGTACATAAGACCCGATGTTGTTAGCCCTTTCATTTGGACGACATTCGGCAATTGTCGAAATGAGAATTCTCGGGATTGTTTTGATGTATATGATTGTGGACGGAGGATCTGGTGTCAATGTGTTACCAGAGGATACCTGGAAGAGGTTGGGACAGTCGATATTGTGGCCACCTACATTCTAGTTGTTGACTGCCGACCAACATGGAATCAAACCATTGGGAGTCCTGGCAGCACAACCAGTAATGATTGGAACACAACAATTCCTGCTAGACTTCGTCGTGATCCCACTGAAGAGGAAAGGGTACGATGCCATTCTAGGCCGAGGGTGGCTGATACAAGCCAGAATTGAGCATGATTGGACACATGGGACCTGATACAACACGAAAAATATTACTGGCAGGATTGTGGTGGCCGACAATGTATGACGACGTGCAGGAATGGGTCGTCGGGTGTGACACTTGCCAATGGGTCGGGAAGCCGCTGAAGAGAGACTTTATGCCGCTTAACCCCTCTCACACCCAGGAACTCTTTGAACGATGGGGATTGCATTTCATCGGACCCCTGAAGGTGAGCAAGACGAGAAGGTGTCGATACATTGTTGTTGCCATGGAGTACCTGACCAGGTGGGTAGTGGCACGTGCACTACTAGATAACTCGGCCGTTAACACAGCAAAATTTATTTATGAGCAAATTATTACTAGGTACGGGATTCCATTGTAGTTAACAAGTGATAGGGGTGGACATTTTGTAGACCATGTTATTCGACTGCTCACCACGAAATTCAAGATCTATCATTCATTATCGAGCCCGTCCTATTCGAGAGCAACTGGCCAAGCCAAGGCTACAAACAAAATCCTGTTATCAATTATCTACAAATCCTGCGTAGTTGAAGGTGAAGATTGGGAGGAAAAATTACCCTCCACTCTTTGGGCTTACCGCACAGCGTATAAGGTGACAATGGGGCACACACCATTTCAACTAATGTTCGGACAGGAGGCAGTGGTACCAACAGAATTCATGATACCGAGCCTGAGGATAGCACTGGAAAACAAGTTGGGCGACATTGAAAGCTTAAGGGAGCAGTTGTATAAATTGAACAAGTTGGAGGAGAAGCGATTATTGGTGCAGTGGGCGACAGAGGTAACATAGAACAGGCATAAGGCATGGCACGATAAGCACTTGAAACTGAACAAGTTTCAACCCGGACAGTGGGTATTGAAGTACGATGGCTGGAATGAGATCAAGCTAAGCAAGTTCAAAGTTAAGTGGGTCGGACCATATCAGATCCGAGAAGTAGGTGATGCTGGATGGACAGGAAGTTCCGAAAACAGTGAACAGATGTAAGTTGAAAATTTATTGCGCGCTAGCTAAGTTGCCGTCAGGGCATATTAAGGAATAGTAGTATTGAAAGAAAAAAAAAAAATATATATATATATATATATATATATATTTGAAAAAAAAAAGAGTGAAAGGGTCATCGTACGGCTTTTAAGCCCATTCACCGTACGGCTTTTTAAGCTCATTCACTGTACGGCTTTCCAAGTACATGGCAGATTTTAAAACTTGCAGGCACCATACGAAAATTGCAGGGAAGGATGTAACGTACGAATGCAACTGCCTTATGATTTGAAATTTTGTAGATTAAGTTGATGTATGGATTCACCAGTTTGATGTACGTACTTTCTAGTCTTTGCTGTACGGATTTTCAAGCTAACTGGAAGCACCATACGACAATTTGTGCTCTCCTGAAGGACACCGTACGGTGGAATTAATGTATGGATTATGAAGGTTTGATTGATATAGCTTGGTGTACGGATTTTCCCCTCTAAGTGGTGTTCGGCTTGTGAAGTTTATTTATAGTTATCGTACGGATTTTTTCACCTATGGATCGCCATACGGATTTACTAGATCACATTTGGAGCATAGATTTGGCTCTCTAGATTTAGCGTACGGACTTTGAGATAGTTGTCTTTGACATTGAATCACTGTCCATTATTGTACAAATTCACAGGATTAGACATACAATACGGATTTTACATGTCATGTTGTACGGTTTTTGCATAATGCAGGGTATGGTTTTTCATAACATAGTGTATAGATTTTTTCAGGATTTGGCATGATCTTGCATTCCAATTTTGAAGAATAAGTTGCTTGATATGGGTTTGTACGGATTTGAGGCATAAGTGTTACTTTGCTAACAGGATTTCTGTGCTGTTGTATGGTTTGTTTGAAATATTGATTAAAGGTGTCAAGTTTGAGAGATACTTGATACGTCCAACTTCTCCTGTAGCCTAGTAGCCGTACGAACCTTGCAAACAACAAAGAAAATATACATTAGTAAAACAGACTAAAATTCGTACGGAAATAGGAGTCACTTGCAACGGTTCTGAATGGCCATTAGGAAGGACAAGAAATTGTCAGGAAATAACTAACCTAATAATAGATGGAGTCTGCAAGCAAACGGAGGTGGGAAAAGCAATTGGAAGAATTTGAGAAGGGCATAAATATGTCGAGTGCAGATAATCAGAATGAAGGCACTAGTAGCAGCAAGTAGAAGCGTAAGCCGCTGACACCTACAACAATAGAAATCACACCACAAACTATAGCATTTGAAGGGTTGAGCGGAATGGACTGTAGAAAGTGGTGGCAAGAAACTCCTGACGACCATGCAGTAAAAGCAAGCATCAAAAGGGCACAGGTGGAATGGGCGATTCAGATGCTTATTTTTTGCATTCGAGACTACGAAGGTTTCCTGCACACCATGCTCGAGACTTATGGTAGAGGTTCTCGGAGGAGCACATTTGAGTACTTGGGCAGAGGCCTGGTGGTTTCATTCAAGGCAGCGGATTTCACCCGAGTGTTTGGCATACCAAGGCCGCAGGGCAAGAAGGTTCAGCCTAAGGAAATTTCTAAGGAGGTAAAACTGTTTTTGATAAGATTGGTATGTGGAGACATGACTGAAGCAGAGCAGGAAGCATTGGCTAAGACATCAAAAGGAAGGGGTTTAAAGAAGACAGACATCAGGGAGAGACCATGGCGATGCTTGATGGACTTAGTCAAGAGCAGGCTTACGGGATCATCTAGGGCATCCGATATCTCCTTTCCACAGGTATCTTTGATGAATGGTATAATGAACAGGAAAGTGTATGATTGGGCATCTATGCTGGCCGAATGTATGCACGAATTTATGACCCTCCAGCATAAGACATTTTATATGCCACATTATGCCATAGGATTGTTCCTTGATGCTATAGCGCGGATGATTCCAAAGGACGTGTTGGAGGCCAAACCTGGGCCATTGGCTCCTGGAGAACCCCCTATCATGCAATGGAGAAACTTAAACTCAGCCATTGTACAGAAGGGTCCTACAGGATAGAAGAGACCCCGAATGGATATAGGAGGTGATACAGATAGCGGGCAATAGGAAACATCTTCTGAGGAGAATAGTGTGGGGGACGAAGAAGGGGAAGAAGATGATGAAGAGGTTCAAATTGTCACAACCACCCCCTTTTTATTTCCTCGCACTACACTATCCACCACTCCTTGTTTGGTCCCAATGGGTTTGTACATGGCTCACATACCAGGGTTTGGATAGACACGGCAACTAGTAGTGATGATTGCAGCACCCTAGCAGGCACTTACAATAGTAGCACTGTGGCAACACGGGGTGAGGCCCCCTCCAGTTCGACCAGGAGTTGGGTTTGCCGTAGGGTTTGCATGAGTGGCAGCACTCGTCAGCTGAGTGCATATGCCAGCTCCTGCCCATACATTTCCTGTAGCAGCATTTGTGGCACAGCCAGCAGGAGGAGTTGCCGAAGCACAACCAGTAGGAGGAGTTATCGAAGCAAAGCCAGCAGCAGCAGTTGAGCCACCTATAGTAGAGTGTACCAGAAGGAGAGGACACTGCCATGGAGGTACTCGACCTTCTTGTACCCGAGATAGCAGAGAGTTAGAGTACGCCTGGTGTGCACTTGGATGTCGTAGGGTCTGATGCAATGGTTACGGTGGATGCCGCACTTTTAGCATCATTGAAGCGGGATAGGGAGAGTAGAGCTCAGAGGGTGAGTACTTTTCTGAGTATGCAGTTCCATCGTACTTTGGCTCCCCGGATGGCCTATGTGCAGACTCCTACGTGAGATGATATTCCGGAGGTAGACACTCAGCAGGCGCAAGTAGCAGAGCTAGTTCAGGACATTGGACCATCGCACAGTACTGTTGAGTGTACGACGAACACCTTGGAGATGGCTATGGGTGTGCAGCAAGAACACCCACTAGAACGGGGAACAGGAATGAGAGGCATTTCTTGTTGATTTCGCAGCTCTGGCATCTCGGGCTCGTCAGGTGTTGGATTTGACAGAGACTTAGGCATTGGACTCAATCATGAAGGAGCTGGAGGGAGTCATCTCGTTTATGCGAGTGGGTTGCCTAGTTGCCTTCACGGTCTGTTTTGAGGAGTGAGGATGGCCGGATGTGGAGACTGATGAGATGCATCAGGATTGGGCCACCACGATAGATTTTGGTATGGAGAGCCGTGTGGAGGCTCTAATTCATGAGATAGTGAAGTTACACAGGGAGGCGTACTACACTCTTCGAAAGAGTCAGGCGGATCAGGTAGCAGCTAAGAGAGCTTAGGAGGAGTCAGCTGCCAAGTTAGCTTCAAAGAGGGCAGCCTGGGAATCTGAGAGGGAAGCCTTGTTAGTCTAACAAAGTCAGTTGGTAGTAGAGGAGCAGTTGGCAACAGAGAAGAGTCAGTTGGTAGTAGTGAAGGAGCAGTTGGCAGCATAGAAGGAGAAAGAGCTGGGAGAAGTTGGAGAGATGATGCAGTTAGCTCTGGAGCTTCAGATGGAAGCGGAGGCCAAGTTGAAAGTTAGGAAAGAACAAGTCTACAAGCTGCGGGCGGAGTTGAACCAGTTGAGAGCACGGACTACTACGCTAGGGACTCATCCTGCTGTTTAGTATTAACATATTGATGTACTTGGGTTATTTGTTATTTGAGTTTTTTTGTATTGTCATCTGGAGACGACTTTTCTTTTTTGGGGGGGACGATGTCGGCGGTAAAATTGTGTATTAGCTGACGGGTCCCTTCGGGAAGGTTCTTTTTAGGTAGCCGACGGGCCCTTCGGGAATTGTCATGTAGCCGACGGACCCCTTCAGGAAGGTTCTTCAAGAAGTATTTATACACACTTTTGGGTCATTGTAAATCATTTGTATGTAATGTCTTTGGCATATGCAAATAATACAAGGAGTTTTGCTGTTCTTATCTATTATCTGTATGTGTTGATTTCTTTACCCAGTACGGCAAACAACCCTCTTCGATATTACAACCTCTTAAGAAAACGTACAAGGGGACCATTTCCTTCCAAAAGGACAAAAATCAGCATAAGGCTACACCTCCCAGTATGGACTTTGAGACACAAAATGAACTCAGGAGGAAGAAGCTATGCTTCACTTGTAGAGAGCCATGGACACCATATCATAGATGCCTTGGCAAAGGCAAGATACATTATGTAGAGGTGCTTTCAGAGGAGGATTAGGAGCAAGAGGGCAACGATGCTGATGGCAGTGAGGAGGAGGAGGATCAACCACCTAGAGGGAGGAAGAAGGAAGGTACCTAGGGGCAGCCTCCTATCATAGCCTCACTTTCTAGTGATCCCATGGGACACCTCTTTCGTTTGAAAGGAATTGTTAGAGGACAGTGTATTATATGTCTCTTGGATATAGGTGCCTCGCATAACTTCATAAGCTCACGATGGGTTACCAAGAGGAGGTTATAGATTGATGAGATACCTGAATTTGAGGTTAGGGTGGCAGGAGGTGAGAGATTGAGATGCGTAGGAAGGTGTCAGGACTTTCGATTCATTTTGATGATTTCCTTCTTGAGGCAGATTTCTATGTGGTGGATTTAGATTGACTAGATGCCATGTTGGGGAGATAGTGGTTACAAACCATAGGCAGATATAAGGTTGATCATGAGAATATGCAGTTAGAGTTCTTACAGGATGGCCAACAGGTGATCATCAAGGCTATGCCAGAAGGGGAGCCCAGGTTGACAACAACTCACAAGATGAAAGCCATTTTGAGGCATGATGATATCGAATGGGCGACACAGTGTTTCATCTCTTCTAAGGAAACACAAGATACAAGACAACAGTATCATTGTGACATCCAAACGGTGCTTGACAAACATAGGAGGGTATTTGGGGATTTACCCCCAAGTATTCCACCAGATAGAGGGTTTGAGCATATCATTGAGCTAGAGGAGGCCACCAAACCTGTCACTACCGCTCCTTATCGTCAGCCCAGGCATTACAAGGAAGAGAGAGAAGACGATTAAGGAACTGCTAGACATGGAACATATCAGGCCCAACTCCAGCCCTTTTGCCTCTTTAGTGGTATTGGTTAAAAAGGATGGCACTCTTCGGATGTGTATTGATTACCGTGCCTTTAATAAGAGGACCATTAAAAACAGGTATCTGATTCCCTGCATTGATGATTTATTGGATGAGCTTTATGGAGTTGTTTATTTCTCGAAGATAGATCTATCTTCGATTGGGATACCATCAAATACGAGTCCGAGAGGAGGATGTGCATAAGACAGCTTTCAAATGCCACTACAGACACTATGAGTTTTTGGTGATGCCATTTGGGCTCACTAATGCACCAGCTACTTTTCAGTCATGCATGAACCACATCTTCAAAAAGTAGCTACGAAAGAGTGTGTTGGTACTCTTTGATGACATCTTGATCTTTAGCAGGACTTGGGAGGAACATTTGCAGCACCTAGATGAGATCCTTAGCCTCATGGAAGAACACTCTTTATTTGCAAAGGAGTCTAAGTGTGAATTTGGACTAACTGAGATTCTTTATCTTGGTCACATGATTGGTGCAGAGGGAGTTAAGGTACATCAGGAAAAGATATAGGCAATCCTTGATTGGCCACCACCGAGGGATGTATTTGAAGTGCGGGGCTTCCTTGGCCTTTGCTCTTATTACAGGCGATTCGCTAAAGGTTTTTCCCAGGTAGCAGCCCCCCTTACCGATCTGACACGGAAGGGGCATCTAGATGGATAAAGGATTCAAAAGCAGTCTTTGATAGATTGAAATAGGTGATGAGCACGTGTTTGGTTTTGACACTTCTTGATTTTTCTAGACCCTTTGTTTTGGAGTGTGATGCTTCAGAGAGCGGAATCAGGGCGGTTTTGATGGAGGACCGACATTCCATAGCTTTTAAGAGCAGGAAAATTAGGGGCAACGAACTATTATATTCTACTTATGATAAGGAGATGTTTGCCATAATGCACGCTTTAGCCAAGTTTAGACAATACTTTGTAAGAAGTAAGTTCATAGTAAAGACTGATCATAACAACCTGCATAACTTTCTAGAACAAAAGGAGTTGAATGAAAGACAACAAAAATGGGTCAGCAAGGTTTAAGCATATGAGTTTGACATTGAATATGTCAAGGGTAAAAATAATATAGTTGCTGACGCACTTTCAAGGAGACCCCCAGTGATGGAGTGTAATGCCATTTCCGAGATTTCAGCAAATTGGAGGTCCCAACTGTTAGTTGAGTATTCTAAAAATACTCATGCTTGTTAGATTATGGATGGTCTACTTTAGGATGATCAGTACAAGGTAATGAATGATATTATATATTATAAGGATAGAATCTACCTAGTACCAGAATCTAAACTTAAAATGAATATTATGCACACTATACATGTTGCACCTTTAGTAGGTCACCCAAGTTTTTTCAAAACCTACAGGCAGATTAGAGAGAGATTCTTATGGAAGGGGCTTAAAGACAATGTATTGTAGCATGTTAGAGAGTACTAGACTTGTCAGCAGAACAAGTTAGAATAGGGCTTCCTAGCAGGTTTTCTTCAGCCTCTTCCTATTCTAGCTCAGAGGTGGGAGAGTATTTCCATGGATTTTATTATAGGATTGTCGAGGGTCCAGGGCAGGGACTGCATTTTTGTGGTGGTAGATAGATTGACTAAGTTCGCACACTTTGCTATTGCTACGGCTGGTCAGCCTCTTAGGTGGCAGAGTTGTTCTTTCGAGAGGTTTTTTGTCATCATGGATTACCCAGGACTATCGTGAGTGATTGAGATAGCAAGTTTTGTAGCACCTCTTGGTAGGAGGTTTTTAGATTGGCAGGTACCGAGTTGACACCCAGTACTAGCTATCACCCGCAGATGGATGGTCAAACCGAGACAGTGAATAAATGGGTGGAAGGGTATTTTGAGGAACTACATTGCAGGTCAACAAAGAGCTTGGGCTAAATGGTTGTATTTGGGGGAGTATTGCTATAACTCCACATATTATATGTCCATTCGGATGACTCCTTTCCGCGCTCTTTATGGCTATGAACCCCTCTCTTTCATTGATTTGGCCTTACAGGATGGCAGGGCTTCATTAACCAAAGATTGGGTTTTGGATCAACATGATATTCTCAGATCTCTTAGGGATAATATTCAGCAGGCGTCGAACCAACATAATTTATATGCTGATTGACATCGTATTGAGCAGAGCTTCAAGATAGGTGACATGGTTTATCTTCGTCCCCAGCCATATAGATAGAGCTCCCTGAAGAAAAGTGGGTCAGAAAAGCTTAAGCCTAGATTTTACGGACCTTATTGCATCACCAAGAGGGTTTGTGAGGTTGCTTACGAGTTGGATTTACCTGGTGACAGTTGAATCCACAACCTGTTTCACGTCTCATGCCTCAAGAAGCAATTGGTCGGTAGGTTGTACCGTCAAAGGGCTTGCCTCCACTTGACGAGGAGGGTAGACTTGTTTTGGAGCCGGTAGAGGTGATTGAGACCAGGGAAAAGAAGCTGTGAAATAGATCTGTCAGAGAATATCTAGTCCGTTGGAAGGATTTTCCGTATGAAGATGCCACTTGGGAAGGTGAGTCTATTTTATAGCATCTAGCATTGAGATTGCTTGAGGGCAGGCAATCTTGAGAAGGGAGGACTGTCATGTCCCCTCTTTCGCGCTGGTTATTTTGGGGCCTAGTTAGTCTATCTCCACATCCGGATAGATTAACGGCATTACCAGTAAGGATGTCTGCCAGTCACAAGGGAAGATTTGTCTTAAGTTCGTCATTTAATGTATTAAAGTACTTTAATAAAGTTACTTTATGTTTTAAAAGTCATTCACTTTATAAAGTGACTTAAGTGACTAGAAGACGAAATTGGTGTTTTATCCCACATCTCTTATTCCAACACTTTTCCCTCACTTCGAGGTTATAAATACGAGACTCCGTCTTGGGAAAGAACACAACGAATATATGATACTTCTACAAACTCCTAGTGGTTGCTTAAATGTGACTGAATTTTTCCTAAGGACGAAACCCCTAAGGAAAAAAGTGAGGCTAGATGCAAACCTAGTACTCATGGTTTTTTTTCAGAGATAAAGGAATGAATTGTTGCACATCTTTTCAGTCTGTTGGACTCCATGGCAAGTAACAACTTCTGATATTACAAGGTACGGGCACATTCAGAGGACTTGACAGGACTGATTATTAACGATATATTGGAAATTTCAGTTTGACAGAGTTGGTGGAATAACTCCATACCAGTCGGACAGGGCAGAGATATTACAGGAGTACGTTGTAGGGACAACGTGACTGCCAATCATTTAAGGTGGAGTATTGACTCGCGGGTTTGCACAGTGTGAGGTGGCTGACTTCTCCATTTGCAAGTTACGGCAGTTGCAGGACTGCAGACACAATGAAATCTGGGAGATACAATGCAGAGTCACGTATTGTGGGCCTAAGGCAGGAAGCGCCATGGTAGACAGCAACTGGATTGAACGTTTGGAGGGGCAGTTTGGACGTGTTCTCAGTGCCTAACCAGAACTCCATACCGGTTCACATCAGATATCACGGGTCTGTTATTATTCCATTCCTCCGCATTTTGGTTTGCACATTTTTCATCTGTGTAAGAAACTGGAAATACTGTTACCAGTATAGAATCATTGACTAAATATCATGAATGAAATAAGTTAGCGCCATTTCATGTGTTCAAATCTGAATCTCTATTTACTGGAATTTGCAGTGTCTTGGTTGATATATCCATTTTATAACATTAAATTCGATGGGACATTATAGTATTGATACAGTATTAACAATTGTTTAAGGGATTGGTTTGTATGACAACCATTTGACAAAATTTCTGCCAATCATATTATACATTATCTGATTATTTCAAGTAGAGAACATTACAGGCACTAAAAGAAATGGTATGAAAATTCCTGGGTCTCTATGGGCCTTGGGTATTGTAGTATTAGTGCCTCTCATTTCGTTAGACTCTTATTGGTAATCTACCTTAGCCAAAGAATGAGAGAAAACATTACTAAAAGGAAAAATATCTGTTGTCTCTTTATCACGCATTAACCTCTCTAGTCCTCAAATACACTTTTGGGGCATCACTTCCTCTAGTATGAGAGGTAATCCTATTGAAAGTTGTGTTCAATGTACTATAGAGGCGTTTAAAAGTTAAAAACCAAATATTTGTTGTTACCTATATCGAATTTCCTACAATCTTTTAATACTTGTACAACAAAATAAACTCTTACAGTGTTACACAATTGCCAACTATTAGGTTTATTTTGTTAGTTAAGTACTCTCTAATCCTTACTCTAAATCTGTGAAATGTTTGAAGTGTAATGTCCTTTGGGTTTTGTTCTAGGGTTTCAAGTTGAATAAAATCATAACAAATAATGTCCTATATAGTATATACCATTGTCAAAACCCTTGTATATAATGACAGAAATTGCAGACCTAGGAAGAAACGTTCAGTTTTATGGCAATATTGTTTATCAAGTGCACCCTGAATATAACTTTAATACTTGGATAGTTAACAGCAATCAATATTCTGCTTGTTAGTTCTCACACAAAATAATGTTGCAACACAGTCCCGCCGACAGCAATTAAGTTACATTGAATATGGCCAATTATCACTCAGAAGATTGGGTTGCTGCCCAGATCTGGCGTGTCTCTACTCTGAATTGCCAATCTGAGTGGAAATAGATAGGATTGTGGATCAAGTAGGTTCTATTGCCTGGCTTCTGATGGAGTTGCTAAACCTTGACTGATAATGGAGCAAATTAGTGCCTGAACCAGGTTTTGAGGCGTGACAACACACAAGCACTAGGTGGTTCAAGGTTGCTCTGGGGTTTGGGGAGTTGTATTGGTGTGGAGGGGCCTTGGTCCCATGAAAGGGGGCCAACAGATTTTACTCAGTGGTCAGTAAGTACTGCTGAGATAATTTGTGTGCTTTTATGCATGGTAATAATTGCATGTAATTTTGAGTTTTATGTATTATCTATTGCAGAAAAACCTTGGAAGCATTACAGAACATTACACCAAGATAAAACTGATTAAAAAAATTTCAACCGTGTGACCAATCTAAAACATATTTTATAATGTTTTCCCTCTTTCTTAATTTCGTTGCTCTGAATTTATGTTCTACTATCATTTAAAGACCTTTGAAGTCCACTTATGTGCTGCAGGGTGGCTTGGTGAATTTTCACTAGGCATTTTAGTTCAATGCTTGTTTCTTTCATCTAATTTTTTCAAGGATTGGGGGAATGCTAACTATTCTAATCTTTTCTGCAAGTTGTCTATTTTATTTTCTTGCCTTCCTGTGATCTCAATCTAATGATTTTCAGTTGAGTTCAATATAGCCATTTCGGTCTTTAAATAAACTAGTAATGATAATCATTGTTAATATTTGTGATGAATTATTGAAGGCCGGATTGTATTATTTGCCTTACACATGGTCTTAATTTTTGTACCTGCTTGTGTTTCAGTCAGGAGTTAGTGTTCTTAAGTATGGAGAATTGGACAAATGCAAGTTTTATTTAGGTTTTGACTCTTTCAGTGATATACTTTTCAATATTTCTATTATGATTTTATAGTGAAAACTGAAAAGCTTTTGTGCAGTTGAGTGGCATGTACTTGATTGTGACACTAGGACATATTGTAAAGAATCTTGTGAAAGGGATGATCGCACCTTTTTCATTGTTCAATGCTCTTTGTGAGTGTAATCATTTGAAAGAGGTTTACTGAATTTTGGCAGCTAGTACTCGTGTACATGAGTTTTTTAAATCTGGTCATTTCAGAAAGGGGATCCAACCAATTCCGGGTGCATACCAAACACTCATTCAACTGGCACCATTGTGTCGTTTCTCAGTTGTAACGTAAGTAATTGAATAATATCTTGAATATTTGATTATTGAATCAAGGCCAAGTATTGAATGATTTATCTACAGGTCACGACAAAATATAATCAGAGAAGATACAATTGAATGGATTGAGAGGCATTATCCAGGCTTGTTCAGAGAAATTCATTTTGGAAATCACTTTGCCATTGATGGAGTAGCAAGGTCAAAATCAGAAATTTGCAAGTGAGTTTAAAGTATCCTTATATTTCAACAAATGCCTTTGTCTGTGGATTTTATGCCCTGGTATTATTACTGGCAAAGATTGAATGTTTTTCAATTATTTTATAAAATAAAAATGTTTTTTTGTGTAAACTTTAGTTATTCTCAACTGCTTAGTCATATGGCCTATTAGAAATTCTTTAACTTGAAGTATACTAGCATTGTGTTTAATTGTGTCGAAGTATCATCTTTTCACCAATGCCTGCTTTGTGTTAAAATCTTCAAACTGGCTATTGCTTGTAGTTTAAGTCCTAAATCTCTCTCTGACTTTTCATATCTAAAAAAATATATGTTATTTTGTTTTAATGTAACAAATATCTTCAATCAATTATTACTTTTGTGTTTATGATTAAGATCTGTTTTTCCATCTGTAACGTCTTGTAGGTGAGATAAAAGATCTACTCTTTTTTTTCATTTCTTCCATAATCATTTTTTCTATGTATCTGAGGCAAGGTCAGTTTCAGGGGACATTCGATGATCGAAACCAACTAAAAAAAAAATTGATCTTGTGTTGATTTTCTGAAAGGTATCCATGTGAATGCTTTTAGCTCAGATTTTATGGTAGTGGAAAACTTGCTGTTGATGTTCCAAAGCTACTAGTCACAGAAATACCATCTGAGATGTGTGAAATGTTTTGTTTGGGAACTGAATTATTATTGGAAAATGTGCTTGGTGTAGAGAGTTTACATATTTTGGCAAAAACTTGTATGTATTAGAGGTATTCTATGTGGAGAATGTTTACCGTACTGGGTAAGGAAATCGAAGCACATACAATAGATATGAATAGCAAAACTTCTTATTTTATTTGCATATGCTAGAACATTACATTATGCTTCAATGATGATTTACAATAATCCCGAAGGGTGTATAAATACTTTCCGAAGAACCTTCCCGAAGGAGTCCGTCGGCCACATACATGTCGCTACAATAATATCTTCCTGAAGGGACCCGTCGGCTACATAACAACAATCTTTCCGAAGGGACCCGTCGGCCACATAACAAGAACCTTTCCGAAGGGACCCGTCGGCTGATACACAATTTCTACCGACGACATCATCCCTCCAAAAAGAAAAGTCGTCTCTTGACGACTATAGAACAAAACTCAAACAACTAACTACAACAAGATAGATCTGCCACATCACTTTCACATTCGTTCTGTGCCTGCACCAAACTGGTTTCCAAAACACACTGTCTCCTTAGTCAAGCTGACCTTGATAGCCACTTGTGCTGCTTTCTTTGCTTCCAATTGTGGGTCCACTGAGCCAAGTGTCGCTGCATTGCCTTCAACTGGATGATCAATTCCTCCCGAGCTCTCCGTGCATCCACCAAGACAGTTTCACGTCCAACACCTACTCCAAGTGCCTCTGGTACACAAACACTCCATGCCTGCAGCAGCTCCTAGTCTCATCAACTGGTCACATTTCACGATTGGTATCCGCAACGACTGGAGGTCAAGGGGCAGCGCCCCTCACCCACACAAAATTGCATGGAACACACTATTTCTATGATTTCTTCTGATCCCACACTCTTTCTGGCAATCGTTGGTTCTTCCTCTACCCTATGGCATCATCTAATACTCATTCTGAGCATTCTTGATTTGTCGACTTTTTTTTAATTTTTTAAAATTTTTTTAGCTCCTTTCCCTTTTGACTACTTTCTTCTGCCCTTCCTTTCTGATTAAATACTGCTACTAGTCGTACGGTTGCATTTAGAGATATACATTTTTGCTGCTCTTAACTGCAAGGTCTATACGGACATTTGACTTTTAGAAGAAGCCGTACGATGCTCATTTGATAAGATCGCTATACAAACGCATCAAATATCCTTCCAAAAACTTGCCGTATGGACACCTCAGATATATTGCCGTACGGACACATCAATGATGAGAATTGAAATATCTTAACCCTACTTGAAAGTTCGTACGGTGGGACACTTGACTTTTTAAATCCGTACGGTGGTGATCAGGTACCATATTGTTCAAATCTGTAAGCCAAACGCTATTCTTTAAATCCGTACGACAAATTGGGAAGGAAATCCGTACGCCAAAACTGAGATTCAATGTCTTCTTCAAAATCCGTACAACCAACTATATGAATCTATCCTTCACATCCATACGGTGTCCTTCAGGAGACCCCAATTTGCCATACGGTGCCCAACTGCATCTTCTAGATAACTTCGAAATCCGTACAGCAAAGAAATTCCTCCCTGCAAAATTCATATGGTGATTCGTAAGTCGCCAATAATATTCTCCAATATCCGTACACCATATGGTAGACTGTATGGTGCATGCTCAGGTAACTTAGAGGCCGTACGGTGCAGCTTTAAAAGCCATACAGTGACTTTCTCACACTTTTTTTCAATTTTTTTCCCTTTTTTTTTTCTCGTTTTTTTTTTTTTTTTCAAATTCAGAACAACAGACTCAATTTTCCATCCCAACTTCGCCGTTCTGCAACGACGAAGGAGTCGTTCGGAATTCATTCTGCGACGACGGAGTCTTCCTAGCATGGTACATCTTTAGCCTCGACCTGTTCACTACTTGCGGCACTTCTTGTCCATCCACAGTCCACAATTTTATTACTCCATTGTCGCCTACCTCCTGAATCTGGTACGGCCCAACCCATCTGACTTTGAATTTGCCTGGTTTAAATTCGTTCCTTCTGTCATATTCCAACACCCACTGACCTGGTTGGAACCTGTTCAGTTTCAGGTGCTTATCATGCCACGCCTTGCACTTGTTCCGCATTACCTCCATGGTCCATTGTGCCTGCAATCGTCGAGGCTTATTTAAGTTACACGATCTCTCCCTTAGGTTTTCCATATCGCCTAGTTTGTTCTCGAAGCTCCGTACCATGGACTCCATCAGTTGCCCCTTTTGGCCATCAATAATACGTCCACTCCGTACTGCTGCAACTTTTATTAAACCCTTCTGCTTTGTTTCCTGTGCGGACTGTATATGTGTCTTCCTTGCTGCTGGCACCTTTCTACTATATATGTGGTTCAATGTAATACTTTCTTCTTGCGTGGTCGTACAGTGGAATCTTTCCTCCTTTCGGGTTCGTATTGTATGTTCTTTCCTTCAGCTTCAGTCATACCCGCATTTCCTTCTTCGGTTTCTTTGTGTTGCTTCGAACATTCATTTCCTCCTTCAGCTTCTCCATGTTCTTTCAGACATTCATTTCCTCCGTCGGCTTCTCTGTGTTCCTTCGGACATTCATGTCCTCTTTCGGCTTCCCTGTGTTCCTTCGAACATCCATTTCCTTCTTCTTTCTTACCTTCAACGATCCTTAGCATATTACAACTTGGAAAGAGCTCGTAATCCTCTATTTGCTAGTGGTAAAGAGCATTTACTGAATCCAGATCGTCATCTCCTTCCAATCGTAGGACTCCCTCCTGATTGGGTTCCATACTCTGCCTCCTCTCATCCTCTTCTCTTTCGAAATCTGATGATAGAGCTTTGTCTCCAACCATCTGAGTGTGTAGATCGATGACATACTTCTGGCCTTTGCTTTCAAGTGATAAAGTATTTTTCTTCCAATCGTGTTTTGCCTTGGCTTGTAATAACCACCCTTGACCTAGAATAGCATCGTATCCTCTCCTTTTCAATGGGATCACGACAAAGTCCAACAGGAACAGTTGTGTTCCAATCGTCACTGGTTGCGCTGTGAGTACTCCCAATGGCTGGATTCCATGTTGATTGGCTGTTAACAACTGGAAGGTAGGTGGCCACAATGTCGACTGTCCCAACTTTTTTCAAGTATCCTTTGGCAACACATTGACACGGGATCCTCCGTCCACAATCGTGTCCGTTAGCACAGTCCCGAGAATGCCCATTTCAACAACCGCCGGATAGCGTCCGGATGAAAGAGCTAACAGCATCAGATCTTCTGCACTTGTGCCACTCTCCTTCTTTTTGTCCGCTGTACTTGCTCCACTTTCGTGCTCCCTTCCATGTTCTCCTAGGAGTTTAGCAGCAGGAATGATGTTTGTGAGTGCCGATCGGAGCTGGGACATAGTGAGCAACAGATCATTTATCGTGACAGGTATCTTAGCTTGCAATATTTGTCGTACAATGTTCTGTTCTGCGCCGTTCCGTACAAAAGTACCAAGCGTGTCCTTCAGGTGTGCCATTTTTACCTGCGTTGCTCTCTGGATCTCTGCCCGTGCTTCCTCCAGTCTCTTCTTTTCCTCCGTCGGATCGGGGTATAGCTTCGCCTGCTTTCGAGTGATTGCTAGAACTTCTTCCTCGTCCACTTAGCATCGTCAAGATCGCCAGGTCCACACCATCGGCATAGCAACTTCGGTGTGTTTGCCATTGTGCACTCTCAAGCGAAGTGACCCCATAGATTGCATGCGCGGCATTGAAGTATTGGCCGACCATTCACATCATACTAAATTCGACTCCTTTCGCCATTATTGTTGTTGCCGCTATTGTTGTTGTTTTGCCCTCTGCTATTATTTCTGTACCCACCTGAAGTGGCACCATCAATGTTTGCATTTCCGTTCCCTCCTGACGTGGAAGCTGCCTGTGTAAGAAACACCTGCGGAAATCCTCTGGTTTTCATGTTAAAGGGGCATTCCTTTGTCGAATGGCTCATGATCTGACAAATGTCGCAGAATTGGTTCTTTGGATAGGATCCTTTAGTATGACTGTCGGTTTTACACTCTGTGCACCATAGCTCACTACTCTTAGTCTCCTTGTTCATGTTCTTGAACTCCTTCATCATCTGAATCATGTCCTTCTGGAGGGCACGGACCTTCTTGTTGCTGCCCTCATCATCGTTGCTATCTTCTCCTGAAGATGCATCGTCATCTGAATCGGATGAACTGTTCTTCTTCTTCTTCTTTGTCTTCTGGTCACTTTCGAGGTTCATTGCCTGATTGTATGCTTTAGTATATGTCAATGGTGGTATGATCTTCATCTTTTTCCGCAGCTTTGGTTGAAGGCCTTCAATGAACCATCTTTTCTGGAGCCCATCTGCTGGCTTATTTTTCATTTTACTGATGAAGTCCTTCAACCTCCTGGCGAAGACCCATACTGTTTCATTCTTCTTCTTCTTGGTATTGAATATCTCATTGATGATCTCATTATCATCGTGCAATATTTGAAATTCTGCACAAAACTCCTCCTTAATGTTATCCCAAGTGTTTAATTTTTGCGGATCTGTGTCAGTAAACCAATCAATCGCAACACCCCATAGGGTGGCTGGAAACTGTCGGACCCATTCGTTCACATCTGTTATGCCATTCGCTCTCCAGATCGTTTCACATGTTTTACAATGTCGAATGGGATCAGCTGCTTCATCACCATCAAATTTAGGCAACTTTTCTTTTGGACCTGCCATTATCACTGTATGTTGGGGGTTTTGTTGTGTACCTGCATTGTTTTGTACTCCCGCACTGTTTTGAGCTCCCGCGCTATTTTGAACACCCGCGCTGTTCTACACACCTGCATTGTTTCCAACACCTGCGCTGTCCTGGACACCCGTGTTGTTCTGCACACCTGCGCTTTTTACGACTTCCGCATTTTTGGTGAAGAAGAGGTTTCGTCAACCGAAGCTGTTCGTTTTGAAAGTATATCTTGAACAAAGAGGTCACTCCACGCTCATGCTCCTTCAGCACTCCGAGCCGTGCGGGTCGATCTCCTTCTGTCAAGATTCTCTTCCCGTGGCGTATGCAGGTTCAGAAACTCCTCCCTTGCTTCTTTCACCAAATCAAGCCATTGTCGAGTCTCCTTCAACAATGCTTCTGCGCTCTTGTTTTCGTCAGCAATCTTTTGGAATCTTCTTCGGCGCTCTACCTGCTGTGCCAGAATTAGATTATCCTGAGCTGTACGTATTTCATCCTTGTCCTTCACCGTGTTCTTATTTTTATTTAGCTGATTCGGCATCAGATTTCATTCCAGCTTTTGTTCCAGGTCCATCGGGCAACGGCTCCAAATGTTGATCCAACTGAACTAATTTGTCTTCAAGCAGCTATTGGATGATATGACATTGGAGGTCAACATTCTTCTTTCTCTTGAGGAGGACCAAATTCTTGGCTAGTTTGAACATACTTAGATTGTTACATTAAAGGGGAGTAGGACTCGCTTGAGACATCTACATGTTTGAAAGCATACTTCAAAGCCAATCTGCCTTAATTGTTCCTCAATACTTAGCTTCTATCATAGAAAGAGCCATCGCATGTTGCTTTTTGCTAGTCCTTGTGACTGCACTAGATCCCAAACTAATAACATACCTAGATATGGATTTTTCTCATTGATGGAACCTCCCCAATCCGAGTCTGTAAAACCAATAAGTTTAGGGTCATGACTTCTGTTGCATAGAAGATCAAAATTAGAAGTGCCCTTCACATAACTTAGCACACATGTTGTTGCTACCCAATGATTTGTCTTGGGACCTGTTATGAAGCATGAAATGTAGCTCACCGCAAACTGAGATGAGGCCTACTAGCAGTAAGTTATTTGCGACTGCACACCAATTGCTTGGAATGTTGATTCTTTCACTAATAGTGAATCTGATTTGGTTGTTAGCTTAAGCCCTTTCTCCATAGGTGTGGTTGCAAGTTTGCAATCTTGCATTTGAAACTTGTCCAATAGACTGCAAGCATACTTAGATTGAGATAAGAAGCTACTACCTTCAATCTGCTCAATGTCAACGCCTAAACAATAGTCTAGAAGGTCCAAGTCTGTCATGTGAATAGATTGACACAATGAGATCAAAAGTGCTGAACTACTAGTAATAATGAGGTCATCAACATAGACAACAAGAAGATGGATATCACCACCATTTGTTTTGTGTCATGTCCCCTTTTTTAGGACAGTGGTTTTCATTGTGCCATTAGCCCGTTTTGCTTTGGTTCTGAGGGCTAACTGAGTATTTCTCTCAGACCAGTTTAGCTTTTAGCCTAGGCAATTTTATTTTCTGGCTAATCAAGGTTGTTTCAGCGGAGTTTCTGGACACTTTCTATTTTTAGTTAGTCAACAAGCTTAGTATTCTTGGCATTTCAAGGTTGCACTAGGAGTGCCTTGTCAAGTCCTTTTTAGTGAGCTATCACACATGCATATCCGAGTCCATCTGATAAGATATTTTAATGCTTGAAGATTTAATTGATTAATTAGTTAAGTGACTTTATAACTTAAGTTTACATTATTAAATGTTACTTTATCAATATGGGTACTTTATTTCCTTAGTGGGAAAAAATATTATTTTAAAAAGGAACTAAAGAAACAAAGATGGGAATATGATAGTCCACTTCAACATATTGTGGAATACTCTCACAAATCTTTTGGAATACGCTTTGATAGGAGCTTGCTCGATTAAGGTTTACAACAATATTGTTAGGTGCTAATCAGTTAAGGGATTTCCCTAGAGACCTGCTAGACTCTTATATCCTTAGGAGTAACCTTGTTAGAGGGCTTTAAACACTCTTTTGAGAATGTCACCTGGTTAGAGGATTTTACAAAAGATCTGTTAGGATCACCAATTTAAGGGTTTTTCTGCTACAATGGTTAGAGTGTAACAAATAAAGATTGATTTATAATTTGCATTACCTTTGCTAGATCAAATCCAATAAAACACTATAATACATCAAACAACCATACTTGATCCTCTTTATCGATCACACTAAACATTGTGTCTTCCTCTGTGTGATCACAACCTTCTCCAACTTAGCATTCCACACGCAACCACTTCTTTGCCACGCCACACTAACTTCCTTTTTCTTTTCTTAAGTAAAATTCCTTCAATTATAAACCCTAAACCTAAATCCAATGATCCAAATTTAGCTTGATGAATCTAATCATTCATTCTTTTTTTTCTCCTAACCGTGTGGCTTGCAATTGATCTTCACCTTGAAAATTGTTCCAACTCCATAAGTCATTTTGACCTTGTAGAAACTTCTTAAAGAGTCGTCCTTAAATGTATTGCCTCGATCTTTGTGTAGTCAATTCCTTCCTTAAATCACGCATCAGCCTTCGAGCGGTCCAATTGAAATTATCATTCCCATTACTAATTCAAATCTTACGATCGTTTAATTCAAATCCTCTTCCGCTATTCCTTCTTTTACTCCTATCGTTTCCTCTTCTTCCTTTTTTCTTTTACTCCCCAACTTTTAATAAAATATTTTAATAAGTCTAATTAATTAAATGGCCCTAAAAATTAAATAATATCACAAGGACTTTTTTAATTAATTGATTTAATTGATAAAGGGCCCAAATAATAAAAATAATTAAAGTTTGCTAGCCGAGGTTTTATTTGTAATCCTTTGGGAAGATTCCCTAAAGCCCATAAGGTTAGTTTGTAGGTTGTTGTAGGCATGCAATCTTGGATTATTTTATTGTACTATGAGTTCTTGTTGGAGTTTAGTATTGTTCACTACTTCGAAAGTGGAAGATCTTCCCTACTTGGCTAGTTCGGTGTCGGCGGGATTCAACCCTCACCCTATTCTGATTCTTTGTATTATTTTGTTTTGGATCTGACACATCTAGAGTGCCATCTTTGTTTGCTAATATAAATTCCATGTTTGGTGACAATTTGCATACATTTCTTTTCCTCGGTGAATATCTCTGTTGGTGAATATCTTGTTTATATTGGCCATCCAATTAATAGTGCACGTCTGTTTTGGGCATCTCAGTCTTCATTTCCTAGACCTACACCTACAAACATTTCCTGGACCTACAACTACAGTCATTTCCAGATCCCCTTCGGACCAAGATTGCCTTTGAACCAAGATCCCCTTCGGATTGAGATCCTTTTAGGACCGAGATAGGCTTCGGCTAAGATCCCCTTTAGATCAAGATTGCCTTCGGACTGAGATAGCCTTTGAATTGAGATCCCCTTTAGATCGAGATTGTCTTTGGCTGAGATTAGCTTCGGGCCGTGATTGCCTATGGACAGAGATCGCTTTCGGGCCAAGATTGCCTTCGGAACATTATAGTCCTTCAGACAGAGATCACCCTCGAGGTGAGATCATCTTCAGAACATTATAGTGGTATCAGAGTTGATGATTTTGCTAGCGTATTGGAGAATTAAGAGTTTGGACTTGGATTACACTATGGCATCCAACCGATTGGAAGGCACCTTTTTTTGTCGAATACTTTTGCATGCCAAATGTTGGATGGTCAAGTGCAAGATGAAAGATAAAGTGGTTGGTGACATCATTTACCACAAAGACAAAATCTATTTGGTACTTAAGTCCAAGATGAAGGAAAGTATTTTGGAGGAAGATACTTGGCATAAATATCGCCCAACCAACACTTGACCATCAACCGGATGAAAATATGGGTTCTGCTAGTGACCCTTTGAATAAGCAGGCTCTATCGGTAGTTGTTCAGCTTCCAGGTGATGTGGATTGGTTGTTGTCTTTGTTCACTAGTTGGTTTCCTGTTTAACGGTTCATTGTGTTACGGGTTTGTTGATTGTTCTTCACCAGTTTGTGTTCTTCATTTATCAGTTTGTATATCATGGCTTGGGTTGGAAGATTTGGATCGATGAAGTTGTTCGAGGTGGCAATCAAGGATTTTTTACAAGAGCAATATTTAAAGTTGGTTAAATATGGAGTTTACCCTTTGGTTGGGTAGGAGGCATACATGATTGCCACCTCTTCATGTGAGGGGCATCCTCTTGGAAAGTACAAGTTGTACTTAAGCTATGAGATCCCTAAAGAATTTATGAGCATGATTTGATCATTGAGGCGTCTAGTGGGATCCTAATGACTCTGGGCATGGCCATGTTCATATTAGAGTGCCACAGAGAAAGATTGATGGATATTTACTTTTCTTGCCTACATCCAAGTGCGTGTATGTGATCATGATCTGGCATGAAGACTTCAGTAGATACAAGTTACAACTATCAGTGTCCGCACTTGATTTGGGATCCTGGAGGTGCAATCGGCAAACTGCTTGATGATGGATTGCTTGAGGGCAAGCGATCTTTGGGCGGCAAGGATTTGTAATTTCCTTAATTTTTAATTATTTAATTAATTAAACGATTCTAAAAATTAAATAATATCACAAGGGCTTATTTCATTAATTGATTTAATTAATAAAGAGCCCAAATAATAAAATAATAATTAAAAATTGTTAGCCAAGGTTCTCTTTGTAATCCTTCGAGAAGTTTTCCAAAGCTCTTTATAAGGCCAGTTTGTAGGTTGTTGTATGCATGCAATTTTGGATTATTGTATTGTATTGTGAATTCATGTTGGAGTTCAGCATTGTTCACTATTTCGGAAGTGAAAGATCTTCCCTACCTAGCTAGTTCAGTTTCGGTGGTATTCAACCCTCACTCTATTCCAATTCTCTATATTATTTTGCTTCGGATCTGGCACATCGAGAGCGCCATCTTTGTCTGCTAATAAAAATTCCATGTTTGGTGAGAATTTGCATACATTCCTTTTCCTTGGTGAATATCTTTGTTGGTGAAGATCTTGTTTATATTGGCCATCCAATTGTGTGCATCTGCTTTGGGCATCTCAATTTTCATATCTTAGACCTACACGTACAATCATTTCTCAGACCTATAGCTATGGTCATTTCTAGATCACCTTCGGACAGAGATCCCTTTTGAACTGAAATGGCCTTCGAATTGAGATAGGCTTCGGCCAAGATCGCCTTCGGACCGAGATCACCTCTAGACCGAGATTGCCTTCGGAGCGAGATCCCCTTAATACAACTTGTAAAGAATGTTTTTACAATGCACAATGTTCAAGCTACCACCCAACCAAGCCAACACCCTGATCTACAAAAACTCGAAGACATGACTGAATGATTGGGTTAACTAGAAGGAGGCTCTACAGGAGTTCCAAATTTGTCATTTCCTGTCATTCCTGAACCCTAGCTTCAAAATTTCAAAATTTCCACTTGATTTGACAATTGACACTGTCATTACTGCAAAAAAAAACCCATGGTGTCGTCCTCCGTACAATCACCACCAATGAAAATAAAAAAATTATAATCTGGGTGATTATGCCTTCAACTAGTTCAATTCATAATGCCACATGGATCAACTTGATCAAGAAAACAAAAAATGTATGAGGCTTCCTCTGTAGGTTTCAACCAGTAATTTTATTTGCCTCCAAGAAAATTTATGTTTACATTTTGATTAATTTTTTCCTCTTATCATTTTCACATTTTCAAAACACAAGCAAAACACAGGAACAAGCTACCTAACCAATGTCACTTGGAAGTTCGAGCACAGGTGGGATAAAACCTTGGGTTTTCTCATCCATCAATGCATTAATTTTCTATTCAGGCCATTCCTCATCTCTTCTTTGCCTGTGAGGGTTTTGATCTCGAACTTGCAAACTACGAACCATGGCTACTTCATTTGCACGACTCAAATATACCTTGTTTTGCATGACCTTCACATCTTCATCAAGTACATGCATTATAACTAGCATTTTGAGCATGTACCACCCTTCCCATGCTTGTTTAAACCATGCATGCCTTTGGCCTTCTGTAAACCTCCACACAAAGGGAACAAAATTTGTTCCTTCAATTCGCTCAATACCCAATTTCTTCTCTCCAATCCACAATCCCACTCTTGAAGTGGAGAAATGAAGAATTTCCTCCATTCCAATCCTAGACCTGGCTGGAACCAATTTCATCATTACAAACCTAACCCTTGCCTTTTGCTCTCCAAGCTGAAGAACCCAAGCTATAATCATGGAGTAGACATCTATGTTGTGTGATGCCTATTGTTGACCTCAAAAACATTTCACCCACCGCCCTTTTGATAACCTTTGAAAGAAATTCATGCTCGAAGGCAAACATACTAGACAATCTTTGTTTTATGACTTGACCATAAAAGAGATGTTGGTGGTTCAGTTCTGTCACAATAAAGGAAGTTTCCATTTTCTTGTTTTTTAGACCCAGTGACAGCCACCTCAATTTTGAGGAACGAGCAGTTTGACAAGCTAGAGAATGGAGAAAGGAGTTGTGAAAACCTCATTATGAAATGTTAAAACATCTAGTTCATTTAATGAGGCACGCCTTGCTAAACGTACTCATCATCCCTTGGTGGAAACATTTATGTTTATATTTGAAAACAGATGAAATCAATTTGATTGTAACATGTGAAGGACAACAAACTTCAAACATCCTTGACATTCTATCTAAAGTTTACAAGATTCTTAAAAAGGTTGCACACTGCCCAACTAGTTACTTGTGGAAAGTCCATCTCCCGCAACTAAAACTACCTCTATGAAACCTTCAATCACCACTTCATTAATGCTCAAATTTAGAGCACAGTTGGACATTCTTTCCGCTTCTTGATTGTCTTGTCTTGTGATGTGTGTAACTTTAAAATCCTCCAGAGTGGAGAGTTCTTGTCTGATGTTAAGGATATGGTTTTGGAGATGCCAAGCATCTAGTGAGCCTTTTGTAATTGCGTTGATAATGATGAGAGAGTCCCCTTTTACATGTAGGTTAGTTACCCCCAGTTTCTTGAAAACCTTGATGGCTAAAAGGGCTGCTTCTTCTTCAACCACATTATATGTACTTGTTGGCAGTGGGCCAATGTCCCTCGTGGGGTTTGCGACATGGCTTAATTGTCTCCAGTGCTTCTATAAGACTATTGGTTGTATTAGGCATTGATAGGTTGACCTTTTGGTGCAACGACAACCTTGACCTTTCTAACAATTGGTATTAGAGCTTGGTCACAAGTTTGAATCCCACAGGCCACAATGAGTGACGCTGGGAGGGGGATTGTTGGCAGTGGGCCAGCATCCCTTGTGGGGTTTGCGACATGGCTTAATCGTCTCTTGTGCTTCTACAAGACTATTGGTTGTATCAGGCATTGATAGGTCAATTTTTTAGTACAATAATAACCTTGGCCTTTCTAACAATGCTGCCCCTTAATCTTTTGCCTCCAAGCACAATTAAGTCTCCCAAGGCATCTCTAATGATAAATCCTACTCCTGAAGGTCTTGGGTTACCCTTTGAGGCCCCATCAAAGTTGCATTTCCACCCTCCCCTAGGAGGTTTTTCCCAAACTACATCCTTCTTAGAACCATCATTAGAAGTAAGATTAACCTTACTGACCCGATTCATAGGCAAAAGGGTTTGTGGTAATCTAGTGTGAATTGAACCGTGGTTGATGTGTAGCACTAGGATCATAAGCTTAACACTATGCCTCACGACTTGCCTTCACGACAACTCGGCTACTCACTCAACCTTTCATCTATTGTAATTTAATTTTATTTAATTTTATTGATTTTTAGATCTTATTTTATTCATAATAGATCGTATTATTATTTATATTTATCTATTGTAATAATATTTTATTACTATTTATTATTTTTTAATATATTAATACTTATTGTAATGTATGATTTTATTATCATTATTTATTTAATAATATTATCTTATTTAATTATTATTATTATAATTCTATCTTGAAATAGGGACATGACATTATCCCTATCTGAGATAATACTTTTAGGTAACCCATCCAACCTCACAATATCCTCAAAGAAAAGATCTACTATATGAACTATATCTGAAGTCTTTTACAAGGAATAATATGTGGCATCTTTGAAAATCTATCCACTACAACAGATATTGAATCATTACCTCTTTGTCTTAGGTAAGCCAAGAACAAAATCCATGTTGATGTCTTCCCAAGGTGAGTTAGGAACAGGTAATGGTGCATACAATCCAGTATCTTGACTTACTCCCTTTGGAACTTGACAAACTTTGCAACTCCTCACAAATTTTTGAACATCCCTATACACTTACGGCCAAAAATACTTCTTAAGCAAACTCAATGTCTTGTCAACATGAAAGTGTCCTGCTAATCCACCACTATGTTTCTCCTTGATCAAATTATTCCCTATTGAAACTCTAGGTATACATAACTAAATACCTTTGAACAACATACCTTCTTGAATGAAATAACCATTCCACTTACTCTTCTGATAAGTGATAGGTGCCTTACATGCTTTCTAAGCTTCTGCAAAATCAAGGGTTGCATCATACAAACCCTTTATGTCATCAAAACCAAGAACTTCAACTCTCATCTAAGTCAACAAAGATCTTCTTTTTCTCAATGCATCTGCAACTCTATTGGACAAACTAGTTCTATGTTTCAACACAAATATAAAATTCTGTAGGTACTCAACCCACTTCACATGTCTTTGATATAATTTACTCTAGCTTCCCAAATGTTGCAACGCTTTATGACCGGTATACAATACAAATTCCTTATGTATCAAATAATGTCTCCACTTCTTCAAAGCTTGAGCAATAGCATAGAACTCTTAATCATAAACAAAATATATTTTGTTAGCATCATTCAACTTTTCACTGAAGAAAGCAACTGGTCTACCTGCTTGACTCAACATAGCTCCAATTGCACAACCACTTGCATCACTATTAACTTGAGATACCTTCGAGAAATCAGGCAAAGCTAAAAAACCTAACAATGCAACCTTTTGCTTCAATGTCTCAAAACTCTTATCAGCTCTATGTGCTCACTTGAAATCCCTTTTGTCTCCTCTCATTGTCTTAGTCATAGCATTACAAACAGAACTGAAATTACTGATAAAATTTATAAAATTAGCCAAGCCATGAATAGATCTTACCTCTCCAATATTATTAGGTGTAGGCCACTCCAATATGGTTTTAACCTTTTTAGGATACATCCTCAAACCATTAGCTGAAATCCCAAATCCCAAATACACTATCTCCTCTTTCATAAAAGAACATTTCTTCATGTTAATCTGCAACTTTCATCTTTCAACCTATGCAACACCTGTCTCAGTGATCTGCCCTACAATTAGTGAAAATCATAATGTCATCCATATACACAATCACACACTTGCTTAAGAATTTCTTTAGAACTTCATTCATTAACCTTATAAAAGTACTAGGTGCATTGGTGTCACAATAAATTTTTTGATAATAGATACATATGATTTGATTCATGTTATTAATTACTAAAATTGATTTAATGTTATTAATTATTTTATCAATATGGACTAGAGGTCAAAATAATAAAATACTAAATATTATTAACAATTAATATAAATATTTAATTCTAACTCCAAATAATTATATTATATATAACCAAATCAATATTATTTGCTATAAGAATAATAGAACACTAATATAATTAAACAATAATTAAATATCATTGATATCAATAATATTGATGTTTATAATATCATCATTTATAATTAACAATAATAAAAATGGCCCAAAAAATTTAAGTTTCTATACTAATAATAATAATCAAGCTAGCCTAAAAATGCTGCTCATTACGCAAATTACGGTGGGCAAATATACTTGGATGGGACGTGACCTTTCCCTTGGGTCACGTCACCCTATTTAATGGGGAGACCCACGTCATAATCCACACTGATTGGCAAAAGTGAAAAAAGAACAATAAAGAAAATGCCTGAGAAGGACAACAAAATGGAGCACACTTGGTTTTTGTGATCTATAAGTAGGTCACAAGCCAAAGTTGACTAGACAAATCATATTATTGTTAATCATGACCAAAGGCAAAGCATTTTGATTTAAGACTTATTGTAAGTCCAAGCATAGAAGGTGGTCCTGAAGTTAAAAAGCTTAAGGTATATTTTCTAAGTAAATTAATATGATGATATGTTCTTTTCATTTATGTAAAATAAGACATTTTAAATCAAATGAATAACCATTACTTATATTAAGTTCAATAGAGGAATATAATTTTGAGTCTAATAAGATCGTAATTAATACTATGAATAATTTGTGGATAACTCTATAAGACCTCTTGTATTAGTACATAGTGGATAGGGAGTGTGCACAAGGGGAGGAGTAAAATGCTCACAATGGGGCAAGAGAATCCCAATATGGGAACCTTGTGTAGATCCAACAATACATCTGCCATCCATTACGAGATTTGATACACGGGGGACTATGCATGATATCCCAAATTACTAATAGTATTGGGTTATGTTATTTACAAATTGTTTAATATAATCAAGAACTAAATTCTAAAGGTCTTCACTTACATTCTAGGATTATATTAATTCCACCTAGTAAAAAGGGTCATCTTAATGAATTAAACCAAAAGGCATAACCAGCCACTCATACAAACCTTGTTTTGTTTTGAAAGTAGTTTTCCAGTCATCTCCTCCTCTAATTTAGATATGATGATAGCCACTCTTCGAATCAATCTTGGTAAAGTATTTTGCTCCACCCAAACAATCCATGATTTCATCCATCCTAGGCAATGGAAACTAGTACTTCACTATAATCTTGTTTATAGCTCTAAAATCGGTGCACATTCTCCATTCTCCATTCTTCTTAGGTGCTAACAGAGATGAAACTGCACAAGGAATCAGACTTTCTTTGATCAAACCTTTTTGCAATAGTTTTTGATCTTGTCTATTCAATTTCTCATTCTTTGTAGGTGTCAACTGGTGAGGTGCTTTGTTAGGCGAACTAGCCCCTGGAACTAAATCCGTATAATGATTATACTTCTAAATGGTGGTAATCCATCTGGTACATTATCAAAAATAATCTCTTGATACTCTGTTAGCAACTCCTTGATTTCCATAGGTGTATCATCTTTTGATTTCGGAACAGGTTTATTATAAATCAAAGCATAACAAATATCTTCTCTTTGTAACACCCTTATGAGTTGTCTACCTTCAATTAAATAGATCCTAATAGAAGTACAATTTTCATTAGTAGACACTTCAATTAATGGAAACAATACTTGCTTCATTCCATTAGCCATAATAGTATATTGATTCAATGCCCCATCATGCACAATTCGTCTATCATATTGCTATGGTCTACCCAACAAGATATGACAACAATCCATATGCATAATATCATAGAGTACTTCATCATGATAATTCCCAATTGGAAGTTTCACAAGACATTGTTTATTTACGAAAAGTTTGTGCTCATCTCTGATCCATGAGATCTGATAGGTTTAGGACACTTTAGCCTCTGCAACTGCAACTTTGTAACCATCTCTGATGCCAAATTCTCCAAACTCCTACTATCAACGATCACTTTGCAATACTTTCCTACAACTCTACATCTTGTCCTGAATATCTTCATCCGTACTTTCTTCCACAATGCTCTTTTGATCATCAAAATTTCTCCATTTTTTGGTGTATCTTTGAATCAGGTGAATCCTCTTTCACCAGTCCATTTCTGCTACTGCTGCTAATCTTCTTATCTCCATTGAGACATGCAATGTCCTATGTCCTTCCTCACCACACTTGTAACAAGTGCCCTTGAACCAATTCTTGTCATCTCTCCTTCGACTATTATCTCTATACTAGCCACCTCTTTGGTAACTTCCTAGACTTCTGTATGTACTTTATCCTTTCCATTCTAACTTGCCTCTATCCTGGTTTGTCTTTCCTTGATCAGATCTGCCACCTTCTCCATAGGATCTACCTCTACCTCTCTGAAATCCTCCACCTTTACCTCTTGGTCTTTGCTTATGTCTCTTGTTCAACTTGTCTTTTGTCTTCAATGCAAATTGATAAGCCTTGTCAATAGTACCTATCTTAACCAAACTTATTTCATCTTGAGCAGAAGTCCTTAAACCATTCAAATATCTAGCAACCCTTTCAACTTCATCATCCAAATGTTCATATTTGATATCTAATCTACAAAGTTCCTTAGTATACGCCTTCACATAACTATCCATTTGCTTCAAATTTTGCATTGTCCTTAACAAACAAGTTGACAATCATAGGGCAGAAATTTACCTTTCAACTTGTTAATCATCTTGTCCCATACTGATCTTCTCTTTACCTTTCCTTTGTTGACCAGTCTAGAAATGTTCCCACCACAAGGATGCATGTCCTTTCAACTTAGTGCTTTTCATCTTCTCCTTATCTGCTAGTATGTTCTCACAATCAAAATATATTTCCATCTTAGAGACCTAGTCCATCAACTCATCAGAGTCCAATTTACCACTATATTTAGGAGGATTGAAATGAGGTATGGAACCAATGCTTTTCAAATCTCTAAGGAATCTTTCATCCCCATCTTCTAGAACAGGTGCTGGTGTTGCTCCTTCAACTTGCACTTGTTTGGCTTCATCTTCACTTTCATCCTCAACAAGTCTTCCTCTTCTTTGGGTTGTTTCTACAACTTTAAGTCTAGCATAGATCGGTCTCAATATGTCCATCACTCCATGATTTGTCTCTCTTGCCACAAACCATCTTTGCAACCATCTTCAATTGTAGGTCAGCTCGCACCCTGTCACCCCACAACCAAATCACGAACTAGAGCTTGCAAAGAAACCAAGCTCTGGTACAACTTGATGCGGTCCAAGGTGGAGAAATCCCAAAATGAGATGTCAACCCTGCAAGACAACCACATAAGCAATAACATAGAATTGAGAGAGAAACAATGTGAATTCAATTGATTAAACCAACAAGCACATCAAATTTTCGGGGCTGTAAGGCCTTCCTAGTTACTGCCAATACAAACAATAACACACAGATTGAGTGTGATCGATTGTCAACAACCTATGACCCTACAGGATGCCCCTAACTTGATCTCTATCTTCCTGGATCCTACTTCCCATGAGTGCAAACCCTAACTTTATACCTAATCCCCATAAGTCGACATTCAAATGTTACATATCCTTGGGTAAACGTTTTAGACCTGTCAACCTTCAATTTCAAGTAATTACAATAAATATGTAAACTTATAGAAACGATCCACCCATGAAGTCAGCTAAACAAAAATCCTCCTCGAGATCCACATCGAACAACTTCATCGATCCAAATCTTCCAACCCAAGCCATGATATACAAACCGATAAATGAAGAACACAAACTGGTGAAGAACAATCAACAAACCAGTAACACAATGAACCGTTAAACAGGAAACCAACCAGTGAACAAAGACAACAACCAATCCACCATTGACCAAAACTCAATCCAAACAAAGCGCGATCATAAAGATATGATCTCCAAAATGTCCTTAACCGGAATCCAAGATAGCAATCAAAATCTCGCAAATGTGCATGAGTGCTGACAAAAACTCTAAAACTAGATAACAAGAACAAGAATAAAACAAAGTTGATGCAAGATTGCCAAGGACCCAAGTTGCTCTTGCATCAAACATATAATAAAGAGAAATTCAGCCAAGTAAGAGAAGAATTAGACAGAGGTTCAATGAAAAGAAAATTTGAAAAGTTTGTTGAGAAGATTGCAGATAAAGAAGGTATTAGCAAAGAAGTATCGACAGCGACGAAAAAGGGAATGGACACCGATGAAAAAGGGAAGCGGAGTTCCATCAAAGGTTGAATTGGGAAATTCAAGATCATAACTTGTAAAGGACAGCACCACAAAAAATATAGAGGTGCTAGACACAGCTACTGTTGAGGTAACAAAAGTTGAGGTTACTCCACAACCTCGTAAGACTACAAGGAAATCTACAAGGACTCCTCCCACTCCTAAGTCAGAAAAACTAGTTGAACAGGTACGCCCTGGAGCTACAAGGCACAAGGACTAGGTCCCAAGAAAGCTAAGGTCGCAATACAAAAGAAGGCTGATAAAGGTAAGAAAACAGATAAGTCAAAAGATGAATCTAAGGCAGCAAAAGAAGAAACTCCAAAAGTTGTAGAGATTGACATTTAAGGGGAAGAAAGAAAATGGAAGCCTGACTTGAAGAACATCACATCAAGGATTGAGAATAAAGGCAAATTGGATCAAACTGAGAAATATTACATTAAGTACATTGAAGATGACCAAACCATCTTTGATAATTAAAATTGTCAAGTATTTGTTGATTTTAAGAGAAACCTTTTAGAGATAAAAGGTAGTATTCCAAATTCCATTAATGATAAATTGGATGTAAGAAGGCAATTAGCACTAGAAGAAGATTAGAAAATAAGAGAAACAAAGCTATGCCAAATATGTACTTTAGTCACAATTGATGAGATGAAGAGGATTTTAGAGAGAACAAGGCCTATAATGAGGACAAAGATGAGAATTGTAAAGATAATAGCTGGATTATATGAAGAGATAGCAAAAGAAATAGAGAAGACTTTAGCAGAGGTTCTAGATGAACCAGGTATGAGGACAAAACACACATTTGAATCTTCATATAGATCAGTTGGAATCTCTATGAGAAAGCAATCAGTCAAACCTCTTGAGGAAACTGATGATGCCAATCAGTTCTACAGTATTTTTAGGCAGCCACACTTCTTTGTAAGAGGTATTCCAGTCACACTTGACACTACTTGGTGCAGAGGCACCTAAATTTCAAGAGAATAAGGAGGTTTAGAGTCCTTAAGTCATATGTTGAATTAATGTGATCCATTTATTATAATGTATTTGAGTTTTTTGAGTCAAGATGTAAAGGCTAGAGAAGCCATTTGTAATAAGTTGTCAAAATTGCAAGGTTGCACGGGTACGTGGGTACGGGAACGGGAACGGGTGCGGGAACGGGTACGGGTACGCATATTTTTCAAAATACGGGACGAGGGTACGTGTGTATGCCTATTTTTTCTATATAATTAATATTTTATAGAAAATATAAAAATCAAAATATATGTCATGAGTCATGACATTGAGCATTCAAAACAAGAAATTTGAAATATATATATATGCTATTGCTGAATGTTTAATGTTTAAAGTATTTTTCATAATAGGGGACGGAGGTACTTGGGTATGTCAAACTTATTTAAAAATTATACCTTTATATTTATAAAACATCTGAAATTATGAGTCATGACAATGGTTTTTCAAAACAAGAACAGTGATAAAGTTTGCAAATGTAATGTATTGTTTTCAGTTTCAGATTTGCTATATGTTTGAAATAATAATACATGATAAATGCTTAGATGCATAACAAAGAAGGCAGACTTTAAACATGAACAAGAGGATCCTAAATCATATAACAATGACACATTGCAAATGATAAACTTATGACTTGAACAGTGATAAAGTTTATTGTTATGAGTATCAAAGTTTCAAACTGATTTGGTATTGAATTACATTTGATAAACAACAAGCTAATACAAAAAAAAAAAAAAAAAAAAAAATCAGAATCTTAATCAAGGTCCTTAGCTATGATGCTCTCCACCGAGTACCCGGTACGTGGGATACGTGTACCCGGTACTTAGGTACGTGGGTACTCGGTGGGTACGAGTACCAGGGGTGTGGGTACGAGTACCCATGCAACCTTGCAAAATTGTAAAAAGAGGTCTTGACATGATCAATAATGTCAAAATGTTTATTTAATAGGTGAATGGATCTATTGGTATCCATCTAAAGTCATTTGAGTCATAATATTGGTCTATGTTGGGTTTGTATGAAAGTTGTAATGCAAAAATGTATAAAGTGCATAAAATGTTGTCAAGAATGCAAAGGGGTTAAAAGAATGTAATGGATTGGTTTAAAAGGTGGTTGGCAAGTTGTAAACCACCAAAACTACTATAAAAGCATTATATTGGTTGTTCCAAATAGAGATGAATGAATGAGAAGAAGAAGAGATAATTTTGAATCAATTGGTTTCTTAAGAACTTGTCATTTTGATTGGTGTTAACTATTTTTGTGTTGGTTCTAGGTATTGTACGGCCATTTACAGTTTGGAAACCATGTATACTTTGTACATTTGAATAGTAGGATGAGTAATTTCCTTTCTCCTTTTGGTTTGGAGCAATTTCATTAAGTTTTGAAGAAGTTATGATCATTTTGGTAAAAATAGTTATTGGCAGATTTGAGGATGCCCAACTACAGTCGGATTGAAATGTTTGGTATGGACATATTTGGATGAAACATGAACTCTATTTATATTTATTGGAAAGATATGTGAACTATCTTTCATTTCCAATTGGTTTGAGTCATTTTCATTCAGATTTGTGTAAGTTATGGATATTTGAGTGAAGACTGGTTTTTAAGGATCTCCATTGAAGATGCAGGCAATGATTTGTGATTGTAGAACTATTTATGAATTGGAAGAATTTATGGCTTACATATTATGAAAATATATTCATAGAGAATCCATTTGAAATTGGTTTGGTTTCATTTGGAGTTGTTTTGAGCAAGTTATTGGATGCCCTAGGCAGGGTTACTGGTTTTGCTCTTGATTTATGACAGAAAATATGGGTCTTGGTTCAGAGAAAATAATTTGTAATTTGTTTATTGGATTGGTCTCAGCTTTGGATATGTTTGAAAAGGGATAATTTGGAACAAATCCTCCAAAGGGTTTGGCAGGAAACATTAAGGATTAAAAGTTATGAATAATGGAATTAGATATGTAAATGGAGAAGGGTTGATGCTTTTGTGTTGGAAAATGCTTTGTTTTGCCTCATGAAATGCCTCTATATAATGAAATTATTGAATTAATGGTGAATGGATCAGAAAAATCATATTGTTTGTTTGCTTTCTAAGGTGTTTTGCATCACTACTTCTGAGGATAATGAGCAGAATCAAGACAATTTCCTGGACGATGTGAGTATTGAAGAAATACAGGGATTCAATGACAAAGTCAACCATTGAGGCCGAGAAAATTTATAAGGATGAACAAGACAAGGAGAAGGAGAAAGAAAAATATGAAGTTATCATAGAGATGTTAGCGAACTGATTTCCTCTTAAAAAAAAATACACAAACTGACCTTGAATTCCTAGAAAGAAGAACAAATTGCACTAACAGTTAGACAAATTGTCATTGAATTGATAATCTTCCTCTGAGTTGAGAGGTACAACTCCCTCATGCAAGATATACAAGGAATGAAAAATCCATATGCTTTTAACCAAAGAGCGAAGGTACATGAGTATGCATAAAATAAACAAACAAACTACCAATAAAGCTGAAAATTAATATAAATGAAACACAATTTACTTATAGAAAACATAACCATAGTATGAATAGGGGAGAGTAATCTTGTAGCACATATAGTTGTTATTCAAAGAACATTGCACAAAATTAAATAATATCCAAAAGTAATCCACAAAAAACATAGAAACAGGGGCCCAAAGAGTGGCAATATTATATTCATATTCAAAATGAAAAGATCATAGTCTTTTTAATTACAAATATCAAAACCAAAAGAGTGCCTTTCTTTACAAAAGATTTTTTTTCTTTCTCCCCCGTTTACATTACAAAAATTCCTTTCTTATAACCCTAATTCCTGCTTTTGTGATGGCAGTTACAAAAAGAACTGAAACGGTTTAGTTTCTGTTATCAAGAAGAGTAACGACTTTAGACTCCAGTTGGCTCTAACTCCATATGGCTTTGTCTACGTCACCATGCAATAGGTTGAGGAGGTCCTCTATAAAGTCCAGAGTTATGTCTCTTCTATTTCAACCATGATAAAACCAAATTCTGCATTGTCTCTCTCCTTCCATCTTGAAGGCATTACTTTTATATTGGGCATGAATGGGAACAATGTCAAAGAACTCCATCTTGCTCTCTGTAGTATCAAGCTGAAACACTGGTTGGGATCTTCACTATTGCATCCTCCTGGAATAGGAATTCCCATCTGGACACAGGAGGAATTGCAATGGATGGTGATCAGAGGGTAAGGTGATCAAGAGATGGATACATACTTTATTTATAATGACTCTGATTGGTTCATTAATAAGGATGGTGTATGAGAGACAAATGTTGTATTCCACCACCTCATGAGAAGACTCAATCTTACCGGTTCCAAGAAAAGTACCTCATTTGGGGGATTACGTAGGGATCGCTTCATTTAATGCGAAGTGACATAATGACAACCATGTCTTGAGAAACTCATCGTCGATTAGACGCCCACTTTCTAAAGCTTCGAAGTTTAGTCGGAGGTTATCAATTTGTGAGAATGGGCGATTAGGTCACTGGGTCGCAGGGATGTGGACGAGGTCACTGTATATAGGTTATCACAAAGGCCGTCTAGGTGACATCGTAGGTTATGATGATGGAGAAAGGGGCAATCAAGCAACTTTGAAGGTTGATTAGGAAATTTTTGAAGTAGATTGCTGCAAGAATCATGGCTAACACTGGATTTGAATGAGGACAAGGACTAGTAGGACAAAGAGAACCTAGAGGAAGAATGGGCTAATGCCTTACCTATCAGGCAACAGAGTCATGAAGGGTTGACATGGAGGAAGTCGCATGTAGAGGGTGAAGGGCAACTGGCCACACACAGCCCAAAACTTAAAAACCACCAAAAACTTTATTTATAACTGTTTGTAGAGGTAAAACCCCTTACCTCAGGATAGCTTCAAAAATTTCACCCAAAACTGTTGACGGATTGGGAAAAATATGAGCGAGTTCTCATCAACGGATTATGACCATGAAGTACAACCAAGAACACCAACCCTGTGGCGACTGCTTCACTTTTAGGTTTCAAACTGGTTGCTTGTAAAATATTTCTGTAGATGCATGCATTCTTATGCAAGGTTATTCTTCACCAAAACTTCTAAATCAATTTCACCCTCCTGCTTGGTTTGTGTAAGATTGCTTGACCCATAATCACTAATGCTTGTATTAAATTCATTAAAGCATGGCATTGTATTTTTTCAAATCAAATTTTGTTACTTTGGACCCCATGAGAAACCAATTTCTTCATGTATAAATAATGCCTACCATTTCTGAAGATTACTTGCCGAAGAAATTTCTTCTTTTTTCTCACAAATAAAATCATCACCGAAAATAACATTCTATTCCTCCATATCAGCATACTTCATCAAATTACCAAATTCCTCCAACATAGGATCAATTTTAGTTATTGGATATTCTTCCATTTCTGTGCGAATAATGTCAACATCAAAGGAACAATTTGGAGGAAGAATGTTATTGGCTCCTTTTAAAGATTCAATTAGCAAATCATTTATTTAAAGGCTGAGATGTACATTTATTTAAAGGCTTAGAATCCTCTTTTGGAGGAATATGCTCAAGCGTATGGAAGCCTCTTTCTTTTCTTTCAAAATCTTTTGAGGAATATGCTCAAGGGTATGGAAGCCTCTTTCTTGTCTTTCAAAATCTTTTTCACCCTTTTCTTGACCAATGAAATTGAAAGTTAAATATTTAGGCTGAGTTATGTGAAAATCTAATTGGTTTGTTTCTTTTGCCTTTATAAGATTTTTAGTTGTCTCTTCAACTTCATAAAAAGAAAGTCTCCATTTGTGGATCACGATCTAAAAATTCTTTTATGGTCCCATGTGAGTTATCATTTTTCTCTCGATATTTTTCACCCATATCGAAAGAAAAGGTTTCTAATTCAAGAGGAAAAGAGGGTATAGAAAGATTTGTATCTTTCTTTGCAAGAGATACATTTAAATTCATTAATCCCAACCTCAGTGACATTGCCATTTGCATCCAAAATTCTACACTAGAACTCCTCAACTTTTGTCCTTTTCAACAAATAGTGAGGAACATAGACATTGTTGTATTCTTTTGATGATGCTTCTTCCACAGGTGGAAGGGATGATTGTTCTTTCTTGTCTGTTTGCATGCACACCAAAAGGAATCTCAAATCTTGTAGTTTCAGTTTGGTGCATATTTTGTGTCATAACCTGATATTTCTCCTACTCAAGATCCTTAAATGCATAATATCTTTGATGCACACATTTCAACAGCCATGCAAATTGATGGTCTTCCCAAGGATGTAAGTTGCTCCTTTCTCCTTCACATATACTTTCTTTGCTAGTCATCTATAGCCAATATCTCTTCTGTGGTTGGTGGATAACTCTTAAACTAATTCATTTTCTCAGCCCAATTGTTAACCATGACTTTGGAATCTTCAAATGTACGGAGTTGACAACCTTCTTTCGGGAAAAGGCACTAATATGAGCATGAAAGTACTGATCTTCTCGCCGTTCTCTAATAGAGTCGCCAAAAATTGGTTAGCTAACAAATTTGCTCTTCAAAAACAAATACGCAAACTAACCCTAAAGCTCGGAAAGAAGAACAAATTGTATTAACAGTTGGATAGATTATCATTGAATTGCTAATCTTCCTCTGAATTGAGAGGTACAACTCCCTCATGCAAGATATACAAGGAATGAAAAATCCATATGTATTTAACCAGAAAGCAAAGGTATATGATTATGCATAAAATAAACAAACTAACTACTAGTAAAGTTAAAAATTAATATAAATGAAACATAATTCACTTATAGCAAATATAACCATAGTATGAACAAGGGAGAGTAATCTTGCAACACATATAGTTGTTATTCAAAGATAATGCACTGTACAAAATTGAATAATATCCAAAAGTAATCCATAGAACACATAGAAATAGGGGCTCAGCGAGTGGCAGTAGAAAATTTCTATTATATTCATATGCAAAATGAAAATATCACAGTCTTTTTCATCGCAAATATTAAATCCAAAAAAGTGCCTTTACAAAATTTCCTTTTTGCTCTCTCCTCCCCCATCACCTTCACATTACAAATATTCCTTTCTTATAACCCTAATTCCTTCTTCCACAACAATGGTTACAAAAAGAATTGAAATGGTTCAGATTCCAGCTGGCTCCATCTTCATATGGCTTTGTAGCAGGTTGAGGAGGTCCTCCATAAAGTCCAAAATTCTTTCTTCTTCTATTTCAGCCATGATAAAACCAAATTCTGCGCGGTTTCTCTCCCCTTCAAGCTCGAAGGCATTGCTTTAATATTGGATATGTCTCGAAACAACGTCAAAGTGCTCCATCTTGGTCTCCATAGTGTCAAGATGAAACACTGCTAGGATTCTTCATTATTACATCCTACCGGAATAGGAATTCCCGTCTTGACACAGGAGGAATTGCAGTAGATGGTGATTAGAGGGCAAGCTGATCAAGAAATGGATATGTACTTTTTTTCTAACTACTCTAATTGGCTCATTAATGAGGGTGGCACGTGAGAAAAGTAAATATTGTACTTTGCCACCTCAAGACAAGACTCAATTTTACTGGTTCCAAGAAAAGTACCTCATTTGGGAGATTACACAGGGATTGCAAAATTTAATGCGAGGTGACATAATGATGTCCATGTCTTGAGAAACTCGTCGTTAATCTCCACCTTTTGAAGCTTCAAAGTTTAGTTAGAGGTTATCAATTTGCGAGAACAGATGATTGGGCAACTAGGTCATCGGGTCACGGGACTTGGAGTACTCAAAGCAAGGTCGCGGTCTATAAGCTTATGACAAAGGCCTTTCGGGCAACATTACGGTTATGATGATGGAGAAAGGGGCGATTGAGCGACTTTGAAAGATAAGAAGGAAAGTTTCGAAATGGACAGGTGCAAGAATCGTGATTAACAAGAGACGGAGGTTAGATCTATGATCAATGAAGGTTTACCTTCATTTATCATAGTAGATGCTAATATAGAGGATAATATTCAGTCAGTTACACCTCCCAAATAGATCACAATAACACAAGGCAACATTGTAGATACATCAGAGGTCAGAAAAAAGGTAATTAAAGCTACACCAGCCACTCCTACTTCATCATTGCAATCATTGTTGGTAAGTTACTTAAGTCATGACATCTCAAGCATAGTGAAAGAAGATCTAGATGAAGATGCTTTAATAAAAATACCTTTAATGACATTTGTGAAAGCAAAAGAAAGTTCAGAGAAGAAATCTAAAAAGCATGTAAGGATATTGGAACAAGTTTTGGACAGATTACAGAAGAATTATCCCTCACATAAAACTTTTGAACGTAATGATATTGTTGAGAATTTGACAAGTGTAATTGAAGAAATTGATATTCATTATACTTCGCTTGTGTAATCAGCCAAAGCCAAGGCAAAGCGTGGATTTGAAAGGGAACAATTTCATAAGGTTTGTGCTAACATTGTGAATGATGTTAAAGTTATTGATGAATGCATGAAGGAAATAAGGGATTGTGTTAATCAAGGAAAACAATTATGCAGTGCTTGTGCAAACTGTGTGAAGTATGTAGAAGATGTTAGCCAATCCATCAAAGATGAGGAAGAAAAGTTGGCAAATTTAGCATTAGATTTTGCTAAGACAAAGCAAAATATTTACAGTGATGGACAAGTTTGCTAGCAAAGTTTTTGATGTTATTAGTGTTCCATAAAAGGAAAGGGACAGTTTTGAGCAGGTTTTTATTATTGCAAAGTTTACTGTCACCCAAGTTAGAGCTGAAGCAGGAACACTTGGAATTCTTGGAGTCTTTCAAAGAAGAGTTATGAGGTTTTTAGACCTAATTACTTACATGGAGCAGAAATTGCAGCTTATGCAATTTTTGGCGTAATTCAAGTAGCTGAAAGCATGAAGAAAACATGGGATACTGAACTTGCTACTTTAAGGAGAAATTTTGCAGACATTCTAAGGTTTGTATAAAGTTTTTAAAGCATGAAGTTTTTGACTTGTACATAGTATATGGGAAACTCACGTTTGTCATTGATGTTAAAGGGGGAGTTATATAAGTAAAAAATGGATAAAGGGGGACTATATGCATGAAGGAGAGTACATCATGATCAGGTCTAAAGATGGTTCTATGAACTAAGTTTTGATTATAGTTTTTGATCAGGACAATTTTTGATGTTTTGGCAATTTTGACAGTCAATTTGTTTTCACTATGTGTTGCCATCAATTCCAAAGGGGAAGATTGTTTTCAAGTAGGCAATTATGAATGCATGGATGTTGTCATTTATGACAACACTATCAGATAGTAAGGTCCCTTGGATTAACACTATGTTTTGGTTTTGGTTCAAGATGAAAATTGTCTAAGTTCAGTTTAAGATAACTGTCACCAGAGGTACTGTTTTGATCAACGAGCTTCACTGGATAGTATTAATGGCCACAATTTTGGATATTGTTAATATGAAGTTTGTATATGATATCTCTATGTTCACTGGAGTTAATGTATCAGTTGGCATTTGTTTTGGTTGGATAAAGTGAAGACAGGTCTATATTGAAGAGTTCAGGATAAGAGGTGAAGATCTGACATTTTGACCTAAGGAATTCAATTGCCTTATCAATTCAATTATTTGGCAATGTAAGGACGACATTCTAGATGTTAACCCTCACTTGGTGAGTTTTGGTAATAAGCTTTGGACAAGTTTTTACCCGTTTCAACTTTAAGGCCGACTAGACAGAACAATTGGAAGGATATATAATGAGGACATTTTGATAATGTGAAGTATCGTGTGTGTATGCACATGTTATGCAAACTTTATGTATGGTGTTGTGATGGTATTTTGATGATTAGATGCAATCACTTGTTGCATGGGCAGAATTAGTTGCAAGATATACAAAGGACTAATTAGATATAGTAGATATCAACACACTCATTTTGGTATAGTATCTACTACTTGTTGTATAGATCTATATCATTGTATGAGCAATGATCTCCATTGTATTACAACTCCTAACAGAGTCAAGATCTCTAACAAGGTCTAGTCCTCAGTCAAGGACTCATGTACTAATTGTATGTAACAAACTCCTAACAAGGTTAATTCTCCTCACAAAGAACTTTCAGATTAGTGCATTGTTGTGGGTACCATCTCCATTGGGTTTTCCCTTGGCCAGGGTTTCCTTGAAAACAATCATGTTGTTATGTGTTTCTAATTGTTGTGTGGATTACTTCTCAACTTATTCATTTGTTCTTGCTCATGGTTAAGTTTGGAAATAATTAGTTGGTGTAAAAGTGTTGCAATACTGATTCACCCTCTACCCTCTAGTATTGTCTATTTCTAAGAGTCCTTATGTGAATCTAATTCACATAGAGACATGTCTCTACATTGAACATGACTTCTCTCTCTCTCTCTCTCTCTCACACACACACACACACACACATACACACACACATATCTGTTATTACTTGTAATGGCACTCAATATGTTATATATAGTTTTTGGAAAACACATAACATATTGATTGCCATTACAAGTAATACCATATATATATATCAGATTCACAAAGCATAATTACAAATCTGCATTTTTATCCTCTTGGAAATCTCTGCAAAAGAAAGGATAATAACAGATTGAAAGGAGATCAACAGAGTTAATTTTGATACATCATATTGAAAATTACAATGCCTCAAATATTGTTAAAAATTATTGATACATCTGATCTAGTACATTTAACAGTATCCTGAACTTATTTTCTACTGCAAATATGCGTATATTTATATATGAAAGTACCCAAAATGAAACTAACCTCAAATAATTTTTTGAACAAATCTGTGAATTAAACCCTTGAACAGCAATAAGGAAAACTACAAGAATAGCTTAGTTTATGTGTATAAGATTTTGAAGGCATTTCAATGTTAAAATAAAAAAATGTAGTAGAAATCATTCATGTTGAATGGCAGTGGTGAGGGAGTTTGCCAACGGTTCTCACGTCTCACTGATAAAGGTATCCATTAAATGGTCCAAATAAATGAGCCGATTTGATGCCTTGATTCGTGCAAATGCTTTTGAGGATTAATTATAAATTATTGAAGATTTTAATGACAATGTTTGTAAAATCTGTTTGTTGATCTGAATGTTAGATATTTATTTCGTGGATGTACCATGTATTGACTTATATCTTTGATGACCAATTTTGTTGATCTGAATGCTAGATATTTATTTCAATGGTGTTTTATCCTGTGCATTGACTTATATCTTTGATGACCAAATTACACGTGTCATCTTTTACCTTTCTGTCATAAATATTGGTAATAATCACAAGCCAGTGGAACCCACAAAGCACATAAAGACCTCTAATTGATGTTTGTACCAGATTCGAGGTAGTTATTAACATATTCACCTGGTGGATTTCATCCTAAAGCCTGTTCTGAATTGGCTGAACTTTTGGTGCGTGTGATTCCTTAGACCTCCCTCGTGCCATAATTTTTAACAATGTGGGGTAATCACTACCAAGTACCTTTTTAGTTTTTTAATTAATTTGGAACTTCCAATTTCAACTCATTTTTACTTTGTGTGGAGCAGAACCAGATTCTTTGCTTCTATGCATAACCTACTTTACAGTTTGGTTGACGTCATTATAAGTGAATAAAATATTTTCCAACTTGGTCTTGATTGCCTGGGTGGTATCAAGATGTTTCATTATTATTTGTGCTTGGACTTAATCTGTTTTCTGCAATTGATGCAGGTCATTTGGAGCACAAATTTTAATAGATGACAATCCAAGATATGCATTGGATTGTGCAGAAAATGGTATCGAGGTTCTTCTTTTTGATTATCAAAATGGATACCCATGGTGCAAAACTGATGACATTTCTTTACATCCTTTAATAAAAAAAGTTCATTGTTGGCAAGAAGTTCACAAACATTTAGCAGCTCGTGTCTTATCGTAACTCTCTAATTTGTCTGATTCATGAATTGTTGGCTCCCCATCAGGCAATAATTCAGGTGATCCACAGTCAGGATGAATTGGTCCTCCATTATAAATTTTACTATTAGTAATCCAAGCTTTTTACGTGTACTTGTTGCCAGCTAACATGGTACCACGTTATGACTGTAAATACAAACAAAAATTGCATGCCTATCATTTATAGATTGATGGCAACATTTGTGTACAATAAAAGTTTCTGAAGAAATATTAAAACATTTCGGTTCTAAGAAACTGTTCCATAATCCCTGGTTTAATGATTGGATAAAAATTGTATGTTACGTTCAACTATTTAAACCTGTATTGTTTCCTCAATGTTTTCTTATTTTCATTCAAATAATATCATGTAACTCACAATTATAACAGCAGAATTGATCATAAATATCATGTCAACTTCAGAAACTGCAGTTTTGACGGTTCCTTTTGATTTAGATATAATATTTAGAGTATATTTCAGAAAAGCGGAAACTATTCCCTTGTGTCTGTGGCTAATTATCCCAAATCTGCAGTGATCCATCTTCACTAAAATTTCTTTAAGGGCCTGATTGGTTGCTAGCATAGGAATTGAAAATTAGAATAGAAAAATGGAATAGGAATGGAAATGGGGAATGCAAATGGAAAAGGGCAATTCCAATCCTGCTTGGTTCATTTGGAATTCGCTTGGGAATATGTTAATCCATTGTTTAGTTATACAAAAATGGAATAGGAATAAGATTAAGTTTTGTATTTAAAAAAACATCTCTTAATTTTTTTTGTTTTAATTTATTATTTTTTGATGAATTTTTTCAACAATGATAAAAATGTTCATTTATTTTCATTTTTATTTTATTCATTCAAGTTAACGAGAAATATAATATAATGAAAAATGTTATAAAAAAATGTTCAAAAAATAAAATTAAAAAATGTTCAAAAGAATATTTAAAAATAAAATCAGATTAGGAATAGGAATGACCTATTCCAATAACAAATATTTTTTGGCATAGACTTATGCTCATTTTAGGGGCAAAATTGGAATATGTCTACCTATTCCCAATTTTGATTGAGCGTACCAAACAATGAATATAAAACATATTCTGATTTTCTCTTCCTATTCAAGTCTTATTCTAGCAACCAAATGGGCGCTAAGTGTATCGAAACTTTCATGAATTAGGGGTATTCATCCTCTAATTTAATACCTTGAGGGGTTTCATCCTTGGGTTGCTGAATCATTGTCCATGCTCCACATTTAATATTATTCTCCCTTTTGTTTTCTTTCACATATCCTCTTTTCCTTTTGAAAATTCATAATGTCCCTTTACTTTTGATAATAAAACTCAACTTTAGTTTAAGATTAAAGCAATTTAAATTGAAGCTAGTGAATCTTTTTCTTATTCTTTTAAGGTTTCTATCAAACTTCTTGTATTTTATATTAGAACCAACCAAAACAAGGGGGCTGGCCCTTAGTACATTACCATGCATATACCACTCAGTCACAACACTTTAATAGGAAGACATTTCTAACATATTAACAACACAGTCCTTAATACAAAAAAAGATTACCCAACCCAAAATTGACAGTCCAGATTATAGCAAATATATGTTGATCTCTTTAATTGTTGTTGTTTATTAGTGTCATACACTTAGTCATTTACTAGGTAGAGTTAGACTGTTATCATTGTGACCGAGCTACTCTATATAGGCCTAGTCATGTATATAAACTTGTATATACTAAGCTCTATAGGAGCCGAACGAGTATGTGGTTGCTGAGTATTTTCAATGTAAGCCGAGTGTAATGTTAACTGCGTAGTTCAAGTATGTTGGGGCCAAGTTATACAAAAGGTACCGAGCATAATAGAGATAGAGTGACAACAAAATAAATAATGAGTGTCGAGTATCACAAATAGTATGTGTTGAGCAATGCAGAATTTACATCTGAGTCAGGAATGATGCAAACTTTGAGGCAAACCGTTTCAAGCCAACATGAATATGATATTTAATACTTGTAGAGTTCAAGTATGTTGGGGTCGAGTTATACAGAAGGTACCGAGCATAATAGAGACAGAGTGACAACAACATAAATAGTGAGTGTCGAGTATCAAAAATAGTATGTGCTGAGCAATGTAGAATTTACATTCGAGTCAGGAATGATGCAAACTTTGAGGGAAACCACTTCAAACCGACATGAATGTGATATTTAATACTTGTAGAGTTTGTTACAAAGAGTTTTATGCATTTTATGATGTGGATCACAGATCCCTATGATCTATGAGTAATGTTAACCAAGTAGTTCAAGTATGTTGGGGCTAAGTTACACAGAAGGTATCGAGCATAATAGAGACAAAGTGACAACAACACAAATAGTGAGTGTTGAGTATCAAAAATAGTATGTGCTGAGCAATGTAGAATTTACATTCGAGTCAGGAATGATGCAAACTTTGAGGTAAATCGTTTCAAGCTAACATGAATGTGATATTTAATACTTGTAGAGTTTGTTACAAAGAGTTTTATGCATTTTATGATGTGGATCACAATCCCTATGTTTTGTGATGAACAAATCAGATGAAGAGGCAAAACATGGAAGCATCTAGAAAACTCTTAATGAAATCTTTAAATAGGGTAGAACTTGACCTATTTTGATATATAGATGAGGAAATGTATGGTGATATGAAGAAGTGAACAAGATATTCATACGATTCATGTGTAATTGTGTGAACATTGTAGAAGAGGCAAAAGTATTTTGTTATTCTATAACAGAGCAAGCGATCTAGTCAAGCAATGAAGGACAGAAGAGCCATATCATATCAGATTGGAAAGAGGAGATCCAATATCAACTTATCAGAGAAAACTAAGGATCATGTTCTGAATCAATTCTAACATATTGAGACAAGGTAAATATCTTAACAAATCTTTTTAGATCTCCTAACAGAGTCCTTACTTTTTTGTAAGTATGAAATCCTCTAACAAGGTGAGATCTAACGGTCTCAAAAACTTTTAACAAGGTAGATCCCTCAGGATAAATTATTGTATATGGTCAAACATAATATCTCCAACAACTTGGAGTAAAGATCTTGGAGATGGAGGCTTTCAGATTGGACAAAACTATTGACAAGCAGGTGATTGACATCCAACTCTTACTGCAAAAACTTGAGATAACTAGACAAGATATGAAGAAATCCCTTAAGAGGAGAAAGGAATAGTCTATCTAGGACAAACAATTTTCTTATGAAGAAGTTGAAACTAAAGGACTATTTGAACCAATAAAATCAAATAAGACAACAACTGTAGATCTAATAGATAAGAAAAGACTCTTGAATGAAGAAGTCAGAGGACTAAAAAGGGTACATGAGATTCAATTAGTAAAGTTATGTAAAATAACTAAGCAGAAGAAGAAAGTTGAGGAAGACGAGATTGTCATTGAGGAAGGCAAAAGGACAGTGACAACCAGACTCGAAGAAATGATATTTGATGTACAAAAGCTCACAAACACTCCACTTGACATGATGAATCAACTGATGCTTGCAAATCAAGAGTTGAACAGAAAGGATGTGGAAAAAACACATGATATCACATAAGGATCTACTGAAGAATTAACTGAAAACTTTTTTTAAAAAAATGGTAAGATTCAATAAGAGAAATGAAGCTGAAGTACTTGGAAGAACTTATGAGGTCATCTGGTAGGACTACTGGATCGAGACATTCATCGACCAAGCAATGAGAATCATTCAGAAATGGAGAATTGAGAAATGTAAAGTCAGAGAGCAAACCAACATGTTATCATTGTGGAAAACTTGGTTATACTGCAAACATCTGTTGAAGCAAAAATCTTATGCAAAATCCTAAATCTAAGTTTACTAGTTATTGTTTTTACCTGCAAGAAGCAAGGACATCAAATATGTGAGTGTATAGGTCAAGAATGAAGAATGTATCCACTACACCTAGATTTGAAGACTATTGCTACAACTATCAAAAGTATGGACATAGAGCATATGAATGCATATCATAGACAAAATCCTACTAGACTAATCAAAGGCAAAACCATGCACCTAACAATGCATGTTCCAAATGTCACAAGTTTGGACATTCAAACAAATGTTGCAAAACTCAAGTACCAACAACAAATCACAACACCAAGGGTAAAGGCAAAGTAGACATTGACCAAATAAGGAAGGAGATGAATCAAACATGGAAGAAAAAGACATAAGATGGTAGCAGTGGAACAAATGGAGTTAAAGTCACCCAATCCAATAGAGAAGGTGATCACATCATCTCAAACTAAGTGAGAAAGGTATATTTGGAATTGTATATCTAATGATACATCTTACATTAGTACCTAACGTAAAATGTGCTAAAGTTCGTATTTGAATAAGTAAAGATGCATAAGAACATATTTATGAAATGATATGTGCAAAAGAACCATGTACACAAACAATGCCGAACATCAGTAAAATTGTCTACATTGACTGAGCGTTGCAAAATAGACCGGGTACTTCAAACGATAAACTAATATAGAGGCCAAGCTAGATGGAAGAGACTGAGTTGTAGAGTGAAGACCTAGTTTGAAGGCACCAATGTTGACTAAGACGGCTAGCTTCCACCTACCTAAGCACACAACATTAAATGAGACCCTAAATCAAGCAAAAGGAAGTATTTATCAAAACTTGAAGGCATTATTTCATACCTTGCATAAAAATTTGAGAGCACATAGCGATTTAAGCAAAAAGAGATCTTTACATGATTCAAGAGAAAATATGAGACAAGAAGATTGATTGAGTGAAGATCTGAGTTGTGCTAAGTGATTAAGAGGAAATGAAGTTTATGAACCCTAATAAAGAGAAAATGGCAGCTTCATCATCCACAGAAAAGAGTCAAGGAATAAAGGTTAGTAAGATTCAATTGGTGAAGAGTGACACTTTTCCTCCACCCAAATTTTGTGCTATTCTTGAAATTGCAATGAGAGGTGACCCAATGGGTGCGTTATCTTCGATACCACCCAAGGTAATCATGATACACAATGTGCAAAGTTGCTACATGTGTAAGATTGGAGAAGTGGGAGATAATGAAATTCAGGAAGCATATGACAAATTGTGTGACGGAGGATTTTTGAAGGATGAATTCAAAATCGTTGAGAAGAAAGGGTTAACTCATGCCCTAGAGTTCCAAAGGAATTTCAAGATCGAATGGATCAAGATTGTGCTAAGCAGGATTCATGACATGAAGTTTTGGCTACATAATGAACCAGTTGAAATAACTAAGAAGATGATTCATAAGGTTATTGGTTATCCTACATTGGATAATAAGAAGACCATGCAAAGTTTAAGTCATGAAGAAGTTGAAGCAAACATAGGTGCCAAGTGAAATGGACGAGGGTTGTCCATCACAAACATTTCTAACCCATTGATTGAATTTGCAGTGAGAATTATTGCTCACAAATTTTATCAATCTAGAAAATTGAATAGTGTACCATGTATGGTAGTGGATCAAGCATGGAAGATAGTTACAAAAGATCATGAATATGATCTTGCTGAGTTGCATAAGCTACAACTAGCAAAAAACCTGACAACTATCAGGAAGGAAAATAACTCAATGTATAAGTTTGGTTCACTTGTTATATGTATTTTCTTTTACATTCAGAAATATTTTCCTGGCATTGGAAACATCGTTTGGGAACAAGGAAACTCTGTCATAAGACAAATCAATGAGTATATAACTCAAATAGGAGAGAATTTTGAGAATGTTATGGATACATATTTCAAAGAATTTAGATAGAGAATGAGATTGAGGATGAGGATACTAGAGGAATTGGTAATGAAACATTATAATGATGTATGTTTCTTGGTAGACATAGATAACCCATATGTGTAGGTTGTTAAGCCAAGGAAGGCATGGCTAACATCATTTGACTATGAAATTGATAGTGAGACTGTGAATGCAAACATTTATATTGATGCTGAACCTTTTGGGAAGTATGAAGAAGCTAAGGCTAGAATTACTACAAACATCAAAATAGCTTCCAAGGAAAAGGAAATGAAGAAAATGATTGAAGACCTAAAGGCAAAGCTAGGTACCCAAGGCAAGAGAAAGGAACCTCTACAAAAAACACAAGATCTTGGAGAAGATGAAGAGGGTAGTGGTGATGAGGAAGATGGAGGAGGAAAGGGCAAGGCCCTAGTGGTTTTCATGCCACCTAGTAAGAAGGCTATAAGAACTACTAAGAAGCCAGTGGTGGCACCCCTCTCTCCTCCACCACCTACCAAACCAAGGACTAGGGCAACAACTAGTGGCGAGTAGACTGAAAAAAAAAACATTAGTAGAGACTACTGAGCCCAATGGATCAAAAACAAAGAGAAGAAGATTGGTGAAGGGACCACCCACATGGCGAACAAAATCTATTGATGAGGTATGTGCCGACCTTAGAAAATCTTCAGGATTATCCAGTTTTGGATTTGTGAAATATGACACATTGGATAATACTGACAGAACAAAAGTTGAGGAGGCTATGATAGATATGATTGCAAATCATAAGCTAGCTCCAAATGAAGTAGAGAAGAAGATACCTACATATTTGTATGACAAACTTGAAAGAAGGTGGTAGCAAACAGAAGTAGAAGAGAAAAATAATAAGAATCGAGACATTAGTCAAGATTATCCCTGATTTGTCACAAGATCAGAAGGAAACATTTTTGGAGAGATATATGGACATATTTGTTCCTAAGTATAGAATTTTTATGATATTACAAAATAAAACTGATGTTGTAATTCAATAGAATGAGTTGCTCTGGAAGAGTATATTTAGTCTCACAACAAAAGTAAAAGACATTGAGACAGTTACTATTCCAGATAATGAAAGTGATGAGATGAGTTTAGGTGTACTGAGTCCACAAGGCAACATGACACCAATTCATATCGACACCCTTGACACTCCAGAAAGGCCCTAAGATATAGACAAGGAGGAGCCAAAGGTATAAGAACATGATAAGGATAATAGTGTAAAAATTTCTACAAAAGGTCAAGAAGGACCACAAGTGTTAGAACCTCACATTGAGGTAAATAAGGAGAAAAATAAAATAGAGTCGAGTGCTACTATTGTTGTCTCGAGACTGATGTACATACATGATCGAGTGGTGATACCCCTTCACCAGCTCCCAAAGCAGTGTCAAGCGGCAATACTTCAACCCCTCAAGCAAAGAAAGTAATAAAGAAGCTCTCTCCAAATATTGAAGTTAGTTTGGATGAAGTTATTGAAATGCCAAAATTCGATTTGGCAAATCTCACTCTTGAGAAAATGATTTTGCTGCAAGAAGTTTTGGCAAAGAAGAAGAGATAAGAAGAACTAAGGCATGAACATCAACACAGGCAAGTCCTGCATGGTGTTAAAGATATTTTTATTGAGGCATTTGATACTCACAATTTTGATGGGCAAGCCCCAATAATTTCCCAGCTTGTAAGTATTGTTGAACAAATAACTAATAGTGATATAGAATCCTAAGAAACGTTGATGGACTAGTCTACAAAGAAATTTGAAAATAAGGTTGTAGATAAAGTTTCTACAACTATTGCCAAGAAAAAAGTGCAACTACAGGAACGTGTGCAAAATTGAACTAAACTACTTCAAAGAGTATACCATTTGTACACTATTTTGTGTGATGTGCCAAGATTCATAAGTGATCTTTAGGCTAACATCCAAAAAATTCAAGCTGACATAAAGACAATAGGAGACACCATTTTGTAGCCAGCTAAAACTAGCACCCACACCTACAATAAGATATTGGATGCTCAAGGAAAATTGTTTGAGCTACAATCAGCATGCGATCGCAGTTGATCTCTATTCAGACAAAGTTGATACCTCATTTGGAGGTTATGCAAAGGAAATCAAATCAGCCCAACATCTTATCAATGAAGATCATAATCTTTCAGTGGCTGACATTTTAATTGATTTGGTAGCTAGGCTCTAGTTGCAAAATCACACTATGGAATCAACAAGAACCATTTGGGATCATGCACTTGCTATGATCACCCAAATACACAAACCATTTCTTGACAAATATGGTTTGGTTCCACCCATTCAACCTCAACAGGAACCATAAATAACAAAAACAAGGGGAAATGTAATGATGATTACATATCTTGAAGGGAGAAGATATTAACATAACAAGGGGATCATAATCAGAGTTCATAATACAAAAGACAATCAGGGTATAACACAGAAGCAGTCAGACTATTTAGAGTCATGTGTATATATTGTTCATTATTTGTTTATTCAGCATATGTTAAAGTTTTGAAGTTCTATTTTTGAACTAAGTCATAGGCTTAGGGGGAATACTCATGTTAGTATTGTAACGATGCAATCATGACAAAGTGTTTTTGCCACTAATGTGAAAGGGGGGGATTTTTTGATCTTTTAAACTATTATTGTCTATTAGTGTCAAACACTTAGTCATTTACTAGGCAAAGTCAAACGGTCATCACTGCGACCGAGTTACTCTACATAGGCTGAGTCATGTATATAAAGTTGCATATACCAAGCTCTATAGGAGCCGAACAAGTATGTGGTCGCCAAGTATTTTCAATGTAAGATGAGTGTAATGTTAACTGAGCAGTTCAAGCATGTTGAAGCCGAATTATACAGAAGGTACCAAGCATAATATCGACCGAGTGAAAACAACATTAATAGTGAGTGGCAAGTATCAGAAACAATATGTGTTGAGCAACACATAATTTGCATTCGAGTAAGGAATGATGCAAACTTTGAGGTAAACTATTTCAAGCTGACATGAACGTGATATTTAATACTTGTAGAGTTTACAAAGTTTTTTACGCATTTTATGACATGGATCACAGATCCCTATGTTTTATGATGAACAAATCATATGAAGAGGAAAAACATGGAAGCATCTAGAAAACTCTTTATGGAATCTTTAGATAGGGCAGACCTTGACCTATTTTGATATTTAGATGAAGAAGCATATGGTGATATGAAGAAGCGAACAAGATATTCATACGATTCATGTGTGAATGTGTGAACATTGCAGAAGAAGCAAAAGTATTCTGTTATTCCAAAATAGAGAAAATGACCTAGTCAAGAAGTGAAGGACAGAAGAGCCATATCAGATCAGAGATTAGATCAGATTTGAAAGAGGAGATCCAATATCATCTTACCAGAGAAAACTGAGGATCAGGTACTGATTCAATTCTAATAGATTGAGATAGGGTAAATATCTTAATAGAGTGATCTTAACAGATCTTTGTAAATCTCCTAACAAAGTCCTTACTTTGTTGTAAATGTGAAATCCTCTAACAAGGTGAGATCTAACTGTCTCAAAATCTTTTAACAGGGAAGATCGCTCATAGCATAGATCATTGAATATGGTGAAACATTGTAACCCTAATAGGTTAACTTTATTACTGCAATAGTGAAGATTTATGGGTGTCATCCCCACCCTAGTTTTACCTTCATTTTGAAGTATTTCTGGGTAACCAAAATCATTGTGTCATGTGATTACTTTTCATGCATGTGATTAATAGATTATATCTATATGTTATTAGAGTTTGATTATAAGTTATGTATGCTTAAGCAATTGGATGTGAGATGATAATTGAGGTGAATACTTTTTAGAATTGTTGAAAAGGTTAAAGTATTACAGATCCTGATTCGTCGCCCCCCCCTACCCCCCATAGTATCTTGGTGTCCAATCAAGGCTTCCAACAATATATAATCCCATATATTGGTAATAGACTCAAAATTGCTAATAGACAACATAAAGCTTATATCCCATCCACAACTAGTAGAGATAAAATTACCAACATACAACATACATTTTTTCTAGTTTAAGACCATATTAACTATTCTACTACTACAACTACCAACATAGCAACATAAGTTTTTAAACCAAATAATAAATAAGTGTTTAAGGCGCAATGGCTAGAGAAAATAAGTAAAGGCTAGTGTAAGCTAGCAGCATAAGTCCATAGAAAAATTGGTAAAAACAAAGGCCTAAGCTTTGGCCTTTTTCTTTCCCTTCTTGACAAGAAGAATCATGGCCTAATCATCAGCCATAGAGGGACAACCATGAGAATTGTAAAGATAATAGCAACCCTTTATCTTTTCTAGGGGGACAACCATAGAGGTGAAGTCCACTGTATTCATAGTAAAGTCGGTAGATACATGATTTGTGTCTAGGCTAACTATTTTCTTCTTCTTCTTTCTTATTTTAACCTCCTCTAAAGCAAAGCTATTATCCTCTATCTCTTTTTCCCCATCTCCTTCATCTTTTCCCATTCTTTTCTTCTCATTTCCCTCCTTCTCACCGGCCTTTGATTTTGTCTCCTCATTAATTTCTAGGTTTCTATTAGCTTTTTGTTTCATTTTGGCCCTACTTTTAGGAATTCTCCTTGATCTCCTTTGACCCCTGCCATTATCATTCCCATAATCAACAAGATCAATTTCATCCATCTTTTCAATTTTTGGCTTTATCTTATTTTGGGTCCCATCCAAATTCTTGGAATTCTTACTAGGGTTTCTTAAGGGTGTGGGAGAAGGGGATGACTGAGGAGTGGGGGTCACAAAACAACCTCCACCATTGCCAACAGGATTAGGCAGGGCTTGATTATTAACTACGGAAACATAACGAGGAGGGACAAGGGTGGTGTGGAAATTATAAAGGCGAAGTATGAGACCCTAATGTAAAATGGTAAAACTCTTTCCTTTTTTCCTTCCATCCCCAACCTTAGTAAAGTAGCTTTAAAATCATGCAAAAGAAAGAATAGAATAGAAACTTCGTCATGGTGCCTAAAATGATTAAGAAGTGGGAAATGGTAGTAATAACATGCTCCAAATCTACCTACCAAGGTCAAACATTTCATAAGAACAAAACATACTTCATTTCATCGGTACACGAGGCTTTCACAGCTAAACCCACCTCTAAATCTCATAGGCTCTTCATCCTTTTTAATGAACCTATTCATGCTCGTTTCATTAGTGACCTTCATAAGCTTTTTCCATTTTTGACCATCCATGGAAAAGCTAGTAGTCATGGCAGTAATTTCCTCGTTCACATGGAAGGAAATGTCATTAATGACAACTCTTTTGCTTGTCCAGTTATCAACAAAATTTGACAAAACATTATCATTGTAACCAACCATTGCTTCCATAAATGGAACTAGGCCACCTTCATTAAGAGTCATCCAGGTGCTGGGTTTTCTGGCATAATCTTCAATCCTAGATTACATTCCTAGATAGCAAATCAAATGAGCTACACATGTGGTAATTCTTTAAATATATAAAGAAGACATCGACTTGCTAGGAATATTATGTACATGGATCATTTTACTTGCTAATATTAGTTTTTTGGTCTTCATAGCTTCCCTTTCTCTCTATAGAGTCTCTTATATGTAACATTGTATGAAAAAGACCTTGTTGCTTATCACATCAGCCATAGCCAACGATAGACTTGGACAATTGTGTAGCTAGAATTTGATGATTTTATGACTCAATGAAACAAAATCTTAGAAGTGCATACAAAAAGTTGTTGGAGTTGGATTTTGTGGAGATAAGAAAATAGGCTAGAAGAATACCTAGGACTTTGAAAAGAGATAAATTTAAGCAATTTTTTGGGTGACATTATAACCCTGCTAAATACAAAGTAACTGACCACTGTGAGGCTAGAACTTTATGCTAAACTTGATCAATGCTATTGAAATGGAATATCGGTCAAGATACCATGATCAACAATTGTCACATGAGCAATTTTGTGAATTCAAAGATAAGAAAAGTTTACATGAAATCTTACTACAAATATTACCTTTCCAAGATAAGGGTTTTCCCATACCTTTAGAAGGAAGACTAATCAAGGAGTGATTCATCAAATCTATAAGTAGATATAAACCATTATTCACCCACATCAAGAGGGTCATGTGGGTTGAAGAGACATTTGTATTTACCTTGTGTAAGGGCATACATGGAACATTTGCGTAGAGATTTTCACACGAAGCTATAGAGGGATCATCGGAGTTGATTCATCTATTTTCCTACTTACAACAATATTTGGGTTTTAGGCATGAATGGTAGTTGTCCATGCTTTCTCAATATCATAGTGACAAATCTGTTAAACTGTATTGCAAGAAGCTCTCTATGCTTTATCAATATCGTCGATTAAGACATAAGGAAAGTGACAAATTAAAGTTTCTCACAAGGATTAACATAATACACAGAGGTTTAGGGAAGTTACCAAGTTTTCAAATGAAGAATTGTCAAATTTTAATTTAAAATTGTTTGAATGTTGTCCCTCCGAGGATCCAAAAGGAATATGCGGAACATGCTCCCCATTGTAAGAACTTTTGTGTTAGTTGTCTAGATGAATATGAAGTGGGAAAAATGCCTCCCTTAAAAAGTAGACTATGTGTTTGACTTACCTCTCCCGTGTGTTGTAGTTTATGTTTGAGAATATATAAATGGTTGACTGAATGTTAGAATCTTAGCTTTCTATCTTGGAATGCCAAAGAGATAGATGAAAATTTGTTGTTCCTCGACTGCTCTTATATTTATTACTGCGTATGACTGAAAGCAATCTGCAAAATCCATTTCAAGCCATGAGGTCATGTGAGGCCCCTCTACAATAAGCGCTCATAATTCAAAGCCTCAAATTGCAATGTCCCCTTCTATTATTAGTTAATAAGGGATTTGGCAAGCTCATTTGATTATTTTGAACTATTCTTATAGTTTTATCTCAAAATAGGATAACTTGGTTTCAGATTGTTGAGGGAAAGTCACTCCATGGGAAGTATTTATTGGAACCACTAAGAAGCATAAGAGCATGCTCGAATTTTGATTTTCTCTTCCTACACACTAGGAGAATTGTGTATAGGATGGTTTTGGTAGCCTGAACATACACTAGTCTATTATATCCATGTTTGAACCACCTCCATCTATCTCGCCCTTATCTATAAATCTAGGTATGTATTAGTTTAGGGTTTAGGTTACAAGATTGATCTAGTATAGCTATAGAGGGTTGAGGATATTGCCCATGTTGATCTGTGTGTGTCTCTCTCTCTCTCTCTATATATATATATATCCCTTCCTCCTTACTTGTTTACTTATCATGACTCCATCTTTATACCTCCCTTAATGTCAGCACCAACTTTGGCCCATTGGTGGAGTTGTGATGCCCTCCCTAGAAATATTACTATACGAGTTGCTACTTACATTTAGCTATTTAGATATCTATTCAATATCATGTTATAGATCATATTTCGTATTATGTTATGAGAATATGGTTTATATAATATACTTACATTGATATGATTTACTTGTATTATGATTTTGGTTGTGTGTCATTTGGTGTATCTTCCTAGTGTGTCATTGCTTGTATATATGTATATGTATGTGTATTGTATTTTTGTGGTTGGTGATGCAAGTGTGTGCAAGTAATAGGTATCACAAATCCTCAAACAAATTGACAATTCAGAGATGATTCCATAATCCACATAAGCACCCCATGCCTAGAATCCAGTTAGGAAGTTAGTCACCGTATTTGGGTTTTGGACTTTATCTTTCTATTTTATATTGTGATAGTTTGTTTTTTGTGTGCATGATTTTGTGATTTCGATGAATGACTAGGTATATTAATTTGAGTATATATGGGTGCACATATATATGACCAAATAAATATACATTTATCTTGTTTCTATACTTAAATAAAATTAGTTATTCTAAACTTATGTTAAATATTTATGTGTATTCTAAATAGTTAAAATAAATAGATAAAAATAAATAGGAAATAACTAAATAAAATAATTACTTGACTTGAACTCTTGAGCTCTCCTTTACCAAACCATCAACCTATCATCTTACCATTAGTACTCAAAAATATATATAAAGGAATAATTAGTGTTGAGTAGGTATAAAAGGATAATTAGTAAGAGAAAAATAATTAATAATAAATCCAAAGATTTGAACTCTTGTCCTATTGGTGGGGAGAGTGGTGTCTTCACCATTAGGCTATATGTATTCCTTGAGATTAAAGTTCTTATGACGCCTTGAAGAATAGTAAACATTAGTAATAAAAAAATTGAATAATAAGAAATTAGTTTGATTTAATAAATGTAACAATTTATTAAATAAAAAATTAATAGAGGAACAATTGCAACTCTTGCAACCAACGCATCATTTGGTTGCATAAAATAAATTCTTGAACATAGACCTTAAATTTAAAAAAATTATAGGGTAATGAAGATTGTTGGAGAATATTTTTTCTTGGTAGGAAATTGTAGCAAGCCAACACTCTCAGTCAAGCATTCATTGTTCAAATCAAGTAGGCCTCTGCCCTTGTAGGAGTAGAACTTTATTTTAGGATAACACTTTTATATTGCTTTAATTTTGGTTGATAAAGCCTTAATAATAATAATAATTACCTCATATGTACTATTTGTGCCTAAATAAATAAATACAATACGTAGAAAACTTATTAAAAAAAAACCCATAGTTTGGAATGAAATAAATTCAAATAAAGCTTAGAAAACCACATAGTTTACAATGAAACAAATTAAAGTGTGAGTAAAATTAAATAGTTTTTAGATTCAAAAATAAATAAAATTAAGATAAAGATTATAAGTTAAAATTTATTATTAAAATTATATTTATGTTTTTAAAGAAAATGGGGTAAAATAAATAGTAAATTATTTATATTGTATGACTTGGGAAATAATTTATAATGGGGAATCTTTGATAATTTACTATTAACTCATTGTTGAATTTTATGAAGTGAATTAAAGAGGGTGTTTTATAAAATAAGTTAGTAATTAAAAATATAGTTGTGGTCTTAAAATTGAAATAGGTAAGTAAAAGTATTGTTAGGCAAGAAGTTTTGTTATAAGAAATAATTGATTATAAATTAATTATTTGAAATATGAGCTATTGATAATTGTTAAATAAAATAAAATCTATTCCTAAAACTACTCCTACTTTCTCTCCCACTACTTTCTTTTTCTTTATCATGTTACAGTGTGAGTTAGAACTTTGGGACCTTTTTGTTGTAAAGAAGCCCCAAGTTACCATTGAGGTAAATGAATTACTTATGTATGTTACCTCACTTAGCTATATTTATATAAGAGTTAGTGGTTCATATGCCTTAAGTTTGTATATGTAATAATATATAATGTATAATACTTCTATAAAGTAATAAGATGAAATTAATTATTGTGTTTATTTTTATAAAGTAATATATAATGGATATTATTTATTGATTAAAATCTATTAGAGATTTTTAATTAAAGAAGGGAATTTACTTCTGTTTTGTACCATAGTGAGCAATAAGGAATACTTTATATTGAGTAAAATGTCCACTAAATATGTAATAAATTTTAATGATTAGTGTTTACTATGCTCTTGAAACCTCTTGATAAGTGAGTGGATTTTCCTTGTTTTGAGTATTGTTCATAGTGGTATTAATGACTAGTATCCTTGTAAGACCTAAAACTCCATATTGGTTGCCAGAGGCTCCTAGATTCAATTTGATTATCTTCAAATGTTATAATATGTCATTTTTATATGTTTCCACATGTACTAATGGTCGAGGAAGTGTGGGTTCTTATATGATACCTCTCCATATTGTGATGTATTGTAAATCTTGAAGTTTTGTAATAAGATTTTGTTTCCTAAATGCATCTTAAATACCCTAGATGGAAATGTTTAAGATTCTAAGGTGAGCCTAAGAATGTGTTACCTTATTAGGTTCTCCTTTTAACCTTATTTGTTGAATGTTGTAGATTTGGAATAGGTGTCCTAGGTGAGTGGCTAGGACCCACAAGTGGTCACTAGAGGATCCTATGTAATAGAGACTAAGGCCTTGAGTAGGATGGCTCTACATGTGAGTGTGTAATAAAGTGGAAACATTAATTAAATGAATGGGTTATTGGGGGTTTGGATTCACACACTAATCAAGATAAGAGATATTTGAGACATACTTATCTCAATGGAGTACTAGAACTATATGTCATTCTATATAAGGCCTTGATGTGGCAGGGTGACAATAGTTTAGGAGGTTGATCCCAACATTGGAGGGCTATGCGATGACAATCTCCTAGTTGCATTCTAAGTCCTTATTCTTGTTTGTTTTCCTTTGGAAGTCCATGTGAATGTTTTCCCTTGCATGTTGAATATTCATTTGGGTGAACCTGATACTTTAGATTTCCTTAGAGCCTATGTGGATCATGGTCTCATCTCCTAGCTTGAGGGAGTGGGCCATTTATGGTTTACGTTGTTGTGTGGCAAACAAATATTTTTAATGTTTTGTTCATATTTCATGGAGGGATCTATATGGATCCTTGCTGAGTAGTTGAAGATTATTTCTTAAGCATTGTTCAATCATCATGATGCATATCTTTTGAAGAAAAAATATGTAATGTATGGTAATGTGGACTCCTTAAAGGGGTTTTAAGATCTTATGTATACATATCATGATTTGAAAAGCTATGTAAAAGGGAGAAATGTATTTCTAGGAGAAAAGAAGGGAAAATTACATATGTTGTATTATTTCAAAAGCTTTAGTGAAGTGATGACAATCTATGGAATGTTTTATTCTTTATGAATTGATTAAGTGATAGTAATAAAAATGTGTTATGATGAGTAAAATACCTTATTCTTTTATAAAGATTAATAAGGTGTTATAGAATCAAGCAATTAGTCAATGAAACATGGTTCGTAAACACGTGATATTAGAAGTTTAAGTCTACTGAATGCAACATTAAATAGACTACCACAAGTTAAGTAGGGTAGTAAATGCATTTGATTTACTAAGTCTTGCATTGTTATGAAAATCATGATTGTTTAAAAGGAAACTAAGTAATTGTGTTTCAAGCTATTTGCAAACTAGAGATCACTTAATAATTGGATAGTCCATATAATCATAAATTATGAATTTAAAACTAAGAGCAATGTTGTTATAGATTAATGTTATTGAACTTGTAAGGACTCTATATGTTAATTTTGGTTAACAAGTAGGAAAAATAAATTTAAAAAATTATTATCAACTAAAGTTAGTAACACTTAGTCCCATCCTTCCTACTTCTTTGGTGTGGCATTAAAGGGGTCCCCTAGGCCAATGAGATAGAGAGGGAACCATTTCAAGAGCTTGGGGTGACATGTCAAGGCTTGGAGAGAGTGTGTTTGACCAATCTTGGGAAGTCTCCTATATTTTAAGAGTAATCCCTAATTTTTAGGGATGGATTGAGAGTTATTAGGGAAACACTAGGAGGCCTTCAGAATCAACCTAGATAATTTTGGTATTCTTCCTACTATTTAGGAGAGTTCCTAACTTTAAGGACATATCTACTAGCTAGCTTGGCATGGTTATACAATGTTAGCGGACAGGAAGCTTTAGACAATGTTCAAATTAGGGTCTAGATGAGCGAGCTACGAATAATAGAAATATTTTTAATTTTTCCTAAGTTGGCATTAGATTAAGTTTATAAATTAAAAGGGGGCCGAGTTTGTAATGAATAATGACCCCTCGTGAAGTTGGAACCATACGAGGGGATTTTTTGGCTAGATATTTTCAATCACAAAACAATGGTTCCAGCCATAATGTGGGAGATGTAGTCTCTCTTACTTCTAAGGGAAAGATACCCCTCTTATTACTATTAAAATCAACAAAACAATTCACTCCTATTTACATTAATCTGAACCAGGGCAGGACATTCATCCTACTCTCTTATTTCCCAATAGATGTTATTATTATAATACAATCTTTAATAAATATTGTAATTCACTTACATAGTATTTCTAGGAGCAATAATATTGATAAAAATAATAATATACGTGAGTATAATTTTTAGCATACCAAGATTTTATGGAACTAAGAAACAAATGAAAGGTCAAATTTTTCCATGGCTCTTTATGAGATTTTTAGAATGAGAATGAAACACATATGCAACTCAAAATCTCTAACATGCATTTCACCTTGCATGCTCAAATGAAGAAAACAAAGCTACACAAAGTTTGCAAGCTATTCCCTTTCTTGAGAGCCCTATATTAATCTTAGACTTGATAAGCAACCCAAATTCTACAAGACCAAATTTGAAATGAAATTATAACTTTGGATGCAATATGCTACTCAAAATCTGCAAGATTGAATTCAAATCCATGTTATACAAAACCACAAATCTCATAATCAATATCTAAAAAGTGTTGTCACATAACACCTTTGGATCAGCACAAAGTTTGAAATCAAGTTGTCTCTTTTATTGAAAGAAATTTAATCTACATCCATGCTCAAAGTCTTAGAATACATATACGAACTGGTAGAGTTTTGTTACCTTTCCAAAAGATAAAATTACAGACATCACCCTCCTTTATTTATAATTGAGAGGCTAAGAGAAAAAAGTGGGAAAAAGCCAACTAATTGAGACTTATTCAACATTTTAATTTATAATGTCCTATAATGTGATTACATGTTATTATTTTGCAAGTGATACTATCACTTCTTATTTTTACATTACATGTAATCCATTGAAATGAAATGAAAATAAAATAATGCAAATTATTCTATGTATCTAACAAGATATGACATCTATTTACATCATCCTTTTGTCAGCCTACATTTTGCTACAAGATGGTCCATGATTGATGTGCTTATGTTTGATGGAAGCATGTTAGACTTGAACATGAACTTGCATCCTTGATAGTTTTGCATCATAGTGGTTATTAATGGGAATTTAAAAAATATATATATTTCATGATCATCTTGTTAATCTCATTAAAATATTTATCGTCAATTAGTGTCAAAACACTTAGTCATAATGGAAAGACAATAGTAATTGAGTTACTAGTATGCAGTGTTAACCGAGCTCACAAAGGAACCATGCAAACAAAGTTAACTTTGCAGGAAGTAAGCAAGGCCAACCAAGTTGCTGTGTCAACCAAGTTGACAATTCACACCGAGTTGTAGTGTCAACTGAGTTGACAATGCCTACCGAGCTCCAATGTGAACCGAGTCAACAAAATTGTTTTGTCCCAAAGCAACAATCAAGTTGGTAGAACAGTGTGAATCGAGTTAGCAGTGTCTACCGAGTGATCAACATAAACTGAGGATCCAATATCAACCGAGTGCCAGAGTTAACCAAGGCGACAATACTTCCTGAGTATCTTCAGCATTGCCCAAGTGAACCATTGGACCCTAGTTACAACACTGAGATGACTTGGTAATTTCTTTTGGAATTAGTTATGTTGTAACTAACCTATGATGGAATTATTTGGATGGATATAAGTATGAAGTATTTCATTTATCCAAATAAGAATAGTATGAGAAGCAAGTAATTTTAATTGAAGAACATTAGTGAATATGAAGAGCATATTGTTTAAAGGTTAAAAGAATTCCAAGGAAAGGAAGAGACTCATCTATCATAGTCAGGTGATCCATTTACTTCAAAGGATCTTCATCAACAATCACAGTTGCACATCTAAGATCAATACACTGATTCATCCCAACAAGTGCATCAGTCCCAAAATTCTTTAACCGGGTGGACCTGATAGTCCTTTGTAGAAACTCCTAACAGAGTACATACTTAACTATATTGTATAAATCCTTTCACAAGGTGGACGTAAAAATCCTTATTTCTCTTAACTTGGTAAGATCATCAGAAGTGATTATTTGTAAGCCTTAACAAACCAACTTTATTACTGTAGTAGTGAAGCATTGTGGATGTTATCCCCACCCCAATTTTAGCTTCTACTTGAAGGATTTATAGGTTACCAAATATTGTGTTATGGTGTTGTTACTTTACTGCTTTATGTTTCTTTCATGCAAGTATTACATTTCCAAGAATTGGTATTAGGGAAAGGTTCTCATATCAGAAAGTCTAGCAGCTTGAGAGAAAAGATCAAAGATGATGGAAGTATAAAAACTAGAGAAAGCCATTGAGAATGAAAAGTTGGATCTACATGTGGCCATGGAACAAATCAAGAAACTAAAGAAGAAACTCTCTCAATCTCTGAAAAGAAGAAAATAATTAGCAGAAAAGATGAATGACAATATCTAGATAGAAGAAAGAATTGAAGACATTTGCAAAGAAAGAATTTTAGATGAAGCAAATGCAACTATAGGTGATCTACTTGGAAGGAACCTTATTCTACAAGATGAAGTAAAAAAATTGAAAATAGAACAAGAGATTCATTCAGTCAGGATATGTGAAGTCATGGAATAAAAGAACCAAGCTGAAAATGACAAAAATATGGTAGAAGAAGACATATGACTAATTGACACTAGGATAGAAGAAAAGAACAATGAAATCCACCAACTCTCACTACATTAGGTAAATGTGGTGAATCCGTTGAATAATGAAAATCAAGAAGTCATCAATCTAAGGAGAAAAAATGAAAGACTCAGGAATGATCTTAGAGTAGAAAGAGAAACTAATGAAAGAATGATGAGATCACAAGAAAGTATGGATTAGTTAGCTGAAATATCTTAGAATAGACATAAAGGGAAAGAAGGATTGGGCTATACTGAACAAGGAGAGTCATCACAACAAGGAGCTCAAAAAAATAAAAGACCTACATGCAATCATTGTGGAAAAACATGGCATACTTCAAACAAATGTTGGAGCAATGGAAAGTCAAAATTGAACGAAAAATGTTACAGCTGTAACAAACATGGACATAGGGAAATTGAATGTACAGAGAAAACTAAGTTTGAAGCCATAAATCTTAGAGTGTAGAACCCAGAATTGGAATCCTACTGAACAACTTGCTAAAGAAATATTTGGCTATGAATACATCACTTGGTACAGATATTATTTATGTGGAGAATTTGGGCACATAGGAGCTAATTGTATGAAGACTCACCTCAAAAAGAGAAATCCTACCAAAAGATGTTATGTATGCAAAGAACTTGGTCATGTAGAAAAGAACTGCATGAATAGAGGAAAAGTTGAATATGAAAAGAAATTAAAGGATGATAATATCAAGACTCAAATGAAGCAACAATTGGTGAGGAAATCTCCAAATAATTCAAATGAAAGTAGTGAGGCTATTGACACCCAAGACAATGGATTGGGTGATTCAATTATATCTGCTTGAACATGCAAGGAGACTATTGAAGCTATGATAAAAATCATATTATACATTAGTTCCATTTATCCAAGCACAAAAGTCCAAATCAACATATCTGATGCACTTGGACAAAAGTAAAGACCTGGACCAGACTGAGCTGTTAGCTCTAACTAAGTCACTCCTTTGGCCTAACCAAATTGTTAGACCAAACCAAGTCACTTCTTAACCTAACCAAGCATGGGTAGACTTGACCGAGTCACTGACTCAACCAAGCATGGTTAGTTAGTGATAGCTGAGCATTTAAGGGTTGAAGACCAAATGCAGCTTCTTCTACCTACCCAAGTAATAAACATTTAATGAAGACCTAAAATCAAAAAAATTATAAAAAGGATAAATCACAGTTTCATTTTCACCATGAATTTAGAATTTTCTAAAGAGTGCAACATTCCTCGAGCCTCCAAAGTGATTAGGTACAAGTTCGTTGAAGGAAATTCTTAGGAAAAGACAAAAGCTTCAAATCCTTCATTAACCAAGCAGTATGACAACATCTTCCACTTCAAAGTCAAGAAGGGTTCAGAAATGTTGGTAAAAAGTTATGATTGCATTCCTCTGAAATTCTGGCTTTATCTGACAATTGACAAGGAGAAGGATCCTAAAAGAGCTCACTTGTCGATCCCTCCAAAGGTACTTCTCATTCATGAAATCAAATCATTTTATCATTGTTCCATTTAAAAACTAGGAAATCATGACCTAGATTACACATATGGTGCATTTTGTGATAATGATGTGCTAAAGCTAGAGCACAAACATCTGGAGGTCAAGGGTTTGACCCACATCATCCACATGCCAAGGAACTTCTGAGTCAAATGGATTAGGCTTATACTAAGATGAGTTCACGATATGTCATTCTAGTTGGAATAGACCTATCCCATCACAAAGAAGATGATTCACATCATAACAAGGTATCCAATGATAGAAAAATCTAAGTTGATGAAAACCCTAGGTCAGGTAGAATTGACAAAGCTAACCCTAGTTGAATGTTATGGAAGAGACATGAAACTGAATAGTGTGACAAATATAGAAATCAAGTTCAACATCCATATCATTGCACACAAAATCTACAATTCAAGTCATGCAAATAATGTGCCATGTGAGGTAGTAGACCTAGCATACAAGGTTGTCAAGAAGAATATATCATTTGACCTTGCCAAGATTTAGCACACCCAAATAAGAAATAACATGGAGAGCATTTGGGCCTCAGAGAAAAATACATGATATATGCTTCTTGGTTGACTATGAAAAAGTTCACATATAGGAAGTCAGACCTAGGATTGCATGGGTAAAACCTCTAGCATACGAGGTGAATATTGATGATACAAAAGACATTTTTGAGGCACTCATCAATGAGCCTATGGACCCCAAGGATACTTATTTTGGAATATATGATGAAGCTAAGACAAAAATCTCACTTGAGATTTAGATTCCTCAAATTCTAGAGAGATGGAAGAAGAGGCTAGAAAGCATTGGAAAGAAACTTGCCAAATCATATTCTCCTCTCGAACTCCCTGAAGGCAAGGGTGATGATGTAGAAGAGGAAGAAGATGAGGAAGAGGAAAGTGAAGAAGAAGAAGATGAAGAAGAAGAAGACGAGGTAGGGGAACCTCCTAAGCAGAAGGTGAAGATCCCATCCAAGCCTCCACCAAGGAGATCTACAAGATCTACTCCTGTGATTACTTTCTCCAAACCAAAAAAACCAAGGTAGAAACTAAAGCTTCAAGATGAGGATAAAGATGAAGAAAATATCCCAATTATATCTTTGAAGAAGGCACCCCTACCTTTGAACAACAACTGAAAATATAAGGGAAGGAAGGGGTATGGAAGGATTTAAATACTTCAAGTATGACTCCATAACAAAAGAGGAGCAAAAACATATTGAGGAAGCATTAGTTGTGAAAATGGTAAGATGGAAATATGACCCTTCTGAGCTTAAAGGGCATGCTCTTGAAAATCTAATGAAGATTGTTTCACACCATTGGGATAATACAACAAAAAAAGAGAAGGATATTAGAGAGCATACCCTAAGGAGTCTCATGCCTAGTGTCTTTGATAAAGAAATCAAGGAGGAAATGTCCAATAATGAAACCAAACAAACTCCAAGATTTAAATTTTTTCAAATTTTCTCAAATAATATAGATGTTGTGTAGTCCACAAAAAATACATGGAAGAACACTTTTGACATCAAAGAAGAAGGAGCTCTTCTAGAGATTCAAACAATTAAGGATTATAATGTTGACAAGATTGTTGCAGAGGTTATGACATCACTTCCCTCCACTCCACCTAAGGCAACATTTAAGAAACAATCTATTGAGTTGAACCCAACTCAACTAAGCTATGAAGTGAATTCTATTTTACCTTCACTGAGTTATGTCACAAAGGTAACCAAGAAACAGGTCCCCACAACTTCAACCAAGCAACAGGCTCCCACAATCTCAACCGAGCAGTAGTAGAAGGACTCAGTTGAAAAAGGAAAAGCTATCATTCCTTCTTCAAAAATCCAAGAGAAGGAGAAAAGGAAACATAATTGATGGCAATGATCTTGATGAGGATATTGTAATCCTAAATTGGGACCAATCAAATCTATTAGTTGAGGAAATGGACACTTTGGTAGAGCTATGGAAGAAAAGAGAAAAATAACGAATGCTAAGAGCTAGAAGAGCTAGGAGCAAAGTCTTGGAAGAAATCAAAGAAATATTTGTAGATGCACTATCTATAGAGGTAAATGATAAAGTCCCTATCATTGATCAATTAATTGATATTGTGCATAAATTCAATGAGGACTCTGATGGGTAGGAAAAATTCCTTATGAAAGCTGAAAGGAAGTTTGAGAATAAAGTGCTACCACAAAAAATAGCAATAGATCAAGCATAACTGTCTACTTTAATTTATGGATTAGAAATTACTGAAAATAATATTGTATCTTTATTTGTAAAGTTAAGTGATCCCACTAACTTTACCAAGGAAATAAAAGAGAAACTGACCAATGTTGACATGGACTTGAAAGTTAGTTCAAATTAGTTGGCACTCAATCGTAGCTCTAGTTCCATTCATTTTGCAAAAAACCATATTTTTGACAGATCTTCATGCATAAATGCTAAGAGAAGAGGCCAAAATTATGGAAACATTGATTGATATACAAGGTATGATACTTCCCCACATGGACACCATGGAGAAGAGCATGGATCAGGCAAGGACATTGGTCAAAGACATAAATCTATTATTTGTAGATCATATGTATTAGTTATCAGCAAAACTTTGGATTGATCTACTCATCTTGAAGGTACTACAAGATAACTGGGACAAGAATTTGTCTATAATTTTAAAGGTACACCATGATTTTCTTTCTCATTTTGGTATAACCTTATGAATTTTTGGCATTTGTAACAAAAACAAGGGGGAAAGAAGGTGTACAAAGGAGGAAAGTATATAGAAAAAGTATATGTACATACTTATACACATGAAGGTGACAATATGTACAACAAGAAAGATATGTAAAAAGTAGAAAAACAATTTTTTTTTTGAAAAACCAAAAATAGAGTTTTCAGTTCAAACTGAGTTGTAGAGACTTCAATACAAACCAAGCTACAAAACATAACATACTCAAAGGGGGAGTTTGACTGAAGAATTTTTTTTCTAGATCTTATGGATGATAAGTGTTTTTGTCACTAATGTCAAAGGGGGAGATTTTTAATCTCATTATAATATTTATTGCCAATTAGTGTCAAAACACTTAGTCATAATGGAAAGACAGTAGTAACCTAATTACTAGTATGCAGTGTTAACCAAGATCACAAAGGAACCATGTAAACAAAGTTAACTGTGCAGAAAGTAAGAAGTGTCAATTGAGTTGCTGTGTCAACCAAGTTGATAGTTCACACATAAATGTAGTTTCAATTGAGTTGATAGTGTCTACCTAGCTCTAGTGTGAATTGAATCAGAAAAACCATTTTATCCCGAGGTGATAATCAAACTGGCAGAAAAATATGAGATGAGTTAGCAGTGTCTACTGAGTGATCAACATGAAGCAAGCATCCAGTATCAGCCGAGTGCAAGAGTTAGCCAAGGTGATAGTGTTGTTTGAGTATCTTCAACATCGCCCAAGTAAGCCATTGGATCCAAGTTACAACATTGAGCTAACTTGGTAATGCTTTTGGAATTAATTATGTTGTAGCCGACCTATGATGGAATTATTTGGATGGATACAAGTATGTGTTGGAAATGAAAAGGAGTAATTAAGGGGGGAGGGGTGAATCAGTTACTACAAAAACAAATCCAAAAAGTCCCTTTTAAAATATCAACACAATATAAAACCAAAACTTGTTGTAACTCGGTTAACACTAAATATTTTGTTGTAACTTAGTTAACATTGAATATATATTACTGTCACTCAGTTAGCACAAAGGTCTTAAGATATTAATGTGATTAGCCTTTATTAACGTAGTTGTAGAAACATAAAAGAAATAACTATTAGAGTAATAAGATATTGCCTTATTAATTAGATCATTTTGATTTAATTATTAAGTCACTTATTATCTCTAGTTTACTTAAGCTAAACTTTAGACATATGATAATTAATTCTTTTATTAATTATTATCATGCAACGTAGGTTAGTTACCTATTAGGGTTTTGATCTCCTTTTATAAGGATTGGTCTCTTTGTAGTTAATTCATTCACTTTTGATAATAGCAATCTCTCTTTTTGCTTATCAAGAATGTCTCGTCTATGGATTGGCAATTGCAGCCTCCATAGCTTTTTGCTTCTCTCTTCTATGACAGGTGTTTGCATGCAGGTGATTCTTGGGAGCTGTGGGGTTCATCTTTCATCAACTTCAACATGGTATCAGAGCTCCAAATATTCATGCCCCTATTTTGATTATGAGAGGTTTGGTGTGGTTTTCATATTTGTGTTTTTTTTAATTTTAGAGGGTTTCTATTTTTAGAAGTTTTTTTTTTTTTTTTTTTTGGATCAATAAGAGGCCGAAGCCAAGATTCATTACTATTATTATGTGTTGCGATTAATTATTTTTATTAAGTATTCATCTTGAGTAGATTCAAACCCAAGACCTCCCACATAGGAGGCTCACAATTTACCGTTGTGTTGTAGGCTCTTGTCTCATTTTTAGAAGTATTTTGCATTGGATCTAGGAGGGTTTTTTTTTGGGTACATTTTGAGCTCAAATGGACCTCACTAGCACCCAACAATTGTAATATGAGGCAAAAACAATTGCCCCAAGGCTTGGGCATGCTTCCCAAGGAGAGACAATTTTTTTCTCCAAAAAAATAGGTTTTAAAAAAAAAGTGCTCTATTTAAAAAAAAACACATGGTCATTGTTTTTAAAAAGCTTGGAAAATAAATAAATAAATAAAAATCTCCTTTTATTTTTTTTAAAACAATGCATTCACTTTTGGCATTTAAAGTGCTGATATCAGTAGGGTACACTTGTATAGTTCTAACATCAGCAAAGTTTTGACAGAGGTAGGTACATCTGACAACAGTGTAGGTTGTGATGTGAGGCAAAATTTTTCAGCCTTCAAACCGCCACCTTTTTGAGTTTTTTTTGTCATAAAAAGTACTTGGTAGTAGTTTCCCTTATTTTTCTACCAAAATTTTTGACCAAAGGCCATATTGGCTTATGATTTCATCTTTTTTTTTTAATCCCTACATTGGTCAAAATTTTGACCAAATGAGGGTTTTATGCCTGAGTTGGTCAAAATTTTGACCAAATTAGGTTTTCTCAAGTTGGTTGAAATTTTGACCAACTCCAGTTCATAACAAAAAATGAAAAATATAAATGTTATATTTTTGATAATAAAGCCACCACTTGAAAGCATTATTTTGATAGGCATATTTTTAGGCAAGAGCTGGAGGAAGGTGCTCATTCAACTGTGAATTCCATTTATTCAGGTTCTTCTTCTCTTCCATTGAAAACCTTTATGCGTATATCTACCTTGGAAAGGAATATGAAAATGAAATCGTGCAAGTTATTCTAGAACTTGTTTTCTTTGTTTCTCTTATGTATCTTTGATAGAGTAATTGTGTACTTTGTTCTCTTCCCTAGCCGCTTAGACATAATACACTTTAGCAAAGATAGGGAATTATGCCTAAATTGAACATTAAAAAAAAACCATAACCCTCTATTTTTTGGCAAGTTGAAGCAAAACAATTTATGTGTTTCAACCTAAGTTTAAACCCTCTATTCTTTTTTTCCCGTGATACGATGTTCAACATTGGATAGAATTTTAAGGAAGTCTAAGCAAACTCTTAAAGTTAGATAAAGAATTTAGAACTTTAGAGAGATATGCCCAAACAATAGAGTGAATGCCTCCATTGGTTCCTCTTCTTTCCATTTCCTTTCCTTTAGATAGATTGATATGGGGTTCTTGTGCATTATCTACCCAATTTAAAATGCATTACATTTGACTTTGTTGAGGTCATTTTTTAGTTCAAATCCTTAATATTTTTTATAATTGCACATAAACACATAATTTCTGCCAGTGGTCATATGATATTTTTTGAGATTTTAAATAAGGCTGCATTTGGCATTTGTTACTGTACCTTCTCTAATTGATAAACAAGACTATTAGTTTGTATGAACTCTACACTTTGTTTATTTTGAAACACCCAAATCATAACTAGTATTAAGTCATAACCTTGTAGCTATATTAATATGCTAAGGGCATAAACATATCTTATTTATAGTGTAGAGTTTTTCACTCACAGCTTAAACTCCCCTTTTTAATTGGATATTACTATTACATCTTTTCTGATTTTAAAATGCCACACTTCTTAAATACATTTGAATTAAAAAGTTTTACTACTTTTCATCTTGTATTCAAATGTTACATCTCTTAGTAAATTAGGGAGGTTATTGAGGATTTTTCCTTATCTTGTTTGAATGTGTTATAAACTAGGAAGAAAAATGTGAATAGATTGATTAGTCAACTTTGAGTAAGAGGCATAGATGTTGAATGTTAAGATTGGGGTTTATAGCTATGACCTTAAAGCTGGGAAATTTTTATAAAAGTTTCCAAGACTTAGTTGGAAACTCCAGAAAATATAGAATGTATAGTCATAACAACGAAAATCATTTTCTTATCAAACTAGAAAGATGATAAAGGGGAACTCTTGTGCTTAGAGGAACAAATTTCTTTTACTTTTCAAGCAAGATTGAATTTGTATATGTAACTCTATTTTAAATCTTAGATATTAGCTTGATAAAGTGCATTTACTAGTCTTTTAAATCTGAAATGTTTTACCCATTACCTTAATAACAATAGAAGGAAAATAGCTTATCTTATGTAATATCTGATGTCCTCTTAACTAGGTTATCATTACCTTATTAAGAATCTTCAAACTGTTGATTCTCGAGCTTCTTGTCTTTGAGTAGATGATTAAACTTTCAAATCCATCCTTGGTGAGGATTTCATTGTTGAGTGTAATTGTTGACTCCAAACTTCAATATCTCAGCTATTCCATACTTTAAAAAAAATGTTTCTTAACATCCCATGGATGCCTACCAACCTTCCAATACTATGTAGCTCTCATAATTTTATTTTCACAGTTTCTTTAGAATGTTGATTCACTACTTTTATTTACAACAACATTTACTTTCTGATCTTAGGTTCATAACTTTATGGGGGATTGAGTTATGGTGTAGACTCCTGCTAGTACCATCTTAACAACACAAAAACCTTCCACCATCTTCTCTACTTCCATGAAACAAACAAAAAAAAAAACCATGCTATCATTGTCACACCAACGTGGATAAGTACACATTTTCATCAATACTTTATCATTTACTCTATTCTAGGTTATACAAGATTAAAAAAAACCCTTAATTTAATTTTTGCTCTCAATGCTTATGAATTTTTTCTATTGCCGCAAAATCCGTCTTTGGTCTTTAGGGCCTATTTGTTCTATTTGGTGTTGCATTGGATCTTTGTTTGGTAAGTACAAACTTTTGATAATCCTTTATCCTTTACTCTATTTTATTATTTAGGTTATGCAAGATAAGAAACCCCTTTATTACTTTTGAATAATATTTTCCAAGCTATTCTATGCATTTTCTTTTGAGCGTTGCAGTATTTCCCCCTTTCTTCTTTACACTATAAGTTCAAAAATTTCTATAGATTTGTTGCAACACATTTAAAATGGTCTATTTATAATATTCATCATCTTCATGCATGAAGTTATTCAATTTATATTCTTGTTTTTCTTTGCATATCTATTCTTTTAGGAATTCACAGGCTGTATCTTCCAACACTATCATCCATACACAGTGCAGACCAATAATGTGGAAATAACCAAGTAGAAGTCACTTGAGTATATGTCAAAAATTATGGAAATTATATCAAAATAGATAGTATCTTTTTCTCTTCTAAGATTATAAATTTTGAAAAAAATATGTTTGCAAATTGCCACACAACACAAAATTCTCTAAACTGGTGGAGAAATTTTCAATACCCGAAGACCAACTTGAAGCTTATATCTATATATTAGGAGCTTCCATTGAATAGATATAGATCTATTTTAATTTAGTAAATTGTACTTTCTATTTCTATAGTACCATTCTTATGGTTAAAGAAAGGGTGCAAGCCCCTTTTATGGAGCCTGCTATGAAAAATCCAATTAGTTGAACTTGACCTTCTTAATTTCTCTCTATAAATAAAATTCTAGCTTTTAGTTTTGAAAGAGTCTAGCCATCCCTGCCAAATGGTAGCAATTTACTTCTGTGATATCAATTCAAATTTCTATACAGTTCTTAGGTCTGCATACATATATCAAAATCCAATGCATTCTTGAACTATTGTGATTTGTTTATTTATATCAATTTTAATACTTAAATCTATATTACACTACAATAAGAAAGAATGAAGATATAATAATGTTGTGGGGAGTTATGAAGAAGATAGCATCAAAAGATTCAAATTCTATAGAAAATCCCTTACATTTTGATCAAGAACTTCTTGACAATAGTTTTTATGTATTTGTCACAAGGGGCTTTTCAGGATGATCACTTGAAGTAATTACTAATATAGAGTATGAGAATATGTTTATGGAGCTAGTTGGTGGTGCAGGAGCACCTAGGCAGGCTAGTATGAAAGCTAGGGTTTCCCTATTTTTTGGCTTGTAGTGATGATTAGCCATATCAATAGTCTAATAAGAGGTCCTATTTGGTCCTTAGGTGTGTTTAGGAGAGTTGGCAAGACCCAAAATGACCAAGTTGCTAGAAAGTGCAAAATATTGTCAATTAGGTGACTTAGGTTCTAGAAAGGGTAAAATGGTCTACTAAGTTTCCCATGGCCTTGGATATGTTATTTGAGGTCCTTTAATGCATATTATATGGCTACTTGGTCTTTGGAACAAGTTTGGAGGTCTAACTCCAATTTGGGAAAAAAGTTGCTAAAATGTTGTTATGTTGTCGTGACAACATTTTCTTGCTAAGAGCAACTTTTTTGCAAGATTTTGCAAATTCATGTTTGCAATGCTCTAACTATTTGGAATAGTTGTGAAACTGATGGGGGAACCTTTAAAAACATGAGGACAACATCTTCAATGGGTTGCAAAATTGGAGAAAGTACTATACAAATTATGCACAACATTTTGGTTGCCAGTCTTGAAAATGGCTTAGTTAAAATAAAATGTATGTAATTCATTTCCTAAAAGTTAAAATTATTAACTTCACTGTCCTGTTCTATATTTCATCATAGGTCATGAAAAGTTTCCCCTCAAGACCTACATGAAGAAAAACATAAATTATTAAAACAGAGACAAAAACATGAAAGTCAACCTTTGTAGAAGATAAACTCTTTTTGCATTTTCTAGCAAGTTCTAAAAGCATGCACCTTTAGCTAAGGAAGAAAGGATATAGTCTTCTACTAAGACAATCTGTAAAATAGAAAAAGCATGTATACAAAGGACGTCATCCCATAGCATTAGAGAAAGAGTAATATTTGGAACTGAAAAAATGGATTGCACTCTAGAGGAAAAATAAATTTCTATTGAGAAAAATAGGACACTCAAGACTAAGAAATTTCTCTTTTAACATGATGTATCAACATCACTAGTCATGTTAAAAAGTTTTGTCGGTGCACGAAAATTTATAGAGCTGCTATATGCGATTCCTACAATCTAAAAGAAAAAAGACATCACAATTTTCCTAGAAAAGAAATCAAAGTAAGGGCATTCCAAAGATCATAGCAAGACTTCCAAAATAAACAAAAATCTAAAATAAATTGTCTAGCCTGCATTAATGAATCCTCATATAAACCACAATGTAGACTATATTGTTCCCATATGACAGTGAAAAACTCCCATTTTGGTAGTGAACAGACATAAGAAAACTACAACATTTGTAACCCTGTAGCATGGTCTTCATTTAAAGGGTGAGGCAACTGATAACCAATGGATCATTAAATGATAAGTACAAAGTTTATGCTTTGTAAAGAAAACAATGATTATTTTTTGCTATAGCCAATAACATGTTAGTAATTATTTCCCAAAGGCGCAATTGAATGAAAGGCAATTACGAAAATATTAATAATGTACGAGGAGTGTGTTCATTAAGGGATACCTGTGGGAAGAGATATAACTCTGCCATTCCAAAGAATGTATAAAAATGTGTAAGGTCAAGTCGAAAGTGAGGGGAAGAATCATGAGCTTCAAATACTTATAGCATCAAAGACAATCCGCAAATTCAGTGAATAAAAGAACAATCATTGATACATACACACACTCACATAATTAGAGAGAATTGTTGTATTTTAATTTATAAACTTCAAAAGAATGTTAATTTATAATATTCTCTTTTTTTATGCATTTATAAAACTTAATGCATGTCAATATCTCCTACCATATTTTAAGGCACAGGCATAATGGAATTGATGGGTTCAGATTCCAAAACTGTGCACATATTGATTCAGAATGTCCCAATTTAACTAGGTTTGTAAAAATTAATTTATAATGGATATCTCCTTGCACTTAAAATACAATGCATGGCCGGTTGGATCTGGATTGTAGGCTCTTTTAAGCAACCATAAGACCTCACAAACATTACTTTGGTTACTACTTTTTTTCTATGGATAACAACTTTATTATATCTCAGTGATTGTTGGTATGTTCCTTTTGCAGACTGACCTTGTCCACAAGAACCAATTCACTATTGCATTAAGAAATCTTGCCAACAAGCCTTATGGTAGCTCTCCAAGTAGGTAGCTTACTGTAAGCAGTTAAATTTATTTTTTTGATCCTTTTACTTTTTTATTACATTGGTAAGTGTTTCATTTTTGTGATTTTAGAGTTTTGTAACAAAAACTTTATTTAGATGAACATTAATATGTTTGATGCGGTTCGCTTTCAGTGCATGTTGATATAGAGAGAGATGGTAAGCAACTATCAAATAATCAACTGGATAAGGAATACGAAGAGTGGTTGAAAGCAATCTATACAAATTATGATGAAGAGGTAGAATGTTGTAATGAGTAGGCAATGTTGATTTTGGGATTTCAAAAAAAGGTAACATGCATGTAAGTATCAAATTTTGGTCCTTTATGTTGTCTTTCATAGATTTCACAAATCTTTTTGTATATTAGTCTTTCTTGGTAGCAAAAAGGCACTTTGAATTCGTATTGATGTTTCATTAGAGGACACCATTGATGGTGTCATCTAGCTTCTTGAGTATGATATTTATGAAAGATGTCAAGTATATCTTTATGATATATGGGATCCATAACTATTAAGCAGAGCATTGTCAAATTGATCATATAGATTAAAATACTTTGGAATATGTTAACTATAAACTCTTCTCATCAGGGCTTCTATTGATATTTTAAACTTTGATATTTTACAAATACTATGATGGGACTATATTTATTCTTCCCTTAGAGATAATTGTAATGTCCCTAATTCAAGACAACAACTTATTAACATAATGTATCATGCCTATACTATAAGTTTGAAAATTGCCACCAGTTGTATTGGTAGCCAGAACCAACACAAACCAATATCTTTAGAAGCAAACCCAACTGACACAAATTTTGTCTCATTCACATATTGATGATATTGTGAATGCGTATAATTATGAAATGTTATCTTTGGATCTAAACTAGGAACACAATCTAGAGTAACCACTCCATCTTTTGTATCAAATATACATACTTGGCCTTTGAACTTATCTACTAACTGCTCTGCCAAACAAGTGGCATTTTCATTTTTGGTTAGAACAGGAAGCTTCATGTCTTTCCTAAACTTATTAATGTTAACCAATAATTCCTCTAACAAATCTGCAATGAAAAATGAGATTATTGTTAAAAATCTTGTATAATAGAACCATCATTGACATATGCTTTTCTTTCTTAATTCTAGCCAAAGAGGTTTGCCAAGAAAAAATAGGAATTAACCAGATAAAATCAACAACAACCACATAGCTTTACAAAATTGTTAGACCTCCTTGATTTGAAGAAATGGAATTCATTAGCTAACAATATAAGTCAACATTGAGGATAGTGTGAGGAGCCATTAAGATAGACTAAAACTAGGGGAGTTATATCAACCATAAGATAGGCTTAAATTATTGCAGTTGTGGGCTCAAACTAAATTAGAGTGATAGCACTCATATGGTAGCCTACAACTATTGCAGCTCTAGGTTTCATCTCAGGTTTGACCCATGCTCACCCACCTCATTGAGCTTATTATATTATTATATACTGTAATATATATGACACATTTTTTTATAAAATAGAAGAATGTGATCTTGGCTTCTAATGTTATTGTTACTTGTGGCTATCAGACCTTGCAGTTTAATACTATAGGTTTATGTAGTGTGCAAAGTGACTGTGTTTCTAATGAAAACTATGAGTTTGAAAGTAATAAAGTGCAAGGAATAGATCAAAACTTTTCTAGTAAATGTCTAAAACTTGATCACTAAGATTGTAAACATCAAATTGGGGAATCCAGTGGAGCGAAGTAGGGAGATTTTGTAAATTTTTATGTTGTAGACGAGGTTTTTCATGAATTATAATGTCAATGAAATATCTCCTCTCTATTTGAAAAACTTGTCATTTGAGATCCCAAAAGTTTGGATCTTCTGTACAATAGGAAAATTTTATAATTTAAATCTTCTCGAGGCGGCTAAGGTGAACAGGAAAGTTTGATGATTTTTTGGAATTATTTAAAGTTTCTGGTAATATTAGAGCTAAAATGTGATGTGCATGATAACAATATCAGTGAAAAACTAATACATGATTTTGTGGAATTGTTTAAAGTTTTTGGTAATATCAGAGCTAAAATGTGATTGTAATCCAAACTATGATCACTTCATCTTCCCATCTTTTATAGTTAGAAAATGAAAGACACAATAGTGAACAACGTGGGTTTTGTCTCAAATGCAACTTGAGAATAATATAATCTGGTACGTAAGACACAAGGATGGCTGTGTTTCTAAAAGATTGATTTGATGACCCCCTCTACATACTTCTACTCACCATCTCAAAATATTGAATTGTTTTCCCAGCAACTACTCCAATTGGGAGAGGAAGAGGGAGGCAAAGCCCAATAAACTTATTTCAATCACTCAGCAATGAAGGTGCCTTTCACTTTCTCTTTCTCTTTCTCTTTATCTTTCTCTTTCTCATTTTCTCACTTCACTTTCTCTTCTCTTTCTCATTTCCTCACTTCACTTTACTCTCTTAGCATGGAGTTTGTTCACATCATGCACCTATTTCCATTACCTTCATGTCTCTGTATTTGGTTCCATATGATAGCTAAGCTAATTAAGATAAATTTGGATTTTCTTGCAAATATTTGAGTGGGTACACCAGAAGTTTCCTAATGGGCAGGGACTTAAGCACTCCTACAAAGGTAAGTTATAAAGACAGTTCATTATTCTATTATATACTTACTTTTGTATGCATTTCTTTATCGATGTTTTAGATCATATTACATGAAGAATAGATCTATATATATTTTTATTCTCTTATATTGTTCTTGCATTCTTTTATTATTCCAATGATAAATCACAAAATATGAACACAATCAAATTAAAAAACTGCTATATGATGCATAATATTATGTTGTGCATTAATCTTGCATGTTTTGTTTGAATACCTGAGTTGCATGCATGGGTATTAGTCTACGTGCTAGTTGGATGAGGTCATGCCTTCCACCAAGTCTTATGATTGAAATGCTCTAAGATGCTGGTATGGGTTCACTAGTGCAACTATCTTAATTTTCGTTGAGTTTAGCCATACAATTTGCATGTATATACCTACCTACATACATATATACATACATGTATGTATTATCCTTACAATATATAAAACTATTTAGAATGGTACTACCTACATATATGCATATATACATGTATGTATTTATTCTTACAATATATAAAACTATTTAGAATAGTACTAGTAATACTAAAATAAAAATAAAAATATATTAACCATAACTTTGGTATATAAATTTAAAACACATCAAACAATTGTCAATAAATAAATAGATAATTAGGATATAGTTTCCACAACAAGTCAAATTGTGATATTGCTATCAAGATTTAGCTGTGTATTTTTTTGAGTCAAACTCATTGACCCATGTTTCATTAGTAGTGGTTCCCACAAACCCATCTCTCATGAGAATAAATTGAACACTTAGCACTCATTGGATCTAGGTGATGCTCATAGAGGTCAAGCATTGGGACTTGACCCATCTTTCATGATTAGTGTTTTTACTAATTACCTAGCACAAGCTAATCTACAAGAGTATGTTTTGTAGGAATAATTTATATCGATCAATTTAATACATTTCTATTATTTATAAATTATTAATATAATATGATATTGCTATCAGGATTCAATTGTGTGGTTTTTGAGTTAAACTCAATTGACCCATGTTTCACGAGTAGTGGTTTGCACAAAACCATCTCTCATGAGAATAAATGGATCACTTGCACTAATTGGATCTAGGTGATGCTCACAGAGCTAAAGCACCCAGACATGACCCATCTTTGATGAGCAGTGCTTTTACTAATCAACTTTGTGAAAGCTACTAGCCTGCAAGAGTAAGTTTTGTAGGCATATTATATATTGATTAATTTATTACATTAGTATTATTTATAAATTATTTATTTATTGTGCTATTACTCTCAGGATTCAACTTTGTAGTTTTTTGAGTCAACTCATTAACTCATGTTTCATGAGTAGTTTAACATGAAACCAACTCTTATGAGGATAAATAGAACACTTAGCAGTTTTTGGATCTAGGTGATGATCATAGAGGTGAAGCACCAAGACTTGATCCATCTTTCATGAGTAGTGCTTTTACTAATTACTTTGTGCAAGCTACAAGAGTTAGTTTTGTAGGCACTTGGACTCACCTTTCGTGCCTATATTAGTGATACCCTAGAGATCCAACTCGTAGAGATCCAATTCCACTCCCTCTACTGGTATGAGACATCACTAGAGATAAAAACATCGTTGACACCCTCCTACTACCGCTACCACCTCTACAGGTTACCCCTCTATTATGAGGTTCTTCTTTGTTTCTTCAACTTCTTAGCTTTGTTTGGCATGGTGGGGTTACCATCTTAGTCCTTCCACCCCCTTGAGATTGTTGAGGTTTCTGCTCATTCCTTCTCTCTTTTCTTGGTTGGTTTTTGGTCACTATTTGGTGTTCTTGTTGTTGGGTTTCCTTTGTTTCCTCGGTCCTTGACCCATTTGTGGTCAGTTGTTAGACACTAATAAAATTTATCTTTATTTTTATAATTTAAAATTTCAGTTTGTTAAAAAAATTAAAATATAATTTTTTTATTTTTTAATCATAAAGTAGGGCATACACTGAAACAATGTATTCATTGATTTTTCATTTTGTGAAATGTAGTGTTAAAATGAGCTCTCACAATCACACAATCAATGAGGATGAGATGGAAATTCATCCTCATAGTGCAAGCCAATCAAAATATGAACTTAGGCATGAGGGTAAGCCCAATGAGGGGGGTGAGCATGGGTCAAACTAGGAGCATGAAGGAATTCAAACTCTAGACTATCAAAGAATTCCTTTCTGTTATAGGGTTTTCTCCAGGACTGGACATATTGTTGTGCATTGTCCAATAGAATTGTGGAAATCAAAGAAAATACCTTCTTGGTGGTCTAGGGTTTTTTTTCTCTGATACATTCTAATTTTAAAATTAACGACTGGAACTAGTTGATTTATGAATCTATCCAGATTTACCCTACATCTAAATCTTTTTCTCATATGCCTCTTTGGGCCAGGCTCCCGAATCTTCCCCTTAACCTTTGGTTGGATTTGGTTCTAGAAGTTGTGGGAGATGCCATATTTTGAATTCCAAATGGTGGATTCTAAATCATTAGAAATTTTTCATACCACTTATGCTCACATCCTCGTGGTGGTTGATTCTTTGAAGGGCCTCCCTAAGAAGATCAAACTTGACGCCCCTAATGGTTCATGGATTCAACCCCTAGACTATGAAGGAATTCCTTTCCATTGTAGGGTCTGCTCCAGGACTGGACATAGTGTTGCACACTATCCTACAGAATTGGGGAAATCAAAGAAAACACCTTCTTGGTGGTCTAGGGCTTTGGTTCAACATTACTCTATCCTTAAAGACTCTGCTCTTAAGGATTTGTCTGTGGTTTCTGATGGTGCCAATAGCTCTGCTCCATCTAACCAAGCTTTTGGTTTGTTGTTGGATGTGGTTGTTGTAGAAGCCCCTAGCTCTACAGGTCGGGTTCCTGCTCTATAGAGAATCACCATCCAACAATAACTTCTTTTGGATTCACTCATTGATGTAACTCATACATATTACGATGGTAATCAGTATGCACTGCAACCCGCTGTATTTTTTTTAAACAAATTAGATAGGTCAAAAATTTGACCAACTCTTGAAGGTTTTCCACCAAAAATTGGTCAACATTTTGACCAACTCTTTGGTTGTGACCATGGCATCCTGGTCGTGGTATAGACCAGAATTGGTTGATATTTTGACCAATGCTTGGAGGTTTTCCACCAAGAATTGGTCAAAATTTAACCAACCCTTCGGTCATGACCATGGCATCTTGACCATGGGATAGACTAGAGTTGGTCAAAATTTTTACCAATGCTTGAAGGTTTTCCACCTAGAATTGATCAAAATTGTGACCAACTCTTTGGTCATGACTTTGGCATTGTGGTCATGAGATAGACCAAAATTGATCAAAATTTTGACCAATTCTTGAAAATTTTCCACCAAGATTTGGTTGAAATTTTGACCAATAATGACCAATTAGGCTCATCCAAAATGCACTCTTTCGACCAAAGATTTGGTGAAAATTTTGACCAATTAGAGGTTTGGTCAAAATTTTGATGACAAAAATTGCGACGCACTACTTGGTCACAACTTCAACCAACATGAGTCAAATTTTGACCAAATTTCATCAAAAATTGGATCAAAATTTACTAGTGTATAGAGGTATTTTTTGACAAATCTTATATCATTATTTTGACTTTTGATGTTGTTTGGTTTCTTGTTTATTCAGTAAAAACCAGAAGTTCTATTTTTCACCCCAGGAGACATAACTTGAGCATCCAATCTTTGATTTGAGAACTCTTTATATCATTAGAAAGGTCTTTGAGAGCTCATTCCAGTGATGCTAGTTATTTTTTTAGATTCTAATCCAAGCATATTTGTTTTAGTCTTTTTCATTTTTACATTTTGGTGGATATCTTGGTTGTTTTAGGTCTGGGGATTGTTTTTGTTGCTACAGATGATTTTTCATGGGTTGTACTATCTATTGGACCAACCTTATGTCTCTTATGGTTTATTTAGACATCATCTATATGCATTCTTTATAAATGCACTGAGATAAAGTGTCACTCTATTGCATTTCATTATCTTGCACATCTTTGTGTTTTTTTGTACTTGCACTACATTATAAAGTGCCTTGGGGGGTTTCATGTTTCCATATTCACCATCTTCCTTTGTTAAGTGAGTGTTCCTTCCACAATATTAGCCTCATGATGTGTCAATGACACATGCTAGTATAGGTGTTTGTACTTCTTTTGCACTCTTGATGTTCCTAGTTCTTCTTTTTGCAAAAGGTATTGCATTTAGTTTCAATGTTCATATCTTACCTCTCACCATTATTGGGGGGTTATGTTAGTTCTATTACTTTCTTAGTTTGATGGAGTAACTATGTATTCAGTATTTGATTCTATGTACTAAGCAATTGTAGTGGCTAGATACCTATGCATTTCAGTGAAATGGATCATTTACCATATATACATTCTTTCATTCCTATTTTTGGAGGCCATGAAGATAACTTCCATCTTTGATTAATCAGCTCTTTGGACTTATTCTTCTCTACTTGGCCATGTTCTATATAGTGGAGGTTCTTCATATCAATAGTTTGGCAGTGTTTGCAACTTCATGCTTTAGTGGTGTTCTTCATGATCATCATTTCATTCATATCTTCTAGAAAATTTTATTTCCATCTCTTTTTGTAGTAGGGTTTTCCCATGTGGTTTTCTCTATTTATCCTCTTTACAAAGATTTGGTTGTGCTTAGGTACCTCATCAGGCCCTATTGCTAGGACCCAAATTTTCTTTTAGCAGTAGTTTCTAGGTTTTTAGCTACTCCCTAAGTTTATCTTAAGAGGGGTGTTAGAGTAATAAGATATTTACTTATTAATTAAATCATTTTGATTTAATTATTAAGTCACTTATTATCTCTAGTTTACTTAAGCTAAACTTAAGGCATATAATAATTAATTTTTTTATTAATTATCATCATACAACCTAGGTTAGTTACCCTTTGGGGTTTTGATCCCCTTTTATAAGGATTGGTCTCTTTATAATTAATTCATTCACTTTTGATAATAGCAATCTCTCTTTTTTCTCATCAAGAATGTCTCATTTATGGATCTGGTGATTCTAGCCTCCATAGCCTTTTGTTTCTCTCTTCCATGATAGATGTTTGGATGTAGATAATTCTTGGGAGCTATGGAGTTGATCTTTCATCAACTTAATAATAAAATGAATAGAAGAGACGCCAATATTCAACATGGAAACCCAATTTGGAAAAATTACCAATTGCAATGAGTTACTATTTTTCACTCTTCTAAAGTGAGCCTTGCTAGGAGCCAACCCTATCAAAGGTTACAAAACACATGTTAGGTGTGACCCTATTAGAGGATTTAATTCACCTTGTTAGAAGTGGCCTTGTTAGAGGTCTGCAGATACTTCAATCTAGAAACACAATCTTGTTAGAGGATTTACAAAATAATTATTAGGCTAACTCTATTAAGAGATTTGATTCACTGCTACAATTATTAGAGAGTAACAATGACTTGACCTGATTATTGATGCAATTGTCTTTGTTGATTCAGATCTTAATTTTGGCTTGATTACTTGATCCTCCTTGATCAAAATGTTCTTTGCAGCTCGGTCAACTCGAATACTTTGCCTTTTATAGATATCCTTCCAAGTTTTCTTCCTTATTCATCTTCTTCAATTCCATATTCAATCCTCAACTTGGCCTTTCATATATATGATCACCTAGTAAAGTCGGCTTGAATACTCTCTTAGTCAGTCAAATATTAACCCTTAAGTCTACTTGTATTAACCAATAAATTTATCAAACTTAATATACTGACAATCAACTAATACATAATAGAGTACTCGATCAACACTGAGAATCCCTTCATTAACCAACCCAACTCAGTTAGAACAAGAGTTCTAATGTTAACCAACCTAACTCAATCAATACTAAGTTCATGCTAACTTTGCTTTGGTAACCAAGTGAACTCGGTCAATATAGGATATACTTCATTAACCAACTGAGCTTGGTCAAAATTGTCTCTAAACTTGGTCATCACTAAATGCTCAACATACACAGGAAACTATCTTTGATGCTCGAGTAAGCTTGACTATCACGGATTTCTGGGTAAAGCATTGACATTTTGTGTAACATCAAAGACAATTTATAATTGCATAATTGTTTTCAACAATCTCGTTCTTTGGCATTGATGGCAACACAAAGTGTCATAATATAAAGAAATTTTAGATCAAAATAGAATTAAGGATAATATCCTTAAATTCATTCTGATTCTCATCCATGAGAACTCCCTCTATCAGTGAAAAATTTCTTTGACATCAATTTCTTCCTCTAGAATGATTTTCTTTGACATGAACTTGCTAATGACAAAAAACTCTTCCAACAAACTCTCCCTCTACAAAATTTGTCTAATATCTAATATGACAACAGACTCTCCCTCTTTGGCATATCTTGCCAAAGACAACAATCAATGTATTTTCCATGTCTGATCTTCAAAATGTTTGGTTGATGCACCACTAAAATCTAATTAGTGAGCTTCAGATAGGGGAATGACCCCTAGCTTACCTCTTAGATACAAGAATGCATCTTTAGGTAACAACTTGGTGGATATGTCTACAATTTGTTCTTTTGTATTCGCATATTCTAATCCAACCTCTTTGTCTTGCACTAATTCTCTTAGAAAATGATATTTTATTGCAATGTGCTTTGTCTTGGCATGCATCACTAGATTCTTGGATATGTTAATTGCACTAGTGTTATCATAGAAGATAACAGTTGGATCCTTTATTTCTTCCTTCATACCCGCCAATAGTTGTTTGAACCAAATGATGTTGAAACAATTAACTACTGCTGCAACATATTCTGATTTTGTTGTAGACTAAGAGATGTAATTATATTTCTTAATTGTCCAAGACACTAGCCTCTTTCCAAGAAATAATGCTCCACCACTAGTGCTTTTCCCATCATTAATACTTCTTGCCCAATCAACATCAGTGAAGACTTTCAATTCAAAGTTGCCTCCTTTCTTATACCACAAACAATAATCTTTAGTACATTTTAGATACATTATAATTTTGTTTATTTCCATAATATGATTTTTCTTTGGATTAGCAAAAAATCTTGCCACCATACCAACTACTAGTGCAATATCAGGCCTTGTGTGTACTAAATACTGAAGTTTTTCAATCATTGATCTATATGTAGTCTAATCTACCTCTTTTGAATCATCATTTTTAGAAAGCTTATGTCCAGTAGACATATGTGTTCTAACTGGTTAGGAATCTTACATTCCAAATTTCTTAAATATCTTCTTGATGTACTTTGATTGAGCAATGTAGATACCATCTTTCTTTTGTTGAATTTCCAATCCAACAAAGAATTTAATCTCTCCAAACATTGACATTTCAATTTCTTTACTCATTTCCTCAGAAAAGGATTTGCATAAATCATCATGTCCAGTAAATAATGTATCATCTACAAAGATATTTGCCAGCACTATGTTCTTATCTAGTCCTTCCTTGATGTATAGACTACTATTTTCATTTGTCCTTTGAATGCCAATCCTTACAAGATGACTATGCAATCTTTCATACGAGGCTCTGGGTGCTTGTTTGAGATCGTATAAAGCTTTTTATACTCTGCAAAACATATCCATTCTATTAGGATCTATGAAACTTTCAGGTTGCTCAATGTAGACTTCTTCTAGTATTCCATTCAAGAAATGTGGCTTTACATCCATCTGATATACTTTGAATCCTTTATGTGCATCATAAGAAAGTAGTGTTCTAACACCTTCTCATCTTGCAATAGGAAAAATTTTCACTCCATAATCAATACCTTCTTCTTGAGCATAACCTTTGCATACTAACATTGCCTTATTCCTTGAAACTTCTCCATTTTCATTCAACTTATTTTTGAATACACATTTTATGTCAATTAAATTTTTGTCCTTGGGTCTAGGAACAAGAGTCCAAGTTTTGTTCCTTTCAATTTGTTCAATCTCTTCATTCATTGTATCAATCCAAATTTCATTTTCTGATGCATGTTTAACAGTTCTGGGTTCAAACTCAATAATAAAACATGTACCTTTTAGTTTGTTCCTTGTTATTATGCCTTTTGACTGATCTCCAATGATTTTCTCAAGTGCATGATTCCTTCTAACATATCTAACAAGTACAAGTACCTTCTCTTTGGATTTAGAACTTGTGTCATTATGTCCACCATGCTCTAAATCTTGCTCAAGTCCCACTATCTATAACTCAAGACTGTTAGACTATGACTCAGTTTGTACTGGGTGAAACTCGGGTCCTTTTGACTAAGAGTTGAGTCCTTTTGACTGTGACTCAGGTTGCACTGGCTGCAACTCGAGTTGAGCTAGAATTTAGGGGACTTGAGTGGTGAAGGCTACTGATTTCCAATTGCATTTTCTTGAATTTTAGGTATAGTATTAGGTTTAAAGTAGATAAATCTTCTGTATTTTTTAGGTTCTTTTTGTTGGAAATAAAGTAGGGAAGTAAACTCTAGTGGGGTGAATCAGTAATTAAAAATTTCAACCTTCAAATCATTCACCGCACATCCATCTCTCAATCTATGCATATTAACTAAAATACCAAATTAGACATATACATCCATAGCATGAAAATAAAATATTCAACACATGTATGACACAAGATATTTGGTTACCTAGAAACCCTCCAAGGTGAAGGTAAAAATGGGGTGGGGATTACACCCAGAAATCTTCACTATTGCAGTAATAAAGTGTATCTAATGAAGGTTACAATGTTTGATCATGAAACATGATCTACTCTGTGAAAGGTTTTCCTTGTCAAAGGCTTACTATTGGAAATGATTGAATGAGAATGAGGAAACTAGCAAAGAAAGTCTTCAATCATTGTTTTGTCATTGATGTCAAACTTTCTACTTGCAAGAATGAAAATTGTTTTAGTGATCCAAATACTATTAGTTGGTTGATTGACAAGGAGGCGAAAATCAATAAGATGTAACTAGAGTACCTAGAGAAAGGTTGAAGTTATGATGTTTTAATGAAGTACAAGGATCAACTAAGCCATTGATGAAATGGTGTATTGTTGACATATTCTAAGACACATATAATAGACACATTAAAACATATCAAAGATGTAAGGGTTTAGCTATGTTATTTGTGACAGCCTAACTAAGTTCATAAGAGAGTGTCGAGCAAGCCTAGTTAGTGCCAAACAGATTCTTAGTTGAAGTTGAGAAAAGTTCACTTTTAGAGTGTGCCGAGTAAATATCAGGTACCGAGAAAAAAACACGTGTCGAGTAAATATCAAATGCCGAGCAAAAAAAAAGTGTCGAGTAAATATCAAGTTCTGAGTAGAAAATAAGTGCCGAGCAGAAAACAAGTACTGAGTAAATATCAAGTGCCAAGAAGAAAACAAGTGATGAGTAAACATCAAGTGCCAAGAAAGAAACAAGTGCTGATAATGATATAGATGTTGAGCAGGATACAAGTGCCGAGTAACACAGAACAAGCTGAGTATCAGTAAACCAATAATGCCGAGTTGCTGTATTATTTTGAAATTGAAGATTTGCTAGATTCAAGCCGACAAGGTTGTTACCTAGAAATTTGTAAACCGCATAGAAGATAAGAGTGATGAGCTGGTGGCACAGAACACCATGTAAAAAGGTTTTTAGCAAATACAACTGGATGCTAGGCAAGGTTTCTAGATGAAGAAGAAATATAGGGTAGATACATTATATCCTACCTAATCCATTGAAACCCTAAAATTGGAGAGGGAGAATTGAGCAGGAAAGATATTTTAGATTTCTATTTAAGAAGTCATAAGGTCACGAAGCAGTAGGGTGGTGGTAGTGAGAAAGTATGAAAGCATGAGCTGTTGAAGAAAAGTGCTAAGGAGAAAGAGAGCAAAGAATACTCTATTTCATTGGATGACCACAGATATGATTGCATTGGTATGATGAGTAAAGAAGACTCAAGGAAAGAAAGCTTGAAAGGAAGACAAGTTAACAGAACTGAAGTGATTAAAAGCCAAGCAAAGGATTGAACTGAAGTGTGATCTGAAATCTGCAAGTTATGTTGTAAGTTGTATCAGATCAAAGCCATTGTTGTTACTTTCTAGCAATTGTAAGAGTTAAGATAAATCCTATGGACTTAGGTTGGTTTAATAGTCATATTGTAAATCCTTTAACAGGGTGACATTCCAAGTGAATGTTACAAAGTCCTTTAACCAGGCCCATTCCTAATAGTTTGGTGAAATCCTCTAACAAGGTCGCATTTAACAATGTTTTGTAGCCTTTAACAAAGCAAACCATCAAAAGTGGTTAAAATCAATTGCGTAGTTATTTTGTGGGTATCATCCCCACCCTAGTTTTACCTTCTTATTCCTAGAGGGTTTCTGGGTTATCAAATTCTTAGTGTTATGGTGTGATGCATGTCTACTTTTCTTAGTTGTTTCAATATTTAAATTGCATGCATGATAAGTTTAGTTATGCGCCATTAAGGATTTGTAGAGAAAAAGGGAAAAAGTTTTATTATGGCATTTGGACCTTGAATAACTGATTCACCCCCCCTCTCAGTTATTCTAAAGAATTATAACACTTACAAGATTGTTAGATCTTACCCTATTACAGGATTTAAACACCCTACTAAAAGTGTGCTTAGTAAGAGGGCTTTAACTTAAAATGAAGTAAGAACCCTATTAAAGGATTTACAACATCTTGTTAAGACTACTCTGTTAAGAGATTTAACAGATTCACTTGTTAGAATGTCTCAGCAATGATCCTTTAGTTAGGACTATGTTGCTTGATGTTAGATCACCTCTATACTAATGTATACTTGATCCTTCTTGATTAGATATATCTTTGTTGTCCTTTGATTCCTTTCCTCTATTCTCTATTAACTGATTCTGCAATGTAACTCAAATTAAAATACTTTAATCACCATGAATTCTCTATTTGCACATGCAAACTCTCTTCAACTCTCCTTAAGCATTCTTAAATTTTTTTAGGGTTTTTCCTCCTTAAGAAGACCTAGGTGACTTAGGGTTAGGTATGAATCAATGGTAGTGATTCAACCATATTGCCACTTAAACCTTCTCTTTTTTTGATTGGATGCATGTACTACATAGGGATTCAAAATTAAGATTTGTCCTTATCATCAAAGATCATAAAGTAATCCTTGAGTCAACCCAAAAATGGTTTACATAGAATTTTGTGTCATTACAAACATCTATGTCAAAATTGTGTAACTCAGCACTTGAAGTCCCTGATGCTTGGCATCAATTACAACTTCAATGTTGTAACTTGGCCTCTAAAATATTTCGCATCCACTAATCACTCGACAATCTAAATAATTCAGAACATATCATCTACTCAACACTTGAGTGACTTGGCACTTACTAGTTACTTGGGTCATACTAAATATCTGTCACTTGACATATATTATCTAGCAACTTATGCTTAGCATGAATTACTTGTTTGACATGAACTAAGTAAATGACTTAAGTATATTGTCACTCATATGTCAAAACCAATATGAGATTAACAATCTCCCCCTTTGACATGAGTGGAAAAATACTTGATCATGTATAAATAACCTTTAGCCTTTCAAATATAACTCAGATAATGTCTACATTCATACAAAATTTGAAAAATTGAAAATTTTGCAAAAGATTATGACTCATTAGTCATACCTCAAAATTCAATAACTCCCTCTAAGTTGATTGTGTTGTTATGTATCCGAATCAAAATCGTTCCTCCTACTAAGTAGATTTGTATTGACTGATCTATGTACTCTCTTTCTATCATCTCCCTCAAAAATATTATCTCCTCCATACTTCTTGTTTCTCCCATCTTATTTCTCCCCCATTTTGATACGTCAAAGGGTTAAACACTTAGAGTGTGTTTATCCAAAAAAGTTTTGTGGACCTCAACCATTATTTTCAATGTAGCATCCCAATTATCACAAGCTACCTCCAATGACTTGTTTTGGATGGCCAGCTTAGCAGCAAGGTGAACTAAGCCTTCTACTTCAGATCTTTCTTCATGAGTGTTTCAAAAAAGGCTAGTTCATTGCGGAATATCTCCATATGTAGAGTTAGAATGGACTGGATGTTGATTAGTTTAGCCTTGATGTTTTCTTCATCTATGTGTAACATTGCTAACTAATTTTTAGAGTTGAGGAGAGTCCTAAAATGTTTCTCACTCTGAGCTAGAGATTTTGGTAGAGTTATACCAGATGACTGTATATGACTCTCCAAACTTAGAATATGACTCCTTATATCTTGTGTGAAAAGTGTGGGATTACACAATTTGGTGTACAAAGAAAAAATATTCTCTAGTACTTTCTTCACACTGTCAATTTTGGTTGCTAACTCAATCTGTGATAGTGCAATATCACCTAATATATTTTCATCAACCTTGTGTTCAAACTTCCTTTAAGACCATTCAAGTAGTTTGACATTTGTATCCAGTTTTGCATCATTTACCTTCTCAACAAGGTTGGTTAACTACTCTATGATTGGCTTGGTTTCTTCTAGTGCTAGTAGGCTAAATGCATCAAGAAAAACATCCTTGATATCTATCAAATCTTGCTTCTGCCTTTGTTCCAGTCTGAGCAATTCTTGTTGTTTCTTCCTTGCAATAGCATCTTGGAGTACGTTCATATTTTCAAGACTGATGATTGAAAAATCAAACTTGGGCAACTCAATCACTTCATCCAAGTTCACATTAACAAATGATGTAACTTTATCTACCTTAGATGTGCTTGGACTTGACCTTGATGATTGTAGGGGTATAGCTTCTATACTCAACCTATAAAGAGCTTGACTAGGAGGAGTAGCAATTTTTGGTAAAGTTACCAATGTTTGTATTGCAATTTTCTCCTTAGGTTTGGTAGTCATACCTATCTCTTCAGTCTTATCTTTTTCCTTCTCTACATTCATAGAGGCACCTTGATCTTGTATTGTAGGTGTAGGAGTATCTACCTAACTTGTTTGAATTTGTGTTCCTTCAGTCTTTTTGGTCTCATCTTTCTACTCTCTAATTGTCTCACCCTTGTCATTTTTGGTTTCCTTTATAGTGACTAAAACTGGAGTACTTTGTGCCAATATACTGATGGTGGAAGTAGTTGTATACTTCCTTTGATATACCATACTGGGTAATGTAGTTTGTACAAATCTGAATTGAGGAGGGGCTGTAGACATCACTTGTACTTCCTCTTGTGTAGATACCTTGTTTGTCTTCTCAATTTCATCAACACTCACCAGTACAAGATTTTCACAAAGTTTAACTTGGGTAGTGGACTCTACTAGTATCTTCTTCAAGTCATCCTCTATGAGGGGATTGATGTTCTAAGTGATAGTATCAGAGACATCCTTAATCTTTATTGTATCATTTTCTATATTCACCTCATGTTGAGGATTGACACTTAGCACTAGTGTATCTAGTACACTTTATTCTATTTGTTACTCATCCTCAGTTGGTGCCTATAAATCTTCATGTGTTTTAGTGCCTTCCACTTGTGTAATTGTCTCAGCGTCAATTGTGATTACCTTAGTTGCCTTTTGTTTCTCTTCTTTATCCTCACCTACCTCAATAGGTGTCTATATTATTGCCTTGGGTGTTGTCAAACCATATAATGATTTCTAGATCAAAGTGGTCTTTTAGACAACATCCTCAACCTTGTTCTATAATATGTTGAATTCCTTGTATTTTGGTGAAAATTTTCTAGTATGCTTCTTTAATGCCTTGGGCATTGTTTCCCTATCTAGTTCTAGCATCACTTTAGCAAGTGTAGTCTCTCTAATTTGTCTTTCTATGTTTAGACTATGTTGCCATTTTTGCTCAACTCTATCAGATAACTCCTTTGGTAGAGATTTGGAAATCTCAATTGGAGTTTGTTTAAATGTTGCCATCATGGCATAAATTGACTCCTCTACTTGTTTCATCTCAAATTTTCCAAGTGTATCAAATTTAATATGTGTGAGACCAAATAAATCAACATTATTCCTTATGTTCTCACATATATTGTCTAAATCTGAAGAAGGATGGTGACTTACCACTTGAAATTGGATGGTGTCATCAAATTTTGTCCTCTCTTCATCAGATTTAGCTGGAGCAATGTATTTTCCCCTTGATCTCTTCTTAGGATCTTCCTCATTGCTAGTTGGTCTAGCTCTCTTCTCTTTTGGCTTGAATGCTTCTTGAGCCTTCTTTGTTGTAGCCCTTGTGCTTGCTCTTGTGGAGGAAATTGTAGGCTTAGGTTTTATAATCTTCCTTGGTTTGCTAGCAGTTGGTGTCTTAGCTTTCTTCTTCTTTTTCTCAGGTGCTTCATTGGCTTCTTCTTCCTCAACACCTTCTTCTATTTCCACTTCTTTTGCTTGTTCTTCTCCTTGAGCTTGAGTTAAGGCCAATGGTACTTAAATAGGTATGTCTTCTTCTTCTTTATCATCATCATCATCTTCTTGTTCTTCATTTTCTCCTTCATCAAATTTTTGCTTAAGTTTTTTGAAAAAAAAATTCTTCTTCCTAATGACTGAGGTAACCTTCAAATCTATAGTTATCTTTGATTTTGACATGTCATAGTTTCCAAAGGCAATAGCCTTAGCATCTACATCTTCTATGAGCAATGTTATTTTTTTGCAAAGGCTTCATCAACATTTATTTCATAGCCTAGTGGTGTTAGCCACCTTACCCTTGGAGTTGCAGCTTGAACATAAGTAAAATTAGTGTCAACTAGAAAAAAAAAACATCATTGAAATGTTTGTCAACTAGTGAGTTTGGTATTCTTAGTCTTTCCTTCATTGATTGTTTGAAGTCCTCAAAGTAGCTAGTCATAATTGACTCAAAATTGTTTCCTATTTGCACAACAATAGATCTGTGTGTTTTCCATTCAACTTTACCAAATTTACATTGTGCACTTTTGGTCTTCCTTATGTCTCCCAATTTTTTTGACAATTGTTGCATCTGCAACTCAACAAGGTCATAGGTATGATCCTTCTTAACTATCTTGTAGCCCATGTAAACAACAATGCATGGTACACTATTGAGCCTACTAGATTGGTAGAATTTATGTACTATTATCCTCACCACAAAAGCAATTAGTGGATCTATGATTGTATCAATTGTCATGCCTTTTTTGTTCCACACTGCTCCTGTATTCTTCTCAATGACCTCTTTAGATTCACTCCTCATGGTTTTAGGTGGGTCAAGTGTTAGATACCTAGTCACTCTATGTATAGCCTTCTTTGTGATTTTCACTAGTCTATCATCTAACCATATATAATTATCATTAATTCTACTCAAAACTATCTTAATCCATTTAGTCTTGAAAACATTAGGGAAATCTAGGGCATGGGTTAACCCTTTTGATTCTACAATTTTGAATTGATCCTTCAGTGCTCCATTTTCACATAATTTTCCAAAGGTTTTTCTAATCTCCATCTCTCCTATGCTACCCACCTTGCATGTGTAACAATTTCTTACATCTTGAATCATTAAAACCTAAGGTGGTATCATAGACAATGCACCAGATGGATCTTGCTTATAAGCAATATCAAGTATGGCTCTAAAGTTTGGTTGTCTGATCTCATTGCTTATCAATTGTACATTCAAAACTTCTTTTCCCTCTTTAACCTTAGGAGTTGAAGAACTAGATGCCATAATGTAAACTAGGGTTTGTGAAAATTCAAACTACATAGCTTGGCACATGATAAATACCTTTACAAATCTATTGCGATGGTGTCGAACAATTGTTGAATTCAGCTTGAAAATAGTCATACAATCTCTTTCAATTCTTATTTATCTCTTCATGCTCTCCTTCAAATTTGAATGATGTCAAATAAGTAGAAATTGATCATATAGACCTTAAAACCTCACATTTAATGCTTAGTTCTTACACAACTATAAGCTCAGCTTCAATAGAGATTTTGACTCACTCAACTTCCATGAAGTTCTCTTTTCCACTTGGAAGCCACTACAAGCTTGGTCAACACTATCAACTTGGATAGCTTGACATCAACTAACATTTCACTCAGCAACCATAGTGAAACTTCTCATGCTTGGCAGTAACATGAAAATTAACAAAACTTAAAGATTTCTTCTAGGTTATAATCGACACCTTGCATCTTTATTCATTCATATGTAATCTTTTTAGAACTAAAACATTGGAACTGATGTATAGTATATCCTTTTAAATATCAATCCCACATATACATTTATTGCTTAATTGGAGGAGGTGTGATCACCTGACCCATTGGGTGAAGTGATCCCATCTGAACTTGTTGTGTTGCAATCTTCATTTCTCTTCCATGTCTTATTCATTTCATCTCTGACATTCTCAACATATGCCTTTCCTTTTCCTTTTCTGAACTCACTACTTGGTGCCTTTGACATTACTAGATAATTCTTGCTTATGTGACCAGTCTTCAAATAGTTAAAACATGTGGTTTGACTTAACCATCTACTGTAGCCATTTTTGGAATGTGTTCTTATGCAATTTTCAGCAACATGTCCATACTCTTGATAGTAATGACAACTATACCTTGTATTATAATCCCAATTATAAGAGTTCCCAATGTGTTTTAACTTTTTTTACTTGTTTGATGACCATTTAGGCTTGGATCTACACTCATATGTTCCATATCCATACTTTTGACAGTTATAGTAGTATCCTTCAAATTGTTCTCTACTTATGGTCTTGGTTTTGCATTCATGTGCTTGATGTCATTATCTATTGCATTTGTAGTCATGACCCATGAAGTTTAGCTTAGGATTTGTATTTGTAGTCTTGCTTCTACAAACATTAGTAGTATGACCTATCTTACCACAATTATGACAAGTAGGTTTGGAGTTCTTACCCTTGTTACTTCTTTCTTCATCACTATTGGATGATTCTCCTTCTTTAGTACTAGTTTAACCCATTTCAGAAGTGCCATTGTTGGATCTAGGGGATCTCATCAATTGTTTAAAGTACTTGATGGCTTCACTAGGTTTTTTGAAACTATTAGCAAACTACTTTTCTATTTTTAGATCATTTCTCAGTTGTTCATTCTGCAACTTCAATGTTGTGATCTCAATATCCTTTGCACTCAGTTCATGATTTGCAATCATCATTTGACCCAAAGTTTCCAATTGCATGTTAGCAATCCTACTTACCTCTAATGTTTCCTCTTCTAGTCTATTGGTCAAAATCCTTTTGTCATCTTCAATCATGACTTTTTCTTCTTCAACTTTCTTTTTCTACTTGGTCACCTCACATAGTAATACTGATTGGACTTCTTGTTCTCTTTTGAGATTTTTGACCTCTTCAGTTAGGGTTCCATTCTTTTCCATTAGATCTGCAACTATTGCATCAAATTCATTAGTGTTTCCATTGACAAATAATTTAGTAGTGTCAATCTCTTGTTATTGAGTGTCATTTTTTTCAATAGCAATTTCATTCCTTCTCTTCAGTGATATCTTCAAATCATTTCTTGCTTCATTTAGCTGATGTAAGAAAAGTTGTATTTCAATCTTTTGATTTTTAATAGTCTTTCCCAACTTCTAGACTTCCATTTCCAAGATCTTTCCTCAAAGCTACAAAGCTTTACTTCTAGAGAACTAAGATCTGATACAACTTTTTGGAAATACAATAGGGAAGTAAACTCTGAAAGGGGGGAATGTGAATCAATATTTGAAATTTTCAACTTAAAATCATTTAACACACATCCATCTCATAATCTATGCATATAAACTACAATACCAAATTAGACATATACATCCATAGCATGAAAGTAAAATATTCAACTCATGTATGACACAAGATACTTGGTTACCTAGAAACCTTGCAAGGAGAAAGTAAAAATGGGGTGGGGATGACACCCAAAAATCTTCACTTCTTCAGTAATAAAGAGTATCCAATGAAGGTTACAATGTTTTATCATGAAACATGATCTACCTTGTGAAAGGTTTTCCTTGTTAAAGGCTTACACAATTGTTAGATCTTACCCTGTTAAAGGATTTAAACACCCTACTAAAAGTGTGCCTAGTAAGAGGACTTTAACTTATAGTGAAGTAAGAACACTATTAAAGGATTTACAATAGCCTATTAAGGCTACTCTATTAAGAGATTTAACTGATTCACCTGTTAGAATGTCTCAACAATGATCCTTTGGTTAGTACTCTATTGCTTGATGTCAGATGACCTCTATACTAATTTGAACTTGATCCTTCTTGATCAGATGTATCTTTGTCATCCTCTTATTCCTTTCCTCTATTCTCCTTTAATTGATTCTGCAATGTAACTTAAATCATAACACCTTAATCACCATGAATGCTCTATTTCTGCATGCAAACTCTCTTCAATTCTCCTTAAACATTCTTAAAATGTTTAGGGTTTTTCCTCCTTAAGAAGACCTAGGTGACTTAGGGTTAGGTATGAATCGATGGTTGTGATTCACCCATCTTTTTGCATAAACCTTCCCTTTTTCTGATAGGATGTATGTAATGTATAGTGATTCACAATTAAGATTTGTCCTTATCATCAAAGATCATAAAAAAATTCTTAAGTTGGCCCAAAAATGGTTTACATAGAAGTTTGTGGCATTACAAACATCTATGTCAAAACTATGTAACTCAACACTTGAAGTCCCTAATGCTCGACCTCTGAATGAATCAATATCTACTGATCACTCAACATTTGAATAGCTCAGCACATACCATCTACTCAACACTTACTAGTTACTCAACTCATACTAAATATATTTCACTCAACATATACTATCTGACAACTTATACTTGACATGTAGTACTTGTTTGGCATCAACTAAGTAAATGACTTAAGTATATTGTTGCTCATATATAAAAACCAATTTGAGATTAACATTTTTCTACTTTGTTCTTCACTCTTTTCTGCAAACTCATCAATTTTCACATCTGCACTTTCTATGACCTTGTGAGTAGTAAGATTCAAACATTTATACTCTTTTCTCTTGTTGGAGTATCCGAATAATATTCCTTCATCACTTTTCCCATCAAATTTTATTTTCCTAGTTTCTTTCAAGATATAAAATTTGCTTCAAAATACTTTGAAATAATAGATATTGGGTTTATAGGCATACCATAATTCATAAGGTGTTTGATTTGAGTCCTTCTTTAGCTGAACTCAGTTAAAGGTATAAACTGATGTGTTGATTGCTTCCTTCCAATATTTGATTGAAACATTTTTCTCTATCATTAGTGTTCTTGCACAATCCATAATGGATCTATTTCTTCTTTATGCTATGTCATTCTACTGAGGTGTACCAGGTGGAAATACCCATATTTTGATTCCTCTTTCATTATAGAATTCATTGAATTCATTTGAGATGAATTCTCCTCCTCAATCTAACCTTAGACACTTTAATTTCTTTCCTATTTCTTTCTCTACTCTAGCCAAATACCACTTTAATTTTTGAAAGGCTTTAGATTTATCTTTTATGTACATAACTGACATCATCCTACAATAATCATCAACAAATAAAATGAAGTACTTATCTCCACAGTAGCTTTCTATGCCAGTAGGTCCACAAAGGTCTATATAAACCAACTCCATAACTTCTTTAGAATGATAGTCCTTTCTTTTGAAACTTGTCTTTCCCATCTTTCAAATTCGACAATTTTTGCAAATTCCCATATCAGGTTTCTTTAGACTAGGAATGCTTCTCACTCTTTTGTTCTTGCTTACGTTGACCAGGTTATCAAAATTCACATGACATAAACTTGTATGCCATAACCAATATGAACTTTCAATTAGATCTAGATAAAATAGATTACCTTTTGTTTGATTTCCAATTCCAACTAGATTTCCTTTCCCATCGAGAAGCTTGGCCTTTACATTCACGAATTCTATTGAATCCACTATTGTTTAAATGTGCCGCACTAAGTAGATTATGTTTTAGTCCTTTAACCTAGTAAGCATTGCCACATCTGAGTTCATCAGTCTATCTAATGCAACCTTTTCCTTTTACATAACAAGGTTCATCATTTCCAAATCTAACACTCCCACCATCATAGTGTTTCAAGTGCTCAAATTCAGATTTATCACCAATCATGTGGTAAGAACAACCACTATCAACAATCCATGTGTCATTCTTGCTATTATGAGAAATAAGGGCCATCTTATCATTTTCAACATCCGATTCATCTTTAATAGCAATGTAAACCATTTCATCTTCATCACTACTATCAGAGTCTTTAGCCATGTAACAAGATTTCTTACCTTTATATTTGTAGTCTTTTTAGCTTTTGAAATCTTTCTTTCCTTTGTACTTGTCATGCTTCTTTTCTTCTTCACCTTCTTTGTTTGGACATCTTACAACAATGTGACCAACTTCTTCACAAGAAAAATAGATTAAAGGTATTTTACCTTTTTACTTTCCTTTGCCTTTATGGAATCTTCTTGCAAGCAGGGCTTCGATGACTTCAAGATCATCATTAGGATTATCTTCATCTTTATTGTCAGACTTTTTTCTTTTAGATTTTCCACCTTTCTTTTTAAGTGATAGTTTAGCTTGAAATGTAGGCTCAATGCTACTAGAGTTAGGAACATAGTTATCAAAGTTATCTAAATCAAAAGATGTCAACCTTCCCACTAGTACATCCAAAGTTATATCATTTTCAGGATCACATCTCATTTCTTGAATAGATGGAACTATAATTGCATAAACAGGAAGAAGATTTTTGAGTACCTTGTTGACCACTGTCACATCATCTATTTTCCCTCCTAAGGCTCTGATTGCACTCATACTTGTTTTAATTATTTCACTATATTGCACAATGTTTTCATCTTCTCTCATCTTCATCTGATCAAATTGACCTCTTAGACTTTTTGCCATATCTCTACTTACATTGTCATCTCCTCCATAGATATCTTTTAGCTTGATCCACATTTCATGAGCAGTAAGACAACCTTTGACCTCATCAAATTCAACATAATTGAGAGTAGAAGCAATTTCAATCATCATTGTGTTGTGATTCTTCTTTTCCACAATTTGATCAATAGAAAAAGGTCTAGTAGGTGCCACATACTTGTTTTCTAGCTATTTTAGGCATATGTCTCCAATGGTTGCCAAATGTAGCTTCATGAGTTCATGCCATGCTTGGAAGTTATCTTTTTTGAGCTTAGGAATTTCCCTTCTGTAAGACATCTTGATCTTTAGCTTAGGTCCTTGAAAACTTATCTACAAGCACCAAAAGCTCTGATACCAATTACTAGAATTGTAAATGAGTATCTGAGAGGGGGGGCGGGGAGGGGTGTTAATCAATTACTACAAACAAAAAAATCCAAAAAATCCCTTTTAAGATGTCAACACAATATAAAACCAAAACTTGCTATAACTCGGTTAACACTGAATATTCTATTGTAACTTGGTTAACACTAAATATATATTACTACCACTCAGTTAGCACAAAGATATTAAGATATTAATGTGATTATCCTTTATTAACTTAGTTGCAAAAATATAAAGAAATAGCATGAACACAAGAGACACCAAGATTTAACATTGAAACCCAATTTGGGAAGACCACCAATTGCAACTAGTTACTATTTTTCACTCTTCTAAATTGAGCCTTGTTAGGATCCAACCCTATTAAAGGTTACAAAACATACTATTAGGTGTGACCCTATTAGAGGGTTTAATTCACCTTGTTAGGAGTGGCCTTGTTAGAGGTCTTTAGACACTTCAATCTAGAAATGTCACCTTGTTAGAGGATTTACAAAATAGTTGTTAGGCTAACTATGTTAAGAGATTTGATTCATTGCTATAATTATTAGAGAGTAACAATGACTTGACTTGATTGCTGATGCAACTGTCTTTTTTGATTTAGATCTTAGTTCTAGCTTGATTACTTGATCATCCTTGATCAAAATGTTCTTTGTAGCTCAGTCAACTTAGATACACTTCCTTTTACAAATATCCTTCCAAGTTCACTTCCTTATTCATCTTCTTTAATTTCATATTCAATCGCCAACTTGACCTTTCATATATATGATTCCCCTGGTCAAGTCAGTTTGAATTCTCTTTTAATCAATCAAATATTAATCCTTAAGTCATCTTGTATTAACCAATAAATTTATCAAAATTAATATATTGACAATTAGCTAATACAAAATTGAGTACTCAGTCAACACTGAGAATCCCTTCATTAACTGACCCAACTCATTTACAATAGGAATTCTAATGTTAACCAATCTAACTTGGTCAATACTAACTTCATGCTAACTTTCCTTTGGTAACCAAATAAACTCGGGTAATATAGGATCTACTTCATTAACCAACAGAGCTCAGTCAAAACTATCTCTAAACTTGGTCATCAGTGAATGCTCGACATACACAAGAAATTATCTTTGATGCCTGAGTCAGCTCGGCTATGACTGATTGCTTGATAAAGGCTTGACATTTTGTATAACATCAAAGAAAACATACAATTGCCTAATTGTTTTCAACTAAATGAAGTATTTTGTTTATCAAAATATGAAGTATTTGTGCCATCAGGGATTCATTTTGTAATCATTGAAAGAATAGTACCATTAGGTCCGCACACCACTGCCCCAATGCTAGACAACCCATGATTTCTACTGAAAGCACTATCAAAATTTATTTTAACCCATCCTTCTTCAGGTGTTTCCCAACTTGCTTCCTTTCTTTTGGTGACTTAAGGATGAACCCTCCCACACCCATTAACAAGTTATATATATATATATATTCATTCTTATTATATTAATTCCTCTCAATATATATAGTTACTTATTAGATCTCTCATGATAATAATTAAATAAATATATAATGTCTTCAATAGTTTAGACTCATATGTTTATCTGAATGGAGCTACCAAAAATGATAACTCTCTCTCTTAGATAAGGAAGATAAATAGATAAATTTGATATTACCTTAGTATAATATTAAGGATGGCATGTTTAAGAATATCTTTCATAATATATGAGTGATGGTCTCTGAACATCAAGTTGCAAGATACTTGCCAAGTACTCTAAGTAATCACCTCTTGAACGTCAACTCACATGATATTCACCAGATACATTTGAGTAATGGCCTCTTGTACATCAAATTGCATGGGATTCACCAAGTACTCAAAAAATGTTCATAAGGTATGTGCACATGTATCCTAAATTATATTTACCATAGGAACATTCATGGTTTGCTTAAGGAACTTAATCTACCGTGCATGATATAATCTATCATGATCTTCTTAGACATCATAAGATATCCATTATACTAGATGATTAAGTTATTTTAAGATCATCATGTTTCAATAACTTCTACAAATACAAGTGATAATCATTTGGAAGTTGTCACTTCCTTGTTATGCACACGAGGGGATTGCCCATTAAAATCATGTAGTCACACACATGGATTTTCAGACTTTCTTTGAATATCAAGCTTCTAAGCTCCCCATCCAATGTAGCCTTTGATGAAGTTCAAAATCCCTCTAAATTTGATATGAATCTTCTTTTTTCCACAAGAACATCCCCAGAGAGAAAGGAAAAGATCAAGGAAAATAGCTCTTATACTATGTATAGAAATACAAATAAGAGAAAGACTATAGTGATTAGACAAATGAAATACTTAAGGATAATAAGTATTTATCAGTACAAGTTGCTCCAATGAAGGTCCATATGCTCTATACAAGCATCTATATGCTCTTCTAGGGCTGATTGTTCATATTTTAAACTTGAACCACTCATAAATAAATAAATAAAGATATATATATATATATGTCTTACACACTCACCATAAGTCTCATAAAGGATTAATAATGGTGTACATAAGGTGTCCATAAATATTCTTATATATTTTAATTACAACACTCATGAAGCAATGAAATTTCTTAATACTTCCTCTATCTAACTTCATATTTTACTTATTAAATCTACCCATATATTTCTTCTCTTAAAGATGGTGTATAATAATATATTCTTTCCTACTATTACTCCCAAAACCTCTCCTAAATTCTCAACTTCTAGATCTCTTGTCATCATAAAATCATTTCCTTGTCTGAAAAGTCATGTTTCATCATGATAATAATTGTATTTTTATAAACAAAATGCAAAATAACAACAGATTGCTCCTTTAAAATCTCTTAAATATTATCTTTAATGTTATTGGTTCTTACTTTATATGGCATGTGGATTAGAGAGTTCCCTCCTTCTATCCTTTTATCATTCTTATTGTTTGAGTGTCAAGAATAACATATAATCATTTACATTTGGTCTATGGGAGAGGATGAAAGAAAAAATTGAATGCTAAGTGTTCTTCAACATTGCCTTAAGATTAAGAGAGATAGATATAGTTGTTATAATAAACCACTTCAACCTAAACATGGTTCATAAAACCATGAAAAAATATCACACTTCCAAATTCCCATGACAATAGATGACGTGCAACTTCCTTGTGGTTCATAAGCCAGAGAGGAAGAATACACTAGTTTTGGATGTATTTGTCCCTTTTGTCAAGAGAAATAATTCCTCTTGATTCTTGTGATTTATATTTTCTCTTCTAAATTTAATCATCCAATAGTAATGCTTAAGAATACTCATTCAAGGTGTCCACTCACACAACTTTGCGAACAATCTCTAATAAATTCTCATGCTCGTTTCCAAAAACTAAAGGAATCATTTCTTCCTTGAATCCATGTCAAAGTCTATGATAAAATATATGTTGTAACTAATAGTATACTATTTCCATTAATTCACATTGATCCATCTGAAAAACTAAACTATAACTCCACAACATCAAATAATACTTAACCCGACAATCTAATGTTTGTTTCAATAAAATCACATTGCAAAAACAAGTAGAAGATAATCAAAAAAATAAAGCCATTTCATAAAACATTTAATGCCAAATTTTGACACCCTTGGCTTATTGTTCAATGAATATTCTCTAGTATTTTCTATCTCTCCTTACATTTGCAGCCTGGCTCTGATACCATGCTAAGTTTAGGATCACTACAAATGTAAAGAACACTACCTGTAAAGTATGTATTTTCCAAAGATAGGGATCTCTTGAATTTATATATTAGGAATGCACCGGGCAGAGATATTTCCCTTCATGGGACTGTCTAATCATTGTGTTTGATTAGATAAATAGGTTTTATAGGGACCCTGAAACCCAAGAGTTAAAACAATAACAAGGCTAAAAATAAGCGTGAAAAGCCTAGCCAAAAGAGTTCAAGTTCAAGAGGTGAAAATAAGCCCAAGGCCAGGCCTAGAAACAAAGAACAAAGAAAAGACCACAAACAAAAATTACATAGAAACGACAAAGGAAAAAGTCCTGAAAAAAAGCCAAAAAATAGATTGAGACAAAAGAACAGGCAGTGGATTAGTCCTCATTCTTTCTTTCCAAGTCTTACATGGCCTGAGTAGCCTCATAGGCCATGTGGTTCTCCTCAGTCTCTTATTGGAGCTCTCTTTGATCCTCCTAGTCCTGACCATTGTTGATGTTGTCCTTTGTAGTGTCAACCACCAGTCTGGCTTTTTCCCTATCTTTTCCATCCTCTTCTTCCTTCATAACTCTGTCTTTGATCCAGCTAGTTTAAGAAATAATGTTGTTGTTAATGGAGCTTAGCAGAAATATCATCTAGTTCAAGAGATTATGATTGTAGATTTTGAGGTTGTTAATCCTTCTCTTTGCCAGACTGAGCCTCTCACCATTTCCATCTCTGTTATCTGAATCTGCTCCATTCCTATTATCCTCCATATGACCCACCTGCTCTTTGACCTCCTCCAGCTCATGGAAAAGCCAATCGATTGATCTGAAGTTATCAATCATAGTGTTGTAGGCATTGTTCAAGAGGTTTAGCTTGTATTCGCTAGCATTATCCAAAATAGCCACAATTGTCAGGTCTATGAGTTCATCAAGCCGCTTCTCTTCTTGGTTATCCAGAAGGACCTACAGGTTCATGGCCTCTCTAAAAATGCCCATTTTTGAGGTCGTAAAATTAAAGTTTTTCTAAGCTTTCCTCTTGTCTTTAACTTGCACCTCCCCACCCTCAGTCTCAGAATCCATTTTTTGCTCCTCCGGTTGGGCTTGAGTATGGATAGGAGAAAGAGGTAGGGAAGACATTTCCCATTCTTGCTACATATTCTCATCCTCTAGACCTTCCCTCTTGTGTTTCTTCCCTCCCCGATCTTCCTTATTTACCTCTTGCATCTCCTTTTCCTCTTCTTTTGTCTCCACATCCTCCTCATCATCACTGTCAACCCTCACATCCTTCACATGATGCTTCTGCCCATGACCCCTTGGGCTTTTCCAACTTGAGGGAATGGAAGAAGGCAAATTCTTGACCTGAAAGGTGACAATTTTATCTGTGAAAGAAATCCCGCCATCCTCAGAGCTAAAGCTCTGGATATCATCCAAGTTTGAAAAGAAGCTAGAGCTTCCAGAGGTCACATTCTCAATCTAAGGGGGGGAATTACTTATAGTTTGAGCCTTAAAGTGCTCATAAATGAGCAAAAAAAGCCCCTCATGCAGAGCAAGGTTATCAGTGGGCTTCTTTTTGAAGCTAACCACCGCCTTGCTCATGGAAATTAACAAGTAATAAGGAAAAGAAGTTTTACTACTATGCCAAAAATTATTCAAAAGAACAAAGTGGTGGGTATGAGCCCGATCAAACCTAGGGTCTAGAGTAATGTACTCGATAATAGCTCTCAGAACATACCTCCATAGTTTCTTAATGGTATCAGGAACATAGTACGTGTCAATCTTCTTCAGGACTTTTAGTTCCTTCATATCCTTCACAAAATCCCGCACAACGTTAGTTGAGAGCTTCTTGTCCCTAAAAAACTTAAAACCCTCAATCAAGATTTTAGAGATAGTCGATATCACCTCCTCAGTGATCATGAATGATACCCCGTTCACCCTGACTCTTTCGTCCTTCCATGAACCAACCATACTATTAGTTACCTCCTAATCAAAACCATGCAGTTTTGCAATGTATCTGGTAATCTCGCCCTAATCCAGTTCCTCCCAAACTTTTTTCCTACTCCTCCATTTATCAATTTCACCAACTGGCTCCTTTCTACACCTTTTGCCTACCATATCTGCACTCCAATTCTCATATGCACCTCACATTGTGACTAATAGGAACCTCTTTGGTTGAGTAGAATATATAATGAAATAACCTTTCATTAGCTCCTATTGAAAATGCAAAAAAAGACCCAGAAAGCGTGTCAAAAAGTTTGTAATAAATTACAGCAATTACAATTTCCCATGCTTCCTTTTTGGGAAGTACCCTTTCCCCTTGATCCATTCATGCTCATAATTGCACATTGATCTTCTCTGTACTTCCTTGGATCTTGTCCAGTTCGATCATGCTTTTGATGTCCACCAACAAAATATTTCCAGGATGCCAAGTCATAATTTGGTTTGTGCCGACCCTTATATTAGCTAATCTGCCAGCAATCGGGTTAGCTTCCCAAAAAATATGAGTGATGTGGACTCTACAAAATTTGGCAAGAGTCTCACGAGTCTCATCAATAAGATTTTCAATCGACCATGATGGCTGAGAGTTGTTGTTAATACATTTTATAATATTGTTCAAATCCCCTTCAAGCCAAAGGTTAGTAACTCCAATTTCAAATGCCAGTTTGACATCATTACATGCAACATTTGCTTCCGCAAAGTGGTTGGTTTGAAATCCCAGTAGGAGGGAAAAAGCCACAATACCATCGCCATTTTCATTCCTTATTATGCCTCCACTTCTCAAGGAGCCAGGATTTCCCTTGGAGGCTCCGTCGAAGTTGGCTTTATGCCATCCTTTCAGGGGTAGAAGCCATTTGGCTTCCTGTCTTTTCGTCTTTCATTCTTTTGCCTTCCCCTTTTTTCTGTAGCTTAACTCTATATCTCCCCCTTTCCTTACTGAATAGTTTTCCTTAATGTTTGCAAATATTTTCTTTCCTATCACTATAGTTGGCTCCTCTTTATCTCTGAAGATTCTATTATTTCTCTCCTTCCAAATGCTCCAACAGAAATGAGGCAAAATCTAGGAACTTAATTCTTGCAAATCAGACCTATTGAACATGCATTTCCATTGATAGAAGAAGTCCAGAAGTTTAAATGGCACACACTAGCTGAAGCCCAAGTCCTAGGTAAGGAAAACCTAAACCTCCCAGGAGAAAGAGCACTGAATGAACAAATGATTTCCAGTCTCTGTCTGATCTTTGCATAACACACATCTATTGGGAATAATATGACCTCTTTTAATGAGGTTATCTTGGGTGAGGATTTTGTCCTATAGAGCCAGCCAATAGAACATATTAATTTTTGGAATGAGGCCAAGAAGCCAAGCCCTCGACCAAGGAGGAATCTCATTTAATGTCCAAAGGGTTGAATACCCAGGGGCAGCAGTATATAGCCCATTAGCATTATCTCCCCAGACCAATTCATCCCTGTTGTTATTTAGGGCCATAGAGTTTAGCATTATCATAATAGGATTAAGATCTGTAGAGATGATGGATAGGTCTATCCATCCCTAGTCATTCCTATAGTCACCAACTTTTTGCCCAAAATGGTTGATGCAGTCATTCACCCAGACCTCATAGCTGGGGTTGTTCATAAGAGGGCCCTAAATAAGCCAGCTATCAAACCAAAAATGGATGTCCTCCCCATTTCCAAATTTCCAAGAGACTCTAGAATTAGCTAAGTCCCTAGCTTTTAAAAAACCATTCCAAATAGCAGAGCCTCTTGGGATATCTTTGCTGAAGAGGGTAAACTATTTAGAGGGCATCTTTATATACTTATTTTCCATGATGTCTCTCTATTCCCTTGTGCTACTAAAGATATGCCATATTTTCTTAGCCAAAAGAGCCTCGTTGAGGTGAGTTAGCTTCCTAATGCCTAGACCACCATATTTCTTTGGAAGGCAGACTTTTTCCCAAGCAATGAGAGGGCACCTTTTATTCTTTTCAGACCCTGTCCATAAGAAATCTCTTTGAATTTTTTCCATCCTATCAGAAAATTTCTCAAGGATCACAAAAAGGCTCAAAGCATAAACAAGCAAGTTCTAAAGGGTGGATTTAACCAGCTGGCATTTTTCAGCTTGGCTAAGAGAGGCCCCTTTCCAACCAACTAGCTTCTTACTGAATCTATCCATTATTCCATTCAAAAAAGAATTAGGAGGATTCATGCACAAAGGTAGCCCAAGATAGGTAGAGGGGAGCTTCACCACACTACATCCCAGAATTTTGGAGATTTTCTTCTGTCTATCCTTAGGAGTGTTGATAAGAAAACATAACTCTTTTCCTAGTTGATGGACTATCCTGATCCTCTGGAGTAGATATCCAAGATGTCCTTCATTGCCTTTGCTTCCTTAACAAAAGCCTCCCCTCCCATTATAGTATCATCAAAAAATTGTTGATGCGTAAAAGGGGCACTTTTAGAAGAAGGTTTAAAACCTTTGATTCTCCCTTCCTTCTTATTCTTCTCTATAAGTCTGCCTAGGCATTCCGCCAAGATTATGAATAGAATAGGCAAGAGAGGATCCCCCTGATTAAGACCATGAGAAGGTTTGAAAAAATTGAAGGGGGATCCATTGACTAAGACAACAAGAGAGGAAGTAGTAACCAGCTGAGAGATTAACTTACAAGATTTGATATCAAACCCAAAATCCTTGAGCACCATATCAAGAAAAGACTAGTGAACTCTATCATAGGCTTTTGAGAGGTCTAGTTTAAGTAACATCCCTTCCCTTTTTCTAGCTTCCATAGAGTGAATCACTTCATGTACCATCATCATGGAGTCTAAAATTTGTCTGCCTAGGACAAAACCAGTTTGCTATTGAGAAATAATAAAAGGGAGGAGTTTGAGCAACCTGGAAGTAAGAACCTTTGAAATGATCTTGTAAAAAGAATTGCAAAGACTAATTGGTCTGAACTTGTCCAAGGAATTGGCTCTAGGAACTTTAGGAATGAGAACTAAAAAAGTAGAGTTAATCTCCTTGAGAATGCTTCTATCCCCAAAGAATTCTTGGATAGCCTTCACCACATCCTTCATCAATACAGGCCAAAACAATTGGAAAAAGAAAGAGGGCAAACCATCAGGGCTAGGAGATTTATCTACCGACAGAGAGAAGAGAGCATCTTTAACTTCCAAATCAGAGGGAATGGATTGAAGCAATTTATTATGGTGGAGAAGGATTAACTAAGGGATGCAGGAAACGATGTCATCTTGATCCACATTGGATAGCATAGGATCCGAAGACAACAGGGTGGAGAAGAAAGAAACAACCTCAACTAAGATTTCCTCATCCTTGGTTAGCATTCCATGACCACTCTTTAAACCTATGATTCTGTTATTAGCACAATATTTTAGAGTAGTAAGATGAAAAAACTTTGAATTCTAGTCAACCTCTTTGAGCTAGTTTACCCTTGATCTTTGTCTCCATAACTTCTCCTCTTTACTAATAATATTGTGTAAGTCTGAAAGGATAGACAACTCAACCTCCCTATTTAACTCATCATACCCATCCTCCTGAATTGAGGTTTGGATTGAAGAAAGATTTTAGAAAGGACTTCCTTCTCAAAAAATATGTGGCCAAAATCAAACTTGTTCCAAGCTATAACCATCCTTTTAACATTGCTAACTTTTCTGGCTACCCTGTACATAGCTGTGCCTTCCACATCAATACTCCACCAGAGCTTAATATTATCTAAAAGATCAGGGTGGGAGGTCCACATTTTTTCAAAATGAAAAGGGGGGGGGGGGGGGGGGGGGGGGGGCTTTTGGGGCCTAAAGGAACAACTGAAAGGAAAATAGGGGAGTAGTCAAAACCCACTCTGGGCAAAAGAGCTAATTTCCAAGAGGAAGACTACAACTAGTCAGGAGCAATAAGAGCTCTATCCAATCTGACCTAAATACAATCCTGACCAATGTGTTTATTTGACCAAGTAAAGGTACCTCCCATGAGGTCCATATCCAAAAAAGATAGTCCATTAATGAAGTTTGAAAGGTTATTTTTACTTTCCCAGTCCGGAGGCAGACCACCCTTCTCCTCCTCATCCAACAGTGGAGTATTAAAGTCACCCATTATAATTCCTTTCTTTAAATTGTAACTCTACACTAGACTCTAAGCTCTAGACTAGTAATTCTTTCTTTCTCTCTTATTGTTGGGAGCATATAAATTCGGCAAGAACTAACTATCATTGGAGGGGATAAGAAAAACTTTACACAAAAGAATATTACCTTCATTGTAAGCAGATTCCATTCTAAAATTTTTGGTGTTAAAAAGGGTCAACAGCCCCCCAGAAGCACCATTAGAATTCGAAGCCTCCCCACTCATCAAGTTGCTAAACTTAATCTTCCCCAAAAAATCATTTTTCATCTTAGTTTCCTGGATCATCAAAATGTATGGTCTTTGATCTCTGATCAGGTTCCTAATAATTTCATGCTTGTGGGCTCCATTAAGGTCCCTAATATTCCATGATATGATCTTCATGATTAATTCTTGGAACACTCCTGAAGAGTTCTTTGGTGCCCATTCACCTAGCTTCTTCTGGTCTCCTCCTCTCTGGCTTCCTTCCCTAACTTTCTGCCTCTTTTGGCCACTAAGCCCACATCTGATTTGCAGCTGCTTCTTGTCTCAATCGGAGAGGCCAAAGAAGGTACTCTCACATTTTTCTTCTTGGGCTTGGGGGAAAGAAGAACTTCACTCTCCATGCCAAAATTCAACGACCTAGAAGCCTTAAGAGCAGTCTTTGGATTGGTAGGAAGATCCTCCCACTGGTCTAGATCTTTCACCAAAACATCCAACTTTCTTGTGCTAGTCCCTACAGCTATAGAGGAAACAAGATTTTCCTCTAGGTCTTGATAGATTATAATATCCCTATTAACTCTATCCTTCTCCACCTCACGGTGAGCTTAACATCACTACCTCCTGATCAGCCTGCTATGGGGCAACGTTGCCTACCTCAACTCCTGAAGTCACATGAGGTTCCAACCTTCCCTCAGCAAGAGCACCCTAAGACAGATGGGGTTGGACATTAATCATTTGTCGCTCCCTAATGACTAGAGAGGAGTTCGGGGCTAACTCCAACATCTCAACCTAAGGAACAATCTTTCCATCCATGCCCATATGTAGAGTGGAATTAGAGGGTTGTAATTGATTTGCCTTCTTTGAAGCTTCTGCTGCCTTCTGATTTGCGAAAAGGGGACCCTTCTGGCCCTAGTTAGTAGTCTTTATTTTCCATACTTTCTTGACCCTGAAGCGAGAAGCAGTAGAGGGATTCTTCTTCTTCTGAACTGATAATGCTTTTGGGCATTGAAAAGCCTTATGACTAGTCTTAAAACAATGAAAACATCCAAGAGGGACACTCTCATAATCCAACTATTGAATATGCTCGCCAAGTTTTGACTGAAAGCACACCAATTTTTTTCAATGACTAACCTCTTTTCTAATCATGTTTAAGTCTGGTGTCTGTATGGCCACCTCACGACTTTGTCATATTCAAAACAATCAACACTTATTACCTTTTCTTAAAAAAAAGCTATAAACATAACTTTTTCTTCCTTCTCTTTGTCTTTTATGTTGAAAGCACTTTATTGAAGTACCCTCTTTTACTTTTTTAATACCATTTCTTAGAGTTAGGATTATTCTCAAAATAAATAAACTTTTCTTTAAACATTCTAGTATTCTGCATAGGAGACACTGTATACTCTTGCTAGGACTTTACCTACATATTAAGTAAAGTTTTTTTCACTCCAAGGATCATTTTTTTAACACAAATTATGATAATTGATCTCACTTAGGTCAAGCACACATACATGTATCATAAGCTTGATCTAGTTGATGTTGCTAACTTATTCAAAGTCTTATGAGTCACCTTTCAACATTGTAAAGGTATATGGAAAAGGGGGCTAATCTTTATTATAGCTAGTCCTTTGTTTAAGCTTTTTGCTTATGACTGTGTTTTTTTTCCTTAGGTCTATTTATTCGAGTATATATGGGTGCACACATATATACCCAAATAAATATATAATTTTATTTATGACTATAATAATTCAGAAATTGATTTATACCTTCAAAAATTGAATTAAGTACTCATGTTTACCCTCAATGGAGTTTTATACCTGATATACATATTTTGTTTGTTTTGATCATCCTTGGATCTCTGCATTTTGAAAATAAAGTTTAATTCATTTTGATTGGATTATGAGTTATCTTACACATTTTCCTTCAACCTTATTGTGATATTTTGATGTGCACATAGTTGCACTATTATGCATTTATAGCATCATTCTATGCCCATGTTGGCACTTCATGGTTTTATACCATTGATATACATGATTTATATGATATTTTGTTTTGAGTTGCATAGGGAGCCAATTTTTTCAAGGATAACTATGTAGGTCCCCTCAGTATAACTGATACATAGTTTCCTTATCTGGCCCATGGAATATACCTTCATCCTATATTGGTATGCACTCATTTTATATGGAGTTTCTCTCCATTTGATTCTATATGCTCTACTTTGAAAGGTTGATATTTATGGAGTTTCTCTCCATGTTGTTCCATTTTGTTCCTCAATGCGAGGATGATATTTTTTATGGGGATTTCCCATTTCAATCTCTTTATATCCTTGGTGTATACTCCTAGTTTTGATTTAGTCATGGTATGACTTCCTACACTTTGCTCATTTTTGAGTGTATAGGTGACGAGGCTACCATATCTTGGAGCACTCCAATATTGGAGATTCTATTTGAGAAAGTTGTTTTTGACCCATGAGGATTTTTTTTTCCCCCTCATGGCAATGGAGTTGCTTGTCCATGATGGATTTCCAATTTGAAGGCAATATGTTGTTACACCCTCATAATCCATTCGTTTGAGTATCCTAACAAATCATGATAATACTAATTTGATCAGCATGTCTCTCTTTTTACTTCATTTTCATATATTAATGTGATAATGATCTGCATACTTTATTGCTTAGATCATGAGTCATGCATGTTATGGATTGATCACCCATTAACTTCCAGTGGGATGATTCATTAAGTGGATTGTCTATATCCACATGATTGATGCAATGTTGATGCATGTATCATTAGTTGGCCTTGTCTGTGGTCATTAGTACATTAGTATAATATCCCGTTCATGAGAATTTTGATCAAACTTTTTGATAATATTTTGAGCACATACTTCTTTTTGATATCAGGTTATTTCCAATTGTTTTGTGGTAACATGTTTTATTTACCTCTATTTCTCTATGAAAATTTTATTATCCTTATTCAAAGGATTTCTAATTTGCATATAAGATGAAATACTTCTTGTGGATAGTTGTCTTGTTTCTTGTGTCTATGTTTTTCAAGTAATCCATCCATTACATACAAGATTTGGTGTACTTTAATGACCTATCCACTTCTCTCTTGGCTCTATGAAGATCTTCATACACTCACAAGAGACCTTTTGCATCATTGAAGATCAAGTTGCTGCTATTTAGAATTTCATTGTAAAAATTTGGGTTTAATACCCTTTGATGTAATTTCTCCAAGTAAAGATTAAAGGGGGGTGTTAGAATTGGTAATCTTTGCTTGGTTGTATTTATTAAATGGGATAAACCAAGGTATCCCTTATGTTGTTTGTCCTCTAGTCCACATGTGAGGACAAGTCTATTTTGTAATTCCTTTACTAAGGAAAATAGTTATTCCTCCTTAAGAGGATTATGACACTTGTTATGCACACACTTATGAATGTGGCAATCATTCACATGGGAGTTACAAATAACTCCTCCTCTCATCTCTTTATAAGAGATGCTTCTCTCTCATTCTCAACACACAATCATGATGTAGTTCATGTAATGAGCATTATGGCTCCCCGTTATCTCCTTCTCTCTCTTTCTTCATTCTTAGGCATTCACCTTATTCATATAATTCACAAGGGGTTTTCTTTGCTTTCCCCTTTCAAAATCCTTGTCTCCTCTTTTGTGTTGATCTTGGGAAGCTCTTATAAATGATGATAATTATGTTCATCACAAACTCTTTTGGATTAATTTACAATTCTTTAATTTTAGTTCATTTAAATTTTATTATTTCTAACAATATCATCCCCTTCCCTTATACCTATACAGATCCTTGCATAGGTCAGCCTGCTCTTAGATGTAGTAGTTGGGTCAATGGAGAGAAGCTCTCCAAAAGAACTGCCACACCCATAAAAACATCCTCACTCCAAAATTCCAAGGGTAGCTCAGGGAGTCTTACTCGTACTTGAGCTTGCTGATAGAAAGGTTCATTTAAATCCAATTTAGAAGACTATTTTTGCAGCATCAGGGTAGCCCTTCCAATGATCCAGGGTCCTTTACATAGGATGTCAGCCATATCCTCTTTATAGTTGAAATCAAAAGAAAGAAATCCCTTTGCCATAGCAGTAACACTGACCTGCCCTTTCAGACTCCATTTCTTTGATGTGAAGGTCCAGACAACATTGATGTTTAGTCTCTGACCCATGAACTTCCCCACAAGTGTGGAAGCCATCATAGCAATACTGTGGTCCACAATTTCATCTGGAATGGAAATTATGCACGATCCCTTTTCCAGACCTGACACAACCTTAACCGGAGGGAAAGAAGACTTACCTGAAGGCTTAACACCAAAGAGTGAGGGCCCATTTCACTGGGAGATTCCCTGGTCTATCCACCTTGGATTGTGTTTCTAGCATTTGCTGGGTTCCATTGTCTGCATGTGATTCCCCATCCCTAGACTCCGCCTCTCCATAGTCAACCTAGATCCCATCCTGCGTACCTGGTTTCTGAGATCCACCCCCCTAAGATCTCTTGCCCGATGCCAGGTTTGAAATTTGAATATGCACTTCCCGATCTCTCCCTTGCCCGCTCCCCTGCCGATCGGCTCCCCTTCATTCTGAGATTTGATACATTATCTAATCATTGTTATGTAATTAATATAATGACAATTGTAATTATATATATAACTATTTTTTATGAGTCATTATTATATTAATTCATCTCTCTCTCTCTCTCTCTCTCTCTATATATATATATATATATATATATATATATATATGATATCTCTCATGATATTTAATTAAATAAATATATAATATCTTCAATAGCTTAGACTTATAGGTTTATCTGACTGAAGCTATCAAAATAATCACACACACACATATTATATATATGTATATACATATGCGTATGCATAAGATATGCATATGCATATGCATATTGATATGTACATGTACATGTACATATACATATATATGATGTAGGAGCATCCTTGGGTTGTTGGCAATCTCACATCATCCAAAAATAGTTTGTCTTGTTTGATGTTTTCTAGTTTGTAGTCTGAGTGTTTGAGGTGGCGATCATTGAATATATGTTTTGGAATATGAGAACTTAATTTCTTAGTGAGGACCTATCATGGATCATCTTCATGTCTTTATGTTTCATATGCACTGATAATTGATTCATTATTCTTGTGTGGTGTGTTCATCATTGGCTTATTAGGCGATGTGTTGTAATTTTCTTATGTGAGGTTTTTCTTTGATTGTGAGGTTTCATGGATTTACATGTAGGTTATTGGATCGTGTGATGACCTATGTCTAAGCTCCCTTGTTCTTGTATGTTTAATTATGTATTTAGTCATTTGATCTTTAGAGGTTAGTCCTATATTGTGTAACACATTTCCTATTTTAGAAAATTTTTATCTTAAAGCTAACATGCATGGCTTGATGGCTATTTATGTAATGTGAGATGTATCTTAGAAGACAATTAGTAAAAAAGAGCTTAGAAACAAGCTGGAAGCAAATTAGTCCATAATTTTAATTATTAGTATTGGTTGTAACTAGGAAGGCCATACAACCTGACATGTTTGATGTTCATTTGATGTAAATTGGATCTATTATTAATAAAGAGGTTATTTTCATTTGTAACTTGCTATGTTTTTGATGTGTGGCTCTTAGCTAGGGGATTGGTTATCTCCTTGGGGATTCACCAACCTTGTACTGCATTAGATGGTATTAGAGAGAGGTTAGATATTGAGCTAGTGACTTGTCAAGCCTTGAATCTCTTGGTAGTAATGTGTTAGATTGTGGTTCTGACTCACAATTGTAGGGGACTTGCATAAGTTGGATTGTTAATCAATTACAAACCTAGTGATTTGTTATTCCTGTTGGTGAACATATTGTTGAAGTTTAGGTAGTTGCACTTGGAATTGATTATATCACCTAGAAGGATGAATCCTTTGAGGTTAGAGAACATGTTTGAGCAATTCAAAGATGAAATAAGATCCAAGATTCATAACATATTTAATCGATTGAGAAGGAATCCTAAGATAGAGGATGAGTATGAAGAAGTTGTTGAACAACTTGAAGTACCTAAAGTAGAGATCCCTACAAAAGATGAAATACTATTACAAGCTATGGCGCAAGTTGGTAAGATTCATAGAATAAATGTTTCAAAGTACTCTGCTGCATTACATCCTGAAGAATTGATTGATTGGATTAATGAACTTGAAGATTATTTTGAGCTTGAAGATGTTAGAGATTGGGTATTTTTTAGTGGTGAATGTTCATAATTTTGCAAATTTTAGAAATTTTTTGCTAGTAATTTGGCTAATAATTTAAGATTTAATGCAACTTATATTGCCATATTTTTATTAAATTTATTTCTAAAATATTTAAAATCACTCAATAATTCATTTTATTAAATAAATTAAACTCAAACATTTGCCACAATATTCAATACATGATTAGAATTGATTCACCTAAATATTATATATTATTGAAGAAATTAAAATAAATTCACCAATAATTATCATAATTATTTGTTACTTTAGGGATATATGACCAATATTTAGTTTTCACTATTGATTTAAAATATAATGTAATTATCCTGTTGGTACTCAATATAGACCCGGCATTTAAACTTTTAGTGTGGAGTCTTGAACTACTCCGAACTAAGGTTCAAAGCAGTTCAAAGTGGTTTAGTTTGCATAAGTATATTCACAAGTTCAAAGTTTTCAGAGATTTAGAATTCAGATTCAAGGCATGTGGGTTTTAGAGGTTCAACATACACAAGTCTAGAAGTATATATGTAAATCAAAGCTCAAAAGTCAATGTTCAAAAGATCAAATACACAATTTTTCTCAGTTCCATGTGTGATGTCATTGAAGGAGATTTAGGCTAAATGTTAAGGAGAAGAAAGACACTGAATCTTTATATATAAAGCAATGACAATTATAGTTGTATATCATAAGATGATCAAACATTGATAACTTATAGGGACTAAGAGTAGAAACTCAAAACCTTTTCCTAGATTCATGGTACGAGTTGTGAAGACCAAATTCATGAAGTGTGCTTGGAAAATGAACTTGAAAAATCTAGAACTATTGCAGTTTGGAAGAAGATAAAAAGGTGCATTTAAGAAATTGGGTGAATTACTAGACACATTTTATGAGCACTTAATAGGAGACTGTATTTTGATGATTATTATCAAAGGTGTATTGGCTACTATTAATATCATCAGAGGTATGCCTTGATTTTGAATGACCTAGAAGTGCAGTCATAACATGTTCGAATTGAAGGTAGGATAGACCAAGTGGATGATGTTTGAATAATGGTAGTAAACATCAAAATTGAACCTCTGATCTGGGTAGAGTTGGAGATAACATGAAAAGTATTTGATAGATACCTGATCCCAATTCAAACTTTAAAGTCTCAGGTGAATCAAACTAGAGGAGATCGAACTCTCATGAATATTGGCGGCATCGAACACACTTTACACCGTGAGAGATGAAGAAATGGTGGTGTTCATCATGACCAAATTGGTTGAATTTTCTTGAATTCATGTAGCATCAATCAGGTATGTGAACCATTGGACAATCATGCTTAGATTCTTTGGTGTTTGCAAGATCACTGCAAGATGGGCAGAGTCGGGTCACATACTTTTGAGTTCCAATTTCAATGACACCAGTTTGTTAACAGTAAACAAAATTCTTCCAAATGCCCAACTGAAATAAAGCAAGGACTAGTGTATGTGTAAACTCTTTTACAGAATGCCCGAGCACATGCATGTTCATCAGAGTGAGAGCACAAGGTTAGTTACAGTCTAACTATCATCCTCCATGAAAACTATGACTTGGAAGCACATAGAGTACATGTGAACTATTTGATAGAATGCCTCTACAAGTAAAAGACTGTAACGCCCCGCTCGGGAACCCAAGAGAAATAAACCTAACATGTTACAATGTTTACTGAACTTTTTTTTTTTTTTGAAGTTTATACAACATCAAGATAACATTAATGCGGAAGCAATAAGAGCATACATATCAAATACACATTTGCAATTACAGATACAGTTTCAATTCCTCAAGGATTCCTTTACGTTGAGTCACATTTAATAATTTTAAATTAATTAGTTTAAGTTTCAAGTACAATGTCACATGATCATAAAGGAATAACATATACATAGTCGCATAAGCAAATGCATAAGTATAAACAATATAATGAAAGTACATCCAATCAATAACATCCACTGCACATGTCGCAGGGTATGTGAGAATAGATATAATACATGATAACATATATACATCATCAGAAAAGAAGTCTCCAAGATAAGAAATAAGAATGATAAAGGTACATCTTCTGCAACGAACATCCATCAGCTAGCAATGTGAAGGGGAACCCAAATGGTAAGAAGGCACTACCTCCCGACCGCGTGGTTACCTAGTCAGGCTTCCACTCCCACCGTGCAGGGAAGATAATGAACGATCCACATACGGCTAATCAAACATAAAACATTCCTAGGCAAGGTACCCCTAAAAGCCAAAACTACCTCAAAGGTAACACATGCTACTCAAGAAGATAAAATAATCCAAAAGTAAGAACACTCAATCCAATACTGACACCTCATAACCAAACATCATACATGAACCAAGTATAAACCAAATACCAAGATCATAAGATAAAGTCAACGAAAGATAATCATCTCAAGTCAAAAGCCACATGTCAAAAGTACAACATTCATGAATCACCAATCATCATCAATGAAAATAAATATCCACAATAAACACATCCAACAATAAGTACACCACCAGAGATACACAAAAACTACAGAGGAGACTTAGGCTACATACTAGGGAGTGTCATCACATGGCTGCTTGAATTACCCTGGACTGATCTCTTAATAGACCCCGGACCCTCAAGCGTTGAGTTACCCTGGACTGGTTACTCTGAACCCCGGACCCTCAACATCACACATGTGGAAACTAGAAAGCCCTCTCAAGAAGACGAGGCACTCATCTCATTCCCATCCTTAGTCTATACAAGCACTCAAGGCATGGGTGGATCAAATATCTCTAACTTATCTTTTTAGTGCGTTTCCCCCCATAAATTTTAATTACTAGATTATCACTTATTACATAACTTGCATTAGGTTACCCTGGTACTGACCACTTTGGGTCCCGGACCCCTATGCAAGCCACTCCCAAGTCACATACCTAGACAACCTCTCCTAAGCACATAAAAACACAGTTGTGTCCCATACCACAACACCCATAAAGATCAAACTTGGTTCCTTAATAGGCAACCTGATAACAAGATGGATCAAACTAAATCCAAATACACATAAATGCTCACAAAACAAATCTCATAAGTATAAACTCCAATTTGAATCACAAGAATCATCATAACATCTAGCCACATAATAGTATCCAAGAAATCTCACAAAACCTCTGGTGTACATCCTAGATTGGTTGACATCTAAACGACACCAAAATCCAAAAAGAAATATAGACAGTACATAGAAAACATCATAGTCTCACAGTTGGATTTGATTGATAATATATTGTAAGGCTTCAATTTTCGTTTTTTTTTTTTTTTTTTTTTTTAAATTTTTTTTTAAATTTCTTTTTTTTTTTTTTTAAATTAATTTTTTTTTAAAAAAAAAATTTATTATTATTATTATTATTATTATTATTATTATTATTATTATTATTATTTTAACTAAGTCAAATTTCAATAATTTTGTTTATTAGAAGAACAACCCTTCTAATAAATTTAGATAAATTATTATATATGAAAATTTTAAGAATTGTATTATAATTCTATATTCTTTATTTTATAATATTTTTCTCAACGAACTTCATAACAATATTATTTTAATATATACATATTTTAATAACATTTACGATATTAAACTGATAGGAAAAATAAATTGAACCCTTCGAATTTTCAATCCTAAGATTTTCATTTCCAAAAACAAACCCCTTCCAAATTTAAATTTCTTAATTCCATTTTAATTCAAAACCCAAATTTCAATTTAATACTAAATTTCTTTCAGAAGTAAAACAAGGTTTTCTAAATAGTTTTTTTCAATCCCGATTCCCAGAAGAAATCAAATCGCAAAAGATTCAGAAGAAAGGTAGCAAGATTCATTCAATAAAATTTGAGAAAGCAATTTCCAACAAGCACGAAGAAGACAAAGATCTGAAAGTGTTTCTAGAATGGTTCACAAACCCTACCTTGATCTGATGCTAATAATCTGGTGAAACCCTTGCTAATCCGAACCTTTCCAAGCTTCCAAAGATTTCTTTGCTCCCCTTTCCAAAAGTGTGTTCCCTGAAAACCTGTGTGTGCAATAATGACCCAAAACCCTCTAATATAGAATCTAATTACCTTTTAGGGCTTCTGTCCCCACAACTCTAAAATAATAATTACTTTATTTAATTAATTCATTCATGCACAATTAATTTCCCTTTTAATTAAAATTATTATTTTATTATTCCTTTCATGCACGTTAAGTGAATTGTTAAATTACTTTATTTAACTTTCCACTTTACTTTAATAAATTTATAACTTTTTAAATCTCATGTGCACATTATTAAAATATCTTTATTCAAGTTCACATTTTTATTTTTTTTATTAATTTTATTTTTAACTCATGCATAATTCATGCGAACTATAATCTTTATGATAATTAAATATCTTTTCACTTTTAATTTCATTTTTAGAAACTTAATTGATAAAATATTTATTAACTTAAATAACAATAATATTTAGCATTTATTTAAAAATGCACTCTAAATATATTATTATTAAATTAAATAAATATAATCACGTTCTAAATTTAAACTTTAACTTTTATCTCCAATATTTAATTCTCTCTTATTTAATTAATTCATTCATGCACAATTAATTTTCTTTTTAATTAAGATATTCTTTTATTAATCCTTCATGCACTTTAAGTGAATTGTTAAATTACTTTATTTAACTTTCCACTTTGACTTTGCTTTTAAAGTTAATTTATAATTTTAATCTCATGCGTACTTTATTAAAATACCTTTATTCAAGTTCACATGTTTTTTTATCTTTTAAATTAATCTCTTATATTTAAAACTCATTCATGCAAACTTAAATCTTTTCCATAAATTAATATCTTTTTTTTCCTTTTTAATATATTTTGAACGTTTTAATTTGATAAATATTTATTAACTTAAATAACAATAATATTTAGCATTTATTTAAAAATTAACTCTAAATATATTATTATTAAATTAATAAATATTATTACGTTCTAAATTTAATCTTAAAACTTTTATCTTCAATTTAATTCTTTATATTTAATTAATTTCTCAATTAATTAAATATAATTAAATATTCATAATATCATAATAATTTTCCATTAAATTAAATTATTATTTTAATCTATTAATTAGACTTAATTAATAGAAAATACATCAAACACTCACAAAACAACATACACACAAAAATACTCACGGGTTTTAAAAAGGGTAGACAGTCTGTTACGAGTCCTCCTTGCAGGACAAGTATTATAGGCTTATGGCTAGGATTGGACCTGATCATTATCTTCCCATTCTCACCATTTGAGTATTTGTAATAGGGCACGCTCATCCTGGCAATTCAGGGAAGTCGATGCCCGGTACCTGCATCCTGCATAAAAGACGAGCATGTACATGTATATAATATATCTAAACTAAACAGACAATGGCGGGGAGTGGTTCATCGTGTAGATCCCGACTAGCAGGTGACTACGACTCCCTCCCTTAACCACATCAAACACGTCAGACAGAAAGATAAAATAAACACACACACCATACACATGCAAGTATGGGGTAAGTATAATAATCACAAATCTAAGATCAAATGCGTACATATAATAATGCATCTCTATCAATACAACATAATCATCATTAAAGACATCATGTTAACATTTTTATGAAAGAAACCACATTTACTAACTAGGATCATCAAAATACCATTAACAACACATGAATGAAATCAACAAAGCAATAATAACCGATGCATTTGTAATCAAAGTCATGAAATAATATCATAATAATGTAAATCTAGTATCTCTAAAACTAATCAATGCATAAAATTAGCTTAAAAGAATTTGACAATGATAATAGAATGTGAACTAGGGGCAGGCACTACAAAGACAGATTTATATGAATGAGGACACCTGAGGCTAGGTGTGAATGTTGGAAGGTTCTGATTGAAAAAGCATGGGATGGTCAAGTCGAATCATATCGTTCATGCACATTGAAAAGGCACTATATCGCTGCTACTAGTATGTCGTAAGGAATAATTTTCATGGTGATATTGAGGAAGTTTTGAATGATTCCAACTAAGATTGCATGTAGTTGAATGATAAATGATGCACAGTGCACTTCATTCAAAGACCTATATCTACAAGCCACCCAGATTTTAAGTCATTCACATTGATTATTATATCAGCAGTACAAAGGATCGATATATGTGAACATGTCGAGGTAATAGGAGCCGAGGCCTTTGCAGTAATTACCAGTTGGAAGCTTCACAATGATGCAAAACACAAATGTAGGTGTATTAAATATAAGATGCATCATATTTTAGCCTAACACTGAAGCGAGAAAAGATAAAGTTTATAAGGTTAAATGTTATGCCATCTATACCAAAGTGTGCATATACTCATACTTGGATAGGTATCTTCAATCATATCTTTACGAAGGTAATGTTTATAAAACATTAAACATTAAGAAGAAAATGGTAAAGACAAATATGATAAGGGAATCAATTTTAATAACTGAAAAGAAACTGATCCCAGGAAAAGATAAATATGCCACAAGAAGCTAGTTACAGGGATTCCAGTTTTGAGGCTTGGGCTTCTTTTTCTTAGACTTTGGGCTATAGGAAAGGGAGTTCTCCTTCAATGTAGACTTTGTGTTATAGGAAGGATTTCTTTTTCATTCTAATTGTAATGCAGGAGAAGAGGACATTGTGTTTTCAGATAATGATTAACATACAGAGGCAACAATTGCTTTGTTATTTAATTGTATTCAAAGAGGGGAAATATCAGCATGTTAAAAACTTTGAGTTTAGATGTTTGTTTTTCTGATTAATATTCATTTTGGAGTGATATTGGTTTTCTTTGAATGCGTCTCTGTTATATCTGATCATCAACATGATTATCTTTAGATTTTGTGCACAAGTTTTTCATGTATTTGGAAAGAACAATCCATCTTTCTTTCCTTTTCTTTTGTAATGCAACATTTGGGTAAATGAATTTTTTGTCATTTGTTGTTTATTTACTTTTAGTTAGTTCGTTCTTTCACATCTATATCGTGTTTACGGATAGATGTTTGTAAACCTTTTGTGCTTTTAGGTTAAAAGCATTCATATTTGTAGTGTAGTTGATTCATTGTATATCCTACATGGGGAGCTATAGCCAATAGAATTTAGAGGAAGGTTATCAATTCAATGATAACCTATCCAACTGTTAGTGCTAATTTAGTCTTCTTATCTGAGCATTTAGAGTTAATTTATATGTATTTTCTTGGAAGACAATCTATTTACTAATATATCCTCATAATTCCATGAGATAAAACATGTTCAATTTTGATTTGTAATATTCAATGATGATTAGTGAACTTCCTATTATTATTGAGATTCATCAATATTTTCTACTCAAAAATTATGATTCCAAAATAATCACTAATGTAAATAATATTTAAAATTTTAAAATTGAGATATTCACCAATAAAAATAACTTGATTTTTTCAAAATAATGAAATATTTGCCAATAATTTATATATTTTTCTGGAGGGGGTTTCTTAAATTTTACATTGTCAAAATAGAGATCCACAAAGGTATTGTTAAGAAGAACCCGATAGTATAGGAGGATCAAGTGGTGAAGGAATTTGAAGTTGATTTGGCTTCACTAGAGAAAATAGAATCTCTTAAGCTTAGAGGAGTCATTTTGGCCAATAATGAAGTAGAATCAATACAGAGAACAAAAATATTGAGAAATTTTTTCAAGTCGAGGTAAATATTGTAAATTTATCATGGACAGATGTAGTACTAATAACCTTGTATCATAAGAAATGGAACACAAACTTAGGTTGCAGATATTTAAACATCCTTGTCCTTATGGTATCTTTTGGTTTCAAGATGACCATTTTGTACATGTTAGAGACATTTTTTGATTAATTTTAGTATTGGACCTTACAAGGATGAAGTTTTGTGTAATGTGGTTAACATGAGAACTTGTCATGTTTACTTAGTAGACCTTGACAATATGTCAGGGGATCTATTCGTGATTGTAGAAAGAACACTCCTACTATTAGGAAATATGGAAAAAGGTTTTCTCTAATTATTTTGAAGGATGAGGAAGAGAAAAGTGCATGAAACTTGAGTGTTTCTAAGACTTTTAGATTAAATAATGCAAAACCTATAGATGATGTAGTTTCTGATGTTAAACAACCTAATATTTATTCGCACCATTCTGAGATGAAGAACAAAGGTAAGAAGAAAAATATTTTTGGTAATGATTAGTTAAGATTTTGTAACAATAGTACTTTAATTGAGCCCAAGAGTAACAACAAATTTGTTGTTGACTATAAAGGAATGGGTTGCAAAAGTAAGCTTGGGCAGAATTTAGTTGTTTCTGATGTTGAAGATTTATGAGTTAAGAGTGTGCATGGGATTTATTTTTTAGATTCTATTATATATTCATAAATCCTTATGGAACATCTTCTTGTCACCTTGGGATGGCAATCTTCCATCATCTAAAAATAATTTCTTTATTTTTTGTTTTCTAGTTTCTAGTCTGAGTGTTTGAGGTGGTGATCATTGGATCACATTTTCTAGCTTATGCACACTTTCTTTCTTAACGAGGAGCTATGATGGACCATTTTCCTAATGATGTATGTCTTTATGTTCCATATGTATGGAGATTTGCTTCATTATTCTTAGGTGGTGTGTTCTTCATTGGCTCATTAGGTGATGCATTGTTGCTTGCTTATGTTTTCTGGCTATACATGTGGAGTCTTGTATTAGTGAGCACCTATGTCTAAGGTTTCATGTTATTTTATGATTAATTATGTATTTAGTCATTTAATATTTAAGAGTTAGTGCTATATTGTGTAACAAGTTTCACGTTTTAGGAAATTTTGATCTTAAAGTTGACCTTTATGTCTCAATAGCTATTTGTGTAATGTAAGATGTATCTTGGAAGGAAGTTAATAATCAAGAGGTTAGAAAGAGGGTGAAAGATAATTGGTCTATAAATTGGATTCTTGGTTCTAGTTGTAACCAAAAAGGTCTTATAACCCAACATGTTTGATGTTATTTTGATGTAAATTGGAATTTTTGTTAATAAAGAGGTTATTTTAAGTTGTATCTTGTTATTTTTTCATTGCATGACTCTTTGCTATGGGTTCGGTCATCTTTGTTGAGGATTTAATAGCCTTGTACAACATATATGTGTGTATGTGTGTGTACACACATGCATATGTGTGTGTGTGTGTGTGTGTGTGTGTGTGTGTGTGTGTGTGTGTGTGTGTGTGTGTGTGTGTATATGTATACACACACATATATTAAAGGTTTTGAAATCTGATTACAAGTGTATTTGGGAAGATATTTTTCTTTTGTTCGGGTTTTAAAAACTTGACTATGTATAGGGAAAGGCCTTGATTTTTTGTTTGAGAAACCCTTGCAGTTGGGTTTTAGAAACCCAATTACAAATAGAATACCATTTTTTTTTCTTGGAAAAATGGACTTGTAATCAAGGTGTTGAAATCTCATTACAAGTGGGAAATAACTTACATTTGGAAGGTCAAACTTGATAAAAAATAATTCTTTCTTGTGATGACCAAATTTGGAAAGATTCTTTGGCTCTTATAAGCCATTTTTCACAAGGATATGGGAAAAGACCCTAAGCATAGACATTGATGAAGACCGGGTTGCAAAAATGCCTTGTGAAAAGGCAAATTACAATCAACTTGAACTAAAAATGTGTATAAACATTATGAAAGAAAAATATAATGATGAAAATGTAAGCCAAATGCTGAAAATTTGTACAAAATTCCCACCAATAATAAAATAATAAATTTGAGAAAAGAATGATTATGAAGAGAATGCCAAATGAAAAATGTGTCCAGTAAAAATGCTTAACAATCTTGGAAGTAAATCCCCAAAAATGAGTCTATATAAGTCTTTAGGGTATCAGAAGCCAAAAAAAACTTAAAACTCTTCCACATTTAATATGTTTTGCAACACTGGAAGCATTTATTGATAGAAGAAAGATTTTGAAGGCAAGATTCAAGATTATTTTGTAGCAAAAGACTGATTCAAACCTCTGCAATAGAAAATAGAAAAAAGACACATGATTTATTGTGATTCACCACAAATTTGGCTACATCCACACTAAAGAGTGGAGACTATCTTTTATTGATTCATTACAACTTGCACTTTAATTACATAGGGCTTTTCTCTAGTCATATTTATACATAATCTTCTATAGAAGACAAAGAGTCAAAGATGAGAAGATGAAATCAAGAGTTGGGAAAGAAGAAATGAATAGTTGAACATCACATCCAATAATATTCCACTTGAAGTTCAACTCATGCTGCAACTTAAAATCTAGATAACCTCCCATTTAAACTCTTCTTTCCCTTAATGATCCCATGATAATAAATTGCCAAAAGATAATCTTCATACTTGGAATAGAAGTCACAACTAGTCATATCCAACTAATAATAAAACATCAGTAGATTTATAACCATATAACCAACCCATACAATAACTCACCAAATATACCATCTTCCAACAAAACACACCAAAAACCCATAGGTATTCAAAAATCTAGAATTTCATTGTAGAGAAATACAAATTGCATTTGAAGTCTCAAAAAAAAGTTGATTTAATCTACCAATCAACACATAGAAGGCACAACATTAACTTAAAATGATCTACAAAGCACTACCAACCTGTTCCAAACTGGCATCTTCCTAGTTCTCATGAAAAGACCACACATTATTATTAAAAAACAATGAAGTACAACAATAATACTTGACCTCAAAAAACTCTTGGAAGGAACACCCATGAAACCCATAACTTATCCTTCTACCAACATCAACAAGAGCCCAACTATGTTGCTTATGATCTCCTTTACCTCCTCATGGGTGAATTTACAACACCCAAACATGGTGGATTAAAGCCCTTATAAATAAAAAGATAAAACTTCAAACATTCCAAAACTACAAACCATCTTAAACCATCTCCCAAATTCAATACATAAGGAGATAAATATGATGAGTAGACCAAGAGCCAGGAATGAGAATGCTCATCTAGGATACAAAAAGTCACAATGACTCTACTCAAAGAACAATATTGACTAGGTCCTTAATGAACTAACATCCATCCATGGGTGTAGGCTCCTCAGACTTCATGCAGAAACCTCTAAAGAGAAACTATTTCAATAAATGTGATCTAAACCAAGAGAACTATAGCCTCACCAAATCTTCTTTGTTTTCAAGAGCACCTTCATGGACAATCCGTAAATGTACTGGATACCAAGAGCACTAACACAAATTAATTGTCAAAACTCCCACTGTACATCTGCATAACTTAGGAACATATAATGACATCTTGATCTCTACGTATGAAAACCTCATGCTCCAAAAGAGCATAAACCTATCAAGAGAACCTATATCATGCCAATCTCTAATTTAGAATCAAGGGCTCACTATGGCACAATAAGAAACATCTCCAATCACATAGAGGGAAACATATCATGATAGCATAAATTCTTGCTAAAAACTCCCATTGTAGCATGACACCAAACTTTTCATGGTAACAAAAAATGAAGTTAGAAAATGATTACCAACATCACATTGAAGAATTATGCCTTAAGCTACAAACACTTTGTCAATTTTAAATAAAAAATTTTAGCATCATTGCATGTACATCATCCTTTGAATTAAAAATAATAAATTCAAAAACACAACAATGTTGCCCACATTGGTCTCAGTGATCCCAAGTGGACTTATATAGAGAGATTATGTTAGTATTGTCTCCATGAGTGAAAATTTTAAAGCCTTTGTACTTGACTATAAAAACCTCTTGGCATAAAATGATCACCGCAACAATCATACAAGACTAATGTATCAATAATTTTTTTGGCTAGTCTTAATAACAACCACTAGATAGAGTGGTTTTGATACTTCTAAAATATAACTGCTCTATCAATGGAGTAGTTGTCTTTGTTGTTATACTTCTTTATATCATTCAAATTGGTGACATTTAATAGCCTAATTACTAGGTGAATTTTCCAATACAATACCCTGGTTTGTCATTATTATGTGATCTTGATTATATTTGTGCTCATTTGCATAAGAGGGAAAAAATGAAGTATATATATATGCATAAAGGAGATAAAATAATAGAACAAGTTGAAAAGTAAAGTGCAACATCATATGTGTAGCTTTGAAAAACATTTAGAAGAATATCAAGTAGATAAAAGAAAAAGTGCAAGTGATGATGATCAAATAAAATGCATGGGCTCACACAAGTCATGAGCATAGCCAACACATAGAGCATGTTGAAAAATGAATGCATGTATACCTAAATAATGAAATAAAAGTTACAAGATATCATACATTTCATGAGTTGAATATGAAGATGGTTAATAACTTTTATCTCAACTTTCATCCAACACTTAAGTTATCTCAAAACTTGCAAGGGTTAGAATAAGAGAAGGAGGGGGTTATATCCAGAGAGATCTATGAAATTCTTTATATCTTGTAAATATCATGCATACATATAATCGAGGAAACACTTCGATTGCTATTCTCAAGGTATGCACAAGAGGCCCAAAAAGATGATACAAAAGGAGTGAGGCCCATGCTTTATCTAAATTGTTTGTTCTATGTGCAAGCACAACATGTTAAGTGGATTAAAAAGAAGATGAAAACATGCAAAGCATTCATGGTGATGGGAACTACATCATAAGCTAGAAACATATATGGGATTATATAGAGAGAGCATGTAATCGAGTAATAAAAGTGCAACAGAAATCATGGCTTTTTTCTAGCAAAAATTAAATAAAATTGAGATACATATGCATGAAGAAATTAGAATAAAAAATGCCGCCTCAAGGCCATTCATTTTCACAACAAATGGAATGAGAAAATGGAGAAATCAAAATCAAAATCCTACCTTATACATTCCATTTTGTTGTTTCCACTTTCAAATTCCAAAAAGCCTATTCAAGCTCTTCCAAAGTAGCAAGTTTCCAAAGAAATGCCAAGTTTGAGTTTCTTGGGCTTTAGAATATATATTTTTCCTAAATATATTAATATGATCAATATTCATGATTATTATTATTTGATATTTAGGGGAAAAAATATACTGATTATGTTTAAATATAAAGTGATGGCATTTTAATATTGGGGGAATGTATTAATGGGCTAGGTGGGAATATATTATAATGTTGAAGATATTTTTAAGGAGGGAGTTTTATTTTCACATGGAGTTATAAGGGTAATGTAAATAAAAATGTATGTGCCTAGGCCTTAAGGGGATTTTTTGATTTTTTCATTCCCTATTAGTGTAAAATATTTAATAAAATAATATTTTATAAATCATTTTATTTAAATGTTATTTTAATGGAAAAATTTGGAGGATTTGTCAAGATAAATTATGCAAGTTTCTAGAAGGGGTTGGCGGATTGTGGAAGATATATATCAGTTGATTATGTGGGGCTACCCTTCACTCATATTTGTTTTAGCATGATTCATGTGTTGAGACCTCCTATGCAGATTTCTAGATATCAGTGGGTGCTAGTTTCCCTTTTTATTCCCAAAGTTGGTGGTGGCAAATGTGATTCTAGATTTTGAGGTGTTCTTCTCTCTCCTTGCAAAGATAGTATTGTCTTGTAGCTCATGTCCTATTGTATGATGTAATTTTGAGCATTTTCTCTTTCTAAATATTATATAGCAGTGATCCTCTTTGGTTCTATTAACCTTGTCCTTGTCTTTTAAGTGTTTCATCTTCTAATTCATTGTGATCTCTAGTCCTTGGCTTAAAGTTTAATGGTTAAGAGGCATGTGAAGAGTGAATTTTTTATGTTAAGTATTGTAACTTGTGTGCAACCAAATTTAAAAGCTATGAATCTAATTTCCGTCTTTTGAATATCTACACCTTTTTACATTGCATACATCAAAAGTTAGTAAGGTCAATCTATGAAAGGATATTATATAGTTATTTCAATTGTGAGTTTCCCTTTGAAACCGCATTACCTTTCCTAATATTGGTGAATCACCTTTGTTTCAAGTTGAGTTTATGTTATTTGTTTCTTCTCTTCCCCTTTTCCTACAAAGTTTAAGTCCAATTTTAATAGGTGATTCAAGGGAAGCCAACCCTTTATATTTAAGGTTGATCCTTAACATTGCATACCCATAGGCCAAGGATCATCCCATGTTTCATTAGATTTTTGAAAGTTCATTTCAGCACAAGGATGCAATCTAAGTGACAACCTTTTTCTATACCCATCTTTTTCTTGTTTGGATGATAAGAAAAATCCCAGCTAAATATGTTGTGAACTCCACTATGCAACTCCATCTTCATGGTCTACATATAAAAATTTAAAATGATTTTATTGCAAAATTCCTACATTTTTAGAAGTCATATTCCTTCAACCTCAACCTTGTATAGAACTCATTTTCCTTTTCTTTTTCTTTTTCCTACTCTACTTCATTCCCATCCTTGGTGATTTCTTCCCCTGTTCTAGTATTTTCTTCTTATCCCTCATCATACTCCAAAAACTTTGCTATCTGTCCACACATATTTTGTTATTTTTCAATTGTTTGACCCTTTGTCTTCTTATCATTACTAGCATATCATTTGTGAATCCTTCATTCATAGGTTGTTTTGTCTTAACTCATGAATAATCCCATAATAGTTATAGAAATGCATGTGCTTCAAGTGATCTAGCATTCAGAGGCATAATCTTAACCCTCCATTATTATATAAGTTTGTCAGTCCAATGGATGACTACCCACCTCAAAGATTCTTAATATTCTTGCATAGGAACACCAACTCCAAGAGCAAGGGTGTGGTGAAATCTCCATGCATGTTGATATTGAATACTCATGATGATGTGTATTGGTTACTACCGTTCATTGTCTCCTCTAGATATAGTGCAATGATTGTAACATTTCTTACTAGTGATAAAAAAAATTCAGCTCTTTACTACTCCATTATTTTCCATGCAACATCTATTTCAATTTTCTTCAAATTTCACACAAAAGATTGAAGATATTATACTCTTTGTTTCATATGGAAGCCCCAAAATCTTGGACACCTATCCACACCATGATGGCTTTATGTATAGCTATTACACATCAGCAATGTCATTTGGGAAAAACCATCATACTAACTATTGAACTCTAAGCCACATTGCCTATTAGTGTCAACCACTTAGTCATTTACTAGGTATAAATGGTCGGTCATCACTGTGGCTGAGCCATACAATGTAGGTCAAGTGATGAATATTACACTTGTTCATATTTTAGTTGGAGTCGAGTGGGTCTTTGGTTGTTGAGTACTCTAGTATGAACCGAGTGACAACATATGCCGAGTAATTTAGAAGTTAGTGGATGCCAAGCCAAAGAAAGATAGTTCATGTTGAGTTACATAGTATGTGCCAAGCATTCAGAATATGAGTGGGAGCATGAGTTTTAGTCATGACTAAGCATCAAGGTATACAAGTGTTGAGAAAACCAATTATTATATATGTTTGGAATGGCACAAACAATGAGGTAAACTATTTTGGCCAACTTCTAAACTTGTTTAGATGATCAAGGAGTAATTTAAGGAGTTAATTATGTGTTTTTTTTTAGGATCATTGATCCCTACAAAGATAATATATCCAATAAGAGAAGAATAGGTAAATGGTAAAAGAGATGAATCTAGATTGCTGATGTTGATCTAGAAGGTTCGTCAATTGGTTATTCAAGGAGATTCCAAACCTTAAATCATGAATAAGGAAAGGAGATGTGAAGAGAGACAAGGAGATAGAAAATGAAGGTATGTTTGGATGTTAGGAGCAAAGAGAGTAGACAGAGAAGCTGAATAGAGCAGTGAAGGAAAAAAAATTATATTAGATAAGGAGATCAAACTAGAATTAAAAAGAAGAGATATGTAATCTAGCATTAGAGTGCTAATTGAAGGATTGGGTACTGATACATTCTAGCAAGTGAATCAAGGTAAATCTCTTAACATAGTGGTCCTAACAAGCCTATATAAATCTCATAACAAATTTCTTACTTAGTTGTAAATTTAAAATCCTTTAATCAAGGTAGACTAATAAGTCTTGTAAGCTCTTAGTAGGGAAATCCCCTCATAGGGTAGATCACCAGAAGTGATCAAACATTGTAACCTTAATAGGAACACTTTATTGTTGTAGTAGTGAAGATTTATGGGTGTCATCCCTACCCAAATTTTACCTTCACCTTGGAGGGTTTTTGGGTAACCAAATCTTGTATGTTATGTGTTTACATATACTTACATGTTTATGAATGTGATGCACACTTAGATATGTTTCAACATTAAAGCTTATGTTTATGGGGTTCATGATCTAGATATGAGATGGGTTAAAAGGTGAATATATTTGATTTGATATTTGTTTCAAGAAGTTAAAAGTTTTTATAGATCCTAATCAACACCCCCCCACCCCCCCCCCCCCCCCCCCCCTCTTAGTATATTACATTCCTAATAGAATTCCAACAAGTACTATTAGAGCTTTGTTCTCTTAGAAGAAGTAAAACAACTTGAGAGTTGAGATTTTAGAGATGGAGGCTTATAAATTAGGAAAAATCATTGAGAGCTAGAAGCTTGACATACATATCATACTACAATAGATTGAAGCAACGAGAGAGGAGTTGAAGAAATGCTTGAAGAGAAGAAAAGAATTGGTTATTTAACAAAATGATACTTTGTATCAAGAAGAAGACACTGAACAACTACTTGAAAATGGTAATACAAGTGAAAGTTATGCAGCTATAGAATATGTATTGGAGAAGAACATCATTTTGAATGAAGAAGTAAGAGGACTAAAAAGAGAACACGAAATCCAATCAATAAGACTATGAGAAGTGATTGTACAGAAAAAGGAAGTTGGGGCCTAGTAACACCTATGGACTAGGATATACCAAGCATCTATCATCCACCAAAGAATGAGAATCATCAAAGAGTGGAGAAAAGAAGAATGCAAAGACAAAACACAACAAACCTACATGTCATCACTACAAGAAACCTGGATAGACAACAAATATTTGTAGAAGCAAGAATGGTTAGCAAAATCCTAAACCAAAATTCAATAGACATTTTTTTGATTGCAAGAAACAAGGACCCATGCACATGAATGTAGGTGAAAGGCTAGAAATACACCAATTGCACCAAAATTTGAAGGTCATTGCTACAACTATCAAAAGTATGGACATATCTATCAAGAATGCAGATCTAAGGAAAAATCCAGTTGGAGAACCAAAAGGGAAATAAATGTGTCCAAAAAAGGTAACTCCTATAATTGGGATTATAACACATGGTATAGTTTTTATCATTGTGGTGAATATGGTCATATTGCAAAAAAATGCACTAGGACACACTTCAAAAGAAAATACAAGAGTTGGTTTAATGGAAGTTTGGTTTGTTTTAGTTGTCACAAGATTGGACATGTAAGCAAGAACTACAAGACCAAAGTACCAACACCAAGCAATGAACACAAAAAAGGAAAAATAAAATTTGATGTAGGGAAAAAAAGGAATGAGATGAATCAATCCCACAGATAGAAGGTAGAAGATGGAAGTACTAGAACAACCAAAGTTGAGGTTTCCTGATCCAATGGATTAGATGATCACACTATCTCAAACTAAGTTAAGAATGTATGTAAGGAATATATATTTGAATGCCATATCATACACCAAATCCTAACATAAGATGTGCTAAAGTCCATATTTGCATAAGATAAGATACACTAGGACAATATTAAGGATGTAACCAAAACAATTCATTTGTATTGTTGATGAGGAGCATCAATATTTATGTCTATAGTGACTAAGTATTTCAATATAGATCGAGAAAATGTGTTGACCGAGTTATAGTTTTAATTGAGATCTTATACAATGACCAAGCTAGTTGCAATTAACCTACCCATGTATAAAGTATTTACCAACCATTTGAAGGTATATAGCTAATTTTATAGTTCATTTTACTTACCCAGTGATTAGAGAACTTAAAAAGTGACTCAAGGTGATTAATAAGAGAAATTTGTGTGAAGAATCATGAAGATCTACCAGTGTGTCGTTGACTAGTTTAGTGAAGTGCTAAAGGTATTGTTATTGCTGAGACACTCAAAATTCATTTTTCAAACCCTAACATGAAGACATGGTTACAAGCACATCTATTGAGATGAAGAAGGAAGGCAAGGAGATAAAGAATTACCAATTGGTGAGTAATGAAACTTGTCCACCTCAAAAATTCCAAGCTATATCAGAGATTGTGTTAAAGGGAGATCCCTCAAGAGCTATGTCATAAATTCCACCAAAGGTACTTATGATTCATGATGTAACATCATGCTTTACATGCAAAATCAATGAAATTGGAGAATATGAATTGAGGGAGGCTTATAACAAGTTGTGTAAAAATGAAGTATTGAAGGCGAATCACAAAATTGTCGCTAACAAAGGGTTAGTTCATGCCCTAGATTTTCCCCATGATTCCAAATGGAAACATCACATGCAATTATGGTGTAGGATAGACCAATAAATATGACCAAGGAGATCATCCATAGAGTCATAGGGTATACTACCCTAGATCGAGTGAAAACCATGCGATGCCAAGCTAAGAACCTTGTTAAAGAATAGAAAAAGCCCAAGTGAAATGACCAAGGAATGTATATAGATGGCATCACCAATCTTGATATTGAATTTGTAGTTCGTGTAATTGCACACAAATTTTATCAATCAAGTTAACTAAATAGTGTGTCATGCATAGTAGAGGACTTAGGATATAAGATTGAAAATAAAGACCACAACTATGACCTAGCTAAGTTACAATTGATCAAGTTAGTAGAGAATTTGGGAGAAATTAGGAAAGCCCTAAAAAACCCAAGTAAGTTTGGATCACTCCTAATGTGCATATTCTTCTATGTAAAACACTTTTTCTACTTTTGGAGATGTTATCTAGAGTCAAGACTGACCTGTGACACAACAAATAAGTGATTATTTTCATCAACTAGGAGAAAATTTTTACAATGTAATGAGAAATTATTTTGATGAATTCAAACAAAAGATGAGGAAGAGAAGAAAAATGTGTGTATCTCTAGTTGATAAATACTATGATGATGTTTTTTTTCTTGTTGATATTGATTATACCTATGTACAAGTTGTAATACGTAGGGTAGAATGGTTAAGGCCATTTCCCTATGAGGTAAACATTGATGAAACATATGAAACCATAACAACATTATTTGCAGAAGAAGTAGATGAGAAATCCAAAACATTTGTTAACTATGAAGAAGCCAAGACAAAGATTACTATTGGTTTGAAGACTGCTACCTTGGAAAGGAAAAAGAAGAAAATGATGAAGAATCTTGAAAAGACTTTAGGTCAAGGTGAAGAGAAAAATGTGTCATTACAGATAACACAAGGACAAGGTGAGGACCAATTGATGATGAAAAAGAAAGTGAGGATGAAGAAGAAGTTGTAGAAAAGAAGGGTAAGAAGATTGTAGTGGTTAGGAAAAAGGTGAAGAAATAAAAACATAATACTATTGTGGAGCCCATTGTAAAGGAGAACTTGAAGAAGCCTACACTTCGTAGCACTAGATTGAGGACAAGGGCTACTACAACTACAACTTTGGCTGAGCCACCAAAGAAGAATGAACAAGCAAAAGGGTCAAGATCAGATAAGAGATAGAAAACTCAAGAAAAGACTGAGCTAAGTCAACCCAGTAAGAAGTCAAGGAGGAAGCTAGTCTTGCAGAAAGATGAAGAAGATGAAAAAAAGATGGATTCTAATGATGTCATTCAATTCAAGGTGGTTGTGCATAAACATCCAACTAATGTGGATGATATTTTTTAGAATATCAAAAGTAGCGTAGGATTGCCAGGGTTCAAATTCATTAAGTATGAGAAATTGACTAATAATTATAAAGTAAAGATAGAAGAAGTTGTTATCAAAAAAGTTTTCACCCTTGTCCAAATTTTTTACCTAAGGACAACCTTGTGAAACATGGAAACAACCTCCAAGCTATGGGACTTGAACTATGAGGTTGGATCTCCTAAGAAGGCCAACTTTCTTTGCTATCAGGATGCACCTAACTACTCTTTGAGAAGAAATGGGAGAAAAATGCATAGAAAGCAAATCTACCTATTCTAACCTAAGGGGTGATGAACCAAAATAGAGTGTTCAAACCAATCTCTACCCATAAATTCACACTTGAGCCATCATGATAGCAAAATATATACACATCCAGACTTTTTAAAATCTAACAATCACATGTAGATCAGAAAACCCAAATAAATGACACAAGGAAGAAGAGAATTCACTTATATATCATTCATAGGCCAAAAAGAGATACAGTCATGCAAGACTATAGATATCCATAATACACTAATGAGAGGCAAATAGGTCTTGCAGAATACACCAATGGCTGGAGGAGATAAGGTAGAATGTCATATAGATTTAGAGGCAAAGGGAATTTATAGTGAATTTTTAGAGTAATATCAAAGAAAATAGAGAAGATTCAACCCTTACAAAGATTACAAAATATGCCTTTATAGCTCAGGCATAACTCAGATATTTTTTTCTTAAACCAAACTCAACCACTACCGTTTAAGATTGTAGAGAACAATTATACAAATCTGGAGAAAATCTTATCTTGGCAATTTAGATGCAAATAAATCCACTATTTTGCCAAAAATAGAGCCCTAAGAAGACAAAAATGGTGCCATTTAATCATTTTGACCAAGTAGATGGATAAAACTAGAGCTAGTGGAGTATTTCCTTCATTTACCAAGCATAGCATTCATTAGAGAGTGGTTGGAATCAATCATGAAGATCAGATCATGCAAGAAACCCTATCTTTCTTTTTTTGGCTTTACAAATTAGCAAGGTCAATAGGTCAAATAAAACCTTGCAAACAAGATGAGCCATGTGGGCCAATAGTTATATTCCTTTTTTGCACCTCGCAAGGTCTTCATAATTTTGATTGCCTTATCTATCATAACTACGCTACCTTTTCAACTTAATTGCGATGTCACATAACTATCAGCTTTAACTATGACTTCCTTTCTTTCAAACTACATCCATGAGGACATTGGTGATTGGGTGCATTCCTTCATTGTCTGAAATCCTCATAGCTTCAAAATGTAGGAAAGCACTGATCATTGATCTCCACAAGATCAATGATCATGGAAGATCCCAATTATCATGATTTTTTCTTTTAAAAATTTTGGGTCCACTAGACACCCAACATCCAATTCACCAACACATCAGCCCTCAGCAAATCAAAATGAAGTAATTGGAACTAAATTCCACCCCAACACTTATCTGGCAACTGTGTGGCATTTCCTTTTCAACTCTGGCAACCCACATGGAAGAATGGACCCACAAAGACACACGTCAACCATCTGCTTCCTTGCATTATTTAACATCCTTGCATCTTCATAAAGCAGGGATGTGATGGTCGTGATCTGGGAAGATATGACAACATAGATAGAATTGAAAACATGTTGTCCCTATTACCACTTGCAACCAACTAGGAACCCCCTATATGCTAGCTCGCCAAACATGTCAACACAATCACACTGCAACCCACACAATAAAACCTAACCCCACTAACCCACATGACACGATGTCACTTCCCTACATTGTCAGGAACTCTGACAAAATACAAAATGTGGGAAAGCATCGGCCAATGAAAATCCACCCATATAAACAATCAACTTGACATGTTAGCTGGTCAAAAAGATGACCCACAAACAAGAAGTAAGGCCCCACCTAGGACGCATGAAAGAAGGTTGCTTCCCTACATTCATTAAACACTAAGCAATTCTAAAATGTGGGAAAGTGACATAGGAAAATCTATGCAAGATCTGATGATATAGAAAGTTACAAGGCTAGGGAAATAAACTTAGGAAAATACAAAAATATTATAAGGTTTTTATTTGATTTATTTCATATTTCCATTGCATTGTTTAATATTATAGGTGGAACATGACCGTTTAACATTTGAATTCAAATATGGCAATTTTGACAGGGAGGCAAATTTGGCCAACATAAACTATATTAGAAATGATGTGAACTTTCAAGATGACCCCAATAGAAATTAGAAATCTCGTACTTGAGGAACTTTACAATAAAATCAATGAATATTGGAAATTTACAATAACTACAAAAAGACAAATAAGAGAAGGAATTCTAGCCCAAGTGATGCTTGATTTGACACCCAAGTAGAGAGTAAACTTCAAAAAATAATACAAGAATAGATTTGTTCCCAAATATAGAGCATTTTCTATATTGAAAAATAAAATTTAAGAAGTTATTCAACATAACACTCTAATTTGGAAAGTGATTTTTGGATTATTGCTAGACAAAGACACAAATAAGGATGAAGGGACATCATGCCAAATTGATCTTGATAACAAAGAAGATTTTGATGATCCTAAAAGCTTGGAAGAGGAAATAAGGAATGAAGTTGAGGAGAGTGAACAAAAAGATGTTATTACTATTGAGGACATGCCAAAAAATACACAATTGAATGTCAACATTTTTAAATAAGAAGAGCTTAAAAGTGAAGCACTTAAAAAGGTAAATTTTGAATCACCTCTCCCATACACTAATCATGTTTTCATTAAAATTAAAGATTATAGAACGAGAGAGAGAGTGTCAACTATGAGTACAATATTAGACAACTCCACAATTCTTACTTATACAGTTGAAATGAAGTCAAAGGAAGGCACTCCACTAATTACTATTTAGGAATCCCCCTACTAAATCCACAAACATTATTGATGAAGAGAAAGAAGAAATAAATATACAAGTACAAGTAGATCAGTCTGTTGTGACTACCTCAAGACCTCATGAGGAAAAAAAGGAGGTTGTTCCAATTAGGACTAAGGAGACAAATGAGCCTAAAGAACAAGAGCCCATTCAAGCATTAGTGCAATTTCTAAGTGTAGATCAACCTACACAAGTTGGAGATAAAAAGGATGTTACACCTAGACAACAGGTGATTGTTACTCAATCTGAGATAGTTTCAGTGAATATTGATAGTAGCCACATGGCAGGAAAATAGAGATTGAGCACTGATGTCTCAACATCGTAACTAGCATTGTTGAGTTGTAACACTCCTAAGTAGAAATCATTAAAGAAGAAGGAAAATTCACCTAGTAATCTTGTTACATTAGATGAGATAATAGTGCTTACCAAATATGATCTTGAAAACATTACTTTTGAACAAATGAAAATCTTGCTAGAGCTATTGAAGAGGAAATCAAAGCAAGAAGAAATGAGAAGGGAAAATCAACAAAAGAAAGTATTGCATAATATCAAAAATATTTTTGTTGATTCCTTTGATATTCATGAGGATGCACCAATAATCAATCAGTTAATTCACATTTTTTTAAAAGTCAATAGTGAAGATATAGAGGCCAATGAAAAATTGATGAAATAGTCTGAAAAGAAATCTAAAAGATTTTTTTTTGAGAAAGTTTCAATAGAGATTGTAATAAAATAGGTTAAAATTTCTACTCTAGTAAATAATTTAGAGGCAGTTTTACAGAACTTTTATTCCCTATATAAGAAGTTATGTGATGTATAATTCTTTACAAAAGTTAATCAACAATGTATCCCCAATAGTCGTAAGTGACAAAACCAAGGGGGAAATAGATTGAAGTTAGACCAGATGAACTCAGACAGACAATACAAAAAACAAGGTATGAAATCAAAATTTTGACAGAATGCTATTTATATGTTTTCATGTACATATGTTGTATATAGTTAAGTCTTTTTACAAACCAAGTCATAGTCAAAGGGGGAGTACTAGTTTGTAATTTTGAATGTAATGGTAAGTCATGACAAAGTGTTTTTTCGACTAATGTCAAAGGGGGAGATTGTTGATCTCTAAGCCGTGTTTCCTATTAGTATCAACCATTTAGTCATTTCCTAGGCAGAGATGGCTGGTCATTACAACGATAGAGCCATACAATGTAGGTTGAGTGATGTATATCAGACTTGTTCACATTTTAGTTTAAGTCAAGTAGATCTTTGGTTGCCGAGTACTCTAGTTTGAACCAAGTGATAGCATATGTCGAGTAAATTAGAAGTTAGTAGGTGCTGAGCTAAAGTAAGATAGTTCATGTTGAGTTACATAGTAGGTGTCAAGAATTTAGAAGCTAGAAGACAACATGAGTCATAGTCATGACCAAGCATCAAGGTATGACAGTGTCAAGAAAACTAGTTTTGAATGACTCAAATAATGAGGTAAACTATTTTGGCTGACTTCTACACTTGTTTAGATGATCAAGGAGTAATTTAAGGAAATTCCAAACCCTAAATGATGTACAAGACAAGGAGATGTGAAGAGAGATGAAGAGATAGTGAAGAAAGCTATCTTTGGATATTAGAAGCAAAGAGACTAGATAGAGAAGATGAGTAGAGTAGTGAAGGAAAGACAAATTTATATTAGATAAGGATATCAAACATAATTGAAAAGAGGAGATCTGTAATCTAGCATCAAAGTGCTAATCTAAGGATTAGGTATTGATACATTCTAGCAAGTAAATCATGGTAATCTTAATAGAGTGGTCCTAACAAGCCTATATAAATCTCCTAATAGAGTGCTTACATAGTTTTAAGTTTAAAATCCTTTAATCAAGGTAGACTAAAAAAATTGTTTAAGCTCTTAGTAGGGTAGACCCCGCATAGGGTAAATCACCAGAAGTGATCAAACATTGTAGCCTTAACATGCACCCTTTATTATTATAGTAGTGAAGATATGTGGATGTCATCCCCACCCTAGTTTTACCTTCAGCTTGGAGGGTTTTTGGGTAACCAAATCTTGTGTGTTATGTGTTTAAATTTACATAAATGTTTATGGATAAGATGTACACTTATATCTATTTTAGCATTACAATTTATAGCTATATGGTTTATGATCTAGATATGAGATGGGTTAAAAGGTGAATACATTTGATTTGATATTTCTTTTGAGAAGTTAAAAGTTTTTGTAGATCCTATTTCACCTCCCCCCTCCCCCTGTCTGCTTGCCTCTCAGTATCTTACTTTCCCAATAGAATTCCAACACTAACAATGCTAACTCTACCTTGATCATAGGGGAAGTCAAGTCATGTAAATTTTCTACAGGGATGAAACTTTAGAATAGAGCCCAACTCCTTTAAAAGATTTAATAGTAGGTATCAATTTCTGGGTTGAGATGGTAATCAAATTTTTGATAGAAGGGTCATCTTCTACAGAACATTGCCCTACTATTTTTATCTTGTTTATAGTCATCTTTTGAGAAGGCTTCTTCTTTTCTTGGAGCTCAACTTATTGTATACTTTGTTCTTTAGGATCTTACACACTCTGGTACTAATTTTTAAAATTAAAAGACAAAATCAAAATAGAAAATAGAAAAAAGACACAAGACTTATCGTGGTTAACCACAAATGTATCTACATCCACACTAAAGAGTAGAGCCTATCTTTTATTGAGACATTGCAACTTGTAGCTTAATTTTGTAGGTCACTTCCCTCATATTTATACATAGTCTTTGAGAGAAGATAAAGATGAGAAGATTAAATGAAGAGTTGGGGAAGAAGAAATGAATTGTTGGACTTCACATCCAACATAGACGATATGTTGTAAGTTTGAGCATTTTAACAAGAAATTCAAAAAAAAAAAATTTAGGGCATTCCAAGCTTTGTATATGCATTTACAAGTGTAAAAAAATTTCAAGAAGGTCAAAAAGCTTGTGATCAAGTTTCAAAAGCCTAATTACAAGTGATTCAAAGCTATAAAATGTTTCCTCCATCATTAGAAATGTAGATAAAAGTCTCATTCATGATTTTCATTTTACATTGCAAGGAAATTATGTTTTTTAAAAGTTGAATAAGTAATTAAAGCTTGTAGTTGGGAATTAAAAACCTAACTACAAGTACATTTGGAACAAAAAAACCAATAACCATTAAGCTTTAATTGCTAGTATCTTAAGCCTTAATTGCTAGAATAAAATCCAATATCATAATTTTAAGCCTTAGTTGCAAGTGTTGGAATTACAATAGGAAAGGAAAACTTCTAAGAGGGGGGGAGGTGAATCAGTAGTTTAACCTTGAACCCATAAAACTTTCACCACACATCCATCTCATACAATTCAATGAGTAAATTGAAATAACATGCAAAACATATGCATCTAAATCATGTAAACATGGAAGCATTCACACACATAACACTAGATATGATTACCCAAAAACCCTCCAACTGAGAAGGTAAAATTGGGGTGGTGATGACACCCACAAATCTTCACTACTACAGTAACCCTATTAAAGGTCTACCCTATTAAAGGCTTACAAAGGTTGTTAGATCTCACCTTGTTAGAGGATTTCAACACCCTATTAGAAGTGTGCCTTGTTAAAGGACTTTATCTTACAATTAAGTAAGCACACTATTAAAGGATTTCATATAGCCTATTAGGACTACTCTGTTAAGAGATTTTGACTAAAATCACCTATTAGAATGTCTCATCTTTTTTTTTGCATTTAGCATTTTCTTTCCTGATAATAGATCACCTCTGAATACTTCTCTTCTTGATCCTTCTTGATCAAATATCTCTATGCTATATACTCTTCTCTATCCTCTATTATGCTCTAACTAATTTTGCAATTCAATCTAACTTCATAACTTCTAAGCCACCATGAATGCTTTGTTTTCACATGAAAACTTCTTTCTTAGCTCCTTCTATTCCTTACACACTATAGAGACTTTAGGGTTTCATCCTCCTTAAGAAGACTTAGTGACTTAGGGTTATGTATGAATCTATGCTTGAGATTCATCCATTTTGTTTCTTAATCCTTCCTATTTTCTAATTGGCTACATGTAATTGCATAGGAAATCCAACTAGAGATTCATCCTTATCTCCAAAATATCAAAATTCAATTTTAAGTCAGCTCAAAAATGGTTTACATAGTTGTTTGTGCCATTACAAACAAATATGTCAAGACTATGTCACTTGCCATTTAAATTATTTGATTCTCGGCATGCATTAATCTTTTTGCTATGACTTAGCACCTACATTGCTCAACATCCACTATTTACTCAACTCTTGTGTCACTCGACATAAACTGTCTGCTTAACACTTGAGTGGCTCGGCACTCACTATGACTCAACATTGTCTATGGTTTTCTCAACATATGTTACTTGTTCGACATGAACTAAGTAAATAACTTAAGTGTGTTTACACTCACTTGTCAAAACCAATCTGAGATCAACAATCTCCCTCTTTTGACATGAGTGTCAAAAACACTTGAGTATACATTATCTATTAGAAATGATTTAGAATAATTGAGAGGGGAAGGTGAATTAGTTATTCAAGGTCCAACATATCCAATTCAAACTCTTTCACTAAGTATAGCGATCCCATTCAACCATTCATTCATCCAAGCTTTAACATTCCTATTTAGCAAGTTACTATAAATCAACATACAAGCATAACACATAAAAAGATCAACACATAACATAGTGATTTACATGGAAACCAAATCTAGGAAAAATCACTAACAACATGCTACTCAATTCTCACTCTTCTAAAGTGATGCCCTGTGAAAGGCATGCCCTATTAAAGGCTTACAACACACTATTAAATGTGACCTTGTTAGAGGATTTAACCACCCTATTAGAATTGGGCCTTATTAGAGGACTTCAAAAACTTCACTTGGAATGCCACCCTGTTAAAGAATTTACAAATGGTTGTTAGGCCAACCTAAGTCCATAGGATTTCCATATCTAATACAATTGCTAGAGAGTATTAGAAAGTCTTTGACCTAATTACAACATACAACTTAACTTGTAGATCTAAGATCACTCTTCAACTCTTCACATTGCCTGGCCTTCAATCTCTACAGCTCTTGACAACTTGCTCTCCTTTCAAGCTTAATCTCCTTGAGTCTCCATGCTCATTGCACTAGTGTAATCATCTCTTTTTTTACCACTTGTTGAAGTAGAGCTTCTGTGCTCTTCCTTCTCCTAGATGTCTTCACCTTGACACCCTTTCAACCACTTCTCAATTTGGCACTTCAATAGCAGTAGCTTGCTTCTTGGTCTATGACTCCTTAAATAGAAGTCTTGGAGTTCCTTTCATGCTCGATTCTTCCTTCCTTTGATTTCAATTCATATGGATGAGGTAGGATTCATTTTATCTAACCCATATTTTGTTTCCTCTAGAAACTTCTTGAATAATCCTTTTGATTTTACCTAAAAATAGTTTAAATAGAATTATGTGCCACCAAATCATCATCCTTATCCTCCAACTAGTTCACAAAATTCAAGGTAACAACTATGTTGGCTCAGATTTGATGAATCTTCGTCATTTATAATAATGCAGTAGATTGGCACTATTGAAATCTTGAAGCTTGACACATACTATGTTACTCAACATCAACTACATTTTTACTGATGTTTAGCACCTAAAGTTCACTCAACACATAATATATTTTTCCTTTTGCTTGGCTCCAACTAAAATTTTCCTTGGCTTCAACTAGCTTGCTCAGCACCCACTAATGAACTTAGTTTAAGCTTTGCAGTCAACCTTGTTAAAACTTATTCCTCCAATGTTTCTAAGTGTGAACAACCTCTATATCTTTGAGCATGTTATCAATACATCATTTAACCATTGTCTTAATTGATCCTTGCACTTCATTACAACATCATAACTCAACCTTTCCCATAAGTGCTCTTGTTAGATGTTGTTGATCAAATCCTCTTCATCAATCAACTAAGTGATAGTACTTGGATCTTATAAGAAAATGTCATTTGTAGAAATAACAGGTTTGACATCAATGACAAAACAATGATTGAAAACATTCTATTAACAATAGTCTCCCTCTTTGATCTTCAATCTTCTTCTCACAATGATATTTTCAATCAGATTTCCAACAATCTCCCTCTTTGGCATTGATGGCAAACGAAACTGATCAACCATCAAACTAAACTATTTAACCAAATGCAAACTAGGTTAGAATAGTAAGTCAAATTCCAAAAAGTAATTGTATTACCCTCTTTTGATCTATTATCTTGATTGCTTTATTTCTAGTTCTCCCTCTTAGTTGTTGTATCCTTTCTTTTATTCTCTCCCTTTGTATGGATTGCTTATCTTCTGCTATTCTTTCTCTATTCTGATCAACTTCTTCATCATCTCCCTCAATCTTCATTTGATCAGTTTCTAGATTTTCTTGACATTTCTCCCTCATACTTTTGATCAAATGTTGTTGATCAGTTTCTTGACATTTATCCCTCTTTGACAACAATCCCAAAGACATATTAGCATCTTATCATGCAAGTGTAGCATTTTCAAGTTCATTCAATTTCTCCCTCTATCACCTTGATTGTGACTGATTTGTAACTTCTACACTTTGATTACTTCAGACATGAATCCTAAAGTAAACATCCTCTACATCAATGTGTAAAATCTTCAACAATCAGCTCATTTGATGCAGAGTAGTCTTGCTTATGCTTAAGTAACCTTGGCTATGGGTATCACCCCTAACTTACCTCTAAGATACTCAAAAGCATCTTTAGGCAGTGCTTTTGTGAAGATGTCAGCAATTTTCTCCTTTGAGCTTACATATTCCATCTTCACTTGCTTATCTTCCACCAACTCTCTTACATAGTGATACTTAATTGCAATGTGCTTGGTTTTAGCATGCATTACAAGGTTCTTTGATATGTTGATAGCACTTGTATTATCACAATAAAGTATCACAGGTTCATTTACCTCTTCTTTCATACTTTATTGCAAATGTTTGATCCATACAATATTGGTGCAATCAATAGTAACCGCAACATATTCAACTTCTGTAGTGGACTGTGAGGTACAACTTTGCTTTTTGTTGGTCCATGTACTCAATCTTTTCCCTAAGAAAAGTGCTCCTCCACTGGTATTTTTTTTTGTCATCAATGTTACCTCCCCAATCTACATCAGTGTAGGCTCTTAGGTCAAACATTTTAATTCTCTTGTAGTACAAACCATAGTCATCAGTTCCTTTTAGATACCTCATTATTCTCTTCACTGCCATTAGGTGATTTTCTCTTGGATTTGCAAAAAATCTTGCCACTATTTCAATAGCTAATGCAATGTTGTCTACTATTTACAACATATTGCAACTTTCCAATCATTGATCTATACAATATTTGATTCACTTCAACAAACTCATCATTCTTTGATAGCTTATGTCTGGTTGCCATTGGTGTGCTGACTAGTTTTGAATCTTCTAAACCAAATGTCTTGAGGATCTCCTTGATCTATTTTGATTGGGTCACAAATATTCCATGCTTCAATTGATGTACTTGCAAACCAATAAAGAATTTGATTTCTCCAAACATTGACATCTCAAACTCATGTTTCATTTGATCAGCAAAATCTTTGCATAGAACATCTTTTCCTCCAAATATTATATCATCAACAAAGATTTCTAATATCAAAATGTCTTTACCTTTTTCAGCCTTGATCTATAGGTTGTTTTTGTCATCTATTCTCTCAAATCCTATCTTCACAAGATATTTGTGCAGTCTCTCATACCATGCTCTAGGTGTTTGCTTCAAACCATAAAGTGCTTTGTGCAATTTGCATACCATGTCCTTGTTCTTGTCATCAACAAATCCCTCAAGTTATTCAATTTAAACTTCCTCTTCCAGTATACCATTTAGAAAAGAAAACTTGACATCCATTTGATAGACTTTGAAACCTTTGTATGCAACATATGCAAGTAGTGTTCTTACTCCTTCCATTCTTGCAAGAAGGGAAAATGTTTCCCCATAATCTAGTCCTTCTTGTGCATAGCCTTTACAAACTAGTTTGGCTTTGTTTCTTGTTATCTCACCATTCTCATAAAGTTTTTTCTTAAACACCCATTTGGTACCAATTACATTCTTATCAACTGGTCTAGGAACTGAGGTCCATGTTTTTTTCTTCTCAATTTGGTCTATCTCTTCTTTCATATCTTGATACCAATCATCATATTGTAGTGCATCCTTCACTATTTTGGGCTCAACCTCTCTTATCAAACATGATTCATTCCTTGGTCTATTACTTCTCATTGGTCTGGCATCCATGTCACCAATGATTTGATCTACAAGGTGATGTCTTTTTACATACTTGGCTAACCTTGGTTCTGCCCTTCTTTCCATGTTTGATCCTGCAGCTTCAGAATCATTTTGTTCTTTTTCATCTATTACTTCATCATTTCTCTCATGTGCACTGATTTTAGGGTTAGAATGTGCATTTTCTACATTCTACAACTTGCCTTTTGAATGCAGCTTAGCATTCACTGGCTATGACTTGGCTAATATTGAAATTTTTTTTTGATTCCCAACTTGATTGGCATCATTGTTTTCAATAGTCATTCCTTCATAGAAGTATACAAAAGATCCATAATCTTCTAGTTGCTTGGATTCACCAACTTTTACTTCTGCATGCTCATCAAAATTTACATTTGCACTCTCCATAATCTTATTAGTGTTAGTATTCAAACACTTATATGCCTTACTTCTAGTGGAGTATCCAAGGAATATGCCTTCATCACTCTTTGCATCAAACTTGCCATTTATAGCATCTTTAAGAATATAACATTTACAACCAAAGACTTTGAAATGTTTTACATTAGGTGAGTGACCATACCACAGTTAAAAAGGTGTTGCATTTGTACCTTTCTTGACTTGGACTCTATTCAGGGTGTAAACAGAAGTGCTTACAGCTTCTCTCTAGTATTTTAGAGCAACATTTTATCCATCATCAAGGTTCTTGCATAGTCTATCAGTGATCTATATCTTCTTTCAGCAATTCCATTATGAGGTGGAGTCCTTGGTGTTGATGTTTGCCTTTTGATACCTTTATCATTGCAGAATATTTCAAATTCTTTTGATGTAAACTCACCTCCTCTGTCTGACCTTAGGTATTTTTGATTCTTTCCTATTTCCTTCTCAACTCTGGCCAAATACCACTTAAACATTTCAAATGCATCAGATTTTTGCTTTAGAAACATAGTAGTCATCTACAAATAGCATTATGTATCTGTCTCTTAGGTAACTTTGCACTTCTATTGGACCACATAAGTTTGTATGGACTAACTCTAGTACTTCTTTGGAAGTGTATGTTTTGCTCTTGAAACTAGACTTATTCATCTTTCCTAGTTGACATTGTTTGCACATTGTGTTTTCAGGTTTCTTTAATTTGGGCAAACCTCTAACTTTCTTCTTCTTGTTGATGCTAATCAGATTGTCAATGTTAACATGACACAACCTTTTATGCCACAACCACACATCATCAAGTCTAACAACAAGACAGGTTGCATCTTCCATATCTAGATAAAATAAGTTACACTTAATTTGTTCACGTTTTTCTATCAGATTTCCATTAGTGTCATAGATCTTGGCAGATTTGTTTCCAAATTCTACTTTGCAACCTACATTTCCTAACTTTGATACACTCAACAAGTTGTAATTCAATCCTTCAATATAGTATGCATTATCACATGAAATTTTCTCCGTAAGTTTAATAAAGCCTTTTCCTTTGATTTGACATGGAGCATCGTTTCCAAATCTAACACTATTTCCATCATATTGAATAAAGGTAATGAACTTACTTTTATTTCATCTTATGTGATGTGAGCATCCATTGTCTATGATCCATTTGTCATTCTTGTTCACACAGGTAACCAATGTTGTTGCTTCATCTTTATCTTTTTCTAATTCATCCTTCTTGGCCACATAGAATACTTCATCATCATTCTTATCAGAATCTTCTTCAACAATGTAGCATCTTTTGCCTTTTTCCTTGTCGTCTTTGCTATTATCTTCTCTTTTGTTCATGTACTTGTTTCCTTGTTTTTAGTTCTTCTTCTGTGTACACCTTGCAGTAATATGACCTGTTTCATTACAATTGAAACATATGATAGGGAGCTTACCTTTGAATTTACCTTTGCCTCTATGGAATCTCCTAGCCAGTATTGCTTCTAACTATTCCACATCTTCCTCATCTATGCTGCTATCACTACATGCATGTTTTCCTTTTCTTCTCTTCTTTCTTGATGTCTCCTTCTTAGTGTCTTTTATTTTCATCTTGGCCTTGAAAGTAGATTCAAGGTTCTCAGGTCTGTAATTGTCAAAATTGGACAATTCAAATGTAGTAAGTCTTCCCACTATACCTTCAAAGGTTAGTGTGTTTCCTTGTACACACCTTAGCTCTTGGATGGTTAAAACTCTAATAACATAGATAGGGAGCAAAGTTCTTAAGTATTTGTTGTTGAAATTTTCTTCTTCCAATTGACCACATAGACTTCTTATTGCTCTTACCACTTCTTTCATTCTAGCAGTATATTGAGCAACATTTTCTCCTTCGTCCATTTTCATGTCATCAAACTTTCCTCTAAGGCTTTCTCTGTTTTCTCTCTAAACATTTTGATCCCCTCCGGAGATATCTATTAGGGATTTCAACATCTTAAATGTAGTATCACAATCTTTAATATCATCATATTCTACATAGCTGAGTGCAGAGGCAATCTCTAGCATTGCCTGATTGTGCTCCTTCATTTTTCTCAAATCATTTGCAGTAAGAGGTCCAATTGGATTTACATGTTCTATTCCAACTGAGGTTTGTGCATAGTCACCTATTGATCTAAGGTGCAATTTCATCAGACTCTGTCATGCAGCGAAGTTATCTTTGTTGAGCTTGGAAACTTCTCTCTTAGACATCTTGATCTTCCTACTTCTAGTACCTTGAAACTAAATTAGCAAATGGCTCTGATACCAATTTTTAGAAATGTTTTAGAATAATTGAGGGGGGTGGAGTGAATCAATTATTCAAGGTCCAACATATCCAATTCAAACTTTTTCATAAATTGTAGTGAGCCCATTCAACCATTCATTCATTTAAGCTTTAACATTCCTACTCAGCAAGTTACTATAAATCAACATGCAAGAATAACACATAAAAAGATCAACACGTAACATAGTGATTTACATGAAAACCCAATTTGAGAAAAACCACCAGTAACATGCTACTCAATTCTCACTCTTTTGAATTAATGCCTTGTGAAAGGCTTGCCTTGTTAAAGGCTTACAACAAATTGTTAAATGTGACCTTGTTAGAGGATTTAACCACCCTGTTAGAAGTGGGCCTTGTTGGAGGACTTTAGAAAATTCACTTGGAAGACCACTAACTTGGGATTCAAGATCCTTCATTATTGCATCCATTGACAATGCTTAAATAGAAAGATTCTTTAGAAATAAAGCTAACTTATTTTGATTCTCATTAGGAAAACCATAAAATTAATTAAGAGCGGCCTCCTTTGTGCATCCTTACTCAAGGTGAAAAACCAATTTTCTTACCTCTAAATTGCAGGATCTGTCATTTTGATGGAAGAAAATAAATCCAAAGAAAAAGATCATTATTTAAACACATTTTCTTCAATTCTTATCTACCAAACAAGAATGAGACCATCCCTAACTCCAATTTCCAAATGCTATGTGGTTGTGTACAAGAGTAGCTAGGGTTTCTCTTCTTAATTGAAAACCTACTTTGGGAATTTGAGAGTTGGCAAAGAAATACTTCCAATTTTTAGCTATAGGTTGAGAAATAATTAGAATTATTTGCATCAACTTTTTGAAATGAGAAATACATTCATGCATGGGCATGTGATATTCCTTCTTCAACTAGGTGAGTTAGGCTAACATGGCATCATTATCTTTAGGAGGCTTAAAGCTTTGTTCAAACATAGTTATTAGAGTAGCTCTATTTGTGATAGTCAAAGGTAGAAGATGATAAAATTAGTCAGGATTCATACCTTGCAGAGTTTTGACAAACAACCTTATAAACACTGCACACAATATAAAAACCAATAACATGTTTGTTAGCATGATTTTATCCATCACCAAAGAACTTCAAAAAAATATTTCATGGGCCATGCAGAAAAATATCTAGAGGTAGAAGAAAATTCATCAAACCAAAAGAATTAACCATTTACATCTCATTCGGGAAATCTTGATACATATAAGAAGTAAAAATACAATGAATAGAATGCATGTATAATTAAAATAAAAGCTAGGCTTTTCAATGTGTATTGTGTCTCCAATATAGTTGCCAAAAACTATTGTGTGGATATTTTTCCACCAACTATTTTTAAGGATCAATCTCAAAACAATCATTGTAGCCACATTGTGTGAGGCACAAGCTCTCATACTTCTAAGGGAAGATCCCCCTTCTTATTGCTACTGAAATTAATAATAAAAAATAAAGTACTATTTGCACTAAGATGAATCAGGGTCAGACATTCATCATATTCTCTTATTTCATAATAGATTTTACTGATACAATGCAGTCTATAAGAAATAGTGTAATTACCTTACAAAGTATATATTGGAGAAATAATTCCAATAGAAAAAAGATTACAAGTAAGAGTAATCTTCATTGTACCAACATTTTATGTAACCAAGAAACTCATGAAATCACAAAGTCTTTCCATGACTCATTTTTAGAGTTTGAGAAAAAGAATAAAATAAATGTAGAGTTTAAATTTTCCAACATGTATTTTACCTTGTGCACAAATGAATCAAAAAATTAGCACAAAGTATACAAGTTATTCCCTTTCTTGAGGGTCATATATTAATCTTAGACTTGATAAGCATTCCAAAGTATGCAAGACCGTATCTGTATGTAAATTATAATATTGAATGCAATATTCATCTCTAGATTGTATTCAAATCCCTCTTAAATTATATTACAATCAATATCCAAAAAATTTTGTCACATGAAACCTTGAATCGACACAAAGTTTGAAATCAAGTTGCCTCTTTTATTTAGAGAAATTTTATCTACATTCAAGATCAAATTCTTAGAGTACATATATGAAGTGGCATAGTTTTCTAGTCTTAAAAAAACGTAAATTACAAATAGAATCCTCCTTAATTTATTTTTATGTAGGGGATGAGAGAAAAAAGTGGGAGAAACCTAACTACTTATTCAATAGCTAACTATCTATAGTTTACCTATTCAAAATTTCAAGTCCTAATGTCCTACAATATGATAACCTATTATAACATTTTAGTTGATACGATCACATGCAACTGTTAGAATATATAGTCCACTAATATAGCTGAGAGGGGGGGGGGGGGGGGGGGAGGGGTTGAATTAGTTATACAACTAATATCACAAATAATAACTTTAAACAATCTTAACCATATGATTAATGTAAATTGAAACTACAACAAGATACTCATACACAATAACACCAGATATGTTAACTAGGGAAACCCTTGAATAAAGAGAAAACCCTAGTGGGGATGCTACCCACACAATGATGTACTAATATAAATATTCCTTTTTAGAGGATAGACCTTGTTAGGAGTCTATTACAACATTAGGATACTTTGAATACTTGTTAGGAGATTCTAACTGTGTTAGGAGTTGTCAAAGACTATTGGACCAATGAACCCAGTGTCCAAATGATCTTTGTATTATTCCTTGTTGAATAATAGAACTGAATTTTACTTCCTTCCTCTATATTTGTCCTATCAATCAAACTTCTTCTCCTTTAGATCTTGTAACCAAATCTCAAACTGCATCTGACAATCCCTTAGATCGCTTACATGCATTTAGTAAGCACTCTACTCCTTTTCACAATCCACACTTGAACAAAAATCACAATAATTGAACACACATTACATCCAAGGAAAAAATAAATCCTTTATACCATATCCTCATAATAATTCCTTGATTTGGCCTTGACGCTTTCCCAATTAATTAAAATAAGATAATTAATTAATACAATTACAATAGCACTATCGATGCATAGTCTATACAAAACTTCACATGTGTAATACTAAGGCTTGCACACTCATTGACACCATCATATAACTATAATCTATCATTACGTGACTACACATCTCTTCATTACATCTCAGATGAAAGATATCCAACAAACATTAGGAACTACTTTCCCAATACTTTGTCTCTGAATTGCTCTCTATAAATTAGGTACAACTTCTATACATCTTCAATTTAGACTTTGTGCACTTAACCACATCATCAAGACATTTTATCATACATGTCCATAATTGTGCATGACTAGGCAATCAAACCATTGTCCATACTATCAAGATCTCTATCTTCTACTCTGCCAATCTTTATAGAAACAATGTTATGTTGACATCAATGAAAAACATAGTCATGAATGCAACATATGAATACTATTCAATGCTCAAGATACTCCCCCAATGTATTATCACAACATTCATGATAACAATATCCCCCTTTGGCATTGATGGAAACATAGATGAAAAACTATCTAAGTTTCAATAATACCAAATAATACTCTATTGCTATTGCTATCCTCATCAACTCAAATCCTCTTCATCAATCAAGTCTGAAATATTCCTACTTTCTTTCATGAATCTTTCTAAATCTCTCTAAAGAGATATCTCTCCCCCATTTCTTAGGATTTCTTCCATACATACTCTCCCCCGTACCTTAGGAGATGTTTTTCATGCATAGTCTCTCCCCCATTGACATCAATGTCAAAGGTGTCAACTCAATACCAATTGTTACATACCAATTGCTAATCAACTACTCCAAGTCATCAACTAGCTCAAGTATCCAAAGACATTGTTCAATACCAAATACCAAATACCAAATGCCAATATTCGTCATTGACTTATTACATACCAGATACTTCCCCATACAAGAAGCATCATCATTTAGTCCAGTCAAATAATAGTGCTCTGTACCACTGAACTGATGCACTCTCTACGTCTCCTACTTAGAAGTAGGCAAGGGAATAACCCTAAGAATACCTCTCAAGTACTCAAATGTATCTTTAGGAAATTGCTTCATAAAGATATCTACAATCTAATCCTTATTACTTACATACTCCAATTTGATCTCATTCTCTATTGCTTTCTCTCTCAGCACATGATACTTAATAGATATATGTTTTGTCTTATAATGTAATACAAGATTCTTAGACATGCTCACTGTACTTTTGTTATCACAATAAATGATAACAAGTTCTTCAATCTCATAATGATATCCTTCAACATTTTCTTCATCCACATAACCTAATTACAATCGTTTGTTACTGCAACATACTCTGCCTCAGCAGTGCTCTATGAAATACAATCTTGATTCTTGCTTAACCAAGAAACCAATCTTCCTCCAACAAAGAATGCTCCACCACTAGTGCTCTTTCTATCATCAATACTACCTGCCCAATTAGCATCAGTATATGCACAAAGTGTGAAATCACTTGATCTATCATACCAAATTCCATTATCAGATGTCCCTTTCAGATATTTGAATATTCTCTTAACTATTGAAAATGGTATTTCTTAGGATCAACTTGAAATCTAGCTACAATCCCAACTGCATTTTCCATATCTGGTTTGGTGTGATTCAGATATTGTAAACCTCCAATCATTGATCTATACTTCTTCTGCTCTACTACATGTATCTCATCTTTGTTGGATAACTTGGGACCAAGTTTCATAGGTGTGCCAACAAGTTTGCAACTTTTCAAACCAAACCTTTTCAACAAATCTTTTAGGTACTTAGTCTGTGAAATGAATATACCATCATTATTTTGCACAATTTGCAATCCTAGTAAAAACTTCATTTCTCCTATCATTCTCATTTCAAATTCATTCTTCATATTTTTTAGCAAATTGATCATTATCTTCATCTTTGCCTCCAAAAAAGATGTCATCAACAAATATTACAATGATCAATAAACCATATTCAATTTCTTTTAGATACAAGTTACTGTCTATCATACGTTTAACAAATCCAAGCCTTTCCAATTAACCATCTAACCTTGTATACCAATTTCTTGGTGCTTGCTTCAAACCATAAAGAGCTTTCTTTAATCTACATACCATTTCTTTATCTTTTGAAAAAAGAAATCCTTTAGGCTGCTCAATATAAACCTCTTCTTCTAATTCTTCATTTAGAAAGGTTGATTTAACATCCATCTAATAAACCTTAAATTTCTTGTTTGTTGCATAAGCTACAGGTGCACATGTTTCCTCATAATCAATACCTACTTTTTGTGAATAACCTTTACAAACAAGTCTAGCCTTGTTTCTCACAACTTCTCCTTGTTCATTCATCTTATTCCTGAAAACCCATTTTGTTCCTATCACATTCTTATCTTTTGGTCTAGGAACAAACTCCCATTTATCATTCTTTATTATCTAATACTAATCTTCCTTCATTTCTTGGATCCAATAATTATCTTTGACATCTTCATCTGCACACTTGGGTTCAACTTGAGATATCAAGCATATCTCCTCATTTACTCTATTCCTTGTTATAACACCTTTGTCTTTACTTCTAATTATTTACTTAGGAGGGTGATTCCTTGTCAGATTTCTATTAGGAGTAGGAGTTGACATCTCAACTCTTATCTCTTCTCTAGGTTCAAAATTTTGTTCTCCTCTATACTCAAAAGTTAGCACATCATTTTGCAAGTCATTGTTAGTCTTAAACAAAACTTTAGCATTCTATCTAATAATTATGGACTCATCCCCTTCTTTATTTGAATTATAATCTACCATCATTTCTTTGGTTCCAAACTTCTCATCAATCCTTACATTTTTGAATTCAACTATTGTCTTAGTTCTATATTTGAAACATCTATAAGCCTTACTTTTCAAGGAGTAGCCAAAAAAAATGCCTTCATTGCTTCCTGGATCAAACTTACCAATGTCATCATCTTTCTTAATATAACATTTTCTCCCAAATATCCTAAAATATTTGACTGATGGTGAATGTCCAAACCATAGATCATAAGGTGTCTTGTCCATATCTTTTTTGATTTGTACTCTATTCAAAGTATACACTATTGTATTCACTTCTTCTCTACAGAATGTCTTAGAAAAATCATTCTCAAATAGCATCACTCTAGCTACCTCAAATAGCATCGCTCTAGCTACCTCTACTCAAGACTTGTTTCTTCTCTCAGCAATCCCATTTTTTTTAGGTGTTCTAGGTGTAGATAATTGTCTTTTGATTCCATTTTCCTCACAAAATATGTTAAATTCTATGGATGTGAATTCTCCTCTATCAAATCTCAAACACTTAATCTTAACACCAAATTTATTCCCAACTATATTCTTAAATATCTTAAAATTCTCAAAAGCTTTAGATTTTTCTTTAAGAAATGCTACCCACATCATTCTAGTTAAATCATCAATAAAAATCATGAAATGTCTTTTGCCATAGAATCCTCTTGTTCTAGAAGGACCACTCAGATCTGTGTGAACAATCTCCAACTTCTCTATGGTAGTGAACTTCTTGCTATGGAATGATACTTTCTTCTGCTTAGCCAAAATACATTCCTTACAACATTAGTAAGCTTAACAATATTAGGCAAGTCTCTAACTACAAAAGTGCTACTAACATTCACAATATTATCAAAGTTTATGTGACATAATCTTCTATACCACAACCAACTGTTATACACTTTAGCTACCAAACATGTCATCTTAGTGGGGTTCAATTGAAATATATTACCTCTGGATCTAATGCCAGCTCCAATAATCTTACCATCTCTATCTTTGATAGTGCAAGTATTTTTAATAAACTACAACTAAAAACCTTTTTCCACCAACTATCCAACACTCAATAAGCATTTATGCTTAATCCATCAAAAAAATAGACATCATCAGTGTTAGTTTTACCATCAAGAGTAATGGATCCAATTCTAGTTATATGATAGGCTGCATTGTTACCAACTCTAACAATACCTCCATCATGATTCTTAAACTTGAAAAAATTATTCATATCACTAGTCATGTGATGTGAACAACCACTATCAATTATCCAATTATAATTCTTTTCTACTTTGTTAACTAGGGCTCTTTCTACTCTAATTTATCTATCAAGATCATCTTCCTTGATAGCCACAAATCCTAATTCATCATCACTCTCACTTTGACCTTTCTCATCAGATTCTTCATCTTCATTTTCATATATACAACTTCTATCTCTATCCCTTCTAGGGTTAAATCTCCCTTTATACTTTTTCTCTCTTTTAGGACATTTAGATGCATAATGACCAAATTCATTCGAGTCCAACATTTAAAGATTTTCTTACCATATTTTCCTCTTCTTACCAAAAGGGTTATTCCTTCCTCAATCTACTTGTCTTCATCAGCTCTATTGCTGCCAACAAAATCTCCATGGGTGCTTGCACTCCTTGTCAAATTAGGTTGAATTTTTAGGGCACTAAAGACTATTTCAACTCTTGCAAGTTCACCAAACTATTCTAGATCTCCTTCTACTAATTCTAATCTTCCAGTTAGTGTTTCCTTAGTAAATTTCTTAGTGTAAGGCATCAAGTAGAATCATTTGTGCTATTGGCTTGAATGGTGGTGTCAAACTTTTCAAGATCTACCAAATGACTTCATCATATTCATTGGTTCCACCATGAGACTAAATACTTGCAACCATTTCTAATATTATGCTAATATAACTTCTTATAGATTCATCTTCCATCATTCTAGCATCTTGAAACACACATATCCAATTCTATAATCTCATTCTCTTTGCATGATCATCACCATCAAAAGTAGATTCTAATACTTTCCAAATTTCATGAGATGTTATAAGTGATTTTACCTAACTATACTCATTCTCTAGAAGTGGTCTCAGTAAGGCTTCTCTTGCTCTCAAGTTACACATGAATAGATCTCTGTCTTCTTGACTGCAACCTTCAAGATCTTCTACTTTAATGATTATCTTCTAACTTTTGTCAAGATCCAATATCATGGACCCATGCATGATAGATTACTCTTCATCTTTTTCTTCCAACTATCATAGTTGGCCCCATAGAATCTTTGACTATCCTTCTTGAACATATTCACCATTGATTTCCCAAAACTATTAATCTTTTCCTTCAAGGACTTGAAGCTCTGATACCAATTGTTAGAATATATAGTCCATTGATATAATTGGAGGGGGTGGGGTGAATTATTCATACAACTAATATCACAAATAATAACTTTAAACAATCTTAACCATATAAGTAATGTAAATTGAAACCACAACAAGATACACATACATAATAGCATCAGATATGTTTACTATGGAAACCCTTGATTAGAGGGAAAACCCTGAGAGGGATGGTACCCACAAGATGATGTACTAATATAAATATTCATTTTCACAGGATAGACCCTATTAGGAGTTTGTTACAACATTCAATACATATGAGTCCCTATTAGGAGACTTTGAATCCCTGTTAGGAGATTCCAACCCTGTTAGGAGTTTTGCCAACCCTATTAGGAGTTGTGGAAGATAGTTGGACCCACTTCCCAAATAGCTTTGAGGGAAAGACCAATGAACCCATTGTCCAAATGATCTATATATTATTCCTTGCAGATTAATAGAATTGAATTTTACTTCATTCCTCTATCTCTATCCTATCAACTAGACTTCTGCTCCTTTAGATCTTTTAACCAGATCTCAAACTATGCATCCAATAATCCCTTGGATTGCTTACACATTTTTAGTAAGCACTATGCTCCTTTTCAAAATTTGCACTTGAACAATGATCACAATAGTTGAACATACATTACAATCAAGGAAAAACATATTTACATTATACCATATCTTCATAATAGTTCCTTGTGTTGGCCTTGAGGCTTTCCCAATTAATTAAAATAAGATAATTAATTAATTACAATTACAATAGCACTATTGGCTCATAGTCTATACAAAACTCCATGCGTGTGATAGTAAGTCTTGCACACTTACTGATGTCATCACCTAACTATCCATTATTATTGCCTGACTACGCATCTCTTCATTTCATTTTAGATGAAAGATATCCAACAAACATTAGGAACTACTTTCCCAATACTCTATCTCTGAACTGCTCTCTATAAATCAAGTACAACTTTCATACATCTTCAACTTAGACTCTATTCACTTAACCACATCATTAGGACAATGTGTTGTATATGTCCATAACTGTGCATGACTAGGCAATCAAACCATTGTCCATACCATCAAGATCTTTATCTACTACACTGTCAATCTTTATAGAAACAATGCTATGTTGACATCAATGACAAACATAGTTGTGAATGCAACATATGAATACTCTTCAATGCTCAAGATACTCCCCCAATGTAGTATCATTAGCATTCATGCTAACAACTACTACATCATTTTTTTACATTATGTGTAATCTATCAAAATGTAATTAAAAATACATAATAAAAATTGTTTTTAACTGTCTTACAAGATAGACCACATATTTGCATAATTTATTTATTTTTGCCTTCATTTTTATACGTGATACTCTATGAGTGGTGTGGTCAAGTTTTGTGGAAGCATTTTGAACTAGAACAAGAACCTATATCCTTGATTATTATGCATCATAATAGCCATTAATGGTTCATTTTTCTTAAAATTATTTTATACTTGTAATCATTTCATCACTTATCAACCTTATTATATGGTTCCACCATATTTTTTACTAATGAAAAAGAAGGTTTTGATGGGGCCTCAAAACCCAAAATAGTCATATTTTAAGGGAGATTTGGAACCCCACTATGTCAAAATTATACAAAGAATAATATATTTTAAAAACAACAACCCAAATCCATCCTAGAGCTATGGCTTCCCAATAGGCTAATACTAACATCATAAATCAAAACTCGGTAGAAAAGAGATCCAAATGTAATTGAGGACTCTCCAAATCACATATCTAGGTTTTGACATGGAACCCATAATCATTCTTTAACTTTCAATGAAACTACCAAAAGAACCAAAAGTTGAAAGAAGGATGCAAGCAATCTTGAGATCAACATTCAAAAAAAATTCACTCTAGTTAGCGCTAACATTCATCTTTACATCATTAAAATATAGCTCCACCTCAATAAAATATAACTTCACCTCAATAGGATTAGTCAACAAAAAATTGTGAAGCAATAGATTCACTTCCAAAGGAAAAAGGCACCTAAAGTTAGAGGGAAAAAGAGAGGGCTAAAATCATCAACACCACTCATTTTAATAAAATCAAAACAGTCAATCCTTCCCAATACAACTAATAGGAAACCTACTTCCTAAAAGAAGTCATCCCAAGAACAAGCTCCATCACCCTACAAAAATGTCACAAGAAAGTTAAGGGCCAAGAGAAGAAGAATGATAAAAAAATGACACATATCATCAAAAATCCCTATCTTAAATTTTTTTTCACGTTTTGTAATCCAACTAGAAACTACGTGGATATCACATCCTAGAAAGTGATTCCTCTTAAAGGGAAGAGACCAACACATCAAGAAAGACAATTGGGATTAGAAGAATTCTTGAAATGATAGAGAAGAACTGAAGGACTAGAATCATCAAAGCACCCTCCCTTAAGAAAGAAAAAACCAAAAATCAATCTCACCACTGACTCGCTCCACAAATAGCCTTCAATGAACTAGGAAGGAGTAAACAAGATAAATACATTCCAAAGGAGAAGAACCCAATGGAGTTAAAGAGGACCATAATCCTCAAAATCATATAAACATCCCAAAAAAATATCAAAGCCAATTGACACCCCTATCTAAACATAGAAGAACCCTTAAAACCATAAAAGGGATCCACCCCAACTACAACACCAACTATTAATTCCTTGGAGAAGCATAATCAATGGAAGAGAAAACCACAAGTGAAAAGGGAAACAAGAGATGATGGGATTGTCAAATTGTCCAACCTTACAAAAACCACCACTCATCAGTTTTATAACCACTCTAGATGGAGAATCAACCTTCCAAAGAGAGAAGCTTTCAAAAGAGAAATCCCTATCACAACAAGAAAACTCCTATAATAGAAAACAAAATCTAAAGAAGAGGAGAAAATCAATAGACATAGAAATGTTGAAGACTCTTCCACTAAACAAGATGGGTCATGCAAACTTCTTCACATCATCAAACAAAAAGATATCTAGCTTAGAATGACTTGTTAAATTTTTTAGAATAATTGAAGCGGGGGAAGAGGGTGTATCAATTATCCAAGGTCCAAATGTACCAATTCAACAAATAAACACTTCAACTACTTCAGATCTAATAATCCAATAACTAAACCTTTATAGAAGATTATATATAACATCAACTAGTAGTTCATTGTCCTAATAGTAACACATTTGTAGAATGTAGAAAATTACCAGTAAAACATCAAAAATAACATCCACACAAGTTTGACACTAGGATTTAACTTGGAAACCCAATTTGGGGAAAACCACCAGTAATATGTCACCAATCTTTCACTCTTTTGAAGTGAGCTTTGTTAGGAGCCAACCATGTTAAAGGTTGCAAAAGACAATGTTAAATGTGACCTTGTTAAAGGATTTTTAATCACCCATTAGGAGTGGCCTTTTTAGAGGACTTTATAACATTCCATGAGAATGCCAACTTGATTAAAGGATTTATATATGATTGTTTGGTCAAACTTGATTAAAGGATTTCAATACTAATACAATGGTTAGAAAGTAGCAATAGGTTTTGATCTAACAAATACAACTCACTTTGCAAATATAGATCAAAGTTTGGATCACATGTTAATCCACTGACTAGCTTTCATTGTCATCTCAACCTTTTATTCACTTGACAACCCTTTAAGCAATCACTCTTCACCACTTCACAACTCTTCTCAACCTTTGCCTAAGTTTTCCAATCAATAACATCAACAACTGCTCCAACCTTGCTAGGTTATCCCTTAGACCTCTTTAAATAGGTAATTCTGATCTTTTCAACTTAACCACCATTCTAGATCTTAGGGTTTCAATCACATTCAACACATACAATGAATATGTCCACCTTCTTGTTCATCCTCTTCTTTTCTAGAAATTTCTACAAAATTCTCCTTGAATCCTTGCATAGAAATGCACAAACACAATTTCCATTGATTTAAATATTCTATTTCATCCATCATTATCTTCCATGCACTTTACATGTTAGCTACAAATCACAATTTCCTAAAAAACTATCAAATGTTGTCCCTCAACCAATATTGTGTTCTGACACTTGCTAATCACTAGGTTACTCGGTCCCCAATAACTTTCTATTTGGCACATTTACTAATTCTCGATCAATAATGATTCTCAGTGGACACTACTTCTATTTGGCACATACTCTAGCTCTTTTGGCACTAGTATCACTTGACATATACTTCAAGTTCCTTAATCTTCTACTTTGTTGTTCAGTCAAGCATGTGCATTTGGTCATTTTTTGATCACTTCTTCAAGGCATCATGACAACTATCTTCTTCAATTATAGCATTGTTAAACAATTGTGGTATCTTGTCAAAGTCTAACTAATCAAGTTCTCATTGTTTTTTCCACTCATAACTCAACCATTCCTCTAAGTGCTATTATTATGTCCATTTCAAATCATCTTCATCAATCATCTAGATGTGGCACTCAAATTAGATAGAAAACTCTCTTATCAATTAGGTTTGACATCAATGAAAACATAACAATTATTCCAATTGTAGTTTCCAACAATATCCCTCTTTGGCATTTATGGCAACACCTGTAGTTACCATGCAATCCAAAACATGTACTGCATCAAGAAACTCCCTCTATGTTTAGTAACATAAATTCATTAATATCCTCATATTCATTCTTATTCACATATCAGTGTCCAACAATCTTTTTCTTTTAGTTTCATTCTAATTCTCATCCATTCAGCTTTGATATGCAACACATAGGCTCCCTCTATCATATCAGATCACGAAATCAATCAGCTTCCTTTGTATTGCTGGAAACACTTTGCATACATTCTCCCTCTTTCTTTTTATTGCATAGGTAACTAAATCTCTCCCTCTTTAACAACAATGCCAAAGACACTTCATTTATCTCATACATCTTGATTATGTAGATATTCTAATGTCAGTATTGAATTCATCATTTTCCACTTATGTATGACTGATATAGCATTATGTTCTTCTTTATTTACTCTTTGATGCTTCCTTTACTACTTTAGGCAACTCCTAAAGTAGGATTGCTTGCATCAACTTGCAAGATATTCTTATCAACACATTTAATGTAGAGCTCCATCTCAACTTAAGTAGCCTTGCCTAGGGGAATCACCCCTAATTAGATATTCATGAGCATCCTTAGGTAATGCCTTAGTGAAAATATCAGCTATCTGCTCCTTAGTGTTTACATATTCTAATCTCACTTCTTTGTCTTGAATTAGCTCTCTCAACTAATGATATTTGATAGAAATATGTTTACTCTTTGTATGCATCAAAGGATTCTTTGATATGTTTATAGCACTAGTGTTATCATAATAGATAACAATTGGATCATTGATCTCTTCCTTCATTCCTTTCAATAATTTTTTGATCCATATGATATTTGAACAATTTACTATTGTTGCTACATATTTAGCTTCAGTTGTTGGTTGAGAAATGCAGTTTTACTTCTTGCTTGTTCATGAAACTAGTCTCTTGACAATATTCTCTTGTTCCTTTCAGATATCTTAGTATAATTTGCATAAAATCTTACAACTACCCCAACTGCCAATGCAATATCAGGTATGTTGTGAACAACATATTATAGTTTTTCGTTTATTGATTTAATACAATGTCTAGTTCACATCAATAGAATCATCATTATTAGATATCTTATGTCATGTTGCCATAGGTATATTAACTAGTCTTGAATCTTCCATTCCAAAAGTTTTCAGTATCTCCTTGATGTATTTGGATTGAGTAATGAAGATACCTTGCTTCATTTAATATACTTGTAAACCAACAAAGAATTTGATCTCACCAAACATAGACATTTAAAATTCCTTCTTCATCCCATTGATATGCATAATGCTTCATTTCCTCCAAATATGATATCATCAACAAAGATTTCAGATAAAAATACCTCATTGTTACTACGAATCTTCAAGTATAGATTGTTCTTATCATTAGTTCTTACAAATCCAATCTTCACCAAGTAATTATGCATTCTCTCATACCATGCTCTAGGGGCTTGTTTCAAACCATATAGAGCCTTGTGCAACTTACATACCATGTTCTTCTTGCTAGGGTCAAAAAATCCTTTTTCTTGTTCAATGTAAATTTCTTCTTCCAATATTCCATTAAAAAATACAAATTTTGCATCCATTTGTTACACTTAAAATCCTTTATAAGCATAATATGCAAGTATTGTTCTAACTCCTAATCTTGCAATTGGGTCAAATGTTTCCCCATACTCAATTCCTTCTTCTTGTGCATGTCATTTTATAAATAGGGATTACTGGGGGGGTGAATTAGCAATCTACAAACTTTAATCACCAATTGGATATTATTACTTACTTTAAACCATGCATAAAAAAGCAATAAAGTAATGCTGAATAGTAACAATGGAAATGCACAAAGATAACTCATAACACCATATTTTGTTAACTAGGGAAACCTTGGCCAAGGGAAAACCCCGATGGGGATGATACCCACAAGATATTATACTGATATATAAGTTCTTTGTTAGAGGATGGACCCTGTTAGGAATTAATGAGAAAATTCAGTATAAGGAGTCCTTATTAGGAGATTCTAACCCTATTAGGAGTTGTAATATAAATAGCTCATATTAAAGTTAGCATATATCGCTTTTATAGAAGTTTGCTCATCACAATTCACAATTCTAATTCTTTTACAATCTTGCAAGCACACTTCTTATCGCAAGAAGTCCTTTGCACAAATACCATGCCTTTACATAAAATACTAATGGGTCAGCTAAGATCACAATTCACTTTTCCAAATTGAATTAAACATCTAGGATGTTAGCCCTAATTGGAAAAGTAATTGTTTTCTAAACAAAACATTTCTTTCCTTCAATTCTACTGTCCCACTTCATCAAAACATGATTAACTCCATTCTATACAGTTGGTACCAATTTCCAAGGTTATACACATCATTTCCAACATGTATACTATCTCCATGTAACTTTTCTTGTCATAATATGACCTCTATAACATGTTATAAACAAAACAATACACTATTGTAAACCAAATTCTATACTTAGACAATTTTTTGATTACCAAACACTAAGTATCTTTATATCTGAGGTTTTCTGTCAACATGTACATCATGTGTTTCTATTAATGACAACAATTACATATCACTATTAGCCAATTTTCAACAATCTCCCCCTTTGGCATTGATGACAACAAAATGGGAAAAATTGGCTAAGTGACAAAAACTTAACTATCAAAATAAACATTACATCTATTACAACTTGTTCAACTTTACATATATGCTCCCCCTTACAATATACTTTACACTTTCACAATCTTCACATGTATCTATCCCCTTTGTATCTTTCCCAACAATGACATGTATACAATTTTCACATGAATCTCTCCCCCTTTGACATCAATGACAAAGGTCAAAATGTCAAGATTTTGTCAAAAAACTGTCAAAAATATTGAAACTATTGTCTTCCTTTATGTTAAAACAATCTTCATATAATCATCAAAAATAGTCTTCAAATTTTACATACCTTTGATTCATGTGTCGTTGGTAGACTCAACTAATGTGAGAATTGCACATAATGCATATGATGCAATCTCAACTGCATTGATATCTGAATAAAAAAATTTGTTATATGTATCCTTGGCCTTAACAGATTCCTCTAGCTATTTCTCAAAAATAGATAGATTTAGAGAAATGGATTCTCTAAAATCAGATGTTCTCTTTAAGATCTACTCTTTCCAAAGTTCCAGTTTCCTAATATCACTGTGAACATTGGCAACTGGCTTCTCAAAATCATTAACTTTGCTAGATGGATGTTTGATCTAGCTAGATAAAGCATCTAGCTCATTTATCTTTGTCTCTAACTAATTGTCCAAATCTTTACTCATTTTTCATGATAAGGTACACTTAAGATACAAAGCTTTTCCTTCTTGCTGACATTTTTGAAGTTCTTTTATGCATGTATCAAGACTAACTAAGTCATTCTTGATATTCTAGTAGATGGTGCTAAACAAGTTAGAATCATGGAAAATTTGAGCCTTCACCTCTGCAACATTCAAAAAGTTTGTGAATTCTTCATCGAATGACTTTAGCACTGCTTGTGCTCTCTATTTGGGATCTGACTCAGTATACTAAACTACCAATGTGTAGTGCAATCTATCATATTACTTGCATTAAAGCTTTCTGCAAATTTTTCGCTATTTTATTCTTTAGTATGAGTTTGGACAGGGATGAGATCATATCTATTTGATCATCATCATTAGTAGCCAAACTTGCAAGAGAGAGTAGAGTAGATGAACTAGATGGTTTATTCTCATCCTCCATATGTTTCTTTGATGCTTCTTTAGTTCTCATCTCTTCCTCTTCTTTCCTTTCTCTTTCCTCTCTTTCTTTCTTCTGTTCTAATCTTTTCCTCTCTTCTTCCTCTATTTTCCTAAACTTATCCTCAATATCTTCAGTATCTGGTACATTTGGTTTGGAACCACCAAATGGATTGGTATCATCAATGTTAAGAGTAACATTGGTTTGATCAAACTTCATGGTGTCACCACTTACTACTACTTTCAAGGTTCTAGGAGCTAGAGGAGAGGTTGTTTGTGAATTTGAAAACATCTTACTAATAGTTGCTACTATCTCCTTTCTCAACTTATCCTTCTCACCAACCATAAATAAGAATGGCCTCAACTTATTCCTTAAGTATGGAGCAAGGTTATTCAACAATCTCTTAATTTCATTTTCATTATCAATATTGCAAATGATCCTTAGCATAGACTTCTAAAGTTTAAGGTCTTCTTCTCTTGTTGGAGTCTTCTTCTCTATGAGTCTCATAGACTTTTTGGTTCACTACTCTTTTGATATCCTTCATACTTAGATCGTTTGTAATGATATGTCTTATAGTAGATATATCAATCTGATCCTTCTCAAAATTGTTATATAGATCATAAAACTTGTTCATCCAAACAAATTTTCCCTCATTAGCAATTATTGTGTTAATCTTCTCAATATTTGGCTTCCATGGTTGCCAAGCTTTTCTTGTTGCTTGCTTAAGTGGAGTCACCTTTCCTTCTTGCTTGGTTTCTTGTTGCTCCTCTTCTTCATCACTTGAATCAATTGTCAACAATATTTTCTACTTCTTACTAGGTCTTGTGGCCATCTATTTGAGACTCTTTTTCTTTGTAGACACTACTTCAACTAATCTTTTTTATTTTCTCTTTTGTTCACTGGGTTGAACATCGAACACTGCTGCATATGGAATGCTTTGTCCTAAAGTTATCTCAACAACTAATACTGACAAGGGTTGTATGTTTAGTACATCTTGTTTCATTGTCTATCTCATGGCCTCATATTCACTCTTTATCATTTCGACCTCAGATAATGCCTTCTTTATGATTGACTCAACCTTCTTGTGAGATGCCTTCTCTAATGTTTCTTGATGAGCATGCTGTGTGATCTCATCATACATGCCAAATCTATACTCAACTTTATCTTTGTCTAAATTTAAAAAAAAAATCAATGTAGCTAATTGCAACATCACCATTCAACTCATGGCTCAAAGGATCCAGAAATGTCTCCCGAGGTTCCACTGTTTGAATGTAAGTGTGATCTGTATCAACTAGAATACAAATGTCTTTTTGAATCTATCCACAATTGCAAGAGCAATTCTAAATCTTTGCTTCATCTCATTCTAGAAAGTCCTCATAATTAGGTTTCCACTATCGAATATTTTGTCTTTAGGCTGTCTTCTGCATACCTCTGATATCTTCTCCATAGTGCATTTGTCACTACTCATTATATATGTTACTAATAAGTAAGGAATCTCTTAAGCACATGAAATAATATGTGATTTATCAATGAGTAGAATCTAAACACACCATTCTTTATTCTCTTAATCTTTTCAAGGTTTTCTAGGAGTTGCATCCTCAATATTTCACTTAGATTTATTTGCTCTTTCTCAACACATATCTTATATGTTGTATATATAAATCCTGTTGAAAGTTCATCTATCTTAGAACTTGCACAAACTGAATAAGCAATAATTTTGCTAAGAAATCCCATATCATCTTTCTTGATGGAACTGATTACCATAGCCTTTCCATTATATATTGCCTTAGTGTAACTTTCCACTTTCTTCTTTACCAATTTCTCTCCTATAGGTACACTGCCTTGTTTGTTAAGACCAATTACTTCATGAATAAGTTCGACATAGATGTCTACTACATTATCTTGCATCCACAATTTACCATAATGTATCCTACTCAGTATAATTTGAGTCCATTCATTTGTATCTAACTTACTATGGAAATGATACTTAAACAATTCTAATTCCTTTATATGTTCAAATTTAGGTTTCACTATCATGTCACTAATACATTTGGTAGTGTTTTGCGACGTCAATGTGTATTTGGCATCTTTTTTTGTCTTATAACCCGACGACGTCGCAATTGCGACGTCGTCGGGTTATAAGACAAAAAAAAAGTTGTGTTGCTCACAATGTTTAAGAGACAACCCACCCCTAAATGAAGATGTTGCAGACTCAAACCAGGCCCAACCGGCCCCAACTTTGCCCTACCACATAAAATTCACCACCTCTCTACACACTCTCGATGTCGCCAGCAGAACCCACTCCCTGCCAACCAATTTTGGGCGAACTCATGCACAGCAGATTGTGGAAAGACCAGGTCTAGGCACGCCCAATGAATTAGATCTCCTAGAGCGAAAAAACCCCTTAGGGCTAGACTCCAAGCACAGCTTATCTACCCACAATCGATTCCAAGAATGAAAGATGGTACTGTTCGAACTGCTCTTGATACCAGATGTGGGGTGCGTAACATTCTCTCTTGTTTATCTAGCTATATGCTTGTGGAAATAGAGCATAACTAGTTTTATAGATGGATTTGGTTAAATTTCATAGCATCAATATACATATGAGCCATAAAGGGCCAATACACACCATCATGATTAGGGTACTAAAGATCAAGCAGCCACAACTCGTTTTAAACTCCCATCAAGGCAGTAGTTTTTTGAGGAATAACAAGCATTTGATCAATGCATCAAGCACCAACTTCCATGTTTTTGAGTGTTTGGTGAGGAACCATTTATGTTGTGTGTGATATTATTTACTTTTCACCAAGATTATCTTCATCAATAGGAATCATCCATGCCATGGGTACGCAACATGACTACATAGATGTATTGATATGTGTGTAACTTGTAATATTTTAAATTACTTAACCTTCCTTTCAATGTGGTATAAGTCTAACAACAAAAGGATGAATGACAATGCTTCAGGAATTAACTCTTTAGCTCTTTCTTGTATCAACAGTTTGGATTTTACAGATGTAAATCTTGAAGCATACTAACTGATTTGCACTGACTGAGGAACATCATATCTACAATTGGAAACATGTTTTAGAGCTAAGGATTAGTTTTTGGTTAGAAATATAATTTCTTTCAAGTTGTGACAGTGTATTTCAATACACATTCAAATTTACAATAACAGAAAGAACTATGCTTCTATTGCCAAACAAAGTACAACTGTAGATTCACATTACAAGCTATTTTAGAAATAACTGAGTCACATTTATATAGTTCATGTGGGTTTGCAAGCACCATATGTGTGTTAGTAATTTTACGAGAGCATAAAAACCAGGATCTGCACACCCAGAAGTAGCCCCATCAGCCAAGAAAGATCTATTTTTGCTCACTGTGAAGATGCTAGAGCAACTATAAGATAAGCTCCTAATAGTTTACAGAGTAAGGATTTCACAATGGAAACATTTCTCAGAAGATTAGAATCAAAAGAATCAGATATGGGATATTCTAGAGAACTTGCAATTCCTATAAAGCGACTACAGTAAATTGAAGTTCTTGTAGTTAAGGCTTGTGGTCAATATCTCCAAAACCCTTCTAAGGATTTTCAGTCTAGTTTACCTTGACCTTGAAGAAAATATGTTGAATGGAAGCATACTAGTAGAATCACAATCATATTACCACCACTTTGTCTATTTCGCACAACCATATTATCAACTTCGTGTCATCCAAATGTAGACAAGGAAAAGATTTTCCTTTTAAATCTTAAATAAATTCCAAAATGGATTTGTTCCTAGAAAACTAAAAAATTCTAAAGGCTTAACCAAACACTAAAAATAGAGCTGAGGCCATCCCATATGTATGATCCATCTTTGATGGAGAAAATTTTACAAACAAGTCTCACATGTTAACTTGCATTCAAAAAAAAAAATCCTACAGTTGCACACCCCAATAACTCCATTTGCTAGTCTTTTCTTCCATGATCAATGTTCTTTGGCATTAAAAACTAAAATGCCTTTACATCATTCTGCAACTTCCTAACAATTTAGGATTGGGCCTCTATTACTACACTTTTTCTTGCCTTGTAATGTGTAGAGGATCTGGTGGGAAAACTTAAAGTCTATAATACATCTGTAATGACCAACAGGGACCTACCAAAGCACACATAGTACATGAAAATGTTAAACTTTGATCAAATTTTAGTAGTAAAATTTTAATAATAGTCTTGGAAAATAAAAAATGAAAAGACATAATTGGTTGTAATAAAAATGATTAATCATTGTTTGAAGAAGAGCCCTTCACAATAGTTCTCTTCCATAACATGGTAGGAACTAAAAATATGCCCTAATCAATCAACTATACACAATAAATATAGGATAGTGTACCCACTAAAATGAATTCAACAAGAAAAAGTGGCATTTAATTAGGGCTTGTTTGGTTGCAGGAATACAACAGGAATAGGAAGAGAAAATTATAAGATGTTTTATAATCTCTGTTTGGTGCGCCAAATTGAAATTGAGAATAGGAAGACATATTCTCATTTCCCCCCTAAAATTAGCATATGGTCATTCCAAAAAATATCTTTTACTGTAATGAGACATTCCTATTCTCAATTTGATTTTTCCAAAATATATAATTCTTTAAATATGCTATGGGCTCACATGTAGTTCTACACTAGCAAAATATAATGATTGTTTAATAGTTAAGGCTATCATTATTAAGTATGAATTCATTTGAGTTTTCTTACTCAATAAAAAATTATGACTAATTATGAACTAAGAATGTGGACTGAGTGATAACAAGAAGCTCATCAGAGCCCTCCCTTGCTATGAAATGGTTCAATAAGTTTAGAAGGGGTTTAATTACCTTCTATGTCTATGTCATTCATCACTAGGGTAACATTGTCTTTGCTAGATCGAAGAATTTTTCCAAGGATGATGCAAGATAATGGTGGATTCACAGGTAGTGACCATGATCGTTAGAAATTTGGTGCATGACCACTCATGGTGTTGGGATCTTGTTAAATTTATGCAAGAATTGCAATAGAGAAGATCAGAGAGCTTGTCAGGAGTGGCATCTTGCAGAACTTGATGATGCTACTTCACATGAATTGCTAGCCTAGAACCTATCAAAATTCTCTTGTCCTTGAAAAAATATGATTCTTGTACCCACTTTGTTATTCAATTGTAATTAATCTAACCCAAGACAATCATTTATGTTATGAGTCTTCTACTTTTGTTTGGCATATTTTGCAGAGCACCATTGTGCTCAACAATTTCCTCGATCACACTGTCACGTCTTTTGGAGAGAGAGGCATGGTTTTTTTTTTTTTAATACTCTTTCTTGCATTGTTACACTTACCATTTAGGGGCCTTGGAGATAATCAAGAGGTGCTTTTATTTCTTTCTATTTTGAATTTGATTTGTGAATAAATTTAACCTTATTCTAATTCTAGTTTTGTACAACCAAACAAAGGATAACAAGATTGTAATTTCCATTTTCTATTCCCATTCCCATTCCTATTTTCTATTCTAATTTTCAATTCCTATGCCAACAAACAAATGAGCACTTATGATTCATGTATTTTTTTCAAGTGGTGTCCAAAGTTAAAGGAAAATTCCACCCATTGGTGTGAAATAATGCTAATTTCCACAAATACACCAAATATCATCCCATCTGTAATGGGCTTTATCTATCTTCATCTTTATGATTGGGGGAATTTATTCCTCCAAGGTAGATTTGGTCTTCCACTACCTCATTTAAAAGAAAAATATTTTCCTACAATTATTGATCCACACACATTCCCCACATGCCATAAATTTCAGCAATTTGAACACTCCTTCACTCAAATCTATTTCTAAATGTTGTGAATTCAAAATTAAAGATTTAACAACTTTGAGAGAACAATGTGGATGTAAAATGGATTTTATGTATGGCTAGGGGTGAGAATTCCTTAAACTCAAATCAGCTTTAAAAAATTAAGAAAAAAAATATCCACATGATTTGAGATGAAAAACTACATATTGAAACCCTTACTCAACATTGACACATCTCAAATCAATTGAAGCAATGAAAACTTTAAAACGTTATGAAATTCAAGCCAAAAATCATATATTTAAATGCCTTACAATGTAAAGAAAGAAAAAACCTATGCTTGAGGTTAGCCTCTTTGAACTTGGAGAGTCGAGGATTTTATTCTCCATCACCTTCATTAACATCACCACAATCTCTTCAACACACTTAGTGACAACCTAATCATTATCAATGATTAAGAAAATTTATCATAGAGCCTGTCAATGAGCTTGCAAAATGGTAGTGTAGAGGATTTTAGAAAATCATGCATGTTGACTTTAACCCATAGGAGGACAAAAATCTAAGTCACATACATCTCAAGAGAAGGGGATGTTGAATTCCCTGGGAGATTGTGCAAACTTGAGCAGATAGAGGCAAAGCTATTGCACAATCTTTTTTTACAAAAAGTCATGGCAGACACAATAATAAATAATCAAGGGAAGATACATACATATTGTTTGGTATTGTATCATAAATTAAGTTCATTACATAATCATATTCTTTATAGAGGTGTTAGAGGATGAGTAGATAATAGCTATTCATATTACTTCTAATTTGTGCTTAAGTAGTAAAAGTGAATGATGACAATCCTGAATACCCAAAGTTGGATGGAGACAGAATGTGGTAGTAAACACCTTATTCCTACTGGCACAATAGATGTGCCACCAAGATTGCACTCCCCCACTGCTCCTTCAAATTTTCTTCCATGGTCACCAAGGGAAATTTGTGTATCATTTTCTCTTAAGATCTGTTTGGCTGTAGGAAAAAGAATGTGGGAGTAGGAATGTGTATTCTAGAATTATTATTCTAGAATAGAAAATAAGAATACATATTTCTATTCTTTTTTGGTTGAGTCAAAATTTGATGGGGAATTCAAAGACCCAAAAACTTATATTTTCTAAAAAATATAAAATTGAAATAGGAACACATATTCCAATTCCACCTATTTAGGTAGAATTACAAATGCTCAATTTTACAACAATGTTTTTTCCAATTTGCAATATCCTCCTCTTCACATGCATAAAATATAAATGAAAATGTTATAATCTATCATAACAATGGTCTTTATGTAATGTGTATACTACCATAGTCCATACACAATTTTGAAAGACTACAATCAAAAATTAGACACCAAAGTGATGTCCAGTTATAGATTAATCAAAAACAAGGCTTTTCAAATTACTCGCAGGTCATTAAGATTATAGATTTTATTTTTAAGATTTTTTTAGAATTTTTTTTTCTTATCCACCAAAGCTATATTCACCTATAGAATCTTGTGAAAACAATTATTATACAATCCACATAAACTTTTCAGAGAAGGTAACAATATAAACTTTTCAGAAGTCACCCATGGCTTAAACTTTTCAGAGAAGGTAACAATATAAACTCAAAAGACTTGATTGGTCTTCACCAAGAGTGTAGGTCCCAAGATGATCACACAATATAATAACATGACTCCATTGGCCAACATGCCAAGAGGGTGGATCGCAATAGCATTTAAATAGCAACAATGAGTATATATCAAATCTCCGAACCAGATAATAAAAAAGCATTATCAACAACAATATGTCAACAAATCAATAACCAGATAATTTATGTGCTTTTTCATGACTATGTTTGACTCATATAATTGTGATCTCTCTAGCACTATGATGTCATTTAATATGTCTTGCTAAAACTTGTAAATTTTGTTCCTTTTGCCATGTCATATAATATGTCTTGCCTTGTAGCTTATATGTTTTGAAATTGTTGTTAGGCCTTGTAGCTTGTATGATTTGATTATTGGAGAGCTTCTACAGCTAAGCAAGAAGGTTGTTTCACGAGTTATATAGCCGTGTGCTCGGGTATGAAAATTGCATATTTTTTAATCTAATGTATATTTTAACTAGACTTGTAGCTTATATGTTTTGAAATTGCTGTTAGGCCTTGTATCTTGTATGATTTGATTGCTGGAGAGCTTCTACAGCTAAGCAAGAAGGCCATTGCATGAGTTATACTTGATCTTTGACATAGGGGCACAATATGGAGCAACCGCCGGGAGGGGATGCTGGCGATGTTCCCGGCTCATCTACACATGAGTAGGTAAAACTCATTGTAATTGTGCAAACTAGATAGAAGCAAAATATTTTTTTTTTAATGTTGTTTTCTTCATTGTTTTGGAGTAATTTTGATAATACTAATACTATTGTTGTCACAAAGGGCCAGTGGTTGGAGGGAGGGAAAGGAACCTGCACTCCCTTAGCAGTCTGCCCCTGAGGAGGACCCATTTTATATTGATTTAGCAGAGACCGATAACCCGATCAGTTCAATTAAAAAGTTGCTAAAGAAAACTGGCAGAGAAATTATACGTTTGGCAACCATTAAGCCTACTACTTAGGAAATAAAAAATAGGGCATCTAAATTGTTGCACACCTCTGAAACCTTAGAAGTAAGTATTAATGAAATTTTTAATTATAACAAGAGTTCAATAATGGTTTTTATGTTACGCTATTTTATGACATTAATTAAAATATGGATGTGTTGTTGTTACAGGGTTTTTTGCGTGATTTCAAGCCCCATTCCCATGATGAGGGTGCTGCAGGTGGTTCAGGTAAATTGCATGTTCCATTCCCCACTTGTGTTTTCCATTGAATATATATAGGAATTATCATAATCATTGACAATACATGCAATTAAGACTGAATTTATGCATGCATTCTATATTTATGCATGCTCTAACAATTTTATTTTCAGCTTCAGATCCTATGATGATGCCGCCTCCGTCTAGGACAACCACAAATCTCTTTCCGACTATTGAGTCGACAACACGCAGCTTATAGGCATCGACTATTGCACCATCTACTGGTACACAAATCCCTCTTTTTGTCTCTTTTGTTATGTGTTTAAGTGTTATGTGTTTACGATTTCATCTTTGAGTACATTATATATCAACTTATAGGCTCATTAAATATGTATGGTTAGCAATATTATATTGACGTGATGATCCTAATCCTTGTCCCAAAACATATTCTTAATTGCTAGAATGTTTTCATCACACTGAAGAACGAGCCCTCAAGTGAGCAATAGGGACATCAGTGATGCTTTTAGAAGATGAAAGTTTTCCAAAAAAACTTAAGGAAAAGCAAAAGAAACTAATAAAATGAGGCATCAGGTGCTGAGGACAACCTCTGGACTTGCAAAATGCTGTCCACATACAACAAACATAGCTACAAAATGAACATGAGATGCCCAGCAATAAAAGTTCCTCAAACATAAAGGGATGATCGGCTTCCTTGATGTCGGTTGTTGATTCGCATCAGATGCTCCTACATCAAACTCCCCAACTAGGTAAAGATTGGTGAGAATGGCTCACAAATGGAGTTACGTAGTAGGACTACTCTTTTAGATTGTGTCAACCTGCAAAAAAATCTATCATTGACATAGATAGAGGTATTTCTACCTATTCCAGCACTTGGCTGGGATTCTCACCATCTACCTACATAGTTTGTTCTCTTCTTTTCTTCACTCTTGTGGACTTGTGCTCACCATAGTCCAACCTCCTCTTCCAAAGAATTTTCTCTTCTTTTTCTCCACATAATCTCTCCTCTCCTCCCCTTCTTTGTGGAATCATATCCACTGCAAAATGACCACCTCCATGGATGCCCTATAACATTCTCAACTTTCTCTATATGTAATCAATTGAATCTCGCAAGAAAATCTGCCAACATCTTTCCCTACCTTCAAAAAAGGTAAACCAAATTCTTTATCAAAAAATTCATCAAAATTTGCACCATGTTCTTATGTTGCTCCATCGTCCACGAGCTCTCTGTATTTCACTGCTGCAATCACATCTTCCTCATCTTCACTATCCCATTTGTCTTACACCTTCCAAGTTTATCCATCCACTCATGCTCTATTGTGAAAAACCAGGCCCACAAATCTTCCTCTACCACTTCCTCAACCTCATCTATCTATTCTTTCAATCTTTCTCTTATTTCAATAATTCTCAATTTGTGATATTGTTATCAAGATTTAGCTGTGTAATTTTTTAAATCAAATTCATTAATGTATGATGTCCTCTTCCTTACCCTAGTGACAGAACAACAATAGAATACTTATGTGGTTAAGGGGTGGCAGATCTTGAGCACCAATAGCTAGCTTGCTTGCTTAATATGAATTACCTACAGAATTTGCATATCACATTCTGAGAAATAGTGAGAAAGAAAGTCAACCATTTTTGAATTATTGATGTAACCTTGCATACTTATTCATGTAACCTTGTAACCTTGCAAACTTGTAAACTTATGAAACTTTTTGCAATAGGAGCTGCAGCATCATTCCCTAGATGTTCCTATGTTCCTAGCATGGGAACAGTGAAGGATGTCATGTTGATCGTCAGCGACAATGAAGGCATTCCATTAAAAGTAGCCAAAGTTCTAGGTACTTTAAAGTTAATATTCTATAGTGATATATTAGTAATTTAGTTTTTGATCACTCTTCATCAACTAATGATCCCATGATTATTTTGTAGGGAATGATGTTTTTTGGAAAAAACTTGGTGATGAGTGTTTGTGAATATTCGAGCCCACCGTGCGTACCTAGTAGAACATCATATCCTAACTAAAACCCCAAACCACTATTTTGATTTCATATCATTGCTAGAATAGTTTTCTTTTTCATCCATTTCTTGAACTATATTAAAGGTAGCTTCACTTTAGTTATGAGTCTAACATGTTTTTTTTTACTTAAAAGGTGGAATCTCCAAGACAAAAAGCTGAAGGATGATCTTATAGAGAGCATGACCCAACTCTTTGGACCTCGTGCATTCAAGAGAAACAAGCTCCTTGAAAAAGCTGGTTTATGTTTGAAGTATATTAGGGACCAGTATAGAAAAAATTTATGGGATAACCCTAGGTACGAGCGTCCGCCCTATGTTCTTGAGGCTGAGTGGCAGGCTCTGATTTTGGATGGAAAGTATAAAGATGACAAGGAAAATACAATTACACCAATAGAAAGTACACTGCCAAGGTATGTGATACTGTTGAGAATGTAATTATGTACTAATTAACCTCTATATTTATATTATCTAACATATTTCAAACTTTTCATAGATTGTTTGACACATCAAAGGCAACAAAGGCAAGACTAGAAAAGCACGGGACACACAAGCTCGACTCTGGTGGTTTTTCGAAACTTCAAGAACAAGTTGTAAGTATTCTTGATCCTCAAATTTTTGCAACTTTTGTATTTCCTTTTGATATTTTAACTACCCTCCATTGGTTGATGAAAAAATGCAAGTAAAATTCACCATACCACGTAAAAATGCAGGGCTCAGAGTTCAAGAGATGCCTCACATAAAAGGATAAGAGAATTGGCTTCCAACAAGGCTATAGAGCCGTGGTTGAATGGCTACGAGCTGAAATCAGTGTGGAAGGTTCTAATAATGATGCATCTGAGCCATAGGTAAATAAGCTAAATGAAATTTATTTCAAATTGAATACTTTACCAATTAGTCTATTTGATGTTAAGTTCCAATATAAAGTGAGTATATCTATTTTAAGCAAGCAATGATAACAATGCGTAGGATGTTGGAATGCAGCCTGACAATCCTTCTACACAATTTGTGAATGCTGAAGGTTTGCATGATGTGCATCCCAGTGGTGGAGGTATATATTTGCTATTAAATTTTTTATATGTAATTGTGATTGGTGTTTAGATTAACGTAACATTTTGTATAGCAGTTGTAGAGGATCGAGGCGTCGATGTTCATGAGCGTGTTGACGTTGAGTCCAGACAAAATGATGTGGTCAAACCAAGTAAAGAGCGCCATAGTTATGTTATTTAAAATAATTAAATACTTGTAACAATTATAATAAATTATTTTTAATTTAACTCTTTTATTTCTTATTGTAGAGGAACCCCCTTTGCAACAACATAGGAATTTGAGATCATCAAGAATAGAGAAAAGAATTGATGAGGGGGGAATTGATGATGACACTGATGCTCCTCTTAGAGCTTACATAGAAAAAAGAAATAGAAAGAAAAAAAAGAAATGATTTTAATCTACATACCTTAATTGATAATGACTGAATTTCATGTCTTAATGAATTTAATTATGTGCTAATGAATGTTCATGAATTATGTGTTAATGCAAAATATTGATGAATGTTGCATGTGTATGAATCTAATGTGTTAATGAATGTTGTCATGTGATATTGATTGGATGTTACATTTTATTAATGGTTGAAAGAATGAATGAATGTTAGATGTTAACGGGGAATGTAGAGTGATGTTAGGGGGAGGGGGGTGGGGCCAAATGAGCTGCCACCTTCACGTGGTTGGCCTTGTTTAGTAGAGAATATTAAACTATTCTCAAAACAAAGTGAAGCTCAATAAGGTGTAAGTGAAGCTCAAATTGGCACAAATAGGGAGTCAATATGATGTAAGGGGTCATTTGAAGTCCTAGGGTGTCCTAGGAAGAGTTATGGGTGGATGGTAGTGTTTACATGATGTAATAGTCTATTAAAGCCCCTAAATGATGTAAAATGTACTCAAAGTGCAAGATCCGTTATTTCTCGCTCCTTCCCCAATATCAAATGCTTTAATTTTGATCTCCCTGAAGTCATCTCGGAGGCTCCTAGTTATGTTGGTACTTTCTTTAAACACAATGTTTGAACTCATTTTCTATCTCTTCATAGATTTTGGGTAAAAAAATCCTCACTGGTTGTTTATGATCTGTTTGTGGTATAGGTGTGCAACACATTGCGAGCAACATGTTTGTCAATGTTCCAAAGGCAAATGCTATATTTATGAAGGTAAAGTCTCTAAATGATTATAAATCACTTTCAAGATCTGATTTAAATTAGGAACCCATCTTCTTCATCGTCTGCTCCTTTTTTATTAGAAAGTTTCCTTCTGGTAGTGCTCTACTCCATTTCATAACTTTACCTTTTTCTGAAGCTGTGCTCTTTGGTCTCCATATCTATCTCTGTGTTTCTGCCTAAATTGAAAGACCTGGATCCCTGTCCGATGCTTATTTATGAAACCATCCAACTTGTTTTTTAAGGTACAAGGTCTATTTATTTGTAGATACACATTCATTTGTCCTGTTCTGTCTGGAAGGGCAATGGGATTGGTAATAAGAAGACCCAATAAGTGTAAAATCAATTATCATCATCATAGTTATAAGCCCAATGGAGACTTGGAGGCACCATTGTTTCACAAAACATCTAAAAAGATGCAATCTCAGGATCAGTGTGAGAACTTATCAAGGGATCAAATGGAGCAGTTTCTTTTAGATGGGGATTTGTTATCCGAAGTGATGAAATACATGGATGCAAGAACACTAGCAATAGCCTCATGTGTTAATAGGATATGGCATAAAGCTACACAAGATGACAAGCTGTGGGAAAACATATGTCTCAAGCATTGGGCTAACACTGGTTGTGGAAGCCATCAACTGAGATCTGTTGTTTTGGCTCTTGGTGGATTTTGAAAACTATATTCTCTTTCCCTTTGGCCTATGCTTAATCCATCTTCTTCTTCTTCTTCTTCACCATGTCCATTGCCTTCTCAAGCCTTGTCTCCCTTCTTATCAAAGCCTAGTCTGAATAAAAAACACAGTGCAAAGACTCAATCTTGGGGTAAGGATGAGATTCATCTTTCTCTTTCTCTTTTCTCTATCCATTGCTATGAGAAAATGAGTAGTCCTCCTATGCAAAATGTGTCCTCAGCCCAGTTTCAATCTTCCAAGCATCCCATATTTGAAGATGCAAGCAGGCCCAAATAGGTATAAATCCATCTAGCCCCACAATAGATATTGTTGGTATTTCAGTTTTGTGTATATTAAATTTTTGTGAAGACCAAAGTTTGTATCTTTTCATTCCTAATTTGATCATGGACTTGTAAGTAAACATCAGAACCAGACAGACCTTATAGTTTTCATGTTAGATTTAAATATATAGCTAGTTTGATGCCCATACATCTTACACTGCCTAGTCAGAAGGAGTGCTCATGTGCAGCCTTGAAACCCTTCTAGGTGGTTGATAAGAAGGTAAAATTTCTAGATTTGATTTGTTTAGAGTGTTTTGTGATTGGTCATAGCTATTGATAAACTTCTTAACATGGGTATGATGCTTATGGTGCTCTGTTTCAAGAATGAATCTTGTCATCTGAAGTAACAGATTGTTACCCATTATGGACTACTCATGGATTTCTCTTTTAATTTAGGGTTCATAATTACTTCAAGCCCAATTGCTAAATATATGTTCAGCAGATGTAAACAAAGATCAAGTAACTGGGCTGGATTTTATTTACTTTATAGCTAATGTTGTGTTGATGCAAAGTTGTGAGTCAATTACAAAGTTTCATGGCGATCATCTCAGGTTGGGTACTAGGCTTTCTTCTTGCACCTACAGGGTTGTGGCCTAATTCCTCTTCTATACAACCAAACTCTAGCAAACAAGGCAATAAAGGCCAGATTGAGAACATGAAGTATATTGTAAAGCCTGCCTTATTAATATAAATCTTTAGTATCATGGCTATTTTTGTAAACCCATTCTTGCTTGTCCTGAGGGAGGTTGCCATAGATCTACTGGTATATATTATACTTTTTGTTGGTAATGTTCAACTAACATCAAATGTAAAATGGTAAAACTTTCTGGCTAGTTCCCTAGACTTTGGATCTGTATGCTACTAGAACTTTAAGTACACAACTCTCCATTCAAATTCTCAATCGGCAGGAACTAGATGCTATGCGTCCTTGTTGTCTTTTGGCTTAGTGAATATCATTGTAGTTTCACTATCAGAGATCGAAAAACATCTATTTTTTGTTTCATTAGTATTCTTTGTAGCATGCAACAATCATTTCTGTCAACTGATGCAGTTCCAGAGAACGGAGGTGAAACTACAGAGTTGGAGGTATATGACTTTAAAGGAGATGGAGGAATAGCATTAGCTATGTACAATACTGATGACGTATGTAGTCCTCTCTTTTATGACAAATATAATTTCCTGTTCTAATTCTAATTGAGCAAATCTCAAATATTCAATTATGATTAATTATTGTGTAGTCTATTCGTGCATTTTCTAATGCATCAATGGCAATAGCTTATGAGAAGAAATGGCCACTTTACCTGAGTACTAAAAAACACAATTTTAAAAAATTATGATGGAAGGTATGTTTTCAAATCAATACAAGGATTGATGATCTTATTTTTACCTTTTTCTCTAACACACCTTACTTCCCATGTTATCATTCTTTATGATTCTCTAGCTTAAGGATCCTCATATTCTCAAAGATTCTTCTTATATGTGACTTAAATTGGTAGGTTTAAAGATATCTTCTAGGAGGTATATGAGGCCAGTTGGAAAGCTAAATATGACGCAATAGGAATCTGGTTGGTTTTTTTTCTTGGCACAATAATATGAAGATTGTAATGTTGATTATCTTGATTCTGTCAGGCACACAATAACTTCTTTCAATGATTGATTCATGAACAGGTATGAGCATAGGCTTATTGATGAAACCAGCAACTTAATTCACACTACTATTCATCTTTGTAACATTTTAAAACAAAATCAGGGATCTTTGGATAGTGATCTATACTATTATAATAGATTTAGTGTTTGAATAATGTTACTTTAAGCCACTCTATCATCAAATGTATGATCCCTCAAAGTGACCAATGATTTGATGATAGGCTATTTGGAAGAAATTTCAAACTTATTTGCATTTTTGGTAATGGAGTCTTTGATAATAGCTAAGTGACTTTTGTATGTTTAGTCTTTGAGTTGTTCCTTTCCTATCACATCTAATGCATGCCCTGGATTTCTACACAATTTATGAACAACCCTGCTAATGACGTTTCATGATGTTCACATTTCATATTGCAAGTTTTTTAGTAATTGTCACAAATCTTAAAGTTGTGGATGTCTAGGTTAGTCCCTAGAATCTAGTTATGAAGTTGTATTTGTGAGAGGCACATTTGTGAAGGAAAATCAGCTTTCTGATTTTTAATTTATCATTTATGAAATTGATCAATTTGTTGTTGTTAATAACTTTTGTGTATAAAGAAGGGATTAATGGAAGCCTGATGGTCTACATCATCATATATTATGGCAGAGGTTGGGACCAAGGACTTCTCGGAATGTGTGTTGGAGAGAAATGCAAATTGAAGATACCTTCCAAATTGGGTTATGGAGATCATGGATCTCCTCCCAAGATCCTAGGTGTGAAGTTAGTTACATGTTTAGTCAGATTTTGATGGCAACACTTTTATATAATCTTGATATAGAATATAAGCTTCCCATATTTTTTCTAATAGCAGATCATTGTACATCCAACTCATACTTCATAGCAAGATATTTGTGAAATGCAAAAACTAATCAAGATGCAAGAATACCTATTTAGTTTACAATTGCTATTGCTATTGAATTTTGTGCGCAAATATCAATAGCTAATGATACCAAGCCTCCACAATCCATTATAGATGTTCAAAACTTGATTTTGGATTCAATTGTGGTTCAAATTTTTTTTTTATTGAATCCAGAACTAGATTTTAACAAATATTAATTTTGTTTTACTACACATACACATAATGGGCAAGAGTAACCATTTATTTTTGTAGGATTTATAATTTGTGTTGTTGTTGAGTTTCGTGCACAAATATAAATAGTGACTTTGATATATATATAATTACACACATACAAATTGTGAGACACAAAAACTTATAAAGATGCAACAACTACTGAAGCTAGGTATGAAGAATATGACACTGATATATTTTTTACTAAAGAATTAGATGTTGTGAATTCCAAATATGTCACTGCCTAGACTTTCTAAATGTTTTCTTTTGTACCTAGTTCCAATAACTCAATCTAACATAAAAATCTCTAGTCATTTTGACACAGGTTTTACTGTACTCCTGTACAATAAAAGTGGTCGGGTTGGGCAATAACTTTATGGCTTTGACCAACATCTACATGATAGTGTATCCACTAACTTCTTTTAGATTTGACAAGCATTCATCCTAAAAATGATCTAGATTCACTTCCAGTATCTTCTTTGTGTTTAATTTCTTTTATTGCTTTTACGGCAGGGCAAAACTAGATGAAAATCCAAGACTACTTGAATTTTCAGAGAAGCTAGAAGCTGCCTGTGTAGGAACCGTTGAGACAGGGAAAATGACAAAAGATTATTTAGGATATTAGGCGTGGCAGAATATCTTTTATTTTTTTTGGACTAATACAATAATATTTGACATTTTGAAGTGTCTGTTTGTATTTTTTTATTATAAATATAGGATCCATACATCTCCTTGTAAAAGTTGATGATAGAGATGAAATTAATTAAGAAATAAGTCATAAAGGGCTTCATTTGAAGCATCATGAGAAAATTCTCATAGTTTCATGACTAAATGCTTCGTTGAAGTCTTTTTTTTAGTTTTTTTTAATTTCAAGATATAAACATCTTGTTGTGAAAGCTGATGGTAGAGAGAAAAATAATTAAGAAGCAAGTCATAATCAGCTACATTTGAAGCATCGTGATCAAATGCTCATAGCTTTGTGACTGAATGCAAAAATAGGTTCTATGTTTTGTTGCTAAGAAAAACAATCATTTATCACTTTGTATGTGCTTCCATGTAATATATTAATAATATCTTTTATCGGCATGCTTTTGTAGTATCTGTAAAACTATTGATGCTACTCACAAATCGAGTAAAACAAAGGAATACTGTGAAATGTTTAATCTAGGAAATGTTTGTAAGGTATGTAACAAACTAGGAACTATGATGGTCATTTAATTTTTCCCAGAGAGAAACACTTGCCACAGGCCATATTAGCAGCCAAGGATTTAGTTTTGAGTAAATGGTTACACAAAGTTAGAGTGTTATTTAAATTTAATTAGATATAGATTAATATTCTTAGCAGTCAAAATTCCAACTATCAGTTTAGATCATTCCTGACGGTGATCTATTGGTGATAATTTAGTTCAAAAGGTAATTAATGGAAGACCCAATTTTCTTTCTCTCGCTTCGACCCATTTGTTATTAACCTGAAAAAAGTAATCATGGTAAGGAATGTGAAGAAATCCTCCAACTGAGGTAATATTGTCCTCCAAGAAGCTACCCATTTCTTCTCTAATGATCTCTTCTGCTTTTGGACAAGAGCTTTTATAGAATCCATATGAAAGGCTTGAAACTGTTTCAAGCTTTGGGTAACATGTGATGAAATCAATGAATATGAGACATATAATAATTGAGAACAATGATTTGCAGGTCTCTAATGGTGTCATATTTGGGGAAGCTTAATGGTGCATGAATATTTTTTTTTGTTTTACTTCTTTTACCGTTGCAATTGTGATAGAAATTATGATGGGGTTTCCGTCACATCTACATCAACCCCATTGCAATTGGGGATGGTAACCCCAGCATTTTCGACAGGGTTGTTGTAGATGCAACGGAAACCCCATTGCAATTTTGACAGAAAACACAGATTTTGATGTGGTAATAAGGTAGCTATGTAGCGATGGCTTGGCATCGCAAATTTGACAGCAAGGGATAGACGTCGTAAATTGTGACTAAATAACTACAACATCTATGTCTATCATAGTTGTGACACATTGCTGTCTTAATTGCGACACATGGCCATCGTAAATCGATGCCAAATCTATTAGTGTGTCATGGTTAAAGACTAGTTCAATATACTTATTCATATGTTCACTACCAATTGACTCAAACTTGTGATTCAAATAGTTTTCTACATCTTCAACGTAAACTGCATTGTTTGGAGTGATAGACAACACAGTGTTAGGGTTTCCTTCATTAGGTTTTATGGAAACTATCTTAAACTTAGGTCTATCCTCATTCTCAACACTATGTACCACTAACATATCCATAGTTCTTATCAACAATATCTTTTACAAACAAATTTGTAGAAAAATGATAAAATACCTATTTCCAAAAATAGGGTTTATTTTGAAATGGCTTTGAGAAGTTGCTTCAAAATGCTCTTCACTTTGAATGTGTTCACAATGAAGTAAAATCAATTATGTACTCCCTTTATCCATCAATTTGAAACTTGCATTAATTTCATACTTCACAAATATGAAAAAGTTGTCAACTACGTTCTGTAATTAGATAACTACTCAAACTCATCTATCTAATCTTCAAATGTCATCCAAGGTTTACTATATCCTCCTCCCATCATGACAATCATCCTCAAGACTTTGCATCACGAAATCTCTTCAAAAACATACTTTTCATTTTCTGTTACAGAATCAATTCTTATTGTAATACCAGTAACTCTAAATTCTTATATAACTTATTTAGATGAGCTCCAAATCACAAGTGAGCTTAGGTACCATATAAAATTAACTAGATACACCTTTTCCCAACTTTTCTACTTTTAATTTGGTCTTTGAATGAAATTCTCAAATTATTATGATGTGAACAAGATTAATTCAACTTAATTGAATCAACTCAACAACTACCTTCGATCTTTTTGTCTCATCATCATCTAACTTTTTGTTTGAGATGTCAGTTCCTTTCATGAATGCTTCATTAAGTTCTTCTTGAAGTTCACTCATAATGTATCTTTGTTCTTCATTATATCTGCTAGGTCTAGAGTTCCTTTCCTGGTTCCTTCTATCATTCCTTCTATTTTTGAAGTTTCTTCCATTGTTCCTTCTATCTCTCAAGTTTTTGTCCATTCTTCAGTACCTTGTTGTGTGTCTGAAGTTGTTGCATAACTACCATACAGGTGCTTTGCTTCCAAGATTTTATTTATCATTAGGTTCATGAAAATTTTGAGCAATGTGTCCTAAGTTGTTACACTTATAACACACAATCTATCTTTTGTCTTCATAGATCTTCTTTCTCTCGATGTCCTTTCATTAGATCTTCTTCTATCTCTAGGGTTAGTATATCTAGACATTCTACTATTCCTTCCATCATTATCATACTTAGGTTTCCTAAAATCAATTGCATTATGACCCATACCATGACAATTATGACAATAAAAGTCAATAACATGATTAAATGACTTGTTTATACAATCTCTTTTCATATGACCTATTTCAATACATAAAAATAGCTTACCTCTAAATTCATACCTAGTTTCCTTGGGGATGTCCACTTGCTTTAGTTCATCCAAGATTTCAACTTCCTTGTTTTGCTCAACTTCTTTACGTTTCTTAGAAGATTGATTGGATTCAATCTTATCATTAGATTTGTCTTTTTCTTTCAAATCTAATCTAATCTCAAGCTTCTTTGCAGACATGTTAATTAGATAACCAAGACCAGTCTTGTCATAAGAAGGTCTTTGTATAGACATTGAATCATCAAGTTTTTCTTTGATAGAATAAAGCTTCTCAAGCTATTGTTTGCACTATGTTAATTCACCTTTCACAATAATATTGTACTTGTGGAGTTCTTCATGATCTTCTTTCAATGTTTCAAACTCAGATGTTTTCTTTTTCGAACTTGCTCTTAAATCTACATTTTTATTCTTCAAATTAGATTCAACTTTTCTAGGATCATTTCTCAAAGTCAACTTCAGATTTGTAATCTTCAACTAATGCTTCAAGATCTTGTACTGTGTCTTTAACTTTGAATAGTCATCATCACTAGTTCCAAATTCAGTAGATTCGGGCTTTGATTTCAGATGATCAAACTTTTCCTTCAATTGACCAATGTATACTTTGGAGTTTTCATATAAGTCCTTCAGCTTATCTCTTTCTTTAGTAAGGAGATCAATTTTTTCAAGAGCTTCTTCAAGGTTCTTCATCAATTGTTCCATATCCATAGGGATATTACTTAAGCTATTAAGCCTCTTCAAAGTAGCTAAGACCTAATACCAATTGTTAGAAATAAGGATTACTGAGAGGGGGGTGAATTAGTAATCTACAAACTTTAGTCACCAACTAGATATTATTACTTACTTTAAACCATGCATAATAAAGCAATAAAGTAATGTTGAACAATAATAATGTTGAACAATAAAAATAGCAATGCACAAAGATAACTCATAACACCATATTTTGTTAACTAGGGAAACCCTAGCCAAGGGAAAACCCCAATGGGGATGATACCCACAAGATAATATACTAATATATAAGTTCCTTGTTAGAGGATGGACTCTATTAGGATTCAATAAGAAAATTTGATATAAGGAGTCCCTATTAGGAGACTTTGAATCCCTGTTAGGAGATTCCAAACTTGTTAGGAGTTGTAGTATAATGTATGCAAGAATAGCCCACTGCCCAAACATGCAATTTCTGTTGGACTAACTACTAACATTTCCCTTTGGAATTCATGACATGGCTTAACCACCTCCTGTGTTCTATAAGTCTAGTGGTTGTATCAAGCATTAAAAGGTTGATATTTTGGTGCAATAGCAACTCTAGCTTGTAACAGGTGGTATTAGAGCTTGGTCATAGGTTCAAATCTCCTTGGGTAACACTAAGGGGGAGATTTTTGGATTAACTACCAACATTCCCCTTAGGATTCATGACATGGCTTAACCACCTCTTATGTGCTATAAGTCTAGTGGTTGTATTGGGCATTAAAAGGTTGATCTTTTGGTGCAACAGCAACTCTAGCTTGTAACAATTTCAACTACAAGAAGGGCTTACTACTCAAAAAAGTTTTTTATTGTTATTTGTGTTCCTTGTCTAATCTATAATCTTCAAATCAATTTTGGATCACTAGATAGCTCATATAAAACTTCACATATATCATTTTCACAAAAGTTCACTCATCACAATTCACAATACATAATTCTTTTACAATCTTGCAAGCATACTTCTTATCACAAGAAGTCCTTTGTACAAATACCATGAATTTACAAAAAATACTTTTGGGTTGGCTAAGACCACAATTCACTTTTTCAAATTAGAGTAAACATCTAGGATGGCTGCCCTAATTGGACAAGTAATTATTTTGTAAACAAAACAATTCTTTCCTTCAATTCTATTGTCTTGCTTCATCAAAACATGACTAACTTTGTTTCGTATAGTTTGTAAAAACTTTTGAGACTATACACATCATCACCAACATGTATAGTATCTCCATGTAAATTCTATTGTCATAATATGATGTTTACAACATGTTATAAACAAAACAATACACTGTTGTAAACCAAATTCTATACTTAGACAATTTTTTGATTACCAAACACTAAGTATGTTTATTTCTAAGGTTTCTTATCAATGTGTATATCATGTGTTGCCATTAATGATAGTAATTACATATCACTATTATCCAATTGTCAACATGTCATTTTCATACCAGTGTTGCCTTGTTACTTGTGACTTCACCTTTTTCATTTAGCTTGTTGTTGAATACCCACTTGGTTCCAATAGCATTTTTTTTCTTTGGTGTAGGTAACACTGTCCAAGTTTTTTTTTCTCTATCTGCTCAATTTCCTCATTCACTACATGAATCTAATCCTCATTCTCCAAAGCATATTTTACTAATTTGGGCTTAAACTCACTAAGTAAACATGTATCACTTCTAAGTCTTTTTCTTATCATAACTCCATATTCTTTGTTTCCAATAATCTGCTCAGGTGCATGGTGTCTTCTCACATACTTTTTTAGTATAGATTCTTTTATTATCTCTTCTTCTATAGGTTCATCTTGAAAAATGATTTCAAGTTTATTTTGTCTCTCTAGTTCAGGTTCAGGTTCATGTTTTACTTGCTCAACATTGTCTTCTAGGTGTTCAGCTTCTTTTGCATGTACCTTGGCATCATTTTGTTGTTGCTCAACACCCACAATTTGCTACTTAGAAACCTGTTGTTACAGCTCAACATTCACATTTTGTTGCTGATATGGAGCTTTGTTCTCTTGCTCAAGTAGGTTGTAGGGAGCACCTTCATTCACATATATGAATGTGTTGTAATATTTAAGTTATGTCTTGCATTCAAATTCATTTTTTTCTGCATATTAATCAACTTTCACATATTCACTTTCCACAATTTTGTTAGGGTTAGTTTTCAAACACTTGTAAGCTTTTCTCTCAATGGAATAATCTAGGAATATGCCTTCATCACTTTTAGTATCAATTTTTCCATTTCTATTATCCTTTAGCATCTAGCATATGCTTCAAAAAACTTTTAAATACTTCACATTAGGTGTACATCCATACCACAATACAAAGGGTGTAACATTTGTACCTTTTTTGACTTGCACTCTGTTCAAACTATAAATTGTTGTACTTATAGATTCTCTCCAATATTTATGTGACACATTCTTCTCCATCATCAATGTTTGAGCACAACCCATGATTGATCTATTTCTCCTTTTCGATGTTTCATTTTGGAGAGGGGTCATAAGTATTGACATCTTCCTTTTGATGCATCTATTATTGCAAAATATATCTATCAAATCTCAAGCACTTTAGGCTCTTACCTTTTTCCTTTTTAACTATGGCCAAATACCACTTAAACAACTGAAAAGCATCATATTTTTCTTTAAAAACATCACATTCATTATCCTAGAATAGTCATCAAAAAATAGAAAAAAATATTTGTCTCCATAATAGGTATAACACTAATAGGTCCACAAAGGTAGGTATGCACCAATTCCAAAATATCATTAGATGAGTATGTCTTGATCTTGAAAGTAGACTTTATCATTTTCCTAGTTAACATTGTTTACACATGGAATTGTCAGGTTTCTTTAGTTTTGGAAAACCTCTTATTCTTTCTATCTTACTAATGCTTACCAAATTGTCAAAGTTCACATGACATAACCTCTTATACCATAACCATATATCTTCATATTGTGCAAATAAACATGTCTCATTAGATAAATCTAGATAGAACAAGTTACCTTTTATTTGATCACCACTTCCAATTACTTTACCATCAATATCAAATATCTTGGCCTTCTTGTGATGGAATTCAACCATGTATCCTGATTTGTTCAACTATGAAATACTCAAAAAGTTATAGTTAAGTCCTTCAACCCAATAAACAATGTCACACTTGATCTTATTAGTCATTTGTATTGATCCTTTACCTTTCACAAGACACAATGCATCATTACCAAACTTAACACAACTACCCTTATATGATCCCATGGTTTCAAATTTACTTTTATCACCAGTCATGTGATGTGAACAACTACTATCAATTATCCACTTATCACCTTTACTCACAATGAGATTAATGCAATTCTCTCATCTTCATTAGAATCTTCTTTCATTAAAAACATAGACAACTTCTCCATCATTACTTTCAGATTCATTATCAATTTCTTCTTCAATAATGTAACACAATTTCTGACCTTTGTCTTTTTAGTACTTTTTTCTCTTGTTGTCTCTATCATCTATTTTCCTTTGCACTTGTTTTCCCTTCTTTCATCCTTGTCTTCTCTATTAGGACATCTTGCAACAATATGACCAAATTTGTTCGATGAAAAGTATATTATAGGAAGTATTTTCCTCTACCTCTTAGAAGACTTTGAGCCATAGTGCTTCAAGATCATCAAGTTCATCATTAGCATCACTGTCAGTTTTCACACATCTTCCTCTTCTTTTCTTGCCAAGGACTAATTATGATTTCAAAGAAGATTCAAAAAAGGTATGGGTGAAATTATCAAAATTTGACATCTCAAAAGCCATAAGCCTACTAATCACAACTTCTAGAGTTAGGTTTATATCAAGACTAAATCTTAGTTCTTGTATTGCAGAAACCCTAATAGAATAAATAGGAAGTAGAGTTCTCAATACCTTCTGATCACAGTCTTGTCATCAATCTTTCCATTGCCTCCTCTTATGGCATTTACAACGTCCTTGATTCTTCCACAATATTGGACAATATTATCACCTTCCATCATTCTCATTTCATCAAACTTACCTCTCAAGATCTTTAATTTTTCCTGCAAGATATTTTTGTCTCCTCCACAGATGGTATGTAATGTATCCCACATTTCCTTGGCATTTTGTAGTCTTCTATATCAAACTCTGTGTAGCTTAGGTCAGATGCAATCTCCAACATACCCTAGTTGCATTCTCACTTCTCTTTCAGGTGATGAGCTATTAGAGGAAGAAATAAACTATCTCCACATATGCATTGTCCACAAAGTGTATTGTGCCATCTTTAATTCCTACCAGATGTAACCTCATCAAAATTTTCCATGTAGGGAAGTTCTCTTTGTTCAACCTTGGCACCTCCTTTTTGTACATCTTGATCTTTAGCTTCAAGTACCTTCAAAATTGTCTCTACAAGCACCAAAGCTCTTATACCAATTGTTATAATTTTTAGAATAACTGAGACAGGGGGGGGGGGAGGGGGTTGAATCATTTATCCAAGGTCTAGATGTACCAATTCAATAACTAAACACTTCAACTACTTCATATCTAACCATCCAATAGGTTGGCCTCTATAGCATATTATTAATAACATCAACTAGTAGTCCATTGTCTAAATACTAACATACTTGTAGAATGTAGCATATTAATAGTAAAAGATCATAAATAATATCCACACAAGTTTGACACTAGGATTTAACATGGAAACCCAATTTAGGAAAAACTACCAGTAACATGTCACCAATATTTCACTCTTTTGAAGTGCGCTATGTTAGGAGCCAACCACATTAAAGGTTACAAAACACACTATTAAATGTGACCTTATTAAGGGATTTAATCACCCTATTAGGAGTGGATTTTTTAAAGGACTTTAGAACATTCCATTAGAATGCTAACTTGATTAAAGGATGTATATATGGTTGTTACATCAACCTTGATTAAGGGATTTATAAATGACTATTATGTCAACCTTAATTAAAGTATTTTAACACTAATACAATGGTTAAAAAGTAACAACATGCTTTGATCTCACAAATATAGATCACATGTTGATCCACTGACTGGCCTTCATTGCCATCTCAATCACTAATTCCCTTGGCAGCCATTCAAGCAATCACTCTTCACCACTTTACAACTCTTCTCAGTCTCCTGCTTAAGTTTTTCAATCAATAGCATCAACTACTACTCAAACCTTGCTAGGTTATCCCTTGGACCTCCTTAAACAAGTAAATTTGATCTTTTTTTTCTTAAAAACCACTGTAGATCTTGGGTTTCAATCAAATTCAACACATACAATGATTCTATCCACCTTGTTCATCCTCTTCTTTTCTAGAAACTTAGTCAAACTTCTCATTGAATCCTTTCATGGAATCATGCAAAAATTATTTCCCTTGATTTAATGTTCGAGGTCATCCATCCTTATATTTTGCATGCTTTACTTATTTCAAGAAATCAACTTCATTAGCTAGAAATCAAGATTCCTCATAAATTATTTAATGTTGTCCTTCATCCAACATTGTCTTCTAACACTTGATCATCACTGGGTTTCTCAGTTGCTTCTAACTTTATGTTCAGCAAATATGTTGATGCTCAGTCAATACTATGGTTTGGTCGACACTACTTCTATTTGTAATATATTGTGGCTCAATTAACACTAGCATCACTCAACATATACGTCAAGTTCCTTAATCTTCTTCTCTTTTGCCCAGTGAAGCCTATTCATTTGATCATTCTTTGATCACTTCTTCAAGGCTTCAGTTCAACTATCTTGTTTGCTTGTAGCATGATTAAACAATCACTTTATCTTGTCAGAGTCTAACTAATCAAGTGCCCATTATTGTTTCCTAGCATAACTCAACCTTTCCTCAAGGTGTTATTGTTATGCCTATCTTCTCAAATCCTTTGCATAAATCATCTAGATATGGTACTCAAATCAAATAGAAAATTTTCTTACCAATTAGGTATAACATCAATGACAACATAAAAATTGTTCCAACTGTAGTTTCCAAGATAAGTGACTCCCCAACACCCCCAGTGTCTAGCAACATCCAAAAAAATAGCAAAGGGAAACCACACATTGAAAGGATACCTTTTGGGAAAGAACTTAATAGAGTAGAAGTCATCCAATCTCCTTATCTCAAAAAATCTAACTCTATCAAATTCATTGTCAAACCAGGAAAACCAAACATACAAAAGACAAAGAACCCCAAATACCCAAAAATATAGACAAAGTTGAAGGAAGTGACCTTCGTAGCATTCAAAACATAGACCATAGTGAGGAAAAGGATAAGGGAAGGTTCATCAAAATACACTTTAGAAAGAAACCCCAACTTATCAAAACCAAGAAAACCCCTAAACAACCATGTCAAAACACAACTCTCACAACCAAGGAAAGAAGTATCCTTCTCTAGATAAAATAACATTGTTGAGATTAAAGAGATGAAATAATTAAAACCATCAAAAAAGTACAGAGGAATTTGAAGGGAGACCAAACCCAAAGAGAAACTAGAACCAAACACCTCACAAAATACATGGGAGGTGGTCATAAGAAAATCCCTTTCACCAATAACAACAGGACCAATGACCAATTTGCACAATAAAAGAGAAAAAAGACAACACAACAAGAAACTTGCACTATAATGCCAACAAAGAAAAAATGGTCACAACAACATATTTGGATGATAATGATAAAAATAATCCATACCCAAATGAGTGCCAAGGGAATGTAGGGCATAAAATCCTTCTAACACCAAATGATGCAACCAGGACCCTCTGCTAGGGACAAAGATCACAAATAACTACCACCATCCAAGCATTAAAGGCAAGGAAATCAAGGTCTGTAGAGAGAGTAGGGCTGATAAAGAAAGGGGCTATAAGAGCAACATGACAAGAAATCCCTTAGAACACTAAGTCACCATCGACATCATCATCTTAATTTTCCATATCTCTATCTTCCACTACAATATAATCTCTCCTACACTCACTAGATACTCTCACATTCAAACATAATTTCCTACTCTAACTATCATTCCCTATTATCATGTTCATTGATTGTATCTGTATGGTTCCACCATGTTGTCATTCTTGCCTAGTGTAATTATTTAGCCTTGTAATTTATTTGCAAAATAACAAAAATTAATTGATTTTTTGATTGGGTAGATCATACATTAAAACAAGATAAGCCATGGAAATTTCTTCCAAGGATAAATTTTGAAAATCTTGAGCTATGCATATTGAGAATAAGAACAAAGGGTTTTGAACAATGGAAACTAGAGAAAAATGAGCAAATCTACTTTTAAAATGGTTGGAATGCATGCACTTATGATCAAATGAGAAGCCTTTACACACACGCGCATGCACGCGCATAAAATGAAATGTTTCTTTTTACTTGTAATAAAGCTTTGAAATTGGATTACAAATGCATTAGGGAAGATATTTTTCTTGCATTCAATTTTTAAAAACCTGACCATGAATAGGAAAAAGCCTTCATTTTTTTCTTGAGAAACACTTGTAATGTGGTTTTAGAAACCCAATTGTAAGTCAGGGAATTACTTATCTTTTTCTTGGAAAAATGGACTTGTAGTCTCTGTTTTAAAATCTTATTAGAAGTGGGGAAGTACCTACATCTAGAAGATTAAACTCGAGAAAAAAAAAAAATTCTTCTTATGATTAAATTTGGAAAACTTCCTTAGCTCTTGTAAGCCAATTTTCACATAACTATGGGTAAAAACCCTAAGAAAAGATGTTCATGAAGATAGGGCTACAAAAATGTGTTGGCAAAAAGAAGATTACAATCAACTTGATCTCAAAACAACCATTAATGTCATGAAAGAAAAACATGATGAAGAGAATAGAAAAAAATGCTAAAAATATGTACAAAAATTCCTACCAATCGTAAGAATGAGTTCAAACAAAGCATGATTGATGAAGACAAATACCACAAGAAAAATGTGTCAAGCTAATGAATAGTGCCACCTTAAATACCACAAACATATATCAAAAATAGAGACACAACAATAAGTTGCAAGAACAAAAAATGGGATTCTTATTATCTCCAATAGTATGGACTTACAAATTTCAAAAAAACAATACACAAAGCCACATGGGCCCCATCCTTACAGTATTCTCCAAAATAGAGCTATAAACAACCATCCATAACTACCTTAGACAACACTACAGGCCTTCCTTATATAGGCAATTTTCTACCACTTGATAAGGTTCTATAATTTTAGCCCTAACCCATGAGGATGTCCAAACCTAGAACTATTTTATTTTTTCACATTTATTAAATTAATGGCAGCTCAAAATAATCATAAATTATAAATTTAGGTAGCCCAACTTCTAGAGGCTATTACTTTTTAATCGTAACTCTAATTGACTATTATAACCACTTTTTAAAAATGATAGCTCCTGATCTACGATGCCTAACTCACAAAATATCTAGTTAGCCAAGGTACAACCTCATTGCAAAGCCTCTAAGGCCTTCAAAATTGAGCTCAAATATTTTATACCCAAAAACCTCAATATCGTTACCAATATAATTAGTATGGAAATAAAGCTCAACTAGAAGACTTATATGACTTAGATGAACCTCCACCTATGAAATTAGAACATTTTGACCTCGTATGAACCACTTACTAAAAATAATAAGTTTCCACAAATAGTAACTCTATGCTATAACAACCCTTATTGACAAGACAAAACATAAATATTTTTGGTTGATGCAAGACTACTCTTACACCCAAGATGCTTCTTCATCAGATGCCCAAAGTAATTTAATAAGTGCCCCTATCATGTCTCAGATGTTTAGAGGATAACCAAGATAGTAAATCTCCTCCCTTGTTAGCCATAATGAATTTTCTATACGCCATCCTTTCCATTTGACCATTTATTATTCATGTCTTATTCATTATTTTTTTGCTAACATGATTGTCCAGTATATCCTTATTCTCCTTTGTGCCTAAAGTATTTGCTAGATTACTCTAGTGTGATTTCTTTACCTCATCTTCAACACTTCTTTCATGAAACTTTGTCATATTTGAAATGTTTAACACTAGAAAAATATTTAGTTCACTGGATAACTCTACTTCATAGACATTTTTTGAATCATACTTTTTAAGTATCTTACAGAGTCCAAACTTCTTCATTTTTGAACTTATTATATGTACATACTAGAAATTGATCCTTCTTGAAATGGTCCACGACTTCATCTCCAATGTTAAATTCCTTGTGCCTTCATTTCTCACCTATATTAATCTTGTACTGTGCAATCATCTTGGTAATATTCTTCCTCGCCTCCTCATGGATGTTCTTCAAGTGTTTAGCAAAATCCTCAGCTTTAGCACTACTTATCATTATTTTTTCTCTCCTCCTTGACTCATAAGAATTTTTGGGACTACTCTCATATACAATTTGGAATAGTGATTTACCAATTCTCCTATTGACAAAGTTATTCTATGCAAATTTTGCCTTTGGTAAAATCATATCCCATCCCACTGGCTTATCTCCAACCACACATCTTAGTGAATTCTTGAAAATCCTATTCATCACCTCTATCTATCCATGAGTCTTTGGATGATGTGATGAGATAAGCTTTAAATTTTTCTTTAAATTCTTCCACCATGTACACTAGGAATATCTAGAAAACTTAGTTTCTCAATCTAAAACTATTCTCTTTGGTAGACCATGTAGTCTCACCACTTCCTTGAAAAACAATTATGCCGCATGAATAACATCATTAGTCTTCTTGAAGGGAATGAAATGTATCATCTTTTAAAAGATGACAACCACCGCAAAAATTGAATCATAACCCCCATTGGGTCCTTGGTAAACCAAGAAAAAAGTCCATATTGATATCCTCCAATGCCTTCATTGTTACAGGTAACTATTAATACAATCTTGTACTCTTCTTTTCTTCTTTTTCCATTTGATATACTCTACAACTCTATACAAAATTATTGACATCTTACTACAACTATGGCTAGTAATAATTTTCAATAACTAGGACAATGATTTTATCTAGACCACAATGTCCATTCAACCCTCCACTATGCTTCTCTTTGATGAGATTTTTCCTTAGATAACTCCTTGGAATACACAAATGATTCCCTCTAAATAGCATACCATCTTGAATGATGAAATCCAACCACTTGGTTGTGTCTAGAGTAACAAATATGTACAAGTTTTCCAAGCTCCACCAAAATCAGGATCCTCTAGATAAAAACTCTTGAGTTCTTTGAACCTAACCACCTCAATCTGCATCTCTGTCAACAAAAGCTATCTCCTACTAAGAGAATATGCAATCCTAATAGACTTCATGCATTATTTTTCAAAATAAATGTATAACTTTCCAAAAAAATCAACCCATTTTAAATTCCTCTTATTTAACTTTCCTTGACTATTCAAATATTGTAAAGCTTGATGGCTAGTATACAAAAAACTCTTTATCAAGAAGATAGTGTCTCCACTTCTTCAATGCCTAAGCTATAATATAAAATTCCTAATCATAAAAAAAATATTTCCTCTTGACATCATTTAACTTCTCATTGAAATAAGAAATGTGTCTACCTTCTTGGCTCAAAATATCTCCTATTGTAGTACCACTAGCTACATAATCTACTTGAAATACCTTATTAAATTATAGAAGTACTAAGACATGTTGTTTATAAATTTTTGTTTCAATAGTTCAAAACTCTTATCTGCTCATGTAGTCCACTTAAAATCTTTCCTATCCTCTCAATATTATAGTCAAGGGTCCATAGCCACTACTAAAACTCATGATAAATTTTCTATAAAAGCTATGAAAACCATAAAATGATCTTATCTTTGTGTTACTCCCTAGAGTATGTCATTTGAGAATGGACTTCACTTTCTATGGGTCTATTTTTAGACCTTCTATTTAAACTATGAATCCTAGATACACTAGCTCATTCTTCAATAAAAATTTCTTCTTCAAATTAATCAGCAATTTCTCCTCCCTTAAATTCTCAAAAACCCTATGAATATTCTTTATATTCTCCTCCAATATCTTGCCAAAGATCAAAATATCATCTAAACAATGACAAACTTATCAAAAAATTCTTCCAGTGCCTCATTCATAAGATGCAAGAAAGTGCTTAGTGCATTGGTTAGTCCAAAAGGCATGAATAACCACCTATACAAATTTTCCTTTGTCTTGAAAGAATTATTTGACTCATCTCCATATCAAATCTGAATTTGATGATATCCACTCTTCAGATCTATCTTTATGAAATATACAGCTCCACTCAAACAATCCATAATATCATCTATCCTTCGAAAGGAAAATCTATACTTGATTGTGATCTTATTGATATCCCTAGAATATATACAAATCCTTCATTCTCAATTCTTCTTTGGTGTTAATAATTTTGGTACAACACATGGACTATGACTCTTGAATCCACCCCTTTTGCAGCAACTCATGTACTTATGTGTTCAACTCTTCACTTTTTGCTGGTGTCATTTTGTACATTTTCTCATTTGGAACATTCGCTCCCAGAATCAAGTCCATTTAGTGACTAATCTTCCTTACTATTGGTAATCCATCAAGCACACTATCAGATACAGTATCCTAAAACTCATTCAACAAATGTGCAACTTTTGTAAGTACATCTTCTATTTCTTCTTTACTATTTTTGGAATTATAGAAAAATACATATGTGCATGCATCATACCTTCTAGGAACTTCCATCCATTAACAAAACATATTTTTTCAATTACTACATACCCTTCCTTATGTGTCCTTCAATGGATTTATCTTATGTCTCACTCCATCCTTTATCAAGGAATAGATATTCACACAACTATCATGTACAACACGCCTTTGAAACATCTACAACCTATCCAACAACATAGGACATGCATCCATGGGTACGCTATCATGTAGTACCTCATCATGGTATCTCCCAATCTTGAACTTTACTAGGCATTATTCATTGACCATGACCTTGTGGTCATCCTACACCTAGACAATTTGGTATGGATGTAGATGATTTTTCCTATTGAGCTTTAACTTTGTGACCATCTCCTCTAACACCAAATTGTTAGTGCTTCCACCGTTAATAATCACATCACAATACTTATCCTCCCACTTGCACTTGGTGCAAAAAAAAATCTTCCTTTTCTCAAGTTCATTCTCATCATTTCTTCACTTTCAACATCTTTAGAATGTGATGATTTTTCATCTTCATCCATGTGTAAAACTCTAGCCTTACCTTCAGCTCTCATATTTGTCCTTCCTTGGAATTAAGGATATTCATAAGCCCTATGACCTTCTTCTCCATAGTGAAAATATCTTCCACAAAAAACCTCCTCTTCTAGGTCCTTATCCTCTTCATCTTCCTCTTTGGTCCCTATTATTTTGATCATGGAAATTAATGAAAAACTTTTCCCTCTAATTCTAGCTACTATTGGCCTTGACTTTCTTTTGATCTTCATTCTAGCCTATATAAGGTCATCCACTGGATATTCAACTATGACATCTTCCACTTTTTCTGTCCTTAAACTTCTTGTTCAAATTTTCCTCTACTCTTAGGGAAAATTGGTGTGCTTCTTGAATATTGTTCATTCTTGCCAGACTCAACTCCTCCTGAATACTTGACCTCAACCCATTAAGGTAATGAGAAACTTTCTTAGTGCTAGCTTATGCATGGCATATTCTAATGAGGACTTGATAGAACTCTTATGTATACTCTTGAATAGATCTTCCCACTTGTTTTAACCCTTGCATTTTCTTTATCAGATCAAGATCATAATAAACGGGAATGATTTGTGACTTCAATTTATCTACTATCTTATCCCATCTTGTGATTTTCTCCTTTCCTCTTCTATTTTACTCTAATTGAATATCCTGGCACTAGATTCTCACATGACCTTCAATCTAGCCTTCAAAAACTTGACCCTATCAAGATCCTTGATATATCCATACTCAAAGTATTCTTCTGTTTAATTGATCTATTCAATAAATTCCTATGGGTTAAGATCTCTCAAAAATATGGGGGCCTCAATCTTAGGTCTTTTTTCAATTTTGGTAATGGCCCTAAAAAATTGTAATTCCTCTTGGTTCTTCCCTCTACAAATCTCTTCTTGCAATGCTTGTACTTTTCTTTGGAGGGCTCTAACATCAGGGGTGACACCTCTGACTCTTCCACTAAATCCCCTTTGTGGAGGCATTTTCATGCTTATCACTAAAACCCTAAAACATAGTTTTGGTACAAATTTCCTAATAGTAAATTATCTATCTACACACTCAAGAGATCCTACTCTAATACAACTTGATAAAGGGTTCTCCCCTTAATACCAAAAATACATTAAAAAATGGAGACACAAAAATAATTTGTAAGGACAAAAAATGGGCTTCTTATTATCTACAAAAGTATGGAATTGTACATTTAAGAAATATAATATGCAAAGCCAATTGGGTATATTCCTTACAATATTTTGTAAGACAAAGCTATGGATAACCACCTAGAATCTCTCTAGAAAATATTAGAGGCCTTCCTTAGATAGATGATTTTCTACTAGTTGAGAAAGTTCTAGAATTTTAGCCCTAACCCTTGAGGCTTACCAACCCTAGAATTATTTTATTTTTCATATTTATTACATTAGGATCAGATCAAAATAATTATTTTTTTAGGTAGCCCAAATTTTGGAGGCCATAACTTTTTAATTGTAACTTTCATTAGCTATTATAATCACTTTTCATAAACAAAAGATCATGATCTACAACACTTGACTGACACAAGCTCCAGTCAACTGTGGTTCAAAGTTGTTTCAGAGCCTCTAAGGCCTTCAAAATTGAGCTCAAATATTTTGTACCTAAAAACCTCAATAAGTTCACCAATATAGTTGGTATGACAATCAAGCTCAACTAGCACACTGACATGACTAAGATGAACCTCCACCTATGAAGTTGGAACATTCTAAGCTCGTATGATCCACTTACTAACAATAACAATCTTCCACATATACTAACTTTGCACTAAAATAATTTTTGGCTATTTTCACCCCTATTCAACCAATAAATGATAACTGATCTAAGAAACCTTTAAGGGGTTGGATTCTTTGCAAGGGGTTAACACATCATATTTTTAGTTAACATTTTTGTTAGAATTCTTTAGAATAACTGAGAGGGGGGGGTGAATCAGTTATCCAAGGTCCAAATGCCCTATTAATTCTTTTTCACTACTTTTAATGAATCCATACACTTTTCATCCATCCAAACTTAAATCAACCATATTAGCAAGTTACAGTAAATCAACATGCAAAGATAAAACATGCAAGATCAACACATGATACAATGATTTACGTGGAAACCCAATTTGGGAAAAACCACCAGTAACATGCTACTTGATTCTCACTCTTCTGAAGTGATGCCCTGTTAAAAGGTTGCCCTGTTAAAGGCTTACAACACACTGTTAAATGTGAACTTGTTAGAGGATTTCACCAAACTGTTAGGAATGGGCCTGGTTAAAGGACTTTAGAACATTCACTTGGAATGTCACCGTGTTAAAGGATTTATCTCATGGCTATTAAACCAACCTAAGTCCATAGGATTTAAACTAACTGTTACAATTGCTAGAAAGTAACAATAATGGCCTTTTGATCTGATATAACTTACAACATACTTTGCAGATTTCAGATCACACTTTTAGTTCAATCCTTATGCTTGGCTTCAATCACTTCAGCTCTAGCTGCTTGTCTTCTTCTCAAGCTTTGTCTTCTTGAGTTTTCTTACTCATCATACCAATGCATCCATATCAAGGGTCTTCTTACTGAAATAGAGTAACTATTTTCTCTTTTCTCCTTATTACCTCCTTCAGCATTTCATGCTTTCATGCTTGACCGCCTCTCTCACTCTTTCTTCATTAACTTATGACTCCTTAAATAGAAATCTGATTTGCCTTTGCCGCTCAATTCTCCCTCTCCAATTTTAGGGTTTTGAATGGATTAGGTAGGATACAATGTATCTACCTCATATCTTGTTCTTATCTAGAAACTTCGTCAGTTGTATCCTTAAAAATGTTTTACATGGTGTTCTATGCCACCAACTCATCATTCTTATCTTCCTTTTAATTCACAAACTTCTAGATAACAACCTTGTCAGCTTAGATCTGGCGAATCTTCAATTTTAAAAATACTGCAGCAACTCGGCATTATTGTTTTACTGGTGCTCGGCATCTCTGTGTTACTCAGCACTATTGGTTTTACTAATGCTTAGCACCTCTGTGTTACTCGGCACATATATCTGCTCGGCACTTCTGTGTTACTCGGCACTTATATCTGCTTGGCACTTCTATGTTACTCGGCACCTATATCTGCTCAGCACTTGATATCACTCAGCATCTAAAGTTTACTTGGCACTTGAAGTTTACTCGCTCAGCTTCAACTAGGAATCCGTTCGGCACTTACTAGCTTGCTCAGCTCCTTCTTTCTAATGATCTTTAGTTAAGATTTACAAAAGACTTAGCTAAAGCCTTACATCTTTGATATGTTTTAGTGTGTCCATTCTCTGTATCTTATAGTATGTCATCAAATACACTTTTTCATCAATGGCTTAGGTGATCCTTGTACTTCATTACAACATCATAACTTCAACCTTTCTCTAGGTGTTCTAGTTACATCTTATTGATTGTCGCCTCCTTGACAATCAACTTAATTGATAGTATTTGGATCACTAAAACAATTGTCATTCCTGCAAGTAGCAAGTTTGACATCAATGACAAAATAATGATTGAGAACATTCTTTACCAGTTCCTTATGATCATTCCAACAACTTTCCTTATGGTATTTTCAATCATTTCCAACAATCTCCCTCTTTGGCATTGATGGCAAACCAAACTGATCAATTGATCAACTTAGTTACCACCAAGATTGTATACGTTGTCTACTACTTTTCTCTGCTGCTACATCTTTACTACTGATCTCATATATCTCCCTCTTTCATATATCTCCCTCTTGCTTTGTATTCATCAGGTTTCTGCACATTTCTCCCTCTTTGACATAAATGCCAAAGATGTAGCATCTTTATCATGCAAAATATGAGCTTTGGCTTCTTGTTGTTTTCTCCCTCTGTCACCATGCTTGTGACTGATTTGGAGTTTTTGCTCCTACTGATACCCTCTGCATCAATCTGTTGATATTTCAATGATTTGTTTCTGTTGATGTAGGGCAGCATCCTTGTTGCTTTAAACTACTTGAGTTAGGGTATTACCTCCAACTTGCTTCTAAGATATTCATAGGCATCCTTGGGCAATGGTTTGTTGAAAATATATGTAGTTTGTTCCTTTGTGTGAATGTATTCCAACTTCATTTGTTTGTCTTCTACCAATTCTCTAACATAATGATACTTGATTGCGATATGCTTGGTTTTTGCATGCATCACTGGATTTTTGGATATGTTTATAGCACTTGTACTATCACAATACTACAATATCACAGGTTTTGTTACCTCTTCTTTCATCCCATTCAATAGATGTGTGAGCCATACAATGTTTGTGCAATTGACTGTAGTTGCTACATATTCTGACTCTGCAGTGGACTGAGATGTACATGTTTGTTCATTGCTGGTCCAAGTAACTAGCCTTTTACCTAGAAATAATGCACCTCCACTTGTGCTTTTTCTATCATCAATGTTGCCTCCCCAATCTGCATCTGTATATGCATTGAGCTCAAATTTTCCATTCTTTTTGTAGTATAGACCAAAGTTATCAGTTCCTTTAAGATATCTCATTATTCTTTTTACTGTTATGAGATGATTTTCTTTGGGATTAGTAGAGAATCTGGCTACAATTCCAACTACTAATGCTATGTCTGGTTTACTATGTACAACATATTGTAGTTTTCCAATCATGGATATGTACATTGTTTGATTGACTTCAGCTGATTCATCATTTTTGGATGGCTTATTTCTTGTTTCCATTGGTGTGCTGATTGGTTTGGATTCCTCCAATCCAAACATTTTAAGAATCTCTTTGATGTACTTTGATTGTGTAACAAATATACCATGTTTGAGTTGATGTACTTGCAATCCAACAAAAAATTTGATTTCTCCAAATGTAGACATCTCAAATTCATGTTTCATTTTGTCAGCAAAGCCTTTGCAAAGTACTTCCTTTCCACCAAACACTATGTCATCCACAAAGATTTCAGATACAATAATGTCTTTACCTTCTTTTGCTTTGATGTACATGTTGTTGTTATCATCAGTTCTTTCAAATCCTATTTGCACTAGATATTTGTGAAGTCTCTCATGCCATGCTCTAGGTGCTTGTTTCAAACCATAGAGTGCTTTATGTAGCTTACACACCATATCCCTGTTGTTTTCATCAACAAATTCTTCTGGTTGTTCAATGTAGACTTCTTCTTCTAGTATTCCATTTAAGAAAGTAGATTTTACATCCATCTGATAGACTTTAAAATCTTTGTAGGTAGCATATGCAAGTAAGGTTCTTACTCCTTCCATTCTAGCAACAGGGGCGAATGTTTCCCCATAGTCTATTCCTTCTTCTTGAGCATAACCCTTGCATACTAATCTAGCTTTATTTCTGGTAATCTCACCATTCTCATCTAGCTTGTTTTTGAATACTCACTTGGTGCCAATCACATTCTTGTCAGTTGGTCTTGGAACTAAACTCCAAGTTTTGTTTTTCTTTATTTGATCAATTTCTTCTTCCATAGCTTTATACTAGTCATCATCGTGTAATGCACCATATACTATCTTGGGTTCATATTTGTTGATCAGACATGATTCATGTCTTAGTCTGTTCCTTTTCATTGGTCTTGCATCTTTGTCATCAATTATCTGTTCAGCAGGGTGATGTCTTTTTACATATTTGGATAATCTTGGCTCTGTCCTTATTTCCATGTGTGATCTTTCAGATTCAAGATCACTATGCACTTCATTGTCAGGTTGTTCTTCATCATGTGTACTGTCTCAAAAATCAGATTGTCCATTACCTTCATTCTGCAACTCGGCTTCTGAATGCAACTCGGCATTCACTGGTTGAGACTCAACTGAGACTGAAACTTGTTGTTGAGTTTCAATTTGATTGACATCATCCTCATCAATAGTCATTCCTTCATAAGAATACACAAAAGTTCTGTACTCTTCCATTTTCTTTGGTACTTTAGCTTGGACTTTTGTGTGCTCATCAAAATTTACATTTGCACTTTCCACAATTTTGTTAGTGTTAGTGTTCAAACACTTATATGCCTTACTTCTAGTGGAGTAACCAAGAAATATGCCTTCATCACTTTTTGCATCAAATTTTCCATTTCTAGCATCTTTGAGGATAAAACATTTGCAACCAAATACTTTGAAATGTTTTACATTGGGTGAGTGACCATACCATAATTCAAAAGGTGTTGTATTTGTACCTTTCTTGACTTGTACTCGGTTCAGTGTATGAACAACTACACTTACAGCTTCTCTCTAGTATTTTAGAGCAACAGTCTTTTCCATCATTAGTGTTCTGGCACAATCAATCACAGATCTATTTCTTCTTTCAGCAATTCCATTATGTGGGGGAGTTCTAGGAGCTGACGTTTGTCTTTTGATTCCTTTATCATTACAAAATATCTCGAATTCATTTGATGTGAATTCACCACCTCTATCTGATCTTAGGCATTTCAAGCTTTTTCCTATTTCCTTTTCAACTCTAGCCACATACCACTTAAACATTTGAAAAGCATCAGATTTTTGTTTAAGAACATAACAATCATCATCTTGGAATAGTCATCAACAAAAAACATTATGTATTTATCTCCTCTATAGCTTTGTATTTCCATTGGACCACATAAGTCAGTGTGAACTAACTCAAGTATTTCTTTAGATGTATAGTTTTTACTTTTGAAACTTGACTTTGTCATCTTTCCTAGCTGACATTGTTTGCACATGATATTATCAGGCTTCTTCAATTTTGGTAAACCTCTGACTTTCTTCATTTTACTAATGTTGACCAAATTGTCAAAGTTGACATGACATAATCTTCTATGCCATAACCATTCATCATCAAATTTTGCAACAAAACAAGAAACATCATCCATATCAAGGTAAAACAAATTACTCCTTGTTTGATCTCCTTTTCCTATCAGTTTACCATCGGTGTCATAGATTTTTGTAGTTTTGTTTCCGAATTCTACTTTGCATCTTATATTGCCTAACTATGAAACACTCAGCAAATTGTAGTTTAATCCTTCAACATAGTATGCATTATCACATTAAATTTGTTCTGTGAGCTTAATGGAACCTTTTCTTTTGATTTGACATGGAGCATCATTACCAAATCTAACACTATTTCCATCATAGTGAGTAAAGTTAACAAACTTACTTTTGTCTCCTGTCATGTGATGTGAGCATCTGCTATCTATGATCCATCTGTCATTCTTGTTCATACATGTTACAAGTGTTGTGGGCTCTTCTTCTTCAGATTGGTCCTTCATGGCTACATAAACAACTTCATCATCATTGTCATCAGAATTTTCTTCAACAATGTAACACTTCTTACCTTTTTCTTTGTAATATCTCTTGTCATCATCTCTTCTGAATTTTTTTTTGTTTCCTTCCTTGTAATCCTTTTTCTGTGTACACCTAGCAACAATATGACCTAATTTATTGCAATTGAAACAAATGATGGGCATCTTAGCTTTGAATTTTCCTTTACCTCTGTGAAATCTTCTTGCGAGCAATACTTCCAATTGTTCCACATCTTCCTCATCAGTGCTACTATCACTAGATACATATTTCATTTTTCTTCCTTTCTTTGATTTCACCTATTCAACATCTTTTAGTGATAGCTTGGCCTTAAAGGCAGATTCAACATTCTCAGGTCTATAGTTGTCAAAGTTAGATAACTCAAATGTAGTGAGTCTACCTATTATACCTTCAAAACTTAGATTGTTCCCTGGTATACATCTTAGCTCTTGTATTGCTGATACTCTAATAGCATAGATAGGGAGCAAGGTTCTTAAGAAATTACTATTAACAGTATCTTATTGCACTTACCACTTCCTTTATTCTTGCACCATACTGAGCAGCATTCTCATTTTCCTCCATTTTCATATCATCAAACTTTGCTCTGAGACTTTCTCTTTTTTCTCTTTGTACATTCTAATCTCCTCCATAGATGTCTGATAGGGCTTTCCACATTTTGAATGCAGTGTCACATCCTTTCATATCATCAAATTCAGCATAGTTGAGTGTAGAGGCAATTTCTAGCATTGTCTGATTGTGTCCCTGCTTATTTTTCATGTCTTTTGCAGTAGGAGCACCTGTTGGATCTACATGTTCAGTGATAATTGAATTTTGGGCCTAATCTCCTATGGATCCAAGATGTAGCTTCATCAAGCTTTGTCATGCAACAAAGTTGTCTTTGTTGAGCTTGGGAACTTCTCTCTTAGAAATTTTGATCTTTTCTGCTTATGGTCCCTTTAAATTGAGTCAGCAGTCAGGCTCTGATACCAATTGTTAGAATTCTTTAGAATAACTAAGAGGGGGGTGGTGTGTCAGTTATCCAAGGTCCAAATTCCCTATTAATACTTTTTCACTACTTTTAATGAATCCATACACTTTTCATCCATCCAAACTTAAATCAACCATATTAGCAAGTTATAGTAAATCAACATGCAAAGATAAAACATGCAAGATCAACACATGACACAATGATTTACATGGAAACCCAATTTGGGAAAAACCACCAGTAACATGCTACTTGATTCTCACTCTTCTGAAGTGATGCCCTATTAAAAGCCTGCCCTGTTAAAGGCTTACAACACACTGTTAAATGTGACCTTGTTAGAGGATTTCACCAAACTGTTAGGAATGGGCCTGGTTAAAGGACTTTAGAACATTCACTTGGAATGTCACCGTGTTAAAGGATTTATCTCATGGCTATTAAAGCAACCTAAGTCCATAGGATTTAAACTAATTGTTACAATTGCTAGAAAGTAACAATAATGGCCTTTTGATCTGATATAACTTACAACATACTTTGCAGATTTTAGATCACACTTTCAGTTCAATCCTTATGCTTGGCTTCAATCACTTCAGCTCTGGCTGCTTGTCTTCTTCTCAAGCTTCGTCTTCTTGAGTCTTCTTACTCATCATACCAATGCATCCATATCAGGGGTCTTCTTACTGAAACAGAGTAACTATTTTCTCTTTTCTTCTTATTACCTCCTTCAGCATTTCATGCTTTCATGCTTGACCGCCTCTCTCACTCTTTCTTCATTAACTTATGACTCCTTAAATAGAAATCTGATTTGCCTTTGCCGCTCAATTCTCCCTCTCAAATTTTAGGGTTTTGAATGGACTAGGTAGGATACAATGTATCTACCTCATATCTTGTTCTTATCCAGAAACTTTGTCAGTTGTATCCTTAAAAATGTTTTACATGGTGTTCTATGCCACCAGCTCATCATTCTTATCTTCTTTTTAATTCATAAACTTCTAGATAACAATCTTGTTGGCTTAGATCTGGTGAATCTTCAATTTTCAAAATAATGTAGCAACTCGGCATTATTGTTTTACTGGTGCTCAGCATCTCTGTGTTACTCGACACTATTGGTTTTACTGATGCTTAGCACCTCTGTGTTACTCAGCACCTATATCTGCTTGGCACTTCTGTGTTACTCGGCACCTATATCTGCTTGGCACTTCTATGTTACTCAGCACCTATATCTGCTAGGAACTTCTGTGTTACTCGGCACCTATATTTGCTCGAAACTTGATATCACTCAGAATTTGAAGTTTACTCGGCACTTGAAGTTTACTCGCTCGGCTTCAACTAGGAATCTATTCGACACTTACTAGCTTTCTCAGATCCTTCTTTCTAATAATCTTTAGTTAGGCTTTATAAAATACTTAGCTAAAGCCTTACATCTTTGATATGTTTTAGTGTGCCCATTCTCTGTATCTTATAGTATGTCATCAAATACACTTTTTCATCAATGGCTTAGGTGATCCTTGTACTTCATTACAACATCATAACTTCAACCTTTCTCTAGGTGTTCTAGTTACATCTTATTGATTGTCGCCTCCTTGACAATCAACTTAATTGATAGTATTTGGATCACTAAAACAATTGTCATTCCTAAAAGTAGCAAGTTTGACATCAATGACAAAACAATGATTGAGAACATTCTTTACCAGTTCCTTATGATCATTCCAACAACTTTCCTTATGGTCTTTTCAATCATTTCCAACAATTTTGTGTTGTCCACATTTCTCTTTCACTAGGTAGCTTAGTTACTAATTCAATTTGTTCTTTCACTGAGTAGCTCAATTTCTTCTTTTACTGAGTGGCTCAGTTTTGGTGGAAGTTTAACTGAATCTGTGTTAACCCATTTTTGTATTTTGTAGGAGGTCACTATGGGCAGCTTGTGAAATAGCAAATTTTTTTGCTATTTCTTCCACTGTTCACTGGAAATGTGCCAACTATCATATCTTAAAGTTTCTTCATCAACTATTGTGTTTTAATCATTTATTGGGAAGGTTTTGCAACATCTAGGCCATCCATTTCAAATGGAAATATCTTCATTAATGATCCACCACTTTTGGGGAAAATAAAAGTTTTTCCATGCGGGTCAACTCTATAGGTGTACTCAGGTGGGTTAATAGTGTGTGTTATCCCTTCCCGCATTTTTTTAAAATGATGTAATTTGATCTCTTGCATCCAACACACATCTTCAAGGCTGGTTCTTTAATATTGGGAAACTTTTAGGGCCTTGTTGCACAACTCTACTGTATCTCTATGCCTCTTTATTTCTTGTAAAGATATAATCTATCAGATTTATCCTTCCATTTTACGGATACATACTTTGGCTCTTTCCTTCCGCTTCCATGAACAAGTTACATACATGATCAGATCTCTTTATGAATTTTATTTATTGTTCACCTTTATAATCTAACTTCACCATAATTGGGGTTTGAACTTTAAAGTTTCATTTGAGTCATGCTTAAACTCTTTTAAAACCAAAGTTGTAAATATTTTTTGGATTCTTCTTTGTTTGCATTTTGCAACACCAATATGCTCTATAAATGTATTCCTTTGCCTTCCATTAATGAAATTTGATCGTTCTTACCTCTTCTTCCTAGTCATTAACTTATGCATGTTTATTACTTTTTTTGAATGTTTCTTTTCCATTTTATCATATTTGCATGTTGTGTTTAACCTGTTGATAGTTGTTGCATAGTGAAAATATCTTTCCTTTTAGCTTTTGATCAATTGCAAACCTACATACATGTTCTTGGAAAGTAGAATATAGTTGATATTGTAGGTGTAGTGACTATATCCCTGATGAGATCCCTCTCCACCATCAGTACATGCTTTTGGTGTGATGGCAAAATGTACAAAAAAAGGTTTAACCTAGGTTGCATAAAAATAATTAATCAAAGAATTAATTATTAGATGCCTAAAGTTTAGCTTAAGAAACTAGAGTTAATCAGCATGTAGATTTTTCCATCACACCAAAAGCACATACTTTTGGTGTGATGGCAAAATCTACATGGTATCAGAGTGTAGGTCACTAGTTCGAGTCCCTCAAGCCCTTTGACCCTTCGTCCACGTAGGCTTGGATTATCAACATGGGCGCATGTAGTGAGTGAAAATCCCACATGATAAATGGTTGTATCTAGCTCCATCGTGTGGTGACTATATCCCTAATAAGATCCCTCTCCACCATTAGTACATGCTTTTGGTGTGATGGAAAAATCTACAAATCTATATGTAGTTGGGTGTTTCATTGATGTGTAGTATAGTTATTGGAAGAGGTAGTAACCGTGTTTCAATTTGGGGCATCACCCCTTTCCCTTTTAGCATTTAATTTCATGCATCCCTTCTCCCTTTTCCTCAAAAGTTTTAGTTTGGCTGCATTGTGATTGTAAGGAAGTCAACCTTCTCTAGAGATTCAACCTCAAAGCACAAGTCTCACACTTGGAGGTTGTTTCTATGTTACACAAGGTCGCTTGAGCATCATACCTCAAGAAAAGTTGTAGACTTTTGTGTCAACAATTTTTGGCATGCCCGATGGGACAATCAAGATTCTAGCTACATAAGTCCACTAGTAGTTATTTCAATATTCATTCACTGAGAGTTTGGCTATTATTTTTAGTGCTATCATCCTTTTGAGGCGTTTCATCAAACACCATGGTGAATCTAAGTTAAAATCTACTTCTTACAAATAAGACCAAGTACTGGTATGTGTAAATATCATCATTGATCTTTTACAATTTTTAACATTTTTCTATGAATTTTCAAGTTGTGTGAAGTTCAAATCATGGATCCTTTTTCATAGAAATCCTTATTATTCCCCCCTATATCATGAAAAGGTTTTCCCTCATACCACCAATATCAATCTCAGCTTCAAGATTATTATGGACAACATATCAATATGCCTACTATTCTCCCACACATGCTCCTCTACTCCCAACACCCTCACACAATGAGCTTAAAGACATGATGTTGGAACTCCAAATCCATATTCATAAATGGGATGAGAAGTTGCTAGCTTGGGATAGGGATCTTGATGAGGTTGCAAGGAAGCAAATAGAGGTCAAACAAGAGCAATTTGAGCAAGGATATGCTTGTCAAGCTTCTCCTCAACATCAAGAGCTAGACTACCATGCTCTCTTTCACTCTCTGAAATAGGAGGTGAGAAAGGAACACGTTAATGAGGACCTTGACAAAAAAAAATTTGTTGTAGAAGAGGAGAAAAGGCTCAAGCTTGCACAAATGCAAGCAACTGGAGAACAAGAGCCTTCAAGGAGAAAATTTGCTAGCTTCAGACATAACAACCCTCCTATTCTACAAAATACCATATAGGAGCCAAAGGCCCACTCACAAGCCATATTTCTAAATCTAATATATGAAGAAGAGTCACCCTAATGCAAGTTTTCTAGTTTTAGAAGGAGTGAGCCTCCCCAGATTCTCATTCCACATTGTGATGATCTTGAGTTTGTCATCCCTTAGCTTGATGTTGACTAGCTTCGAAAGGAGAAGAAAGAAATAAAGGAGGATGAGATGGGTCCTATGTTTGAGGAACCAAAGATAGCTGATCAAGATTCATATGGAAAAGAAATATGAGATTTGCTACAAGGAAAAGAAGAGAAAAAGCATGATTTGCAATACGTAGACAAGCATGAGAAAAAGGAAGAGGAAAAGATAGATGCAAGTTATGATGTAGAGGATGAATTTTCCAACATCATAGTGGATTTCATCTAGAGGATTGGCACTATACCAGTATCTCCCAAGGAGATGGCTTGTGAACATCATGAGGAAGAGATGGAGATCATTTCTTCATAACAAAAGGAGGAGCCACTTCCAAACCAATAGGAGAACATCATTACAGATCACAAAAACACGGTCAAGGTTGATTTCTTAGACCTAAAGCCATCAAGAGGATGCCCCATTAGGCATCTAGCTCTACAATAAATCAACATTTTCCCCTTGATTGTGCTTACTTTTGAGTATGATGGTGAGTTCCACAAGAGTGAGCAAGCTAGTCTTTCTCAAAATCAAGACAATGTCCAAGTGTTGGAGAGCTTCATTTTCTAGCATTGGGAAGGTATTCCATGCAGAAATATGTTTGTCATACTTGTTGATCTATTTGACTACCCACATGCATAGAAGAAAAATTCATCTTGTAAGTAAGTGTGGTTACTTCAGCAAGCTAATTAATGACTTTTTTTATTTCTTTATTTTTAAATACTTGTACATAGTAGATTAAATATTTAAACTTTCCAAGAAGTGCATGTGTGCATTTGCTTTCTTCTCTTGGAGCTTTCTAAAGCTTCTTGGAGATCCTTAGATCTTTTTTTCTTTTTTGTTGGTGGCATATTTTTGTGAAGTTATAGGTGGGCTAACTCATAATTCCATTTTGGTGACTCCATGTCCAATAGGTTTCTTAAGGGCACTAATCTTATGCTTAGCAAGGAAGCATCCCATTGAGTCACCAAAAATATTGGCTATTTTTCATGTCCATTCAGTCCATCATTGATAAATGATGTAAGAAAAATTTAATGGGTCAAATTCTTTGTCAGGGGTTAACACATCAAATTTGTGGTTAACATCTCATGTTATCTAAAATTCTCTTTCACTGAGTAGCTTAGTTACTAGCTTAGTCTATTCTTTCACTGAGAGGCTCAGTTTCTTCTTTTATTGTGTGGCTTAGTTTTGGAAGAAGATTAACTAAGTGCATGTTAACCCATTTCTCTATTTTGAAGGAGATCAATGTGGAAAACTTGCAAAATAGCTAATATTTTTTGATGTTTCTTCCAATATTCATTTGGAAATGTGTGCACCATAGGATATTAAAGTTTCTTCATTAATAGTTGTGTTTTAATCCTTTATTGGGAAGATTTTGCATCATCTAGGTTGTCCATATCAAACAGAAAGATCATCATCGATGATCCATGACTTTTAGGGAAAATTGAATCTTTTCCATGTGGATCAACTCTACAGGTGTACGTGGGTGGGTTAACACTGCATGTTATCCCTTCCTACATTTTTTGACAGTGATGCAATTTGATCTCTTACAGTATTTGCATGCCTCTTTATTATATGTAAAGATCTGATCTATCAAATTTATCCTTGTATTTATTGGATATATTCTTTGGCTCCTTCCTATCACTTCAATGAAAAAGGTGTGTACATGATCAGATTTCTTTCTATTTTTTCTTCATTGATCACCTTTGTAATCTAACTACATTGAGGTTGGGGTTTGAACTTCAAAGTTTCATTTGAGTTATCCTTGAACTCTTTTAAAAAGAAAAGTTGTAAATATTTTATGGGTTTTTCTTTGTTTGCATTTTGTAGCAGCAATATGCTCTATAGATGTAGTCATTTGCTTTCCATTAATTAAATTTCTCTATTCTTCATCTTTCCATTCATTAAATTTTGCATGTTTATTCCATTCTTTTGAATGTTTCTTTTCCATTTTCTCATATTTTCATATTACATTTAACCTATTGATAAATGTTGCATAGTGAAAATATCTCTCCTTTCAGCATTTCATCAATCATAAACCTGCATTCATATTCTTGGAAAGTAAAATAGAGTTGAGATTTGTATATTTTGGTGTTTCATTGGTGTGTAGTGTAGCTTTAGGAAGAGGTAGTAGCCATGTTTCAATCTAGTGCATCACCCACTTTCCCTTTAGGCATTTAATTTCATGCATTCTTTCTCCCTTTTCCTCAAAGGTTTTAGTTCAGATGCATCCTAATTGTAAGGAAGTCAACCTTCTCTAGTGATTCAACCTTAGAATGCAAGTCTCAGACTTGGAGATTGTTTCCATGTTACAACAGGTCACTTGAGGGTCATACCTCAAGCAAGGGTTCAGACTTTTGTGTAAACAATAAGCCTTATTGAAAAGACAAAATAGAAATGTTTTTGGGTGATGAATGATTGCACTTACACCAAGGATACTCCTACATCACAAGAAAAAAACTCCTTAATCATGGAAGGAATTCCCTAAAAATAAGCCTATATAGGTGTGAAGTAAAAACTCATAGTGCTATGAAACAAATTCACAAAAACCAAGCTACACCTCTTAATAATGGTGATTGTAGGGGTAGCAAAAAATAATGTCACTCATTAACACAACACATTTCTGTGGGGTCACTCTCACAATAGTTTTGTGGGAAACCCATGGATGTGCCATTATCCATGTCGTCCACCTCTCTCAAACACCATGGGCCATGGATTTCTCCATACATAATATTGACAAACATTTCAACTTCAGTCCCTGATCTATAAAGTGGGATTTACAAGTTTTGTAACTTAATCCAAAATAAAAATTTAATTCCTTGATCCGAGAAAGAATTATGTGGCCATGTGTTTTTAACTATAGAAATTGAACCTAAGTTATGCTTTAAATACTTAATTTAACTATGTGTTTAATTACATTAAAAATAGAGTAAATAAATTGGAAGAAATAAGATAACAACAAAGAGATAACAAAAGAGGAAAAAACTTGATAATAGAGTTTTTCTGGTTCAAACTATATCTTTGGGTTCACTTCTCAACTCATAGATCACTTGATTAATGTTTCTAGGCAAAACACCTTATTACAACATCCAAGCTTCAATCTTGTTTATAGTCTTCATCCTTATACTTGAAGATAATTCACAAACTCTTCACACTTACAAGAATCTCTCACAAAATTTCACCTCTTAATTCTTTAATAATTTCCCTTGAGAAATTCCAATAATTATTCCCCAAGAATTTCTTCACATAAATTTCTCCAAGGATAATTGCCTTTACCAAGGAAAATAACCCCCATTTATTCAAAATAATTTCGTTATTTGATTCATAACCAAATGATTTGGAAAATAACTTATATCCTCCCATTACAACAATAAATCTTCCAAAAACACACCTATCTCTTTAAAATATTAGTCCTTATGATTTTAAAATCTTATGCAAATAGGGTCCCCTTAATTAGCTAATGGGGTTTTTTATCAGGCAACAGGCCGCTATGAAAGTCTCATGTTGTTGGAATGAATACATTCTTTTAGTTCATATGTTTCTCTTGGTGCCAATAAAAAGTTAACCCATGCTCAAATTTCATTGCAGGACTGTTTGAAGATATGTGACATCATCTTAGTAGCTCTTAGGTGGCAAACATGGCAAGTGTTCACACATGGATGAGTGGGCAAAGAATAAATGGAACAATTATAAGACTAACTATTTATTTATGTTGTGTGAAGTAGTGGGGTCTTATAAATTTCCATGGTTAAAGGAAACATACTAAACTAATTGATGGAGCTATAGAAGCCAATGGTGAATGCAATCAATACTTAAAAACATGAGATTCATATTTTTGCCAGCATTTTATTCTTTTCTAGTGCAAGGTATGAAAGTATATAGAAGGATACAAATATTTCAAGGGATGTCACAGCTACAAATATGCCCAAAGGCTTTCTTAACCTTCAAGAAAGTGCAAATTAGGTGTAAAAACTAGATTAAACAATTTTTACAATGTCTTTTTGTATTTTTTAATAAAATGTTGGTTATGATATGTGGGGCATTGGCTAATATCTTTTCTCATGACTAGATTAGTCATTTCCCCACCATTTTTAAATTATAGACAAGTTAGAGTGACTACTGGGTGACCCATAAAATGTTGCATGTAACACAGAGGTATGAAGGAAATAAGATGAATGGATTGTCTTAGCAAATGTCGAACTAAGAAATTAGAAATGGTAAGAATTTGATCTACATTTCCCATATGGCCTATGCATGTTTCCCTATTAACACATGGACAATGTAAGAATAGATTTTGTAGGCAATGTACACTAAACAGAAAAAAGGGTGTGGAGTCTTTATGTGAGTGGTTTCATTGAAAGAATATTAGTTACCTAATTGTGATATGGACATAAGTAGAATATTTATCAATTAAATAGAATTTCCCATGGTTTCTTTTTTTATTGAATTAATGCAAAATTGATTAGAAATTTGGAACAAGAAAGTGATAGAAGAAAGTGTATGTTTCACCACCATCATATCTACTGTTATCCTGAACCATACCTATTGTAGCTGCTTGTTGCATGGCTCTGAGTGACTGTTGAAAAGACATGGTAGAATTCACACCACCTTTATGGTTAAGGCTTGTTGAAGGCCTGAAAGAAGAACAAGAATATGAAGACTAAAATGGTCATAAAAATGAATTTCATCCATACATTTATATAAACACTATCGACTATACCTATGTACCATATTCAATAGAAGTGTTAGTCATCTTATTTCCAAGGCACATGTTTTAGTTCCTTACTTTGGAAATTTTGCACAATAAAGGAATCTTAGGTTCCTATGAACCTGAATTACTAAAATACATTGACAAAACTATATTTGATGAGACAAAATATCAAAATTAAAGGTGATGCAATGGTGCACAATTATTTTGGAAGATGGATGGTTGGTTTTTCAATACCCATCAACCATATTTTTAAAATACCACTTGTATATTACTAATAAAATAGATAGACACCAAAAATAGTCAAGGCATGGTTGAGCGCATAATAGTTAATGCAATAGATGTTAAGGAGGAGGTTAGAGGGTTTAACCTCCCTAAAAAAATTTGGTATACCATTTCATGGAGGAGTTAGCAAAGCTTTCCATATAGGTGTCATGTGGCACTAAATTAGTTTCTAGCTTATGAAACATGTCACAAGTCTATTGCTCTATATTGTTTTGGCAATTAGATGCCACATCACCTTTTACTACAATATCACCAATTTTACTTAATACATCATCATTCCACATAGATTATCATGTCATCAGTACAAAGTTCCATGTGTCACCATCTAATTGGATGTGTTTTTGATGTCATATTGGTGTCATCGAGTCAACCCTTTTCTTGGGTAACTTTCCTGGTCATAACTACCATATATGGACTCTATTTTTTAAACCAAAACTAGTTTTAGAATCAGTGTGATGAGAACTTCAAATTGGCATATTTTTACTTGGATTTGGTAAAATTAGTTTTTCATCTTTTTCAATCAACCTCTAGTTTGCCTATTTGACCACAACTTTGACTAGACATAACTTCCATGTACAAACTCTTTTTTACCTCATTCAAATTGTATTGGGTTTAACTTTTTGATCTCTTTAAAATGATGCTAAATTTGAGAGATTATGAAACTATAATTTTTTTGGCTTTTCTAGATCATCCTAGTGTTAGAATGATTTAGAATAACTAAGAGGGGTGGGGAGTGAATTAGTTATCCTCAAGTCTAGATATACCAATTCAACTTTTAATCACTTCAAATACTTCAAATCTAATAATTAAGTAGCTCGGTCTCTATAGTAAATAATCAACAACATAAAACTTGCAATCTGCTATCCTTAAAGTAAACAACTTTGTAGAATGCAAAACATTAACAGTAAAACATCTCAAATAAAATCCACACAAGTATGACACTGGGATTTAATGTGGAAACCCAATTTGGGAAAAATCACCAGAAACATGCTACTAATTTTTGCTCTTTTGAAGTGAGCTATATGAGGAGCCAACCATGTTAAAGGTTACAAAATACATTGTTAAATGTGACTTTGTTAAAGGATTTAATCACCCCTGAGTGGCCTAGTTAGAGGGCTTTAGAACATTCCATTAGAATGTCACCTTGATTAAAGGATTTACATATGACTGCTAGGTCAACCTTGATTAAAGGATTTCAAATAGATACAATGGTTAGAAAGTAGCAATAGGTTGATCTGATAAATACAAGTCACTTTGTAAATATAGATCATAATGTAGCTCATATGTTGATCCACTGATTGACCTTCATTATCATCTCTATCTCTAATCTACTTGGAAACCCTTCAAGCAATCACATTTCACCTCTTCATAACTCTTCTCAACCTCCTAATTAAGTTCACCACTCAAATTCATGAAAAAAAATCTACTTGTCAACCTTTATTAGTTTACCCTTATGCCTCTTTAAATAGCTAGTTATGATCTTTTCTCACTTAAAGACCATGGTAGATTTTAAGGTTTTCTCAGATTTATCAAATCCTTCCATCATTTTGTTCCCCCTCTCCTCTTCTAGAAATTGCTGAAAACTTCTCTTTGAATCTATACCTAGAAATGCTCAAACATGATTTCTCTTAAATTAAATGCTCTAGGTCATCCACCCTTATCTTCAACACATTTTACATATTCCAAGAATTCAATTGTGTCAACTAGAAATCAAGATTTCCATATAAACTATCAAATGATGACACTCAGTCATCATTGAATTACTCAGTCGATACCATCTTTTTTTTTTCATACTTACTAATACTTGATCGACACTATATTCTACTCAACTTATACTGCCACTCGATCAACACTAGCATCACTCAACATATACTTCTAGTTCCTTAATCTTCTACTCTTTTTCTCGATCAAGCCTATGCATTTGGTCTTATTTTGATCATTCCTTCTAGGCTTTGATATTATTTGTCTTCTCTACTTAGGTTATGCTTGAATAGTCACATTATCATGTCAAGATTTAACTAATCAACTTTCCATTATATAGTTTCACATAACTCGACCTTCCTCTAGGTCATTTTGCTATCTTGTCTTCACAAATTCTCTTCATCAATCATCAATCATCTTTACATGGCACTCTACTTAGATATAAACTATCTTACCAATAAGTTTTAAGATCAATAAAAACATAAAAATTATTCCAATTATATTTCCAATAATCTCCCTCTTTTGCATTGATGGAAAAACCTCTAGTTACCATGCAATCCAAAACATGTAATTGCTTTATGTAGCTCCCTTTTTAGTGTCAAATCTTTTTTAATATCCTTATTTTCATTCGGATTCACTTCTTAGTGTCCAACAATCTTTTTTTTAGTTTTATTTTGATTCTCATCCATGTAGCTCTGATTTGCAACACATAGACTCCCTCTATCAAATCAGATCATGAAATCAATCATCTTCCTCTTTGATATGCAACTCTTGAATGCTCTCAACACCATTCACTAATTTGTTCTACTTCTTTGCAACACTCTTTGCACAATGTATGGTAATTGTATGGCATCTCCCTCTTTATGTCTTAGAATGGTAACTCATAACATCTCCCTCTTTGATGACAATGCCAAAGACACTTCATCTTTCTCATACATCTTCACCATGTAGATATCTTCATGCCAATGTTCTAGATTTTATTCTTCATATGTCATATTTCTCCACTATTTTAGGCATCTGCTAAAGTATTAATTTTTGCATCAACTTGTAAGATATTTTGATCAACCCATTTGATGCAAAGCTCCATCTTTTCTTAGATAGCCTTAGCTAGGTGAATCACCCCTAATTTACCTCTTAGATACTCGTGTGCATCCTTAGGTAAAGCCTTACAAAAAATATCATATATTTGTTCTTTAGTGTTCACATACTCCAATCTTACTTCTTTATCTTGAACTAGTTCTCTCAAGTAATGATACTTGATAGCAATTTACTTGGTCTTTGTGTTAATTACATGATTCTTCAATATATTTATAGCACTTGTGTTATTACAATAGATAACAATTGGATCGATTATCTCTTCCTTCATTCCTTTCAACAATTGTTTGATCTACACAATGTTAAAACAATTCACTATTGCTGCTACATATTCAGCTTTTATTGTTGATTGTTAAATGTAGTTCTTCTTCTTTCTTATCCATGAAACTAATCTCTTTCCTAATAATAAAGCTCCACTGCTTGTACTCTTTATGTCATCAACATTTCTTTCCCAAACAACATCTATATACACTTTCAGTTCAAATTTGTCATTCTTTTTGTATAATCCATAATCCTCTCTTCCTTTCAAATATCTTAGTATTCTTTTCGCTACCATCATTTGATTCCCCTTAGGATTTGCAAAAATTTTGCAACAATCCCAACTTCTAATGCAATATCATGTTTGTTGTGAACACCATATTTTAGCTTCTCAATCGTTGATCTATACAATGTCTAGTTCACATCAGTAGAATCATCATTCTTAGAGAGCTTGTGTCTAATAGCCATAGACGTGTTGACTTGTCTTGAATCTTCTATCCCAAAGGTTTTTAGTATCTCCTTGATGTATTTGGATTTGGTAATGTAGATACCTTTCTTCATCAAATATATTTTCAATCTAACAAAAAATTTGATTTTTGCAAACATGGACATTTCAAATTCCTATTGCATCTCATTAGAAAATGATTTGCATTATGCATCTTGTCCTCCAAATATGATATCATCCATAAATATTTCAGCTAATAGTATCCCTTTATCACCTTCAATTTTCAAGTACATATTACTATTGTCATTGGTTCGTGCAAAACCATTCTTTACCAAATAGTTGTGCAACCTTTCATACCATGTTTTAGGGGCTTGTTTCAATCTATATAGTACTTTATGAAGTTTATATACCATATTCTTCTTGCTTGAACCAAAAAATCCTTTTGCTTATTCAATGTAAACATCTTCTTCCATTATTGCATTTAGAAATATAGATTTAAGATCCATTTGATAAACTTTAAATCCTTTGTAAGTAGAGTTTGAACTCCTTCAAATCTTGCAAATGGGGAAAATATTTTTCCATAGTCAATGCCTTCTTCTTGTGCATATCCTTTACATACCAATCTAGCTTTGTTCCTTGTGAATTGTCCTTTCTCATTCATCTTGTTCTTGAATGCCCACTTAGTTCCAATAACATTGTTCTCCTTTGGTCTAGGTACTAGTGACCAAGTTTTGTTCTTCTCTATTTGTTCAATTTCCTCATTCATTGCTTGAATCCAATCTTCGTTATCCTAAGAATCCTTCATTGACTTAGGCTCAAACTCACAAAGTAAACATGGGTTACTTCTCAATTGTATCCTTTTCATAACTCCAAATGCTTTATTTCCAATTAGTTTCTCAAGTGCATGATGTCTTCTCACATAATTTGCTAATGTAGGCTCCTTTCTTCTTTCTTCTTCAAGTTCATCTTGCAGTTTTACTTTAGATTGTTCTTCATGAGTCTCTACTTGTGCTTATGGTTTCTCGATACAGGCTTTTCTTGAAAACCTCTTCTTGTATCTCAACATCGTTCTATTTTCGCTCAACACCTATAATCTATTTCTTGGTAGCCTGTTGTTGCAACTCAACATTCACAGTTTGTTTTTTCTTGATAGCCTTGTTCTCTAGCTCATGTAAGGTGTAGGGAACACTGTCATTGATATATATAAATGTGTTGTAATCTTCAAGTTCTTTCTTTCATTCAACTTCTTTCTTTTCTATATGTTCATCAACTTTCACATTTTCACTTTCCACAATTTGTTGGTGTTAGAACTCAAACACTTATAAGCTTTTCTCTTAGTGGAATAGCCTAGGAATATTCCTTTATCACTTTTAGTGTCAAATTTTCCATTTCTAGTTTCCTTTAGTATATAATATTTTCTTCTAAAAACTTTAAAGTATTTCACATTATGTGCACGCCCACACCATAACTCAAAGGGTGTAACATTTACACCTTTCTTGGCTTGTACTCGATTCAAAGTATAAATTTTTGTACTTACAACTTCTCGAGCTAGTATTTATGTGATAAATTCTTCTCCATCATTAGTGTTCTAGTACAATCCATGATTGATCTATTCCTTCTTTTGGCTATTCCATTAGGTGGAGGGGTCCTGGGTGCTAACTTTTATCTCTTGATTCCTCTATCATTGCAAAATATGTTGAATTCATTAGAGATAAACTCCCCTCCTATGTCATATCTCAAGTACTTCAAACTTTTACCTATTTCCTTTTCAACTCTTGTCAAATACTAGTTAAACAAACTAAAAGCATTAAAATGTTTTTTTAGAAACATCACAGTCATCATTCTAGAGTATTCATCAACAAATTGAATGAAATATTTATCACCATAGTAGCTTTGTACTCCAATCGTTCCACAAAGGTCAACATGAACCAATTCCAAAATATCATTAGATGAGTAGGTCTTACTCTTGAAACTAGACTTTGTCATTTTACCTAGCTGACATTGTTTACACATAGCATTATTATGTTTCTTCAATTTTGGTGATCCTCTTACTCTTTCATCTTTCTAATGCTTACCAAATTATCAAATTTTGCATGACATAACCTCTTCTAACATAGCCATATATCATCAAATTATGAAAACATGCATGCCTCATCGGAAAAATCTAGATAGAAAAAGCTACTTCTTGTTTGTTCTCCACTTCCAATTAGTTTACCATTAGCATCAAATATCTTGGTCTTCTTGCAATGGAATTCAAGTCTATATCCTTATTTGTTCAATTGTGCAACACTCAACAAGTTATAGTTAAGTCCTTCAACCCAATAAACATTATCACACTCAATCTTATTAGTCACTTTTATTGATCCTTTACCTTTCACAAGTCATGGTGCATCATTACTAAACTTGACATAGCTATCTTTATAGTGTTCTAAGGTTTCAAAGTTACTTTTATCACTAGTTATGTGATGTGAGCAACCACTTTCAATTATCCATCTATAACCTTTACTCACATATGAAATTAATACAGTTTTATCACCTTTATCAAAATCTTTTTTTATAGCAACATAGACAACTTCTTCATCATTACTCTCAAACTCATTGTTGGTTTCTTCTTCAGCAATATAACATGATTTCTTACCTTTATATTTATATTCATTGTTTCTTCAATTGTATCTATTATCTCTTATTCCTTTATACTTGATTTACCTCCTTTCATTATTGTCATCTCTATCAAGACACCTTGTAGTAATGTGACCAACCTCATTACATGAAAAACATATTATAGGAATTAACTTAGAATTTTCCTTTTCCTCTTAGAAGTCTCCTAGCCATTAATTCTTCAAGCTCATCAAGATCATCACAAATATATCACTATCACTATTTACACATTTTCATTTTCCTTTCTTACTATGAACCAATTGAGATTTGAAAGGTGATTCAATGGTAGTAGGAGTAAAATTATCAAAGTTTGACAATTCAAAAGTAGCAAGTCTACCAACTAATCCTTCCAAGTCATATTATTACCAAGAGTACATCTTGATTCACATAAATAGGAAGTAGGGTTCTCAATACCTTGCTAACTAAAATTTCAGCATCAATCTTTCCATTGGATCATCTTATAGCATTTTCCACCTCATTGACTCATCCATTGTTTTAAGCAATAGTTTCACCTTCTATCATTCTCATCTCATCAAACTTGCCTCTCAAGATTTCTAATTTTTCTCTTAAAATATTTGTGTCTTTTCCATAGATAGTCTACAATGTATCCCACATGTTCTTTGTAGTCTTCCACTCCTTTATATCTTTAAATTTAGTATAACTTAGGGCTGATTCAATCTCCAACATTGTTTGATTGTGTTCGTGCTTCTCTTTCATCTGTTGAGCTATCAAAGGTCTTGATATCTCTACATATGCATGTTCCAAATAATGTGTTTCTCCTTATACAATTCTTTCCAATTGCAACTTCATCATACTCTTCCATGTAGGGAAGTTCTCCTTGTTCAACCTTGGTACCTCCTTTTTGTACATCTTGACCTTTAGCTTTAAGTACCTTCAAATGTTGATTTACAAGCAACAAATCTCTGATACCAATTGTTAGAATGATTAAGAATAACTGAGAGGGGGGGTATGAATCAGTTATCCTCAGGTCTAGATGTACCAATTCAACTTTTAATCACTTTAAATACTTTAGATCTAATAATTAAGTAGCTCAATATCTATAGTAAGTAATCAACAACATAAAACTTGTAGTCCATTGTCCTAATAGTAACAACATGTGAAACATTAACAATAAAACATCTCAAATAACATCCACACAAGTATGACTCTGGGATTTAATTCAGAAACTCAATTTGGAAAAAACCACCAATAACATGTTACTAATTTTCACTCTTCTAAAGTGAGCTCTATGAGGAGCCAACCCTATTAAAGGTTACAAAACACACTGTTAAATGTGACCTTGTTAAAGGATTTAATCACCCTATTAGGAGTGGTCTGGTTAGAGAGCTTTAGAACATTCCATTAGAATGCCACCTTGATTAAAGGATTTACAAATGACTATTAGGTCAACCTTGATTAAAGGACTTCAAACTAATATAATGGTTAGAAAGTAACGATAGGTTGATCTAATAAATACAACTCACTTTACAAATACAAATCATGATGTAGCTCATATGTTGATCCACTGACTGGCCTCTATTATCATCTTTGTCTCTGATCTACTTGGTACCCCTTCAAGTGATCACACTTCACCTCTTCATAACTCATCTCATCCTCTTGCTTAAGTTTGCTAGTCAATAGCATCAACAAAACATCTACTTGTCAACCTTGATTAGGTTACCCTTATGTCTCTATAAATAGGTAGTTCTAATTGTTTTTGCTTAAACACCACCATAGATTTGAGGGTTTGGTCAAATTCATTGAATCCTTCCTTCATTTTGTTCTCCTTCTCCTCTTCTAGAAACTTCTCAAAACTTATCTTTGAATCCATGCCCAAAAACACTCAAACATGGTTTCCCTTGAATTAAATTCTCCAAGTCATCCATCCTTATCTTTAACATGTTTTACATATTCCAAGAATTCATTTGTGTCAGATGGAAATCAAGATTTCCTCATAAACTGTCAAATGTTGACACTCGGTCATCATTATCTTCTGACACTCGGTCATATCTGAATTACTTGGTCAATACCATATGTTCTGTTCAACATACTTTATGATAGTCAATTGATATTGATACTCGATAAATATTGTATTATACTTGGCTTATAGTATCACTCAATCAACACTAGCATCACTTGGCATATTCTTCTAGTTCCTTAATCTTCTTCTATTTTTCTTGATCAATCCTATGCATTTGGTCTTCCTTTGATAATTCCTTCTAGGCCTCAATATTACTTGTCTTATCCACTTAGGTTATGATTAAACAATCACATTATCTTGTCAAAGTCAAACTAATCAAGTGCCCATTGTAGTTTCACATAATTCAACCTTCCTCTAGGTCCTTTTGTTATCTCTTATTCTTAAATTCTCTCCATCAATCATCTTGATATGGCACTCTACCCAGATAGAAATTGTCTTACCAATGAGGTTTGACATCAATAATAGCATAACAATTCTTCCAATTGTAGTTCCAACACCTAGATCATTCATCCCCACTTAGAACCTTTTGGACCTTCAAAATTATATTTTACATTTAGTATAAGTGAGGGTATTTTCCCCACACTTGTCTAGTATCACTTGTACAACCTACACAAATTATAAATATCTAAATCATCAAAAAAATCATGAGAAATTAATTATTACTACTAACACAAATAACCATACATCTACCAGTATTCATTGTTCCATCCAACACCCACATAGTCCCAACTAGTACAAAAATAAACATCACCACTGAACAAAAAGATGAAAAGGGAAAAAGTGTCACCATTGTGGATCTCTTGTATAGAAACATTATTAGAAAATGAACCACTCAAACCCAATATTACCATCAATGTTTAAGGACTTGATTCTTCTTGCTTTTGATCCTCACTAGCTATGGTAGACATGGGGGTCAATTTTTTGCTTGCATTTAAAATCATTTTCAAATTTCTTTTATTTATAATTGATCCAACATTCTTCATGTGATGCAATTCCATCCTTTAAAAAATGATACTTATTATGCTCTGCATAGAAGATAAGTTTCGTATTATATAAGTATAGGCTACCCATTACAATCCCACAGATATCAAGTGTAACCACATCAAATTCAACCTCATCTATAAACTTAGATATTATTGCAAATATTAACTTACATTTCTTTGTAATTCATTATTTTTTATCATTCCACACCCAACCTAATGGATAAGGTTTCTTATGTGGCTTAGTTTCCAATCTCAATTATTTAACAACTTCCTCTAAAATAAAATTAACTTGGGATCCACTAACTATCAATGTGTCAATTTTATTGTTCTTTTAAATTACCCTTATATGAAATAATTCACATCTTTTATCTTCAAGAAAAACATAAATTTTGGAAGTAGAACATGAACATCTTTTATCCAAGATTCTAGACAACAACTACATTCTATTTATTTCCTTTATGATCATTCTTAAACCATTTTGGTTTCATTTCTAGATGTAGTTTCCAACTCTTTGCATCATTATGCCATTTCTTCTAAAAGTGTGAACATGTAAGCGTTTCACCTTCCTCTTTCATCATTGTAACTGCTTTCTTACCCCTCGTGTTTCCTTCAAGAGGAAAAAATTCCTTCTTTGGATTGAAACTTGTATTTCCTCCACCTTCTTCAATATAGGTTTCTTGAACACATACTTCATAAAATTTAGAAGGACTAAAAATCAATATTGTATGTTTCAAATATGAATGCATTCCACCTATACACTTTAACAAAGTATCTTATGTATAAACATGAGTTCTAGGAGTTAATGCATTCTTCCTAAACACTTGTGTATGCTCTTGCATAGAATTTTTTTTGCCTTGCTTGAGACATTGCCAATCCATAATGGCTTGTTGTAAATAACCTAAAGGATAGAATTATTTCTTTAGAGCAAAAGTAAACTCATAACAAGATGAAATAATTTTACCCTATGTAGCAAGATAATCCTAGATCCTACTCTTCCACTAGATTAATGAAATACCTCTAGTTTTGAGAATAGCTAGATGTACTTTGGAAGAATAATTCAAAATCATTTTAACTTTGCAATACTCTTCAATCTGCTTAATCTAGTTATCTAGTTTTAATGCTCCAATTCACGATTATATATAGGTAAATCAAACTTTACATCTAGTTTTAAGACAAACATCTTGATGTGTTTCTTATTATAAGAATTGGTCAAAGAAAATGAAGATGATAAAGATGATGGAGATGAAGGTTCAAGAGTGTCACTACCACCTCCTACTCCTTTTCCTTTGTTAGATTTTGCGAGTATTTAGCTTCCTCCTTCCTAGCCATGTCTTCCTTTCTATTTTCTCACTTATGCCACTCTTAGAGAAGAATGTCCACCAATGTCTTACTTTTCACAAAAGATCTCTCAAAGGATTTTGTATCAAGCTCAAGAAGATTTTTTTTATGCTCCATCTCTAACCAAGGAAATGTCATTTTACCAATCTCTGAATTGAGCTTACTAAGTTCACCTTCTCCTTGTTTTAATCTTGGCCTAATCCCTAGCACATTTGGGCTGAAATTGTGATAGTAGGTCATTGCAATTGAGACATCCACCTGTCGCCCAAGCAATAGTACCACAAATTAGCTCCTATCAGAGAAAGTTGGACTATTGTTGTCGCAAATTGTGATGGCAAGGGAGTCTGTCATAATTACGATAGATGATTTTTTCATAACCTGGAAGAAGGCAAGGGCAAGAGTCCACCTTTATTCCATCCTAATTGCAATAGTACACCATCACAATTATGATAACTAAGTTTTGCAATCTATCATTGCAATTGCAATGGTTGTGCTATAGGGTCAATGACTATCCATCAGAGAGGGTCATTACATGTGCGACTAGCATGTGACAACAATGTCATGTGAGTGACCGATATCCATTAGAGAGGGTCATCGTAAGTGTGATGAGTATGTGACAACAATGCCATGGGAGTGACGGGTATCTATCATAACAAGTCATCATAATCGTGACAACTTGTTGAAGTATTAAAAAGAAAATTGACAGCTATTGCAGCACGAGACACGCCAATAATTCTTATGTCTTCTCCCTTCTACTTTCTTTATTAGATTAGATCTATCATTAACATTTCATTTCCAAAGCATAGTGATAAAGAGTATAAACCCTACAAGCATAGACACTTATAGCACATATTGGTCACAAATTTGGAGGCCATATCCTCTTTCATATTAATATATCAACCTAAGTTTCTATCCGATCTTCAAGTTCAAGTACTGCAATTTGACTATACAAAAGAAATATGATCCAAAAATCACCAATTAAGACATATGTCCCTTATGTCTTCAACCCTCATAAAATCCTTCACCTATAACCTTAGGAATGTTAGGTTGCAAGTGTGCCTTGTCATGAGATTGCATGGAGACTTTCTACTAGTCAAGACTTTGACTCTCCAATGTATAAAACAATAATAAATTTATATTGGATTGTGAGTTGGGCTCATCCACATGCTTAGCTGAGATAGATGAGACCTTTAGTGTCAGTTAATTGATTAATTAAGAGCTTGGTCTAGTTGAGAAGGTAACTAAATAAGATATAGGGATCTTAGAAAAAACTTATGCTAACATTTTTCAATCGATGTTGTTCCATTATTCCTCCTTTCGTAACAAATGTGAGGAAGTATTTGGAGAGAGCATAGAGTTTGGACAACCCATGATGATTATCCCTTTATGATGCAGATTAGAGCTTAACATGTAAATCAAGTGTTTAACAAGTTGATGTAAACAAACATGTCTAGAAAAATAATGACCGCCATCTTCAATGCCAATGGTTTATTTAGAAACCATTGTTAAATCAACCTTAATATAAACCCTTTTGAGTTCAAGCAAAGTAAAAAATTTCTTGCTTCAATAAACCATACAACCAAGAGATTTAACTAACTAGCCTATGACAACCTAACAAAGGATATGAATATATGGAAACTTCATCCATACTTAGACATTCAAACAACTATATATGTATCATCAGAAGCTAAAATAACTAAAATCCAACATGAAAAGTCATAACTTCAAAGGGCATATTCTCATTTTTCAACAAACCACCATAGCATAAAATAATTTTGTCACATTGGAAATTAGAAAAATAAAACAAATGAGGTTGTTTGTTATGTTTATGATGCCAAGAATTTTCATGCCCTGAGGCTCTCCATTACACTAAAATCCAAACTTTACAATGGAAAAAAATTGTAAGAATAATTGATGTGATATTAATCATCTATAATAATGAATTAGTTTTCAAGGGATTTCAATTGATATTAGTTCACAAGGTCAGTCTGGCAATTCAATAGAGAAGCATGATATGTGACACCTTCATTTTAATCTTGAAACTAAGATTTAAGTGAAAAACCTTATCTTTGTCTCATAGAGAAAGTATGAACATAATATGACATGCTAATATATAAATCTATTGGAACCTCCCTGTACAGGCCTAAAATTCATACTAGCCTAACCTCACTCTTTAGTGGTAGAAGTTGGAGAGGAATACTTAGAAAATGTAGATAGAAAAAGAGTTAACTCTGATATTGCAACCATGTTCTTATCTTTAGCAGTGATTTTTGAAAGGGACTTCAAAATAGTAAGGGACTTATGGAAGAATGTCTTTCTAAAAAAGAACTTAGTGAACTTAGAGAGAGTCCTCTTGAATATTAATGCAAGAATTTCTTTCTATAAATGGAGGCATAATAGTGTATTTTAGATAATAGAGGAAAGAGTCATTTTGTGCTTGTCACTTTGTCATCTCCTCATTTTTATCAAAATATATAGACTTGGGTAGAATGTTTAAAGATGGATGAAGTGATATACTTGTAATTAAATACTTCTCTCATCAACATATAAAAGATATTTTAGAAAAATCTAATATCTCTTATAAGGAAATTGATAGCTTATTATATAATACTTCTGGTTTTAAAAATTCTTTGGTTTTTAATCTTTTAAAGCATAAGGAATTTAGCCTTCTTGGCTATGACTCTCATCATCTGTAATTTCAAGTATAAGGTTTAACTTTATTAATTCAGTTAGTTTTATAAAATATGAATCAAATATTCAATTAGTATATAGTCATTTTTAGTAGTAGATGTCTCTCTGTATTAGCTAACTTTTCAATAGGTGAATTGCTAGCTCTTTCCATTTTAGGGTAAGTTACTGAATAAAACCATATTCTTTCCTTTTAAAATATAAGGGCGAAGGTTTTCAACTTGGATATTTGAAGGAATGTTGTAAGGCTCATTTATGTCATACTTTAGGACTTCTTAAGAATACAAACCAATTCAAATCTTGAAACAGTTGGAAGTGAGATTAAAGATTCCCCTTATATTTACTAAAAAGGGTAGGGTTTAGCAATTGTAAAGTGACTCCAATAAAGAATTATACTGCCAGATTTTGAAGCCAAGGGTGTCTCCAAATCAAAGCTCTTTGATAAACAAGAAAAAATATAACGGGAAAAAACATGGTTGTCATCAAATGGGATTTCTAAATACTTGCATAAATAGGCACTACGTATATGGATGAGAAGACCACCAGTTGTGCCACAAAAGAACCACTAAGAATCAAATTCCCTACAGGAACAATTTTTCTATTGTTGATGACTTTGTTTTGAATTAACATCAATTGAATAAAATACATATGGGCTGGGCCAATTGGCAATGTTGCTAAAAAACCAATAAGCTAGTTATTGAAATATAGATAATTCTATCAAAGAAAGAAAAGACAAACCTTTTTTTCCATGACACGAAGAGACAAACCTATATCTCTCGTAAAGAGAAAAAGTATCTCTTGTAAAGAGAAAAAGAGTCTTTGGTAATGCAAGAAAAGAAAAAGAGAAAATGAAATCTTCTTCCTTACAGTATTGTATGGTTAATAAACCACCCTCAAAGAGTAGTGTGATAAAGCATAAGAATTATCCTAATTATTTCTATTCAGTTTATTAAAAAGAGCTTCGGATCAATGGAAACTAAGAAAATTGAGTCTTATAATAAATATAAATAAGAACTCCATTGCAGAGGGTATACCTAAGTAGCCATTTAAAAGCTATGGTAATGATGGAACCTGTGATTGCATAAGATCATATAGAAATCTTAATCATTCATTGGATAGGATGGTGAAATAAACCAATAAAGAATAAATTTTATTAGAGTCCAAAAACCCCAAATAACTTAGAGTTAATATTCACCTGTAAGATACTTATTGGGAATATAGAGGCATTTGTATCCTCATATTATATGAACAACTAATATGTGTAATGAGTCAATACTGATTGATTTCTAGGACCTCACTATTTATGATCCCATAGATTCTTCACAAGAAGCCGGATGAGAAGAAACTTTCATATCCAATTCTGAAATAGAGATGGAATTCAAATAGTATTATATTATACAACCATTGACTAGCACAATGTATATATTATTTTTGACTTACAACACATGATCTATGTACATGCAAAATTATTACAATCTATATGGAGCAACTCAGTACCCACAAATGTATTCAGGGAAAGGAATGATATCCACTCCTATTGTCTATCCATTATATACATACAATCAAGCCAATGTGGGAGGATACCCACATGCACAACCAATTTTGCATTATCCAACAACAGGTAATGCAATTTCAAGTTTGCCATAACAATATGGTGGGATCATTTCCAATCCTCTTGCATCCATAGGTGAATGAATTCATCCAATCTATACCCATTATATAGCTCCATATTAATTTCCTGTTGGTTTTAGATAGTGATCTAATGGCTTAAATATCACTCTTTAAGCTTAAAAGTGTTAAATAGTCATAGTTTATTAACTAATAGTAAATGTAAGATATTTAAGAGAGGAGGATAGTAATTAACCATCAATTGTGCTGTGATTTTTCATAGATGAAAGGAATAAAAGGACAAAACTGAGTGTGTGACAATGGGTGTTGCAATAAAATAGGAGTGACCCTTTCATTGCCACCCATTGTTATTAAACAGTATGCAGTTTCGTTAGCTGCTTCACAACCATACCATGCATCTGGAGCTGATTTATCAACCTAAGCTTGAACTCATAATCTAAAAGGCATTAGACAAAACAAGACAAGGAAAACTTCATATAAGCATCTTAGTTGCTAATATGTTCAATAGTATGTGGAGTCTGTCATTGCATAGTTCATGGACTTTAGTAACACATTCATTATTATTTAGTTTAAGGCACATGCCCTTCACTTGGAAGAAGAAATTTTGGGTTGTTTTTAGTGTATCACAAGATGTTAGAGAAATGCCCATGTCTAATATTATGCATGGCATGTGGGCTATCGAATTGTGTAGTCTAAAAAAAGTATGACTATGTGGGCTATCAAACTTTTGCAGGCTTAAAAGAAGAAATGTATGTACCAACATGCAGTGTAACAGTGTGATGGAAACTTCATTCCTACAAGATCATTATAAGGCAAAGAGGTAGATTAGTTTACATTCACATTTGATAGTTGATAGATCATAGGTTTGAGAGGACTATTTATTAATATGATCCCATATGGCCACTCCACCATTGTTTCTAGTTGGCACACATAACAAAATCTATATCTAGTCAAAGGCATATTATTATTATTCACATTGATAATGTGGTGCTTTCAATAACTATCAAATAGGGATTTTTAAATGTTTATATTGCAATGCATGTTTCCTGGGTATCAGTTTTTCCATGTCATCCAATTTATGTCCATTCATGGGCTTTGTGTATTTTCTATACCCAATGTCATTCTTATAACAAAGCACTCTCAAACTCCTTATAATTGACCAAAGTGCTCAAAAAATCCTTATAATTGACCAAACATGTGGATATTAAATTTAAATTAAAATATATATAGGTAATAGACTAACAATACTTTAGTGTTTTTGATGAGAAAAATAAATTTTACAGGGGTCCTAAAACCCAATAGTTAAAATAGAGGCAATGGCTAAAAATAAGCATAAAAAGCCCACCCAAACAAAAACAAGTAGCACGGCTGATAATAAGCATGAAGCCCAGCTAGACACAAAGGCCAACAAAAAGGCCAGTTCAAATTATATTGAAAAAGATAAAATAGAAGAAGCCAACTAAATGAAACTAAAAACAATAGTAAACTAACATCAAAAGACAGGAGTAGATAGAACTTGGTTACTCCTCTTTCTTTTGCTCAAGCTCCTACATCATCTGAGCAGCTTCATAAACTTTGTGAGTCTCCTTTGCAATTTACTCTTGGCTCTTCTAAGCTTCTCAATCTAGGCTACTTAAGGTGATTTCTATCGCCACATCCTCTTCCACCCTAGCTCTTTCCCTATCCTTGTCCACATTGTCATCCAGTAGTACTTTGGCTTTTAACATTCCACTAAGGGACAAAATGTTATCATTGATGGAATTGAGGATGGAGATCATCCAGTTTGCTAGGTTGTGATTATAATTTTCTAGGTTCAAAATCCTCTTCTTAGCTAAACTGATTCTATCCTCCTCATTCTTCTGAATTCTTGGACCTAGCTCCTTCCTACTATTTTCCATTTGGCCAATTTTTACCCTAACCTCTTCCAATTCATGGTAAAGCCATTTAATTGACCTAAAGTTGTCAATCATGCTATTGTAAGTATTATTCAACAGGTTCATACTCATTTCCCTAGCATTCTCTGTTATTGCAATCATAGCTAGATCTATGAGTTCATCGAACTGGAGCTGGCCTTGTTTTTCTTCCAAGATTTGGGGATTCATTGCCTCTCTAATAATCCCCATCTTGTATGTTCTAACATTAAAATTCCTCCATGTGTTTTTCCTAGCCTTAATAATCATTTCTCCACCCTCTCCTCCAATGTTCTTCTTCTCCTACACTGTGGAATGAATAGAAGAGAGAGGGATAGCAAAGATATTCAGCCCTAACCCAAAAACCTCCTCCACATCTATTTGTTTTTCCCTCTTCCTTTTCTTAGCAACTAGAGCCTCCCTCTTACTATCTGTCTCCTCCTCCTCATCTTCATTAGATTTTTTATCCTCTCCTTCCTCTTTATTTTCATCCTCACCCTGGCATGTAATCTTTGGCCCATGTCCTCTAGGGCTCTTCCTTCTAGGGATAATAGGTAAGGGAAAATTTTCCTCTGACTCTTTAGCCTTTATATCTGAAGAATATTTTTCCTCCCCCTCTGATCTAATACTTTCATTATCCTCAGAGTCAAAGGAAAAACTAGAGCTACCTGAGTCCTCAGAGGCCTCCACACTTGACTAAGGGGATTTTCTTAAAGTTTGGGCTTTAAAATTCTCATAAATTAACAACAATAAACCCTCATGAAGGGCAAGATTAACAGAGGGTTTCTTCTTATATCCACTAATAGCCTTGTTCATAGAAGTAAAAAGATAAAAGGGAAAAGAGATCTTGATGCCATGACAAAAATGGTTGAGAAAAAATAAGTGATAGGTTCTCACCCAGTCAAATATGGTATCCAATAAAATATACTCAATTATAGCTCGTAAAGCATACCTCCAAAGTTTTTTGATGGAGTCCATTTCATAGTACATTTCACATTTAACCAGATCATTCCTCTCCTCTATTTTCTTTGCAAAATCTTTAACTACATTCATTGATAGCTTCTTGTCTCTAAAAAATTTAAAGCCCTCCACCAAAATCTCAAACACAAGAACAATAACATCCTCTTTTATCTAAAAAGAGACTCCATTCACTTTAACTCTCCCATTCTTCCAAGAGTTCACCATGTTGTTTGTAACATCAAGAATGAAGCCATGAAGTTTAGCAATATACTTTGCTATATCTCCCTTCTCTAGTTTCTCCCAAACTTTTTCTCTTTCTTTCCATTTTTCTACTTCCCCCATAGGCTCCTTCCTACTCCATTCTTCCACCATTTCTACGCTCTTGACTCCAACAATTCTCATAAATGTCAACCTCTGCAAGCCCTTCTTGACCCTTTGAAAGCTCTGGCTATCTCATCTCTAATAAGCACCAAAAAAAAATTCTATTCCCCAAGATAAAAGGCAGACAAAAATATCGACCCACAAAATGTGTTTATTTGACACTAATAACCTCACTTCTTGCTTCTATTTGTCATAAATGCCATTATTACATTTACTCATACTCCAACTTCCATAAATTAAGATTATTACTATGAGATCTCCAACATACTTCCCTAGATTTTTTCCAATTCGATAAGACTCCTTGCTTCTGCTAGAATATTCCCACCCAAATTCCAAGTCAACTCCTTATCATGTCTGACTGCTTCATTGGCAAACTAGTTTGCCACAGGGTTTGCTTCCCTATAAACATGAGTGATGTGGACACTTTCAAAATTTTGAAGGAGGTTTTGAGTCTCTTCAATTAAACTAGCAATAGTCCATGAAGGTTGACTGATTCCTTTAATACATCTTATGATGTTATTTTAATCCCCCTCCAACCATAAGTTTTGAATCTTGATGTTAAAGGCCAGTTTAACTATATGGCAAGATGCACTGGCTTCTGCAAAATGGTTGGTTTGGAACCCCAAGGGATGAGAGAAAGCTGCCACCACTCCTCCATAATCATTTCTTATGATTCCTCCATTACCCAAACGTCCGGGGTTACCATCAAAATTCGCTTTATGTCATCCCTCTAGTGGGAGCAGCCATTTCACCTCCTATCTTTTGGTCCTCCTATCCTTTTCTATCTCCTTCTTATTTCCTCCATTTGTAATGTCTCCCCCTTTCCTTACCTCATAGTTTTCCTTTATGCTTCTATAAATCTTCTCTCCTATAACAAAAGTAGGTTCTTCTCTTTCTCTAAAAATTCTATTGTTTCTTTCCTTCCAGATTCCCCAACAAAAATGGGGCAAAGTCTAGGCACTTAAATCCTACAAGTCTAACCCTTTGAACATACTTATCCAATGGCAAAAGAAATCCACAAGATTACCTAGTTTACACCAGCTTACCCCAAAAAAAAAAATTATGTTGTCCCAAATCTCCCCTGAGAAAGGACAACAAATAAACATATGATTGACCGATTTCATCTGATTCTTACAAAGGATACACCTATATGGCATTATGTGACCTCTTTTTATCAAATTATCCTATGTAAGAATTTTGTCTTGCAAGGCCAGCTAGTAAAAGATATTAATCTTTGGGGTAAGACTAGGTAACCAAGCTTTTTCCCAAGGGGGCTTCTCTTTTAGGCTCCAAAGGGAATTGTAGCCTAAATCTACTGAGTAACTACCACTAGGATTGTCCCCCCATATTACTCCATCCCTTTTGTTATTAATAACCATAGCATTCAGCATAGTCATGATCGGTTTGAGATCCTCAAAGATAATAGACAGGTCTTTCCATCCCTCATCAATCCTATAATCACTAACTTTCAAACCAAATTGCCTAATGTAAGAATTTTCCCATGCTTCAAAAGTGGGATTATTAATAAGCAGACCTTGAAGCAGAAAATGATCATTCCATAAGAGAATCCCCATTCCCTACTTTCCAAACAACCTTAGCCTTAGCCAGCTCTCTTGCTTTAAGTATTCCATTCCAGATAATAGACCCTCTCAGGATATCCTCATTATTAAGAAAAAAATATATTGAAGGTCTTCTAAGATACTTATAAACAAAGACATCTCTCCATTCCCCAATACTACTAAAGATGTGTCAGATCTGTTTGGCAAGGAGAGCCATATTGAGATGCTTTAGTTTCATGATACCCAAACCACCATAACATTTTGGAAGATAGATATTTTCCCAAGCTACAAGGGGGTATCTTTTTCGTCCTTCAAGCCCAATCCACAAAAAATCCCTCTGTATCTTTTCCATCTTTTATGCATATTTAACTAGAATAAAAAAAAGGCTCAAAGCATACATTGGGAGGTTCTGAAGAGTAGATTTAACCAAAAGGCATTTACCCACTTGACTAAGAAAAGTCCTTTTCCAACCTGCTAGCTTCTTACTGAACCTGTCAATGATCCCATTCTAAAAGGAGTCAGGAGGCTTTTCTTCTAAAGGGAGACCAAGATAAGTTGAAGAAAGCTTTCCAATTCCACAACCTAGGATCCTTACAATTTTCCTCTACCTGTCCTCAAGAGTATTGATAAAGAAAATCAAGCTTTTATCCCAATTAATAAGTTTACTAGTGCCTCTAGTGTACAAATCAAGAATCTCCTTCATAACCTTTACCTCCTTGACAAAAGCTTCCCCTCCCATAATAGTATCATCCACAAACTATTGATGAGAGAAAGGGTCACACCTAGAAGCCAGTTTAAATCCTTTTAGCCTTCATGCTTGCTTGTTCTTCTCAATTAATCTACCAATGCATTCCACCAAAATAATGAACAATATATGTGAGAGAGGATCCCCCTATCTAAGCCCTCTTGAAGGTTTGAAAAAAAGAGAAGGAGCACCATTAACCAAAATAGCAAGAGAAGAAGTTGAAATAAGTTGGGATATAAGCTTACAAACACTCTGATCAAAGCCAAAACCCTAGAGCACCAGCCTAAGGAAAGACCAGTTGACCTAATCATAAGCTTTTGAAAAATCCAATTTGAGAAGTATTCTGTCTCTCTATCCAGCTTCCATTGAATGGATAACTTCATGCACCATTATGATTGAATCCAAAATATGTCTTCCAAAGACAAATCATATATGTTTCTTAGATATGATCAAAGGAAGAATTCTAATCATTCTAAAGGTAAGCACCTTAGAGATGATCTTGTAGAAAGAGTTACACAAGCTGATTGGCCTAAATTTATCCAAGGAGTTTGCCCCCAGTGTTTTAGGAACGAGGACCAAAAAAGTAGAGTTAATCTCTTTTAGAATACTTCTACCTCCAAAGAATTCATGAATAGCCTTCACAACATCTTCCATCACCACCTGCTAGTAAAATTGGAAAAAGAAAGTAGGAAATACATCCAATCCCAGGGACTTATCTGCTAGCAAGGAAAAAAGGGCTTCTCTAATTTCCTGAGCATTAGGTATAGCCATCAACATTTTTTTGTGATGAGGTTGAATAATTTGAGGAATACAAGAGATAATTTCAGCCTAATCCATCTTCAATAACAAGGGATCCCAGGCCAAAAGAGAGGAGAAATAGGAGACTACCTTAGCAAAAATTTCATCTTCATTTGTTAGCATATCCTATCCCTTTTTTAAAGAAGAAATTCTATTATTTTCTCTATGCTTTAGAGTAGAAATGTGGAAAAACCTTGTGTTCTAATCCCCCTCTTTCAACCAGTTAATTCTAGATTTTTGCTTCCAGAACTTCTCTTCCTTACTTATAATATTATGCAAATCCAACAATATAGATAGATGTACATCTCTGTTCAACTCATTGTATCATTCCTCTTGAATCATTTCCTGAATGGATGAAATTCTAATATATAGATCATCTTTATCTTGAAAAATATGACCAAAATCTGTCTTATTCTAGACTTTTATCATTCTTTTCACATTACTCAACTTCTTTGCAACTCTAAACATGTCAGTACCTTCCACTTCTATCCCCCACCAGTGTTGAACCTTTTTCAATAGATCAAGATGTGAAGTCCACATTTTTTCAAACTAAAAAGGAAAGTTCCTTCTTGGTTATAAGGAGACACCTGAGAGAGATATAGGGGAATGATGAGAGCCAATTCTAGGCAGTAGAGATAATTTATAGGAAAAAGACTACAACCTGTTCGAAGAGATGAGAGCTCTATCCAACCAAACCTGAATACACTCCCTTCTAGTTCTTTCATTTGACCAAGTAAAAGCTCCTCCCACTAGATCTAGATCCAAATAAGCCAAGCTATTTATGAAGTTGGAAAGGTCCATTTTACTATCCCAATCAGGAGCCAAACCTCCCTTCTTCTCCTCATCCACTAATGGAGTATTAAAATCCCCCATTATAATACCTTTAGTAACATTGGTGGTCTGAACCAAATCGTAGAATTTGGACCAATAATTCTTTCTCTCCATTTTGGAGTTAGGAGCATAAACATTCAGAATGAACCAAAAATCATTGGAGTACATATGAAAAAATTTACAAGAAAGGATATTACCATCATTATGCAATGTAGTGAATCTGAATTGCTTGTTATTAAAAATGGTCAGCAAACCTCCAAACACTCCTTCAGAATATGAGGCTTCCCCACTCATTATACTACTAAAAGATATTTTCTCTAAATTCTCCTTCTTCATCTTAGTTTCTTGAATGATTAGAATATTAGGTCTCTGATCTCTAATCATATTCTTGATGATTTCCTGCTTATGGAATCCATTAAGGCCCCTTATATTCCAAGATTTTATCTTCATTTAAAATTAGGGGAACAATCCAAGAGTGTTCTTTGGCTCCCATCTTCCAAACATCTTCTAGTCTCATCTTCTTTTACTTGGCTTGCATGTCTCCTTCCACTCAATATTGACCTTACACCCAAGTCTAGTTTACTACAACTCCTGGTCTTTGCCAGAGAAACCGAGGAGGGTTTCCAGTTACTTTTCTTTTTTGGATTTGGAGATAAGGATTTTCTCCCTTCCAATCCCTTATCCTAATTGCTTGGACCATTTGAGCCTCTCTTAGGAGATGAGGGGAGAGCCATGACATCTTCTTGATTTTCCTTCACTAACTCTCTTTCAAAAGAGACTTTTTCCCCCACTTCTTGTGTTTGAGAATCTAACTCTACCCTGGTGTCCTCCCTTAAATCTTGAGTAGAAAAAGAATTTGCTTCATTAGCCTCCTTAGCTTCTAAAGATCTAGGATTCTCTTTTGAATAACCAAGAATCTTTGATAATTCTTCCTCCTCTCTAACAGACAAAACAACCATCTCCTCCTCCTTAGATTCTCCAATGACTATCTCTAGACTATCATCTACAGAAATATCCACTATCTTCACTTGTTCTACCATTGTCTTAACCAAATTTGCATGCCCATTACTCTTCAAACTTGGTTCAGCCTACTCATTAATCTTGATTCTTGACAAGATATCCTTTTCTTCCCTAGAAGTCGTGTTGGCCAAAATATTTCCTCCTTTGGTCAAACCCTTAACTGTAGCCTTCTGGTCATCCTTGACTTCCTTCCTTTTTCTCCTTTCCTTGAGCTCTTTTTCTTTTTAGCTTTAACCTTTGGGCAATGACTCACCTTGTGTCCTAGTTTCAGACAGTGAAAACAAGAAAAGGGGATACTTTCATAGATGAGCTGTTGAGTATGAGTTCCCAGCTTAGAGTGGAAACTCACAACTTCTAGCATGTCATCCCCTTCTCTAACACCAATACATATCCTTTCATACATAAGTCTACTTTTAGAAGTTGTTACCAGGTCTATTGATAAAAGCTCTCCAAAGGAATTTGCAACTCGCACAAACACATCCTCATTCCACAATTCTAATGGAAACTCTAGTAGCCTAATCCAAACCAAAGCTTGCACAAAGAATGATTCATAGAAATCCAGCTTTGAAGATAATTTCTAAAGCACAAGGGTAGACTAACCTATGCTCCAAGGTCCTCCACACAAAACTTTTGGCATATCCTCTATACAGGTAAAATCAAAAGACAAGGATCCTTTTGCCATTGTCGTAACATTGACCTGACCTTTAAGCTACCATTTCTTCTAAGTGAAAGATCTCACTATGTCAATGTCGGCCTTTGCCCAATAAACTTTCCAACCAAGGTGGAAGCCATTGAGGCAATACTATGATCAACTAGCTCATCCGGAATAGAAATTGCACAAGATCCCTTATACAAGCTAGAAAGAATCTTAACTGGAGGGAAGGAAGACTTACTAGATGGCTTAACACCAAAGAGAGATGAACATTTCATCAAAAAAATAGATTGGTCCACCTTGGGTAGCAGAACTGATTTTTCTAGACTTTTGCACTCATCATGTGGGGTCCCCATCCCCATTCTCCTTTTCTTCACCAGTTGCTACAATCCCTTAGCATTCCACAAGCCCCTCCTTTGTTCCTAGTATCTATTTTCCTCCTCCCTATGGAATCTCGCCTAGGACAGGTTGCAAATTTTGAAAAGAAATGAATAGAAATGTTAATAATACTTTAGTGTTTCTAAAGCAAATAATTTATTATATGAATTCAATATAAAATTTCCAATAGAAAATACATAAAAAGAAAGTGGGATTGTAATGATTGTATTTGATACGAAATGCCTGGTATTTTACCAAGGTGGGTCAAAATATAAACAATCATGAATGACTAGGGATTGAATAACAAATAAAAGGGTTAAATTTTAAAAATTCAAGACTTTAAAGATTTTAAAGAACATTGTAGCATTCTTTACCTTGTCCAACCACATCATCTTGCTCACCAGCTTGGACCTCAACATGCTCATTGAGAACAAGCTCTGCATCCCCTACAAATGCAATACAAGATGTTTTCTTAATCTCAAAAAATCGTATAATTAAATTTTTATTACTACATGAAATTCAATTTAAAATGTTTACTTGTATTAATAATTTAGAAATCAAAAAATGAATGGAAAATATATACCTTGAGTACTATGATCCACATTTGAATCGACGCCTCCACGATGCTCAGCTGATGTATTAGGATTGGGAGGTTGTAATCCAATGTAAATAATTAGTGCATTTATCAACAACATATACATATAAATAAAAGACAAATACTAAGAAATTTTAATCATTCATTTTAATACATATAAATATATTCACTTTAAATTTTTAAACAAATATATAATCATTGTTTCCTTACTTGAAAAAAATATAACAACTTGTATTTTTGGAACTTAATATAAAATACAATAACTGCTAAAGTATTCAATTTGAAATAAAAATCAATTGACTTATTTACTTCATCGATAGATCCAGTAGAAGAACCGTGTGCACTCATTACTCAGAGTCATTTACCCATGGTTGTATAGCCTTCTCTAAAAGCTAATTTCTTGTACTCTTTACAAGTTTCTTTTAACTCCATGGCCTACATTTTTGCTTGGTATCATGTATTTTTTTGTAATCAATTTCATCAAAGACCAAATATTTTACAATTTATAAATATTTGCATGTAATTTTTCATTTACTTATACTTACAATTTGTGCAACAAGTTTTTGAATATCCACTTAAGCCGAGCTTGTGTTGCTCGTGCTTCTCTTTTCTTGCTTAAATTGCCTTTAATGTGTTAGGCAACCTATGTGAAGTTTGAAATATGTTAGATCACATCATTATTAAGAGAAATTATTACATAATTTCACTCTTAATATTATAACATACCTTCTTTCCTTGGGTGGTACCATTTCTCCATCGTCTATTATTTTTTTCTCAATGACATCCTTTTTAAGATGCTCCCACTCAATAATAGGAATATAGCATAACAAGGGTTATTTTTCATTTGGGTCCTGTAGTTGTACCTAATATACTTCAAAGGTTGGCCCACTTTCTGAAGGAGCCTAAGTCTTTGAAAGATATGTTGGGTCCAAAAAGAGTTGTCATGGCATTAATCATTTTATCCTTTAACTCTTTCATTCGCAAATTCCTCCTTTGAAGAAAAGAAAAAAATTGTTAGATTCATATATGAACTGAAACTCCCTTTTAATTTACTTGAAGAAATTGATCAAAGGAAACATGATCAAACAATGAAATCAAAATATGATACCCTATGCGTATGATCAGCCCAAATATACACAAACTTTCATCATTAAGTTTTTCATAAAATATATTATTCCCTCCAAAATAATAATGGGATTAGTATTTATTATAAGGGACTACATGGGAGGTTAGTGCATTTGATTATGAGTATAAGATTTTAGAGTAAAAGAAAGGATCAATCTTTAAAGTACTTGGAAGTTGGGCTACTCTCAATAGAAGACCATCTTCATTGCTAACAAGCAATTGATCACAATTCTTTATTGTTCTCATACATCTAACACAACTACACCTAGGAATGTCCTCATCACCTCTTGCATAAAATGAATCCAATCTTACAAAATTCCCCCTAATAAATAATAGTTCAAGTGAAATAAACGCATTAAAAATTTGAGAGAAAAAGAGGAATCTACTTACCAATAGGTGTTTCCACCGCATCTTTTGTCATGCTACGCGTTGTTGAATTTGCAGTCAGCATTGCCTCTTTGGTTATGTTCCTTGTAGCAAGAGGGGTATTAAACATAGGATCAATGGTAGGAGCTGAAAAATGTTATTGTTAGAGCACAATAAAACAAGATTGTTAGAGCTATTAAAAAAATTGTTCAAGCAAAACACAAGTGTAGGATAGAACATGCAATGTACTTGAACCACTTGAAGTATCATCCTCTAGGGCATCACCCTTGTATGTCCTTAGTATTCTTTGTAAAAATAACACATATGTATTTTATTTAATGACATAAATAAAAGAGTATACCATATAAATTGTTATTGAACTTTTATTATAATTAAAAACTATATTAATACCTACTATATATGTATGAACTAGGTGCATCAACTCATCCTCTGTCTGTTGTATTTCAAAAGTTTGAGGTTGAGTTGATGCTAATTTCTTTAACCTTATCCCTAAATCATGAAGAATCTTTTGCACTATAGACACACGATCAGTGGCTAATGCAAAATCAATAATGAATTCATCGTGCTCATCATGCGGCTCCTCATGGACTACTTTTTCTTTTCCCTTTTCCTGATCAGCACTCGTTTGCAAGAGCAATATTATTAGCGTTATATTTAAAATCAATCTAAAATAGTAGTGAAGAATAAAACATAATAACAAAAATTGTATCAACATATTTCTTGTAGCTAATTTGTACAACAACAAATGAGTTTTACCTATTAGGAAGAAGAAGTCACGTGAGAACCATCATCGTTGTGTGTATCTTGTCGCTATTGATCCATATTGTAGCCATGTATTTCAAAAAAATCATTGAGACATGTTAAAACATGTGTTATTATTCTAAGCTAGCAAGAAAAATATTAAAATTTAATGGTGTGTTGGATTCGTTGATTGGAATTAGTTTTAAATGTGCATAGTACATACCACCTCACCCATGATAGTGGATTTGTTAGTATCTATGTGATTCAAATTTGTATCAATAAGAATCTCTTCACCTCCACATATTGATTTTATCACACATACAAATATGTGATTTCCCTCGCATGCCTCAAATATGCAATTGGGTTGCTTCTTAGTTGATGCAAGTCATAAACTATTTATGAATCCTGCAATATTCCCTAATGCTTTTGACCTTCTATCAATGTATATAGCTACTATTTTACTTTGTTCACTAACTTCTTGTTGTATATAATTTTTCGCGAGTGTATACCTACACATACTTTGTTTTTAATCTAACAATCTGCATCCAACTACTGTAATCATAGAAAGGTCTGACATACTTCATCAATTCAACAACCTTGTTGTAAAAGACCTTTATGCCATCAATGGAAAATAGGCCCAAACCATGTAATGAGGATGGTATTATGCAATATATCCTCTCTCCAACACAAAAATAAGTGTTTATTGGAGGGGGTTCGTCAGGGGCCCATTGTTTCTGTAAATGTTTGTACCTAAAGGGCACATCGAAGTTGCCTTCACTCTCATCATCATAAGAACATGACCCCTCTTGAGCAAGGAAAAATTTCATGCACTTATTGAATTTCTTTTTGATATTTTGACCTCGAGTCGAGCTCCTTGATTTATACATACCAAATACTTTATTCTTCCATTCCTACATTTTCCTTCCTCAAGGAAGACAAATATGACAAATACCTATTCACTGGTACTTGCACTCCATTAAATAAGAGAGATATGTGGCAATGAGAGAGATATTTTACAAATGGTAAAAGAAATTAATCTCTATGGGGTGTACTAACTTATACTTAATGATTCATGAGATTGTGTGGGATGCTTCTGAAAGGGCTTCGAGATTCTGCAATAGTAAATCAATTGTCTTATATTAACTAAAAAAATTATGATACATGTATTCAAAATTACATTGAATATTAGCATTACATATGAATTATAAATAGTAAAAGGTACATGATGAGTTAATCAAATTAATCATTGATCTATCAAGAATTGAATATTGAAGAGCATAGGCATTTATCACATAATTGTACATTTCATTCTTCTCATTGATAATCAAACCCCCCTCCAATGTTATCTGATCAACCCCTCATCATTGATATTATTCTTTATCCATCTCATCATCAATATCATCATCGTCACCACCACTATCATGGTCATCATTTCCATCATCAGCAGTAGTAGTATTATCATCGTCATCATCACCATCATCATCATTATGATCAGTAGAAGCATCATCATCGTGATCAGTAGCAGCATCATTTACATCAGGAGCATCATTGACTAATTCTTGATCATGATCCATTTCCTCCTCTTCCTCGGTATCTTCTTCTTCCATCGCATTATACGTTAACGACCTTCCTCTTGGATCATGTCTAACAAAAAATGACCAACCCAATTTATGTGGAACCTCTGAGTGAAATACTTGCCCACATTAGCTTGGAAGAACATAGGGCTCATCCCCAACTGGCTCAAACAACCTTGTATTAATCATTGGAAATCCATTCTCATGCTCAATAAAAGTTCTATCAGGGTCATTTTGATTGAGTCATAGTATGTACCATTTGAAAATAAAGATAACTAATTTGAAGGAATTAAAGTCACGGTCAAGTATATCAACCAAAATACCATAGTATCAAATTTGAAATTCTTGAGGATGTAAGTCATTTCTAGATGAGATATTGGTCACCTAAAAGACTGCACTTATCCCAGAATCACAAGTTCTCTTTGTGTCATCAAATCTTTGATGCATAATTTATAACCATTACATAACATAGTCATGTGGTGTTTTAACTACAATAATGTCAAACACGTATAAATTATTGCATCACGAGTTCAAAGATATATGGTTGATTAACAAACTTGTAAGCACTTGGAGATCTCTTAAACCATATGGTAAATCTATTTCCTTTTGTGTAACATTGGAATCTCCATTATAATGAGCTTTTTTAACCAATAAAGACATGGATTCCCATTTTAATCTATGACCAGAATGTTAACATCATTCAATCCATACCGTTATCCAATCTTGATTGTTTGCAATAAATAAACATATTTTATCCCACTCTTTAGCAATTGTACAAAAGTAAATAGATGACTTACAATATATTTATTTTGAAGATTAAGAATTAATTAACTACGATAACATCTCATAATTTATTACCTTTCACTTTCCTAACATAACATAGTCATGTGGTGTTTTACCTACAATAATGTCAAACAGGCATAAATTATTGCATCACGAGTTCAAAAATATACGATTAATTAACCAACTTGTAAGCACCTAGAGATCTCTTAAACCATATGGTATATCTATTTCCTTTTGTGTAACATTGAAATCTCCATTACAATGAGCTTTTTTAACCAATGAAGACATGGATTCCCATTTTAATCTATGACCAGAATGTTAACATCGTTCAATCCATACTGTTATCCAATCTTGATTGTTTGCAATAAACAAATGTATTTTATCCCACTCTTCAGCAATTGTACAAAAGTAAATAGATGACTTACAATAGGTTTATTTTGAAGATTAAGAATTAATTAACTACAATAACATCTCATAATTTATTACCTTTCACTTTCCTAAATCTATCATTCCCCACCAAGTACTCCCCTTCAATTTTTTTAATGGATTCAAGATCTCAAATGCAATCTATATGGGTCTTTGCAGAAAGATTAGGAAGATATTGAGTAATGCACACCATCATTTGGTATACCATATATCCCTCAATCATAAAACCCTCAAGACATGCTCTTTTTCAAACCAAACCCTTCAAAAATTTCAAGTGTCTCTCAACCATTCAGATTGACCTAGGTTGTATAAATCCACACAATTCAATCTCCTCAACTTGGTGTATGAGGTAGTGTTCTTGTGCATTGAGAAAAGTTGAAGGTAAACACTTTTTCATTTCACACATTAGTTGATGAATTATTTTCTTCCAATATTTTATATCTTCTTTGTGGATTTCTTTAGATGACAACCACCTACAAGGGATTCAAGACACAAAAACATAAATACAAGACTTCACAATATATTACTTGTTTGATATATTGAAAAAATATCACTACTTACCTCATGTATTTTCCAAGATCATATATCACTTGTTTGATATTATTGTTGAAGTTTTTTAGGAGTGATAGGGGTATCACATACTGCAACAATTATCAACTAATCATTTCATTCTTTTCTAATGTAATACAATGAAAATTGAATGCAGTTTCACAAATATATTGTAAATACAAAGGATTGTGACTTACCTTGATGAAGGTATGTTAATCATGCATTTTCAACCATGGCCCAAATTCACTTTTCTTTTATATGAGATTTCTTATATTCATAGCAAGTCCTATAGGAAATCAAATTTTTCATATGACTTCTTTTATGGCATTACTTTGATGGTCTATTAATAACCAAGGAAGGGAACTTGCATTAATTTGGTCTCCATTGCTATTTGATTCAATGATATTTTTAATTGCATGATAGGAATCATGAATGTCACTACAAATTTTGGCAAGTTTTTATTTGTCACATCTTCCATCGAATATTTTCCAAAGTGTCTCTTTTACATTCTTTCCAATATGCATAGTATCAAGAAAATGCACAATTTGTAGATGCTCATAGTAGGGAAGCCTACTAAATTCTCTAGGATAACATTTTAGTCCCTTTGGAAGGTGGTCAGTGATGCCTTGATGACCTTCATGATTATCAATTACATAATTAGCCAACAAAGTATAATCAAAATATATAATTTCTAAACATAAACCATTAGGTGGAGTGATAATACCTTGAATTATATTATATTCCAACTACCATAGGTGAGGTGTCATTCTTTATGGCTTTGATGTAGTCTCTTCTTTCCCATTGAAAAGGTATTTTTTGACACTTTGAAACTTATAATTTATGTGGAGGAAGTGCCTATTGTCACCAAACATCTGTTTTCTTAAACTTTTGGAATGACAAGATTTCATGTTTGGACCACAAATTGGAGATGAAAATTTTCTCTTTGTTTGAAGACCTACAAAATAATAATACAATTGGATTAAATATTTTCATTTTTGGAATTACTATTATCGCATACAACTAGATTTCAGCATAGCATACCACAAAAATGTGTCAACCCTAGGGCATCATGAATTGTCCATGCAAGCATTGCATGGAAATGAAATTATTTTTATCCAATTGGTCTAGAGATATCATACATAGTGGAACCATTCTATAACACCAACAAATTGTTGATAAGAGGCACAATATATACATTCATATCTTTCACTTGGTACTTACCTAGTTGAATGAACAACATCCAACAATTATTGTGGTCATTTCACTCCAAGACTTATAACTACATGTAGATAACAATAAATTAATAAAATACTTGGAACAATCATTGCCAACATAATGTGCTCCGTCTTTATTGACATCCATGGAGGAAGGTTATTGTTGACAACAAAAATAGGCCACACCAAGTAAATAGATCTCATCTCTCCAAATGGATTAACATCGTTAGTTGCCAGAGAAAGCCTGAGATTTTGAGGTTCTTCTTTAAAGTGTGGCCACTTTTCCTCTATGTTCATAAATGTTGAACCATCCGCAGGCATTCAAATAATGTCATCTCGACTTCTATTGTATGCATGGTAATCCATAAATTGAGCCAAGCTACTACACCTAAATAATAGTTTAAGACGTGGAATAATAGGGATGTAATGAAGAACCTTGTGAGGAACCTTTTTTGTTACTTGGTCATCTCGATATCTACTTATATGGCATTTAGGGTATTTTGTTGCATTTTTGTGTTCTTTATGATAAATTACATGATCTTCAAGACAAGCATCTAATTCTTGATACTTCATTCCAATATGTTTCATAGTGGTACATAATTCTCAGTATGAGTGAGGGAGAACATTTGATGGTGGTAACAAAATCACCTATTAATCTATAAGAAAAATATATATAAGTTATTAGTATAAACAATCTTAATGGTACATATTTCACTTTTTATAGACTATAATGATGTATATCACAAACCTTAGCATACATGACATTGTTATGTTGGATAAACCATTCATAACCTTCAAATTCACCAACAGCAATATGATAGAGAGAAGATTTGACTGGTATCCTTCATAAAGGGTTGTGTTTTCCTTCTCAACTAGAGGTATATCATGGATAGCCTCAATCTTATCCTCCTCCTCATCATCATCATTTTCAATAGCAGCAAAACCACCAGTACCAAATGTGTCATGGATCAATGCATTCATACCATCATCTTCAAATGTGTTTTTTGATGCATGATCGTCATCTTCCATGGGATCATAATCTTCTCCTTCAATTCTAACACCTCCATGTTCCTCCATATTCACACCTCCATGTTCCTCTAAGATGTGTTAGTCCATATCATGTACTATCATGGGGAGATTGACCTATATAAAAATGATGATAATCAAACCCTTGTTTTGTGGTTCATATGTATATTAATTACAAAAGCAATATAACAAATACCTTACCAATGGATGATAATCAAACCCCCCTTCACTATGACCATTCTCCCTAAATGTCTCTTAGTTGTTTTGATTTTGATTCTTCTTGTCTTTGAGTCGTTACAACTCTTCCAAGGACAATAACATTTGACATCGTCTTCTCTTTGAAAGTTAGACAACAATCTAGTGATTGTCTCCCTATTTTGATCAAATTCCCTTGTATTATCTAACATAATCATTCTTTACGGGAATAGCTTATTCTTGTACCCTTATTGAGTTGGTTTTACTTAATATTTATATTTGCACATATGGTTTTGAAAGAAAAATTTGGTGTAATTAATGTGTATATCTACAAAAATATTGGACATGTTGTACTTAATGTTTATATCTGCACATATGGTTTTGAAAGGAAAATTTGGTGTAATTAATGTGTATATCTGCAAAAATATTGGACATGTTGTACTTAATGCTTATATCTACACATATGGTTTTGAAAGAAAAAATTAGTGTAAGTAATGTGTATATCTGCAAAAATATTGGACATGTACTTAACGTTTATATCTACACATATGGTTTTGAAAGAAAAATTTGGTGTAATTAATGTGTATATCTAAAAAAATATTGGACATGTTGTACTTAATGTTTATATCTACACATATGATTTTGAAAGATAAATTTGGTGTATTTATGTCTCTTCATTTTGATTTTTGTTCAAGGGAAGCCTGCCAATGGTAATAGAAAGCAAGAATGCATTTTCTAAGAGTTTACAATTGTTCAACAAAATTAATGTTTTATAAGAAAATGCACCTGAAGAACTATTAGCTTAGTTACAAGAACATGGTGTTGAAACAATACATAAAGTGCTTGACATGAGAGGCTAGCAAGTGAGGGTGTTGACCAATCTTGAAAACTTGAATGCTGAAATGAAATTTATTGAGGATCAAACACCTATGCCATAGTTACAACACAATGTGAAGTTGATTTAAGATATCGTAGAGGCAGATATTCAAAAGTTTGATCAAAATTTAAGGCATGAGAGAGAGTCTATGGTAATATACCAGAAGGAGAAGAAGCGGCTTCAGAAAGATACTTCTATAAGGAAACTCAGGTGCGGAAACAACTTCCTACACTAATCTCTTAAAGAAAGTATGGTGAAAATCCTTTTAAAACTTTTCACTTAAAGATTTGTAAACAACAACAATATTGCAGCCATAATTGCATACATAAAAGTAGATAGAGAAAGAAACACATAACACAAAGATTTTTCGGTAGGGAAAAACCTTTTGATAAAACAACCCCACCCCTCCAGAACCTGTACAATGTATTATCTTCAACAAAAGGTTACAATACACTTGCAGTGCAAGCTCAACAGTGACAACAGAAGACTCCAATAGCAACTCACAGTACCAACAATACACTCTCTCGCATCACTACTCTTCATAACCCTAAAAATGCTTATAACATGTGCTTCACTTTAGGGCTACTCCCAAAGATAAATCAGATTAGGGTTTTACCACTATTGGGGTAGAGTGTACAGTACTCCAATTTATCAGTTGTCACATGTCTTCACCTGTCATTTAATCTTCCTAACATAGCTCTTATGTGTCATAGGAATCCGTCATAGCCATTTTAGCCATGATCTCCTTACACACAATTCAAGATGTCGACACATCAACATTATTTGCAAGAAATACATTTTACAAAATAAATAATAAGAATAGGAATTATACAAGGTTAAGACACCTTATTCCTAACATTCTCCCACTTGTCGAACACCTTGTAAGAGCAACAAGAACATAATAGGAACTAATCGCTATAGGCCAAAAGGCCCATAGACTCTGAACACCATCTGAACTTCTCAGTGCCCACTGGTTTTGTTAATGCATCTGCAACATTCTTCACAGTATCTACCTTTTCCAAATTTACCTTCCCATATTCCACCATATCTCTCACAAAGTGATACTGCACATCAATGTGCTTCGTTCTGGCATGGAAAGTTGGATTCTTCGCAAGGCAAATAGCACTCTGACTGTCACACCAAATAGTAATCTATTCTACATCAACACCAACATGAAAACACAATCTCTTAAGCCAAATGGCTTCCTTACAAGCATGAGTAGCAGCCATGTACTCAGCTTCTATAGTGGACAAAGCAACCACAGGTTGTCACATGCTCATCCAACTAATGGCACCACCAAACATAGTGAACACATAAGCACTGGTGGATCTCCTGCGGTCAATATCACTTGCCCAATCTGAATCCACAAACCCATGAATACAAACTGAATGCAGAGATCCAGAAGAGTTACCATGATAACATATGAAGTAATCTGATGTACCCCTCAAATATCTGAATACTCGCCTAACTGCATCCCAATGTATCCATCCAGGATTAGCCATAAATTGACTCAGGACTCCCACTGCTTGGGCAATGTTTGGTCTAGTACAGACCATAGCATACATAAGACTGAAAACTACACTAGTATAAGGTATTCTACTCATGTCCTCCACCTCACTAGGAGATTTTGGACAATCATATATAGATAACTTTGTTCCCACAAGAATACGAACACATAGTGGTCTACAATTTGCCATGTTGAACCTGCCCAACATAGACTTCACATACTTACTCTGACTCAACCAAAGTTTTTTGTTAGACCTGTCTCTACTGATTTCCATACCCAAGATGTACCTAGCTGCCCCAAGATCTTTCATCTCAAATTGTGCTGACAACTGAGATTTAAAATCAGAAATCATACCCTTACCCTTCCCAAAGAGCAACATATCATCAACATATAATGCAACAATAAGAAGGCGATCATTTTCAATTCTGACATAAACACAATGATCTAATTTCAATCTTACAAATCCAATTGACAACACAAAGGCATCAAACTTAAGGTACCACATCCTAGGAGATTGCTTCAAACCATATAGAGATTTCTTTAATATGCAAACTAAAGATTCTTTACCTTTAACAATGTAGTGCTCAGGCTATGACATATAAATCTCTTCCTCCAAATCACCATGAAGGAAAGTTGTCTTCACATCCATCTATTCTATCTCTAAATCATATGATGTAGCAAGAGATAATAGAAATCTAATGGATGTCAACTTTGCAACAGGAGAGAATATTTCACCATAATCTATTCCCTCTACCTACGAATACCCCTTTGCAACCAATCTAGCTTTGTACCTTTCAACAATGCCATCTGCACAGAATTTCTTCTTGAACGCCCATTTACAGCCAACAAATTTTCTCCCTTTAGGCAAAGGTACAAGGTCCCATGTTTTATTTTTTTCTAATGAAGCCATCTCATCATCCATAGCCTCAATCTAGGAACCTGCATCTTCCATGCCCAAAGCCTCTTTCATAGATCTAGGCTCATCAGTGTTAGTAATCAAAGCAAAAGCACAACTAGAATCTAACATAGAATAACCAAACCTTTCTGGTTGCTTTCTTTCTCTAGTGGATCTCCTCAAGGGCTGAGGTTGAGGTTGTTCTTCCTCTTCTTCTGAACTATCAGAGCTACTAGAGCTCTCCTCATCATTAGACCCAACATGGTCTCTCTGTTCAGTCTTCTCAGGGGTAGGAGGCAACTGAACAACATCTTTTTCCTTTTCTTTTTCATCTGGTTGTAGCACAATAGGAGAAGATGTTAGCTCTCTAAAAATAACATTTCTACTATACAACACCTTACTAGTCACAGGATCCCAAAGCTTGTATCCTTTCACACCAGCACTATACATGATGAAAATACATTTAATAGCTTTGTTTTCCAACTTAGATCTTTTCTCCTTTGGAACATGTGCATAAGCTTCACAACCAAAAACACGAAGATGTCTAATTGAAGGCTTCTTACCAGACCACATCTCCATGGGTGTCTTACCAACAAGGGTTGATGTAGGAGATCTGTTAACCAGATAGCAAGTAGTGGCCACAGCTTCGGCCCAAAACCTTTGTTCTAAACCAGCTCCAGTAAGCATACTCCTAGCCTTCTCCATCAGTGTCCTATTCATTCTCTCTGCAACTCCATTTTGTTGTGGGGTATAAGGAGTTGTCTTATGCCTCTCGATACCTTGTTCTTTACAAAACTATTCAAACTCTGCTAAGAAAAACTCACCACCATTGTCAATTCTCACACACTTAATCTTCTTACTAGTCTGATTCTCTACAAGGGCTTTAAATTCCTTGAATCGACTAAAGACTTGTGTCTTACTTTTAAAGAAATAAATCCATGTCCTTCTACTATAATCATCTATGAAAGATACAAAAAATATAGACTTGGAGATTGAAGGAACTTTTACAGGACCAAATACATCAGAATGAATAAGATCCAAAACATCAGAAGATTTGTGAGAACTAGAGTAAAACTGAACACAATTTTGTTTACCGTATACACAATGTTCACAAAAGTCAAACTCGAGATTGCAATCATTTAACCCCTCAACAAGATTTTTATTTTTCAAGGTTCTGAGACCCTTTTCACCAATGTGACCAAATCTCAAATGTCATAACATTGTCTTTTCTGCAGGAAGCTTACCTTCCAAAGTGTTTGCATTGCCATCAGAACCAATAACCATAGTATTCTTCACTGCTCATTCAAATGGTGAGGATGAAGAACTATTTCATAGAGGAATACATGCATCTAGCTGAAATAAGGTACCTCTCCTAGTACCCCTTGCAAGCACTATCGATCCTCTCATCATCTTGCATCCTTCTTTCAAAAAAATAGCTTGCACACCTACATCGTTTAGGATACTTGCAGATAATAGGTTTCGTGCCAAACTTGGAATGTGCATAACTTCATTGATTCCCTTTACTCATCCATCAGGAAATTTGATAGTGACCCTTCTGCATCCAACTATCTTTAGGTGAGAATCATCACCCAAGTACACCTTTCCACCATCGAACTCTTCATATTTTGAGAACCATTTTCGATGAGAGGTCATGTGAAAAGATGCACCTGAGTCAACCAACCACACATCATCAGATGCATGGGCTACCAAAGCTATGATGAATGCATCACCATCTTCTTGAGATTTTTGAGAACTAGAATCTGAGGCTTTCTTCTTCTTCTTAGGCTCTTTACAATCTTTATAGAAGTGCCCAGTCTTATCACAGTTCCAACATTTTTCCTTGGACTTATTGGAAGTCGTTGACTTCCCACCGGATTTGGATCTACCCTTATTGTCAGACTTATTATCATTTTTCTTCCCTCTTTCCATGGATCTCCCACAAAAATCAAGGGCTTCTTTTTCCGAAACAAAAGCCTTTCTTTGCATCTCCTCTGATAGCAGCGAAGACACCACATCATCCATTTTGAAGGTGACTAATGTGCTTCCGAGAGCCATCACAAGATGGTCCCATGAATTCGGTAAAGAACACAAAACTGTGTAGCAACGATCCTCCTCCTCTGACTTGACACCAACTGATGTCAACTGTGCAGCCAGTAGATTAAATGCATTTAAATGATCCGTTAAGGATCCACCTTCCTCCATTCGCAGAGAATACAACTTCTTCCTCAGGAACAACTTGTTCACCAAAGATTTTCCCTGATACACGGCCCCAAGTCTCTCCCACAAACTATATGTGATTTTCTCATCTAGAACATTCGGAAGAACTGCATCGGTTAAACAGAGTCTTATGAGACCCTTAGCTTTACGATCTTTGATATGCCAATCTGCTTGAGCTATAGTTGCTAGTCTTGTAGCACTTGTAGTCGCTTCCCATAGGTCACGATCTTCCAACATGTCTTCCATCTTGAGTTTCTACAACTTGAAATTAGTGTCATTAAATTTCTCCACCTCCATTCTTCCATATGATGAACTCACCATCTCAATCTACAAATAAGATTCAGGATGCTCTGCACAAGACTCCCACTCAACTTGAGATTAGCTCAAAAAACCCTAGCCAACAACTAGGATCAAAAGTTGATCAAGCTCTAATACCACTTGTAAGGAAACTCAGGTGCAGAAACAACTTCCTACACTAATCTCTTAAGGAAAGTATGGTGCAAATCTTTTTAAAACTTTTCACTTATAGATTTGTAAACATCAACAATATTGCAGCCAACAATGCATACATAAAAATAGATAGAGAAAGAAACACATAACACAAAGATTTACCGGTGGGGAAAAACCTTTTCGTAAAACAACCCCACCCCTCCAGAACTTGCACAATGTATTATCTTCAACAAAAGGTTACAATACACTTGCAGTGCAATCTCAACAGTGACAACAGCAGACTCCAATAGCAACTCACAGTACCAACAATACACTCTCTCGCATCACTACTCTTCGTAACCCTAAAAATGCTTATAACATGCGCTTCACTTTAGAGCTACTCCCAAAAATAAACCATATTATGGTTTTACCATTCTCCGAGAAAATAGGAACCCTAAAAAAAATTTAAGGGGTAGAGTGTAGAGTACTCTAATTTATCGGTTGCCACATGTCTTCACCTGTCATTTAATCTTCCTAACATAGCTCTTACGTGTCATAGGAATCCGTCATAGCCATTTTAGCCATGATCTCCTTACACACAATTCAAGATGTCGACACATCAACATTATTTACAAGAAATACATTTTACAAAACAAATAATAAGAATAGGAATTATACAAGGTTGAGACACCTTATTCCTAACAACTTCATGGCAGAAACAACAGCTAGGAAACATAGAGGATATTATGGAAGCATTGGATATAATCCAAGAAAGTGTTGTGATAGGTACTATGATATTGGAACCACTTGCAAGTGTCTTTGAGAATTTACAGTCCAAATATTGGGAGGACTACAAGTTGTGCAATTTTCCATGTTAGGAAGGTGATCTCACCTAGTTCATCCTCATGATTTTGAATTCCCTAATCATGATCTTGGGTGCTCAAATTAATGTCCAAGACATTTGTGCCTTAGGGACCTATTTGATCATCATTTGAAAGGGCCTCAATGTTGACCACAAAATATCTCTCAATATGTTGTTATTTACTTTCATTAGAGGGGGAATCTGTCCCTTTCTTACTTGGAAATAAGGGTGAGTACCCTGAACTTGAGATTCTTGTTGTCTCTAATTTAGTCACAACTTGTGAAGCCATCTTGCCTTTTGACCTTTGCTTATTTTTAGGTGGCCCCTTGTCCTCTATAGCCCCTTTCAGGGAGTTGTTCACATGATTCCTCATTTGTTTCTTCTACATCTTTCATTAGTTCATATTTCAATAGAATTCTTTTTTCCTTCAACTTAGCCATCTATTGGTTTATCCATGTGCAAGTGAATGGTGTTAAACATGAATCATTATTGTGTCAAAACTTCATCTTTGTTTAAGCAATCTATAGCAAGAATTGCATTCTTCCTTTTTGTGTAATGATCACCTTGGAAATAGCTTACATCCTCCTCAAATAGCTCTAGAATAACTTGTAACCTATTTACTATCAAATCCACTAATCTTTATAGGTCTTTAACTTATAGTAAAAAATTGTGTTAGTCCAATGATCTTCAATGTGAGCTATTTCAATATGAAAATTAAACCTAATCAGGGGATGACATCAATTGATATTTAGTAGAAACCAAGGTATCCTAAAAAACTCGAAATGAGAACATTCACAAAAATTAACGAGGTAATAGGATTTCATATTGCAACCATTGAATTGAAGAAAATGGCATCAGAAAAAACCCTAATATACAAAAATACCAAATATAAAATAAAAACATGCAAAACTACCATATACATTTTGAACTTGACACATTTGCATAAGGGACTTGCTACACAATAGAAAGATCTAGTGTATGTGGTGTACCTTGGTCTATTCAAGACATAAGATTATCATATTATTAGTGGAGCCTAGATCTAAAAATTAATCATTATGATTAGACAGAAACAAAGGGCTTGTTAGAGTAATTATTTGTTTGCACTTATTAATTAAATCACTTTGATTTAATTAATTAAGTTGCCTATTACTCTAGTTTGCTTAAGCCATCTTGTAGGTGCATATAATTAATATTTTATTAATTATATTATGCAACCTAGCTTTTTTAGGCTTGATCTCCTTTATAAAGATTGATCTCTTTGTATTTTTATTATGAAGATCCGTTGAATAATATTTTCTTCGTCTAAGTTTTTTAGATCAAACCCTTGCCTCTTCTTGTCTTTTCCTTCTCCGTGACAAGTTTTCTGCATGCAGGTTTTCTTGGGCTTCATGGATTTGTTGTGCACTTTTTCTCAAATCCTTCATGGTATCAGAGCCAAATCTGTTGTAGCTTGTTCGGTGTTTCAAGAAAAAGGGAGAACAAGGGTTTGGCGGATCAGATCGAGGGTTTTTTCGATCTTTTTCTGAGAAAATAGGGGGGTCACTAATTTTCAAAGTAGTTTGAGGCCAAAAAAACCTCACGAATGGATTCAGAAGGCATCAAAACCCCCATTTTGATATAAAATTTGTCCAATTTGGACAACGTTGATCAAGGAGGCAAAAAAATTTGTCTGATAGGTCCGTATGGCCATTGGCACGTGGATCGAGGCAAAAAATAAAAAAAATTGCACAAAAAAAATATAAAAAAGTAGCACTTTTTGTCGCGGCGATTTAAAAAATCGCCTGTAGTCACCGAGACTGCTAGCGGTTAGCGGTAACCACCGGCGGTCCGCTGACCGCAGCGGCTCTCGAGAACCGCTGTTGCTCTGCAGCCTCCGCCGTCAATGGCGCCACCCGCCAACCACCACAGCCACTAGCGACTCTGCCACCTTCCTTAACTCCGCCTCCACCCAAGTGGCGGTGCTTTTTTTTGTGAATTTTTTTTTTTTTTTATTAAAAAATAATAATTTTTCATGCATTCCAGAGGCCCTGGTGGTTTTTTCTCCATAACTTGAGCATACAGACATATTTTTTCAATTCAAAAAATGCATCAAAAAGCTGGTTCCAAGATGGAGATGATGTTATAGGTTTTTTTGGGTTTTGATGCAGTTTGGTTGCCTGTTTTGGTAGTCAAAGCCGGATGTTCTGTTTTGCACTCCGGGAGGCGTATCTTAAGCATCCGATCTCCGATTTTGGACTTCTTTATATTGATGGAAAGCTCTTTTTGTGCTCTTTCTATTGATGCTAGTTGTTGTTCCAAATTATTTTCCAGGCACATCCTATTCAGTCTTTTGCATTTTAGCATTCTGGTGGATATCCTGTTTGTTTCAAGTCTAGGGATCGATTTTGTTGCTTCAGATGCTTTGTTTTGGGCTCTACCTTCTGTTGTTTTAGCCTTTTTTTTTATCATTGTTGATATTCATTGTAAGCATCTTTATGCAATGCACTGAGATAAAGTCTCACTCTTGCGTTTTGGGATCCTTTTCATCATTGTGATTCGTTGTACTCACACTATTTTATAAAGTGCCATGGGGGGGATAGTTGTTTGCCGCTTATAAGCCCTCTTTCTCTTTTGCCTCATGCAGTGCCGATGACACATGCCTTTATTGGTGTCTGTACCTCACTCTCGTTGTGTCTAGTTCCTGTGTTGTAGGAGATTTTTTGGCCCACCTTTTTAGCTGCCTGTCACCTCACCTGCATTAAGGGGAGGTTATATTGTTGTTCTATGCTTCTTTGGTTGATGGTTCGTTGGTGTGAGCTATGTATTTAGTACCTGATCCTACATACTAGGCAATTGCAGTGGCTAGCTACCTATGCATTTTAGTGAGATGGATCATCTACCATATAGACACGCTCAATTCATGCCTTCTATTCCCATGGAGGTTCTACAGATCGGCATTTTCAACAGAGTTTTGCGCTTTTCCTACTTCAGTGATTCTCTTATGATCTCTCTTTGTTCCTTCTTATGGAACATTCTTTGCTATCTCTTTTTAGAGTAGGGTTTTTCCCATGTGGTTTTCTCTATTTCTCCTCTTTATAGAGATTTTGTTGTGATTGGGTACCTAATCAGGCCTTGTTGCCGAGACCCAATTTTCTTGCTTTCATAGCTGTGCTAGGTTAGCTTACCTCTTGAGCTTCACTTAAGGGGGGGTGTTAGAGTAATTATTTGTTTGCACTTATTAATTAAATCACTTTGATTTAATTAATTAAGTTGCCTATTACTCTAGTTTGCTTAAGCTATCTTGTAGGTGCATATAATTAATATTTTATTAATTATATTGTGCAACCTAGCTTTTTTAGGCTTTAGGTTATCCTTTTCGGGTTTCGATCTCCTTTATAAGGATTGATCTCTTTGTATTTTTATTATGAAGATCTGTTGAATAATATTTTTTTCATCTGAGTTTTTCAAATCAAACCCTTGCCTCTTCTTGTCTTTTTCTTCTCCGTGACAGGTTTTTTGCATGCAGGTTTTCTTGGGCTTCATGAATTTGTTGTGCGCTTTTGCTCAAGTCCTACAGGGCTTCCTTAGAGTAATCATTCCATTGAAACTGATGAGTCCTAAAATAACAAATAGGAAATTTGAAATATAACCAGGAAATAGAACTTCATAATATCATCATAAAATAAAAATAGATGGCTAGGGAAACATATCATTAACATAAAAAATAGGAAATTTTATAATATAACTAGGAATTAGAATTTTACAGTATGTAAAATAAACATAGATGACTAGAGAAATATATCTTTAAACCAAAGTAGTGCCAAAGAGCATATAATTCTAAATCTCCATCTAAGTTTAACCATGAGATTTTTGTTCAATTGCATATTGAATAGGTGAGAAAAGAAAATAATAGAAATGATTATCTTATTCACATAAAACAAATAATGACACCAAAGAAAATTCTATGCTAAGTTCTAACCAAACCATTTTCTATTTATACATTCCATATCATACTATCTTATATACTTTATATCACATTTTATTTAGAAAAAATCATACAATAATCTCCTAAATATCAATTGATGTCATCCCCTAATGCTACATTTTCTGGAGACATAGGAGAAGTTACTACTGGATTCAGTACTTCATAACATTCTAGATCATATAGTGATGTCCAAATTAACAACAGCAATAGATACATGGGGTCCTCGTAGGGAGACTGTGCCAATACATGCATAGTTACATCCTTGGCTTCTATTATTGTGTCAACGTATGGAGCCTTTATATCCAACCATTCATTATAAGTTGGGTAATGCACTTCATGCCTGTCATGCAAGTGATGCATCTGCATATGCAATTTTATCACCTTGAAAACTATATTTGATCTTGCTAGCTGGGAACAACTAATTGTTTTTTTTATTGTACCTAATCTAATGATAGTTCTATAGGAATTTGTAATCAACTCAGCTAATCGGTATCTAGACCAATTTAACTAGGTTATGGCTTGTTTCTTTCTAAAAATATCTGCTATGTTATGGTTTTGTAAATTTCTTGCAAAATCTGCCCATTTTTTGTGGTATGCATTATTTTTGTGTAGGATCTTGAGTGGTTTTTATTGTTTTATTATTTGGATTCTAGAATATGTATGTAGTTCGATCAATTTTTCTATTGTGAGCTAATATGTAATATTTGCACCTTTAAAAAAATCTCTATGTATATATAAAGAGATACATGTCTAGAAAGAAATATAAAGACATACATATTTAGAAGAAAAAGAAAAGAACATTTACATAGGTACCTCTTCTCCCCTCGAAGAAAATTGCAGAGCAAGGGCACAAAGATCACAAGGGCACGACACGGCAACAAAATCATAGAGCAAGGGCACGACAACAAAATGCAAAGATCACAAGGGCACATTAAAAAAAAAATGCACTGATCACAAGGGCATGACAACATTCAAAGCTCTCCATCCTCATTTGGAGCTCTCCACCTCTTTTGCACATAGCTCTCCACAATCAAAAAAATGGGGAATGATTTATGTCATGTTTTTTTTTTTTTTGTTTATACTCATGCAGGTGTTGCAATTACAATGCCAACATTGGTACTATGACAATGTCAAGGACAATTCCAAAAAAAACATGAAAATCACCACAAATTATACCACATCACAAATTGTTGTCACAATTTGACCCTAATGTAGTGAGTTAATATTTACCACTTGTAATTTCCTACAAAATGGGATTTGATACCAAACTCAATATGTAAACTAGGATTTACAAGTTTTATAACTTAATGCAAAATATAAATTTAATTCCTTTATATGAGTAGTAATTGTGTGGCTATGTATTTTTAATTATAGAAATTAAACTTGAGTTATGCTTTAAACACTTAATTTAACTGTGTCTAATAACATTAAAAAGAAGAAGAAATAAGAGAACAAGAAATAGATAGAAAAGAAGATGGAAACAATAAATAATGGAGTTTGTCCAATTAGGTATCTATAGTAAAATCCTAGTGGGTATATTATTCCCACTGTGGTTTTCATCCTCACATCGAGGGTTTTCCACCTACAAAATATGTGTGTTCATTGATGAATGATCATGTGTGTGAGTTCATTTTCTTTTCTTTTATCGCGTTCATATTTGTATGGACAATTAAGTCAAGTGGTTGTTAGTTAATATATTTGGAGTGATCAAAAAAATTACTAGTTTTAGATTTGATATTGATACACCCCCCACCCGCTCCTAGCCCGCACACACAACCACCCCCCGCCCCCCCAACTTCTCAGTACTAGTTGGGGCCAACACCAAGATGGTAGGTTATTCAAAGGAATTAATTTGTGCATTCTAAGGAGTTCCATGAGAGAGAACTTGATCAATGAGAAACATAGTCGAGGAATGACTGGACACTATGGTTGAGATAAGACCATTGCCATTATTAGTGAACATGATTTTTGGCCTCATTCTTCACAAGATGTGAGGAAGTTTGTGCAATTATTTTGAGTGTCTCAGATAGCTAAAGAAGTCAACTAGAATACGAGACTCTATCATTCATTATTTGTTCCATCAAGGCCCTGGGAAGATATAAGTATGAATTTTGTTCTTGGGTTTCCAGGGACAAAAAGGGGTAATGATTTATTATTTGTGGTGGTCGATAAGTTTTCAAAGATGACTCATATAATTCCTTGCCACAAGACCCATGATGTGGTTCATGTTGTAAATCTATTCATGGAAGTGATGAGGCTACATGGTCTTCCAAAGAGTATAGTTTCAGACCGAGACACAATGTTTGTTGGGTATTTTTGGAGAACCTTATGGAAGAGTTTGAAGACAGAGTTGAAGTTTAGTTGTGCACATCACCCACAAACTAATGGGAAAATCGAAGTGGTGAATAGATGTCTGGGTAATTTGCTGAGGTGTTTAGTAGGTGATAAGCCCAAGGGATGGGATTTGATTCTACCATAGGCATAATCTGCTTACAATAATTATATGAATAGGAGTCCTGGTAGGTCATAATTCCAAATTATGCATGAGAGTAGTCCAATGACTATATTATAATTGAGGAAGATGGAGTAGGAGACATGACTAGTGTCAAGGCACATGACTTTGATGAACATGTCAAGAACCTACATGAAGAAGTGTGTGAGCATATCACCAAGATGAACATGTAGTATAAGGCTAGGGAAGATCAAAAGAGGAGGCATAAGGAGTTCCAAATTAGGGATCACATAATGGTGTACTTGAGAAAAGAACAATTTCTAGTGGGCACCTACAACAAGTTGAAGATGAAGAGATTTAGTCCTTGCAAAATTTTGAAGAAACGTGATTCAGAGAATACATATGGGGTGGATTTTCCATATGGAATCCATATTTCTCAGGTTTTCAATGTTTCTAATTTAACAAAGTATCATGAATATGGTATAGAGGAGGAATTGATACTTGAGTAATTCCAATTCCTATCTCTAAGAAGGAGGGGATTAAATAAATCCTATATAGCCATGTGGGAAGGAGTATTAGATACATGCAATATGAGGAGTATCTTGTGAAGTGGAAAGGACAACTTGTGGAAGACTCAACCTAGTTATCTAAATTAGAGGTTGATCATTTTAGGTTTTCCTCAACTAGCTAAGAAGTGATAGGGTCACTCTTCAAATGACCCTAGGTGTCTAATGTTGGAGTATCTAACAGTGTAAAGGTAATCTTGTATCACCAAAAAATATGTTTAGAGATAGTTCATGTTTGATGTGTTTGAAAAATGGATAACCATTTGGAAAAAAAAATAAAGATTCTAACTCTCATACTTCCATTATTACATTTTTGGGTTAGAGTTTTGGTGTATGTCGAGATACCTACAAATACATAAAATTGATTATTTTGTTATAGAGCCACAATTATAAAGAATTAGAGGGTATGTGTGGGAGGGAAGGTTCTAATTAAAGTTTCAAGTGGTCCATAAAAAGTAGCAAGTCAAAAGGTTTCAGGATTTGAAAGTTATGGTAGTTTTAAGTTGCCTGAAGACCTATTAGAAATGCTTCAAAGTCAATATTTGAGGAACTAAACAACCTTGTACGACTCCAAAAAATGGGGGCGCCCATAGGCAGCCCATAAGACTGTATAATACTTAGAGAGATCTTCACAAATGTAAATGGTACATCAATTAGAGTCCCAAATCAAAAGTTATAACTCCCCAAAGTTGGACTATCTTTTCTATGTCCTTATATTTTTACACTGACTTCTAATTTGAATTCTATAACCTTCTATTTTAGCATTGGTTGCTAAATGTCAAAATGTAAATTGTATTCCTAACCCTAAACCTAAGACATGATACTTAAGGCACATTCTTGAGGTGTCAAGGTAGTTTTTGGTGGAGTTTGGGAGAAGGTATTGTGAGAAGGGGTTTTCTTCGAAATCTTATAGTATTGTACCCTATAGGACATGTAGCTAGGCCTATTTTTGCTACAACACATGTTATAGCTTCTCATTTCAGATAATAAAAGTTTCATTTTCTATTGTGTTCATTTTATCTCAAGTTGTGCCCTCATTAACTATGCATGGTTAAGTTTTCTCATTATGAAGATAAAGGTTTGATATGATAGAGTGATAAACCTACCTAAGTATAATAGAGGAAAATAGGGTATAGTCATATTATTTTCATCAGTGAACTTCACTGGAAGCAGATATAGGGCTGTAATTATGAAATATGAAAGAATGGGTAGTACACATTATATATATATATATATATATATATATATATATATATATATATATATAAAAGTTTCATTTTCTATTGTGTTCATTTTATCTCAAGTTGGGCCATCGTTAACTATGCATGGTTAAGTTTTCTCATTATGAAGATAAAGGTTTGATATGATAGAGTGATAAACCTACCTAAGTATAATAGAGGAAAATAAGGTATAGCCATATTATTGTAGTGCCTGCCCTAGTTTACATTTTCAAGCTACATTTCTGATATTATTGCCAAACTCTTTTAGGCCAATTTATGTTTGATGATTAGTATTATTATTTTAGAGATTATCAGATGATGTTTACACTCAGTTTATTATATGATGAGATTACTTGGTACTCTATATTTCATGCATGTATGATGATTATTCAATGGTTTCAGTTATCGATGATGATTAGTTAGATGGTTTATTATTCCAGGTGCTTCTTATGGATACTTACCCCATACTGCATGTGTATGGTGTGCGTGTTGTTTTATTTATGTATGGTGTTTCTGATATGGTTAAGGAAGGGAGTCGTAGTCACCTGCTAGTCGGGATCTACACGATACACCACTTCCTGCCATTGTCTGTTTAGCTTAGAATATTGTGTTTGTACATGCGTGGATTTTATGCAGGTTGCAGGTATCGGGTATCGACTTCCCTGAATTGTCAAGATGAGCGTACCCTATCGCACTGTCTTAATGGTAAGATAGGGGAGATAAACTCTTAAGTCCAAATCCTAAACCCTTCAGCCAATTGTCCTAATTGATAATTAGGACAAGTATTTGAGTTAAGTACCCTCTGAATGCATCAAATGATGTAATTTCGTGATTATAACCCTTTTGTTTGATATGGTATGTATTTTTCTATGATGGGTTTTCGTATGTTGCTTTATGAGTCCTTGGTGTATTTTCTATTAAGTAAGTCTAATTAAAAAGATTAATTAATGATTTAATTTAATAAAGAATTATTATGATATCTTTATATTTAATTAATTAATTAATTAATTAATTAATTAAAAGAATTAAATTTGGAGATTAAAATTCAAAGATAAATTTAGAACAGGATAATAGTTATTTAATTTAATAATAATATATTTGGAGTTCATTTTTAAATAAATGCTAAATATTATTGTTATTTAAATTAATTAAATATGTTATCAATTAAGTTCTAAAATAAATTAAAAGTTGAAAGATATTAAATTATTAAGAATTCTAGATCGCATGATCTAAGCATGAGTTTAAATATGAGAATTAAATTAAAAGATTAAATTATAGAAATTAATAATATTATTTTAATTTCTTAAAAGTGCACATAAGATTAAAGTAATAAATAAATTTAAAATAGAAGTCAAGTGGAATATTAAATAAAGTTATTTAATAATTCAACTTAATGTGCATGAAAGTTGAATGCAAAAAGATAAGAAAAGATAATAAAGGTTAATTTGGAGTTAACTGAGTTGTGCAAAGAGTCTTCTCGGGTAAACACACAATTAGTGCCCCGACTTGAGGAGAAATTGCTTATCACAACTTTGGGGGTTCATTTTTAGGATATACGAAGTTGGATGGGAATTTTTTGGGAGACAATTTTTGGAAGCGAATTTCAGAAAGCTGATACCAAGAAAGTTTTCCAGAGGAAGGTTATTGAGAAGAGTGAATTCTCATATAGTTCCTGGAGATTGCATAATAGCATCAGGATCAGGTAGGGTCTTGTGTTTTTGATTATCCATTAAATACGCAATTATCCTTTCCTGCCTTCTTCGTGTCTGGGGTTTGTAGATCTAAATTCTCTGTGATGAAAGTTTTAAGCTTTCAATATTGTGAATTTATTAATTGTTCGTCAATAATTTCTGTATCCATGGAGACTAGATGAATTAATTAGAACCCTTGTTTTCTTGATTTAGAAATTAAGATTTGATTAAGTAAGGGTTTTGAGTGTAAAATTGAAAGTTCTAAATATATATATATATATTCCTTGGAGGATATTGTCTTAATGAAAATTAAATAAAACTAAATATAAAATAAACATTATTTATTATATATATATATATATATATATATATATATTTATTTATTATTTTAATAAAATTAAAGAAATCTATACTAAAATAAAATTAATTTATTTTATATTTTTATTAAAATTGAAATTGGAGATTTGTTTTAAATATATATATAAAAAAATTTAAAATATATATATATATATATATATAATATATTTTGGGTGGGGCGGGGCCACCACTTCCCACGCCCCACACCTTTCCCCACACTGCCGCAGCAGGTGGTACTACTGCCTGCGGCAGCAGCAGTAACACCTGCGGCCGCAGGTGGACGGCAGGCCGGCGGGCCTTTAAAAACACCGTAATTCATATTACGACTTCTTTTTTTTTTAAATCATTTTTTTTATAATTATTTTATTAAATATTATTGTTAGTTATTTTAAAATTTATAAAACTTTAAATTATATTGAAATTATATTGTTTATTAATAATTTTATAAATAAATAAATTATTAAATAAACATCATATGGTTCTTTATGTATCAGTAATTAATCTTATTTAGGTTTGACTTAATTAGGATTAATTAAATTGAAAATTTGTTTAAGCAAATTTAATATTATAACACCGATTTTAATGGAAGCGTAGATTATTATAATCAACAAGGATTATTAATAATTTAATTATTATCTTAGATTGTTTTAGGACTTTGACTTAAAATCAATTAAGGGTAATTAGGTGTTTCATTTGGAGTTAGGAACGGGATAAGGTTCTATCTGTTTAAAATTTACATTCAATTGGAAATGGAAACCTCACATTAACGCAATAGTATATTATCAATCAAATTGAACTATAAAACTTTTTACTTGAATATAAACACTGGAAACTAAAACATAAACCTTACCTTAACTCAAATAATATACTTTCAGATCCAATCTCTGAGACTTTGATGTTGTCTTTGTACTTTGAATGTTTTGGGGTTGGTTTAGCGTTGACCAGTTTAGGTTGTTACCAGAGGCTCGAGGGTTGTGAATGTGATGTCATGATGAATTGGTCTCGATCTTTCTTAACCCGACCATGGTAATGTGATGAAGTGCTCTATGACATGATTGTGTTTACTGTTTGTTATTGCTTTCCAGTTTCCTTGTTTGAAGCTGAGGTGTATGTATTTGAGATACCTAACTTAACCATTTCTGAGTCTCGATTAGTTATACTTGTATTACTTTCTAGTTGCTCATTGGAGAACCATTGGATTTTGTGACTTATCATTGATGCCTTCAATTGATGATAGAGAACTGTCGTGATTACATGATTACTATTTGATATTATCTGTTGCTCATGAAGAACTGATGTAATTTTGTGGATTATCTTTTTATGATGTTTTTCAGTTGCTTGTATAGGACTAAGGTGGTTTTATTATGATTCTTTGATTTACGAGTTCATGAGCTAGGGTAGGTTATCTATGTGTAGAGTCGGGAAGTGGCTTGCAATGGGGGTCGGAGCCCTAAGAGGCTGCCTTGAGAAACCCATTGTAAGTCATTTTTAATAAGTGAAAACATTTACACTAAATGAGAGAAAATGAACCTAACAAGATAATTGTATGTTCTCTCCCATACCATGAGTGCTAGTACAGACTAGGATGGGGTAGAGAGGACGCTTGGTTACGACCTTGCATTCCATAGTAGGTCTCGTCAGTACGAGAGGATACTAGTGGCCGCAGGATCAGTAGGGACCCGGGATTCCTAAGGGATTGCTCGGGTAACTTCTACGTGACTTTTGCGATGACACTTTCCCGCTTGCATGTTAGGTTTCCTACGTGTCTTGTGGTACCTCTGGGATTTAGATGTCGATCTTTTGGAGTTAGGAACCCTTGAGTTAGCATACTTATAGGATTTCCTGGACTTAGAGAGTACTTATGATTATAGGTTTTGTTATCCTATTTGGGACTTGAGACTATCTCCTCAGCGCGGTGGGAGTGGACCATTTAGGTTCCACGCGGTCGGGTGGTAGTGCTTTTACTCTTACCATTGAGATCCGTTCCATGGTCACCGTGGCTGGAGTTTTCGTGATTGGCATTTACCTTCACTTTGTTCTAGGATTATTATGATGGATGGTTAGATTTTATGATAGATGTTTAATCATTATGGATGTATCATGTATGGTAAATAGTTTCATATATTTTACTTTACTTTGTATCATGGATTTGAGGATGTTGTATCTTGATCTTTACATATGTATATTCTTTTAAGCCTTTCATACCCTGTGACTTGTACAGTGGATGATTGAGCATTCTGAATTAATTTGCCAAGGAGCATTCGGAACAAATGTATATTATGGACATTGGAGTTTTTGATTATTCTTTCATATGTATGTGATAGTTGTTAGACTTAGAATTAATTAAATTTAAACGTGACTCAACGTCTTGGGATCTTTAAGAAATGTAACTTACAATGTATGTTTGTCGATGATTACATGTTATTGCTTCCGCTACTATGTGTTTGATGTGTATGTTATACTTTCTTAATTTAAAAAAAAAAAAAAAATGTTTAGCAAACTTAGTGAAACTTTAGGTTAATTCTTTTGGATCCCTTGGCGGGGCGTTACAATTATTTTCATTAGTGAACTTCACTGGAATCAGATATAGGGCTGTAATTATGAAATATGAAAGAATGGGTAGTACACATGATATGTTACTATGTTATTTGGCACATATTTTGGTTGTATAAACAATTAACCATTTGTTATCGCAGAAGCAAAGCACACAAGACAAATTGGTTATTTTGGCTAAGGCATTAAGTTGACTTGTAAATTCAAGGACTTGGAAATAAAGGGACATCATCCTAGATGTTAACCCTTACTTAGCAGATTGAAAAAATATGTTTTGGAAATGTGTGAGTTAGTTATTCATACCAACTTCAACTAAAGAATTGAAGAAAAAGGTATAAAGGAAGGGTTTTTGGTTATGCGAAGCTACCAATGTTTATGCTATGCTATGCTATGATTCTGATATCTGAGCTTTTTTTATGTTTGTAAGATTATGTTTTGGTGATTAGAGAGGAAAAATGATTATGTATGGGCATGATCAGATACAAGGAATAACAATTAGATGTTAAATATATTAGTATAGCCAACTTTTGGTATTTATCTACACTACTTGTAAATATTATTGTAGATTTGTGAGATCATTTTGTAATACAAATCCTCATAGGGTTGAGGCTTCTAATAAGAACAAAGTCCTCTAACAAGCATTAATACACTACATGTATGTAATAGACTCCTAATAGAGTCAAAAACTTTCACAAGGTACTTTTGATTAGTGGATCATTTTGTCGGACCATCCCCACTAGGGTTTTCCCTTGGCCAAGGTTTCCCTAGTTAACAAAATATGGTGTTATGAGTTTCTTTGTGGTATGCTTGTTATTATTATTCAGTTCATTGATATATACAAGTTTATAATTTATTATTGAAATCCTTTATAGAATACAGGTTTTCCAAATAGCAATTTATATTTAGATGAAGTATTTATAGAGTCTAAAAATAGGAAATTCTTAGTAAGAGTGGTTATGCTTAACAGTCCTTAGACATCTCCTTTATCCAGTTCACAATATCTTTCATAGAGGATTTAATTCCACACAATTATTTTGCAAACAAGTCATGATCTTTATGAAAATGCCATAATCCTTATGTATATTGGCTATTAACCATGATTGCAATCTCATTATTGTGGTAGAAATTTCATCCATGACTCACACGATCAACTTAATGCAAAAGATGCTTATGGTTTATGGAATGTTGTTGAAAGGAAATTTCATTGGAAAACCTAAGAGTGATTAATGCCTTTTCCCCTTCTTTAGATAAATTTAGAACCTTTGAAGCATTTAGGGCTTGATATTATTCTACTAATGTTAAGCATGAAGGATGTTCTAGATGCAGGGCAATTTCTTTTGATGCATCTGAAGATTGTATTCCTGAGCCAATCGTATTAGCTCTCAATGCAAAATTCTGCGAAGAAGATAATGGAATGATCCACATAGTGTTATTATATGGATTTTTGTTGATCTCAGATGCAATATTGATTTTATGCTTCCTTTTTCTTTTTACAACCTACTAGCCCAAATAGTTGATACCAATCTCAGGGTTTCTTTGCTAACCCATCCATTTAATGTTTCCAACCACAAATGTTGGATTATTTAAATCAAAACCAAATTTTCTTTTATCATTTTGACTGAGCAAAGATTTTTTGGAAACCCTAGTTCCCCTCGCATTTGAAATGTTACTCTCCTCATGGTTGAAGTTAGTCCTTTGCCCATTATAAGATCTAAGTTTTCCCCTATCCTCCAATGACATCTTATTAAAATAAGGGTTTCCTTGTTGGTGTGTTCATCTAGCTCCATCATTTGAGTCAATTTTGTTATTTAACGAACACCAATCCATGCTTTTACTTGCTAATGAAGGTTTTGAGGACCTAATCAAAGGAGGATGATTGATTTAAGGGGTCACAAGATCTAAATTTAAGACAGTTGATCGATTTCCATGGCTAATGAAAGACCTTGATTTAGAATGGATAAGCTTTCCCAAATTATTTTCTTTTCAAATTTGTGTGACTTTTTGAAGAGTAGACGAGCCACATTTTTAGCTTTATACATTTAAGTATAAAAATTTAACAAAACCAATATTTTTTTATTTGCATACTTTTACATTGATTAAATTAGAGTGAACATGTTAAATAATGTTTTGATCAACAAAGAAATCTAAAGTAGTCCCTTAGACAAGATTGAGTAGATGATGAAGTTAAGAGCATGTATCTCCTCAATTGTTTATAGTCTTTTGACCATGTTTGACAAACTTCATGTTTAAGAATGACAAGGTTTTGAAGTTAACACAACATTAACAAGTTGTGTAGGTTAGGGGGTGTTCCTTTATGTGGATGGTAATATGTTGGTAGTTTGCCAGTTTGTTCTATATGGGCTAGCCCTCTTGTTTTGGCTGCTTTATATCTCAAAAACAAGTTGTAGTTTCTGGAAAAGGCTATGTTAGAGTTTTTTGCATTAACATTCTAATCACACTGTGTAATTTGTTTACTGCTTTCTCCTTTAGTTCTCTTCTAATCATGTTGATGTATAGTGTGCTCTAAAATATTGACTCAAAAAATTCTAACACAATCTTTTCTAGAAACTACAACTTTCTAATTGATGGATTGTGGAAAACTTATTTCTTTAATTTACTCAACATTTTCATTCTTTTAGACCATACAATATAAGGAAGACCAACCAAGATAATTGAGTGGTTTACACAAATAGATAGTTGATTTTTCTTAGTAAGTTTTTGTATCAATATTTTACCTAAGAGCCAAGTCTTAAAAAAATCAAGTAAACGATTATGAAATGTGAAAATTTTATCATTCTAAAATCAAAACATTCAGTACTTTCTTAAAACAACATCACCCAGGACTTTTAGGACTCTTAATATTAAAAATGTTTATTACCTTCTTCAAAATTTTAAACTTAATTTTTAATTTAAAAATTATCTAAAACTGATTAAATTAATCATCATGAATAAATCATCTCCAAATAAATAAATGGATTTATATATTTAATTTATTGAATAAGACATGTCAAGTAATGTAACATATGAAAATTGAAATAAAAGGCAAAACTTATTGATCATAAGGTGGGTGGGAAGTACACAAATTTACATGTGAAGACCACAATCCAAACAATCGTGTAAAATTTTAAAAATATATAGAACTTTAAAGAATGACATAATTTTCAAATTTTTTCAAGCTGTCATTTGAATTACCTATATATTTGTTAAATATACATGTAAACAGATGGGCCAAACGACCTTCTATGTCAAAACGAGTATGACAGAAAAACAATTATCCCAGGAAAAGCTTACCAAGAAAAAGTATTTAAATAAAAGGATCCAACTATTTCACTTCGAACTAACAAATGAGTTGACCGACGGTGAACACTCTGGTCCGCCCTCAAAGCAAGCAATCCAATGGCGTAAAAAATCTCTCGGTCAGGCCAAATTAGCTGTCAAACAGGCGGACGAATGAGTACAATAATTTATCGATCCGACCGTTGATGAAGGCCCCGCTGTACTTTTAGCTGCAAATAGTTGGAATCTGGGCCAGAAACCCATGAAAATGGCGAGACAAAGATTTTTTTAATCAAAATTCACTTTCCCTGTTGATATGATTTACGATTTAGCCAATTCCAGAAGAAAAGAAAAACACAAACCCTAATACGGACAAATTTTCTCTCTCCGCCCGGCAACGGTTACATTGAAATTACATTGCCTTTTAAATACAATTACATAAAATATCTCATCTCAAGGATGAGAATACAATAAAAGTTAAGTTTTTCTATTCCTCTCATGTGACCTTCATCGTAACACGTCTCCAAAGCCATAAGATGCCGTCCATCTGCTATTTGAGACGAGAAGCCTAGTTCCCGAAAAAAGATGGATTAGATGGATCTGGTGCAACCGTGAAACATACTACATGCATCCATGTTCCTTACAGCTTAATCATGGAATGTAGCAAGGATTAAAAATAACACTGCACATCTACACGTGTAGTAAAACCAAATAAGCATAGTCACACACATGTGCATTACCTGGACAACATTATTAAATGCATTAAACAAGTGGCTTGGCCAAGCACTTACAGAGCTAGATTTAACAGTAGAAGAAACAAGAACAACATGTATCCATTCTACAGAACTAGCAGATAGAAAAAACTAAACATGAAGTATCCATTCTATCATTTCCATTTTTGCTACATTACACCTAGCCATGAAGAAAAATACACATCTAACATTGATTTACAACAAGATGTCAAAACTAATTCTGATTCTATTGTTTTCTGGATATTGAGCTAATAACTCACCAACACTTTCATCCCTTAGCTGAGTGATTGTTTTTGTTATAGGACTTTAGCCTAGGATTCATATTGATTATACTATTGCATTTGAGTAAGCCGTGTATAAACACATATATCCATTCTTCCCTTATGATACAATCAAACACCGTGAATACTAGAATGAAGGTAGTAAAGCAACAGACAACCTACAACAATTCATTTACACCCTCAAGTTGTAGAAATGAAAAACAACAGTTCATTAATCCTTATGAATGCTGAAAAAGATAACACTAGTTCAACAAAATCACCGGTAGCTTTACACTATGACTGCTGGAATTATTCAAAAATGGGTCAACAAACAACCCTTAGTGTTACATCTAGATCAGAAATCAATTGTTTCAGGGTTATTTTTCCCACTATTGATTTCCATAATTTCACATCTTTAATGGTGCTACTCAATCAACATGATAGCATTTCATCATGGAAAGAAATAAAATAAAAGATTTGTTTATACCTTCCTAATAGATACTAAGAATTTTGCACTGAATAGAAGAATTATACAATGGAAAAGTAACAGTTAACTTAACTTGGATAGCTTCATTCTATTAAAATATAAATCGTTTCAGTCTTAATTTGATTAGAGCAAGGGTACTGTGGAAATTCTCAGCCCTTTTTGCTAGAGAAATTAATCATATTTTCAGAATGTCCACCATTAGATATTTACACCGATCATGTCATAAAGTAATAGCCTAGAAGGAACGACCTCTACAGTTTGAATATTCAGCCCAAGAAGATGAAATTTACCTCAGACCTATTCTATTGAATCCACAGCTTTATACTTATCATGGTCATCGGTTAGGGAAAAATGAGAACTTTCTCTCAAAATACTAACAAGTAAGGAAATTACGAGGACAATTTGACAATACCCAACTCAACAATTATTCCCATGCTTTCTTAATGAAACTTCCAAAATTAATTCCTAATCGCAAGGTTTATGTTTGGAAGAGCAGATTTATGTTTAAGGAAACCCACAACACGTGGTTAAATGATTGTTATTTAAGCATTACCCAAGTCTAGCATCCTATTGAAATGTTGAGCAGAGGTTTTGAGTTGATGAGCACACACACCATACTTCGACACAATCAGAGCAACTAACAAGGAAAAGAGAAAGATAATGACATTACAGAACTAGGCAAGCTGAATCAACTAGGCATTCATGAAAATGGCAAATAACTTGGAACCTAGTGATGCCTGCAACAAAATCGTTCTTGTTGTGACTCTCCCCCGGAATCCCTCTCCAACTCCAGCTATCACTCCTTCTCCCCTTGTTCCCTCGTTCTTGTTTTTTTTCTTATCATCCCTCACAAATAACTGACCTAATCTTACTTGCGGTGGTTTCCCCCCTTTTTCCGCAAGTTGAGAGCCTAGTAACAATAGTATATAGCATAGTTTTTTAAAATTTCTCTTTAGTAAGTTAGAACATAAACAATTTTATGGTGGTAACATGTAGATATTAGAATATAATTTAAGTCTTATTAAATAATCAAGGTGGAACTTTTGTTTATCTATTAACAAAATCATCTGTTAGTATAATAATATAATAACAATCTATCTATACGTCTTTCCATAAAACCACATCCAATGCAACATCTAAGTTCCACTTTGAGCTTACAAGGTTAACTTTGAGTAAATGTAACATAAAACAACATGAAATCCTAAGTGATGTGTGTGAGTGACCACATGATCATCCAACGTATCCCCTTCCAAGAGGCTAGCCCTCTCTACCTCAGCCACACCCTCATCACAACAATTCTTGCATCCACTCAGACACTTGCAACCAACAATGAGTCAGTACCCATCATAATCCAACATATCACATCTTAAATCATATCATCATTCTTGCAAATAAGATATAACAATATCCTTAACTATTTCACAATTAGGAAGTAAATACATTAGTATAATCACATTGGTATTAAAATACGACATTTAACAACACATTTTATGTTAACATCATCATAACATAACAAAGGCATACATTTTGACTTAAAATAAATCATATAATCTTAGGTGTAATCTAAGATGTTAAACTTCATTTATCTTAAAACAAGATTAAAACTATCTTTGACCAAGTCAACATTTGGCTATTCGCCACATAACCAAGAAAAAGAAAAAGATTCAAGGGCAAGACGTGACAATTTGATGGAAATTTCATCTAGATTTAGGTTTCTTGAAAATTCTAGCTTTACGTTTGTCTAAAATTTTATAAGTTTCTATGCAGGAAAAATGCATATATGTATTAGTGTATTTGATGTAAATTTTTTTGTGTTGTTTAAGGTAGCTTAAAGTTTGTTCTTCGGTGTTGTGTTCTCGGTGAAGGGAGGGATTTATAAATTTTGGCAGCTTGAATTTGAAGGAAAATTCTTCTAGATTTAGGTTTCTCACGGGAAATTTTATGAATTTTTGTGCAAGGAAAATACAAGTATGTAACAGTAGAGGGTGTTTGGTGGATTTTTGCATCAAAGCATTTTAGAATCCGTGTTGAGTTAAATAATCTTCTTTATTAGTTAAAGATTTTGTTAGGCATATTTAGAACATAAGAATGAGAAAAACAACATTTGGAAGTCTTGATCATACATGTTCCATACATCGGTCAAATCTGGAGTTTAAAACTTTAAGATGTGAGTAGAAAAAAATTAGATAGGTACTTGGTTCTGTTTGTGTGTTAGATGATCAATCTATAAAAGTAACCAAAAAAATGGGAGTGAAAACTTTACAAGTAGGGAGAGTGTATACACTTTGAGAGATAGGTACTTAGTTTGAATGACCATGTTTCTTTCTGAAGCTAAGCTCATATTTTCTTGGCCCCCCATTGATTTGGCCTTCAAGTTTCAACAATGTCATCATTGTTCACTTGTTGTGAATAGTAGGCTAATCAATTAATGTTTTATATTTTCTTTAGTTTCATGACAGTTTTGCTATGCCACACTACAAATTGCAAACCGTCTTTGTCTAATTAATCATTGAAAAGTAGAGCTTAGATTCTACTTAAACTTCGAATTTCATATTTCATCATAGTATAATCTCTTTTGGCTGTTAGCTTACCTTCACGTTTATGGATAATACATCCTATACCTACTTTACTAGGATTATCATTGCATGCACCATCAAAATTATTGGCAGGTAGTAATTTCTACCAACCACATTACCACATTAAGGCATAGTCAAACAAGATATATAGTTGTCCATCATCCATCACCAACTTAAGACATTTCAATTTATGGTTGTTTAAATGTATAAGTTGTCGACCTATTTCCAACACATGTATTGACTACACATTGTAATATGACTGGAGGGTTTTGGATTGTTTGTAGTCTTATGGTCCATTTGGTTGTTGGCATAGGAATTGAAAATTAGAATAAAAAAAATAGAATGGGAATAGAAAAGGGCAATTCCAATCCTATTTGGTTCACTTGGAATTCGATTGGGAATATGTTAATCCATTGTTTGGTTGTACAAAAAAGGAATAGGAATAAGGTTAAGTTTTGTATTTTTAAAAATATTTCCCTTAAATTTTTTTGTTTTAATTTATTATTTTTTGATTAATTTTTTCAATAATGGTAAAAAGGTTAATTTATTTTCATTTTTATTTTATTCATTGAAGTTAATGAGAATATAATTTATTTGATTTTTAAAAAAAAAAGATATAATAAAAAAAATGGTATAAAAAATTTTAAAAACTAAATCAGATTGGGAATAGGAATGGTCTATTCCAATAACAACTATTTTTTGGAATGGACATATTAGCATTTTAGGGGCAACATTGGAATATATATGTCTATTCCCTATTTTGATTTGGAGGTGCCAAACAGAGAATACATTTCCTATTCCTATTCCACCAACCAAACGGGCCCTAAATGGAGGCATTTTGTAAGCATTTAAAAATCAGATATTTATGTGATCATTGTGGATCTTAAGTGGATAAACAATGATGTAGCATTCTAAAGATTTTTAATAGATTTTAGTTATGTTAATGAGCATGAAGTGTTGTAGCACAAATTAATAAGTCTTTGTGTTTTGCATATTGATTTGAATGTTTATCTTTGAGTATGTGTTTCTATTTTATCCACTCCGTCTATCTCCTACAAAAATTAAGTTTAAACAATTACGTTTTGATGGAGTCCATTCACAACTTGCTCTTTCATCCTTACTCTTAATACCACCTTTGTCAAATTGGACAAGGGTGATTAATCCAAACCAATTTTTATGAATGATTTCATCCACATTGGAGAAGATTTATTCATAGTGGTTCATTCTACTAATTCTATTATTTAAAGTCTCAACGATGTTGGCTTCTATTTTATCTACTAAGGATATCACTAACATTTCTCTATTTTGGAAAGTACGACAATTTTTCTCTTTCCACAATTCCTATGTAATTATAGAAGGAACAACCTTCCAAATGTTTTGATATAAACCTTTATGTAGAGATGGCAGCCAACTTTTAATATGTTTAATAAGATCATTATGGAAAGTGGATTGCCAATTAAATTTTGCACAAATGTCAATCCAACACTCATTTACATATGGACAATTAAGGAGAATGTGATCCACAAATTCATCATCAGATTTACATAAGATATATGTAGACGGTCCTTCATATCCCCTTTTCTTGAACCATTATGTTGTAAGGATCTTATTTTGTAAAGTAGCACATATAAAGGTTCATTCTTTTGGAAAATAATTTCTATCCTAGCAAAGATCATTAGGGAGAGCAAATCTTGAAGAATGTTGAGGAGAAGACAAGAAATTGTAACCATCTTTTAACTTGCAGTTCTCATCTTTAGATGCAACCCAAACTAATTTGTCAAACTTATTTTTAATGGAGAAAAAAAAATTGACATGATTTTCTCAATGGAGTTATTTTGAACCTCTATTAAAGGTGTATTGTTGAGGTCTTTTCATTTCCATCCTAAGATAGAGTTATTATTTTTTTGTAATCTAATCGCTCAATTTATTACCTCTAGAATTACTAAGAAAAATCCTTATATTTTGATCTAAGCCTATAGAATTCAAAGGAGCATATCTAGCCCATGAATCTTCCCAAAATAATATAGATTCCTCGTCTCTTACATCCTATGATAGTTCATCATTGATAATTGGGATGTTGTACAGGATGGAAGCTATAATGAAGTTCCATATTATGAACCCTTTCGGGTGATTGCAAGCTCAAAATAGGTTAGTTGGCTCAACATTTAAGACATTTATTTATAAGAATGTTTGCCCATTTCCTTTTGGGGTTCTTAAGAAGATTCCAAACCATTTTTGCACCAAGGGCTAAGTTTTGCCAATATAAAAGTTCTTAATACTCATACCCCCATTCTTAATAAATTTACACACATTTTCCCATTTAATAAGTGCAAACTTTTTATTTTTCGAAGAACCTTTCCAAAGAAAGCTTTGAATTTTGGCTTCTAATTTGTTTCTGCAATATGCATTAAGGGGAAGAATAGGCATTTGATAGGTAGGAAGAGTTGTTAGGACATATTTGATCATTGTTATTCTACTAGTGTTAGACAACCATTTTCCTTTCCAACCATCCACTTTTTGATGAATTTTGGTTAGAATATCTTCCCAGAGCTTGTTACACCCAGTGCCTTTGTTTAAGGGAATTCTAATATACTTACATGGAAAATCCCCAGGTTTGAAACCCAAAATATTGCATATTGCTTTTTTCGCTTTCAGTTCAGTGTTCATAAAGAAGATTTCTGATTTAGTTGCATTAATCTTTTGTCTAGAAGCATTCATATAATTATTTAGAATGTACTTGAAATTCTTAGCTTCCTCACAAGTGCTTTTCCTAGAAGAATAACTTATCATCTACAAACAATTGATGAATAATATTTTGAGTGTTATCAGTGATCTATATTCCCCTAATAATTCCATCATTATGAGCTTTTTGAATAGATTCACCTAATGCTTCTACCATAATAATGAAGAGGAAAGACGATAATTGATCTCCTTGGCGAATGTTGTTAGAAATGTTTTTTTTTTTAAATCTAGTTTTTCATTAACCAAAATGGCGAACTTGGGAGTCGTGATACAATTGAAGAGAAGGTTTATCCATATCTTGTAGAAACCAAATGCCACTAGGCATTTGCATAGGAATCTCCAATCAACTTTATTGTGAGCTTATTGTATATCTTGCTTAATCAACATACAAGGGTCTTGATTCGATTGGGTCGTATGAATAATCTCTTGGCAATAATAATACCCTCTAGGATGGATCTCTTAGGAACAAAGCTTGTCTTCTCCTCATAAATTATCTTATAAATTGTATTACAAAGAGGGATGGGTCTATAATCTCCAATAGCCACACAGTTTGATTTCTTGGGAGTGAGTGTCACAAAAGTATTATTAATCTCTACTAGGAGGGGCCTTGCATTCCTAGTTGCTTCAATGGTCTCATGTAGATCATGTCTAATGATCTCCCAACATTTTGAAAGAATTCATATTAAAGTCATATAGGCTAGGAGCTTTATCTGGATTCATTTGAAAGATTGCAATATGTCTTCTTTGAAGAAAATAGTTTTATTTAAACTCATGTTTTCTTCTTTTTTTATAAGGTTAGTGATTAATATTAACATCCTTGTTTGAGCTTCTAAGTTTGACTAGTCCCTTTCATTATACATGTTCAAGAAAAAATTAACAATTTCTTTTGATATCTCCTATGGTTGTTCAAGAATTGTGCCATTATTATCTTTTATCTTGGAGATCTTATTAGCAACTATTCTTGCTCTTTACTTTTGTGAAAAAAAATTGTGTTTAGTTCCCTTCAGCTAGCCATGTCTCGCTGGATTTTTGTTTCCAAAAAAATCTTCCTTGGATAGAACTTCCTCAAGATTTTCTAGTAACTACTTTTTTTAATAGAAAATAATCATTATCCATACCATATTTGATAATAGAATCAATGAGGTTAGCTAGCTCTTCCTCAATTGTAGCTTTTCCATCAAATATATTATTGAAATGCACTTTATTCCAAGTGATTAAGTTTAGCTTCATATGTTTTAATCTAGAAATAAAATTAAAAATCTTAGATCCTTCCACTGTACATTGTTCCCACCAAGATTAATAAGATAATAAAAAATCCTTGTGTTCAAGCCACATATTTTCATATTTGAATGGGTGTTTTGTCGAAATGGTAGATTCTGAAATGCAAAGCCTAATAGGGAATGATCTGAACCAGAATGATTAAGAATTTCTACTTCTAAATCATAATTAAAGGAAGATAGATTTCCTTTGATTAAAAATCTATCAAGTATTTTGGATATGCTGCTAAAATCTTTCCTCCTATTGGTCTAGGGAAAAGTGTCATTCTTAGTTAAAATTTTAGATAAACTATTAGAGGATACCCAATGACTAAAGTCTTTTTGGGCATGTGGGATAAAGTTACTTCCTCCTCTCTTCTCTGAAGAATCTAAAATAGCATTAAAGTCTCCTCCTAAAATAAATATTTCCTTTGGGTCAAGATAGAGTAAGTTATTAATTTGATTCCATACTTTGGCCTTATCCTTTGTGTTAGTGGGCACATACACATTAACTATAGAAAATGTCAAATTGCTATTGACACTACTAACCTTGGCATAAATCCAGTTCTTGCCATTTCTAATATTGGTTAAATTAACTTTCCTTGGATCCCATAATATAGCTAGATCCCCCAAATGCACCATTGGATTCTACACAGGTAGTTTTCTAGAGTCTAATCTTCCTATTAAATTTTTCCTAATCATTCTTATTTAATTTTTTCTCTTGTAATAAGATTAAATTTGAGTCAAGAGTTTTCAAAGTCCTCTTTAGGAGTCTTTGTTTGTTAGTGGCATTTAGTCCCCTAACATTCCATGTGGAGATAGATTCATTAGGGGTGGAAGGGAACTTTCCCCTTCCTACACTGAATGAATTCATAATCTTTGCCTAATTTTTGGCCAACCTATATTGTTCCTCAATTCAGAGAGAGGCTTCCTTCCTCTTTTCTTTTTCTATTTTTTTGCTACTTTTAGATGATCAAGACTATCAATAATAGTTGCAATGTCTAATTTAACTGAGGAATCTAACTCGATACTTGAATTAGGACTGACTTAATTTCTTTGTGTAAACTCCTACTTACATTTCCCTTAAATTCCTTAGTATAATTTTCTTTATTATTATTATGTTGAGTACATTTTTCACCCACTGAACTATGCTTAAGTAATGGAAGACCTATTGATGTCAATGTGGATTCTAGGTCATTGTAGGGGTCTAATATATTAGCTAGATCAATAGTCAACTATGGGTCCATACAACATCCCTTAAGTTGACTATTGATTTCAATAGAGGGTAGACATAAGTCCTTGGGAGATATATCGTAGGGAAATTTTGATTCCCCAAAGGACTTCTAGGTACGAAAATGATGCCATAAGGCAATTTATACACATACTTGTTCATGGGCTATCATTATATTCTTCATTAGATTATTTAAATTTAACATATTATTTTCTACATTTTTAATAAAGATATTTATATCATCCATGTTTTTGAATCTAGAGTTTACTAAAATCAGTATCAAGCATTACCTTATTCGAAACAAACTTGTTAATCATCTCATTATTAGGAGATTAGTACAACTCGTCATCCTTTATTTTTAGGAATAATAATAATGGCGAGAATTGATATAAGGCTAATAATTCATCCTGATACTGATCTTGCCTATTGAGGAATTGAGGGCTAGCTAGGTTTACAAGTGAAGGAGAGGGGAATGAAACAAAGGCTTCTTATAGTTAAAAGGAGTGTGTTGATGGATTAAATCTTTAGACAAAGAAGGATCACTAGTTTCTCCCTCTTCTACTGACTAAGAATATTTGAAGAAACCAAAACCATGCTCTAAGAATTTAAAATCCATTTCTTTCACAATTTTGCTAGGTGCTATCGAATAAATTTTTTCCATTAACTCTGAAACAGTAAATACAATTTTAGAGTTAATCATACCTCTAACAAATGATGGGTTTAAATTATATATCGAATTGTTAGTGATGATCAATCGAAATCTTAATTGAATTTGAACTTAGAAAATTCTCAGATATACCTTTGAGACCCCCAAAGTAATCCAATATTTTCTAGTATGTTGATGTTCATTAATTCTACAAAGAAGTTAGGAAATTCGATCCAATTGTAGACAAAAGAAATGGGTTAATCCAATAAATCCAAATTGGTAATACATTCAATGAAATTAATTTAAAAACCTTTTAGATATAGTGGAGGGTCTAATAGAAGTTTATCATTAATTTGTTGATTTAAGCATTCTACAAAGAAAAAACCATACCTCATAAATTCAAAGAAAGCCAAAAATAAATAAAAAAATAAAAGTTTGAAATATAACTACCTTGCCATAATGCTATCATACCAAATTTATGACATCCCTGCCATAAACTTTTAGTCATTTGGTTACTTATTATCAGATTCTATGTTTCATTATTATGCTTCGAACTCTTGATATTCATGTACTCTACTAACTTCCTTTGACCATAGGTTTGATGCCTTTGAAGATTTGGACCATGTCAATTGTAATTAGGGTTTTATCTAAAACCCCTGATATTTTTTCTTCGACACTTTCTTGGAAATATTTAGTTTTGTGAAAATATGAACTTGGTCATGGATAAGAAATGCACTTCTTATGATCCCAACCCAGTGAAGCTTTTTGCCTAGGTTATTTCGAATTGCCCTTTCATTTATGGTGGACCAAATTCCATCCTTCAAGATTTGACCGATAGGGTTGTTTGTAATAATTCTATGATTCATAGTGTAATGATTGTTTGACTTTAGCACATCAAAGGTATTCTTCATCGTGATTGCATATTTTGTTTTTTTAAAATAATTTCCTGTTGTCTTTGTATCGCATGATTGAATTCACTCCGCAAATGTCTATTGTTTCGTTCACATAATCACATTCTTTCTTCTTATAGTATAATTTTTGACGTCAATATTTACCTCTATATCAAATCTAAAATATTTTGAATATAGTATTATAAAACAAAAAAAATTAATTATTCTAAGATCAAAATATTCTCTACTTTCTTAAAGAACATCACCCTAGTTTTTAAGGCTTTTAATATTAGGAAACTTTTTAGCTTTCTTCAAAAATTTAAAAACGATTTTAAGTACCTAAAACTAATTAAATTAATCATTATGAAAGAAATGAATTGAGGATACAATAAATAGAATTATGAATCGAATTGATTGAATAAGACATGTCAAGTACCTAATGTAACACATGAAATTTGGAAACTAGAAGGCAAAAAATTATAGATCATAAAGTGGGCGGAAAGTACACAAATTTACATGTGAAGACCACAATCTAAACAATCATATAAAATTTAAATAAAAAATATATGGATAATGACATAATTTTTATTTTTATTTTTATTTTAACTGCCATTTGAAGTACCTAGAATTTTGTTCAATAGACATATATAAAGAAATGGTCCAAACGACCTTCCATGTTACAACGAGTATGACAGATGAAAAACTTATCAAAGGAAAAGCTCACCAAGAAAAAGTATTCAAGTAAAAGGATCCAACTACTTCAGTTTTTGGAACTAACAAATGAGGTGACTGACAGTAAACACCCTGGGCCGCCATTAAAGCAAGCAGTCCAATAGCTTAACAGAAATTTGGAAAAAATGTCTGGACTCTTCACCTTAAAAAAAATTCGGTCAGGCCAAATTAGCTGTCAAACAGGCGGACGGATGAGTACAAATTTTTATCTCGGAATGGGGTAAAAGCTAATCGATTCGACCGTTGATGAAGGCCCCGCAGTACTTTTAGCTGCAAATAGTTGGAATCTGGGCCAGAAACCCATGAAAATGGCGAGGAAAACAGGTTTTTTTTTATAAAAACCCGAACGGTCAAGTTTTCTCTCTCCGCCCCGCAACGGTTACATTGAATGCCCGATGGACATCATGATGTAAGCGGTTCGATCCGCGTGAGCCGCTTGAGTATTTTCGTACACGCCGCGCTGCTTTTCATACTTTGCTTAAATTTAGACTTGTTTAGTCCTCAAAAGCTGCACGGCCTGAAAAGAAGAATTTGCAGTGGACGGCCTTCACGCTCACGCTCCTCTTATTATTATTGTTGCAGTTTTTGCTTCTGCAGCGCACTTCGCTTTGAAAGTGGAGCAGTTGTAGGGGGGGGCGCTGAGAGGACGAAGAAAAAGATTTAAGATGGCAGCCAGAACTGCCGCTCCGATATTTCCCATGCCCGGGGATTTTGAGTTCGAAGATCAGTTTTGCCTCGGACCAGAGATGGACTACGCTAAGGTTTAGTGAAGCATATTGCATTGATGTATTTGATTGAATCTTTTTCGCTTAGCGTAAAGTTTGTTTTTTCGTTGTTGCGTTCTCAGTGAAGGGAGGGATCTGTAAATTTTGGCAGCTTGAATTTGACGGAAAAATTCTTCTAGATTTAGGTTTCTCGGAAATTTATGAATATTTGTGCAGGGAAAATACAAATATGTATTGGTGTATTTGACTGTTTTTTTTCCTGATGTTAAGATAGCGTAAAGTTTGTTTTTGGTTGTTGCGTTCTCAGTGAAAGGCGGGATCTGCAAATTTTGGCAGCTTGAATTTGATGGAAATTTCTTCTAGATTTAGGTTTCTTCGAAATCTTTATGAATTTTTGCAGGAAAAATACATATTATATGTATTGGTATATTTGTTTGAATTTTTTTCTGAAGGTAGCTTAGAGTTCGTTTTTCGTTGTTGCGTTCTCAGTGGAGTGAGGGATCTGTAAATTTTGGCAGCTTGAATTTGATGGAAACTTCTTCAAGATTTAGGTTTTTCGGAAATTGTATGAATTTTTGTGCCGAGGCAATATAAATATGTAACAGTAGAGGGATTCTGGTGTATTTCTGCATCAAAGCATTTCCGAATCTGTGTTCAGTTGAATAATATTGTTTATTAGTTAAACATATTGTTAGGCATACTTAGAAAAGAAGAATGAGAAAAACGACATTCGGAAGTCCTGATAATACCTGTTCCATACATCGGCCAAATCCGGAGTTAAAAACTTTTAGGTGCGAGTGAAAAACTTTTAGATAGGTACATATTCTTTTTGTTTGTTAGATAATCTGTCAAAGTAACCAAAAGAATTTCATATTTCATCATAGTATAATCTCTTTTGTAGGGGACACGGAGCTCATAAAGCACTAAAGCTACTCATTAAGTCATACAGGACAGAAGTATTAGAATAATGTACTGAGCTATTTATTGGATCATATGCGCTATAATATAGGGAAAGCCTGGGAGATTACCAGATCATTGAAGGGATTGAAATTTTTTAAATAGTTTATTAAATCCTCCGTTTCAGGATTTACCAGATCATTGTAAGGATTTAAAAAGGTAACAGTAACTGGTAAGATCCTGTTGGTTAAACCAGGATCTTAAAGAAAATTCTTCTGCAAAAACAAGCAAAATAAAGAACAATAAATAGCCTGTTCTGTAATATTTGGATAAAATTTAATGGCAAGAAGCTTTCAAGGCACATATCAAACTTCTGAAGGTCTTGCATCAACTAGACCAGAGATCTTAAATACTGTTTTTCTCATTGAGCCACTAGGATTTCCAGATCTGCTTATTACCGTTACTATGTATTTCAGAATCATTAGTAGAGATCAATAAATAACTAAACCTTTGATACATTTGTGAAATTTCAGGTACTGGCGGAAGCTGATCGGCAGGGGAAACAAGATCTAATAATCCCTTATCCGGATCGATCAACGTCCCGGCGGCAGGACATTTCATGTTTCTCCGAGCTTTTGAAAGCGTCGGCAGAGGATCATCAATCTGCGAACACAAATCGGCGGACATGGAAGAGCTCTATTTTAGGGCTTTGGAGAAAAGCACAGAAGAAAAACTCCTCTCCGAGCAGCTTGACACCACAGCATCCTGGGTTCAAATCTCGTTGCAAGCCAGCTGCTTCAGGGCCACTCTACTTAAATGACGTTCGTAGCAATGGCGGCCCTTCTTACTGCCGCTCTGCCCGGGCCTCCTCATCGTTGGCAGCCATGTTCACAGGCGATGCTCATGTAACTCCCTACATGTCTCTCAGTCATCACAGTCACACTTACAATAGAAAGCCTGTAGCAAGGCCTATTTACTTGGTCACATAGGTAGACTCATTTTATTCTACTTCTTGCAAGGAAGCTTCATTTTTTTTGGTTATACTCGCTTCTGAGCGCATGATCCCCCAGCGCTTCCAAGCTTGATCATAGCCATTTTTCAGTCTGCTATGGATCTAAAATGTCAGCTAGTTTTAGCTGACCCAAAAGGCTTTCTGTTTCTCCAAGTACGCGTCTTTGGGTTGAATCTTAGGCAAGAGTGAAGATTTTGATTTCTGATGGGCTCTTTAAGAATCTAATTTTATGGGTAGATTAAAAAGTCATTGAAATATTTTGATCAATTATTCAAAAACATGTTTTTTTGTCCTTTTTCTTCAATAAAAAATAGTTTTGAATATGACTTGGTTCATGGTGATGACGTAGTGTGATTGTCATTGAAATATTTTGATCAATTATTCAAAAACATGTTTTTTGTCCTTTTTCTTCAATAAAAAATAGTTTTGAACATGACTTGGTTTATGGTGATGACGTAGTGTGATTGTGGATGTTGAAGGTAAAAATTTCAATACAATTTTTTTGTTATAATTTTTTCAATGGTGAAAATTTATACTCAATTTATTATTATCAAAAAGTATTATATACTTAAAATAATATTAAGTTATTAATGCTAATAGGCATTGTTAATGTTAACTTTAATCTTTTTATTTTAAATTTGACACAATATACTTTTAAGCACCACAAATTATAATCTTTGAAGATAAATTATCAAATTTTTAAAGAAATTAAACAGAGATAAAGGTTTTGTAGTGGATACTTATCGACATTGGTGACTATAGAATATAAAATACACATCATATGTTTTTAAAATATAAAATGACCAAAACAAGGGTGTCGGCCCTTACAAACAAAATACTGACAACCAACACACTACTAGCAAAAACAAGTAGGAGAGGCATCATTGCAACAAAGAACTACACTAACAACCAAGAAAGTACTCGCTAGCAGAGAATTAATCAAACTAAATTAACAGCTATAGTACTAACCATACTATAATTGTTCAAAGCATAAACTGTTGGGATAAGCACACTATAAGCAAACTAACCCATCCCAAGAACCACATATTACCATTTACATCTCTATCAAAGTAAACATCTATTCTAGTGTTGAAAACTATAGTACTAATCATACTATTAAAGTTTAGAGTATAAAGCTATTGGCATAAACAAGTCAACCCAAGTTTGAGTAACAGTTATAAACTAGCAAGCTAGATAACAGTTGAGAACAAAAAAACAACTAGAGTCATAATACCCTTAAAGGCTACCATATTATTTCTCATCTTTTTCCTTTCTTTTCCTAGTCAGAAGCACCCTAGCCCAATCCTTAGCTAGAAACTTATAGAGGAGGTTGTTAGAGGAGGTTGTTATCCTCCATGTCTAGCCCCGTTTCGTCTTTCTCCGGCGCCAACAATTGGAGGGTGGTAGCAGTAGCATGAGTAACCTTCAGTGCAAATCTAGAGGAGCAGAACCCCTCCTCTAAGGATTTGACCCTTTTTTTTAGATCTGCCTTCTTCTCATTTTGTTCCTCCTCTTTCTCCTTGTTTTCTTTTTCATCATTTTTATAAAACTCTTTAGTCTTTGTCAATGATTGGTTCTCATCCTACAAAACCTGAGGGTTAGTAAAAACGTTGATTTTTTCCTTTACCAGAGAGGAGATGGTGCTAGGGGAGGTGTTCACTTTGCTGATGTCCTCACAGATGGTAATAGGCTGCAGGGTAAAGCTCGCCAACACATATGTGTGGCCTCAGTTGTATTGACATTACTAGCAAACACCTGGGTATTACCAGCAGACGCCTGGGTATTACCAATAGAGTTTTCATTTTTTTCTTTCTCCTCATTCCCCTTTTCTCTCTTGGAGTCAAAATGTTTCTCCTCCTCCAGTTCTCTTTCATTATTTTTTGAACTCTACTCCTTCGCCTCGTCAACCCTATATCTATTAGCCTTTTGTTTATACCTTGCTTGTGTTTTTGCAAGCCTTTCCAACCTTCTCCCACCCTTTCCACCTCCTTCCTCTTCCGACTCCTCAATTTCCACCTCCATTGGTTTTTCAATTTTGATTTTTTTACTGCCCTTTTGTTCAATAACCAGTTTTGGGTTTTTCTTTTTCTTAGTATCTCTACTAGGGGAAGGGCACGGAGTGTGGATTCTGGTACATGCTGGTACTTGGCAGGGAATTCTGATGGTGGCACTTATTTTCAACCACAACAACCCTAGGTGGGGTCGAGGGCAAGATGGAACTGGTAGACTCTAAAAATTAGGCCCTGGTGGATGATGGTAAAATTATTACCCTTACTTCTCGTCTCCCTAACATCACTAATCATATCCTCGAGGGAATGTAACAAAAAGAATGGAATAGAAATGGTCTCTATTTCTAAAATGGTTAAGGAGGGTGAAGTGATAATAATAATAAACTCCAAACCTGCCTTCTAGTGTGAGGTACTTTATTAACACCAGACAGACATCTTCCCACGGAGTTGGTAGCTATAGCGAACGGGTTCTTCATCTTCTGCAAAAAAACTATTCATGCTGGCCTTGTCTGCCATTTTTGTAACCTTCTTCCATTTCTTCCCCTTCATGGACAACCTAGTAGGCCATTGCAATAACATCCTCATTAACTTGGAATGTATTACCATTTATGGTAACCCCACGGTCATTCCACCCGTTCACAAACTGAAGAGAACAATTTTTGTCATACCCCACCATTGCTTACATATAAGGAAGAAACCCCCCTTCTTTTAATAGGCACCAGGTTGTCATCCTATCTTTGAAATTTTCTATCTTTGTTGGCTCCAGTCGATTCAAATCTCCACCCATTTCTTCCTTGCTAATTCTTGATCCACCAACTTCAGTAATTTGCATTTGAACCTTCTTTTCATCAATCTTTCTATCAACAATGATAAACATCAACAATACAACAATTATGCAAATAACCTTTATAGGGTCTTTAAACTTCCTACAAGTAAGTTTTTGAGGCACTTCGAAATCCCATTCATTTTTATTATGGGATTCATGTATACTTAGCATCATTACTCTACCATCCCTGAAATCTCTGACAACATCCGTAATTATATCTTTCATACTTTCAAAAAGGAAATAATTTAAATTTCGCATTATGTTACCATAATGGCAAAGTAACTCATATATCAAATTGCAACTATTTATTATCCATGCTATATGACGATGTCTCATCATCTTTCCCTTATTCTTTTTATTAAATTTAGTAAATTTCGCCTTCCTAGATATAATACTGCCAAAATTGGCACTGATCTTTATTTGTCTAGCCATGCTTAATTTTTGTTCCCCCCCTTTCCTTGCAAATCAGGGTCTTAATTTCCTCCTTTAGGATATCCATGCTTCTCCAACACGCCAATTCCTTTAATTCAAATCCCATGTTAGCCACAATATACACCACCATATTACCTTCCCCATATATGTGTTGCAACTGGACTTTTCCCATCCCATTTATGATATGTCTAATATTTGTGATGATATTTTGGATATTCTAGCTAGGTTGAGCAGCTCCCTTTGCCATATCAATTATTAATTTGGAGTCACCTTCTATAGTTATTTCCTTTATTTGTATTTCACTGATCAATTGTAGACCCCAAAGTAGAGCCATCGCTTCAGCCAAATTATTACTTCCTCCACCAACATTCCTAGAGTAGACTAGTAGCGCATCACCATTTTCATTCCTCAACACTCCGCCCGCTACCCCTATTCCCTTCTTGCAGCACCATCGAAGTTTGCTTAAGTTGTGTTATTGTTGGTGGTTTCCATCTTGTCTATTGCCTCTTTATAACGTTAGAGTTATCAAATTGATTAAAATTCCATTGAATACCCCACTTTTCTGCTATTTGGCATTCCTTCCTACTTGGTTCTTCCTTCGGTGTGATGGAACTCTAAAATTTTGGCAAATTTTAGAATCCCAAACACCATGTCAAGAAAATAATGAAGAGTGGAAAGAATTTGCAAGATTTCAAGCACATATCAATTTGGCAAGAGCCTAGAATAATAAATTGTAAGCAGCTGGGCGAACAGAGAGATTACAATACGCTAATCATAATAGGATGGATATGAATGACACTGCAAATAAAAATTTGATTGACATTTCTACGGAACCAGACCAGGAAATACAAAAAGACAGTAAAATTGCTAGAGATCATGAAATGTTTGCAACCAATGAACTTCTCGAGAGTATTGTAACACCACAAAATGTTCATGGTGCAGAATCAAGGAAAAAAATTGGAACTTGATATTAAGGTGCAGGTGGAAAGATGCATGCAGAGTATAACAACGATAGTAGCATTGCTGAACAAGCTCTTTCCTCTATTAGAACTGTGTATTCTTTTGTTGCTGAAAAGAAAGTTATGGCCAAGTTTGCATTTGCACTAGAAGTAAGCATGAAACTCAAGATTAAACAGAAACCCAAGGCTGAGATATGCAGGCCCCCAATGTCATTTACTGAGAAGGCAAAGCTTAGGAAGAATCTTGAGGAGTCATTTGTTAACATGCCAGAACAAGTGTATACTTTCCTAAAGAAGCATATAGGATTTACCCAGTGTGATGATGAAGTTGAGGTTGATCTTGAGTATTTCAATGACAATAACTTATGGGAGCTTTAGATTCTTGTGAGCAATTATTTGAGAGACAGAGGACTAGGAGCAGAATGTTTGTAAGTTTTAGAGCCTGTTAGGTTGCTTGCAGATTCCAGGGAAGTGACAGTTGCTAGCATCAAATCCAGTAGTTCCACCAGCAGCTCAAGCAGTGATTCTGAATCTTCCTCTAATGATTTTGATTCTAAAAGCTCATCGGATAGTGACTTGATTACAAATGAAGTGCACAATGTAGAAGCACATCTCGAGGGAGGTGTGGATTTCATTACTGGTAACAAGTAGATGGTCTAATCTGATCTTGAGAATACCGATGTGAAAAATACTGTCAGTACAAAGTGACAACAAAATTACAGGCGCATCATACAAATACAATGCTACAGAAGCCATATCAAGGATAATAAAGAATTTATTGGAGGAATTACATTCTGTTTGCAAAATTACCGATGGTTATTCTGTATCTACCAAGAAGAAATCTTGTAAAGGATGTTTCAATGTGACCACTCAGAGAAGCCTTAGGTAACGAGATTGATATTACAAATTTAAGGCAGGGATAATGGAGCACAATAATGACAATATAGAAGGAAGCCATCCGAATCCGATAAAAGAAAAAACCAGTTGAAAGTCGCACAGACACCATGAAGAGACATAAAAGTATTAATGGCAACCACAGGTAATGAGTGGGATACATAACCCAGACGGTAAATGAAATCCTTTCATAGTGTCTATAATGTTGTAAATGCCCAGTATTCATCGCATCATTGAATTATATGTGCCAGGAGAAACGAATACATAAAATATTCATCTACATTGAGTATCTGACAATTATAAATTCTTCAGCGGCAAAGAACATTGGTATACAACAATAGATATGAAGTATGGCAAAAATTTATGAAACCCGATAAAGAGATCAAGTGCCATTTGGGATTAAACTAAGAGTATTTATTATCAAAGGGATATGTAATGTCCCCATTTTAGCAGTTGACCAAGTGTGTGTACGTTAGCCTTGTTCTACATGGTCCCAAGGGCTAACAAAGGGTTTAATGGGATCCTGGAGTGTTTTGGCCTAGTCATTTCCAGTTTGGGCCAAAACGAAGTTGATTTACTCATTCAGGCATACTTACTATTTTTAGTAAGTCAGCAGGACACAGTGCATGTCAATTTTGGTGATTGGATTTGATACTCCTCGGTGAGAGCTTTCTGATGAGCTATCACTCACATTATTCGAAGTCTGATTGTTAATATATTTTAATGCCTGAAGTTTTATTAAAGTAACGTCTAATTTAATTGTAAAATATTAAAGTGTTACTTTAATATTTATTTTATGGGGATGTGTACCCAAGGGAGACATAAGGGGTATTTTAATATATGTTTTATATATTACACATCTTTTATCCCACATTGCCCATATGAGTTGAGTGGACCCTTGGAAATAGAATAAAAGGAAGCATTTGTGACTTCATTAGACAGGTTGAATATGAGAAGAAATTGGTGTGTGAGTTGCAGCTCCGTTCTTGGCATTTGAGGACATTTATCCTCTCTTGTAACATTCTAGACGTCATTCCCTTGGGGTTTGGCCTTTGGACTTCTTTGTTATCGGCTTCATTATCAGGCAGTTTAGTTGCATTTCCAGCTACAGGCAGATTTGGTATTTTGCTCATATCTTCTTCACTACTTGTCCGACGCTTATGCTGCTTTGAGGGAATGATATTACCAAAGTAGTGGACTGATTTAAGGACAAAGTACTGTAGTAGCACTATTCATGCAGCACTATAGTAGCAAGTTCGAAAGCATGGGCTGGAGTATTATGTCAATAATGTTGAAGTAATTAGTGAGTTGATAAATCTGCCATGTATTTGGTTTTATGAATTCTGAAAATAACATTTTATTGGCAGCAATTCATTTCCACTTTGCATATTATTGTAGTTTCTTTCTTATTTATGTTGTATGATACCAATTCCATGCACAAAACACAACAAACAAATAAACGTTTGATTTCCAGAGTTATAAGGGGTTTAAAACATTAAACGGAGAAATAAGAGGTTGAATGCAAACTGTTTGACATAATTCCTTTCAGCAATTTGGTTTAGTTTTTTAGGACATTCAGGGGTGCCCGTTATAGTGGTATCAGAGCTATAAGTCCTGCCATCCTATGGAGATCTTATAGGGAATTTGGAACAACCGGATAGAGGGAAAAGTGTTTGACGAAATGTCAAAACACTAAAATCAGAAATAAATAAATAAAAACACAAGCTAAGCATTTATGTTTGAGCATGCGACATGGGCCTTATAATTTTCGTGATACCAGAGCAACACAAAATAGGATTTCAGACTTGCAAAGCAAACAGTCTAGTACATCCGTGCAGGTGGACATTGAATCCAACCATAGAGACATAGAGGAAATATTCTTTGATCAGGACAACAATATGGGTGATCAAGATGATAGGAATACAGGATTAGGCAGAGGCAGGAATGCTGGTCCAGATCAAGGGGAGGTAATGCTCAGACAGTTACTGGATACATTAGAGCAGGGGCAACGTATGCAGCAGGAGCAAAATAGGTGAATGGACATGATGTTGCAGCTCATGGCTAGGCAGATGGGTGTCAATATTAATTCAGGTGATGCCAACAACAGAAACAATAACAATGAGGGAAACAATAACAATGGGGGAAACAATAACCATGGAGGCCAAGGCAACAACAATGGTCCTGAGAATAACATTAATGGTAATAATGGACACGACAACAATGGGAATGAGGTTGATAACTTTAGACATGTTGCATGCCCAGCGCAGACTGCGAGCTTGAGACCTCTTCTACCCACTTTCCCACCCAGAGATCCAGTTCAACCAGTAAACGAACCATAAACTACCGAGTTACAAGATCAGTTCAGGAGGGACTGGGAGGCTAGTGGACTATAGTTTCAGGCGAATATTTCCTTCAGAGATTATATGGACTTGAGGATGAGACACATGCCTAGAGTAGGAGGGAGAAATCAAAACTTTGAGTTGAGAAAGAAAGTTGAAAAAATTTCTTTACCTTATTATGATGCTTCAGGGAAGATGACTGCACGAGCTTGGGTGCAAAAGGTAGATACATACTTGCAGCTAAATCCTATGCCTAAGGAGGAGGCTATCAAGTATGCGGCTATGCACTTGGATGGCGTTGCACATGAATGGTGGCATCATGGCATGGTGACTTTGGGGCATAATCAGATTACATCCTATGAGGAATTCACTGAAACATTGATTGAGAGATTTGACACTAGGGATCCCGAGTTACATTTCAAGGAGCTAGCACAGTTAAAACAGTCAGGTTTTGTGGATGCTTACATTGCCGAGTTTCAGCGCTTGTTTGTACTTGTTACTGATATCTCTCCAAGGAGATTGGTGGTGTTATTTTGTGCTGGTCTTGTTGATCCATTACGAGGTTGGGTGAAGGGACATGATCCACTCACCTTAGCTAAAGCAACTAAAAAGGCACGAGATTTAGGCCCTTCGATATACAAAGGAAAAAACCATTCAACAGATTCTTCCTACTGCAAGGACAAAGAAAAAAAATCATTTCAGAAAGAGTATAGAAAACCCAAAGAAGGATCAAAAGGACTAGAAAATGAAACCTTGAATGAACTTCGAAAGAAGAAGCTGTGCTTCCATTGTAGAGAGCCTTGGGACTTATCTCATAAATGTTCTCTCAAGGCTAAGGCAAATCAAATGGAGTATTTTTCAGTAGAAGAGTCAGAGTCAGAGGGGGAGGATCAGCACTCTGATTCAGATGAGGGTAACACTATAGAGGAGAGTAGCATTCTTAAGGATGATAGATCATTGGCACGCTTGACAGGGGCCCAAAAGGCAATCACATTTAAGGTCAGGGCTACTATCTAGGGGCAGAAAGTGATATCTCTTATTGACACTGGGGCTACACATAACTTCATAGATGCACATTTGGTAGCCAGGAGAGGGTTACAAATAGAGGAGCATGATGGGTTTAAAGTCATGGTGGCTAATGGTAATAAATTATTATGCACTTGAAAGATATCTAATCTTCACATCAGGTTTGGAGATGGCTACGAGTTGGAGGATGAGTTCTATGTTGTGGACATGGGGAGATTATGATGTCATCCTCGGCATGACATGGATGGCTTCACTAGTTGAGTTCACACTCAACCTAGCGAAATTGGAGATGAGATTCTAGCATGAGGGCAGAACTATGGTACTTAGAGGACTTTCAGATGGAAGTTGTAGAGTAGTGTCCTTGAGGAGAATGTAGAGACTTTTTCGTCATAATGACATAGAGTGGGCGACAGAGTGCTACATTATGCCAACTTTACCAGAGCCACAAGAAAAGAGTCATCCACCAGATATCCAGAAGATACTTGATAGACACACTAAAGTATTTAGCGATATTCCTCATGGGGTTCCTCCTGATAGAGGGATGGAACATGTTATTGAGCTCGAGGAGGGAGCCAAACCAGTTATGATTACTCCCTATCGTCATCCTAAGAAACACAAGGATGAGATAAAGAAGGCGATTAAGGATTTGTTGGAGATGGGGCATATCAGGCCCAGTAAGAGCCCCTTTGCTTCAACAATAGTATTGGTAAAGAAGAAGGATGGGATGATGCAGATGTGCATCGATTACAGGGCACTGAATAAGAAAATAATTAAAAACAGGTATCCCATTCCTAGGATTGATGAGCTAATTGATGAGTTGCATGGGGCATGCTTCTTCACCAAAATTGATTTGTGATCCAGATACCATCAGATCAGGATGAGAGCAAAGGACATTGAGAAAACTGCCTTTCGATGTCACTATGGCCACTTTGAGTTCATGGTTATGCCATTTGGTCTAACTAATTCACCCGCTACATTTCAGAGTTGTATGAACCAGGTATTCAGGAAGCAGTTGAGGAGATTTGTCTTGATCTTCTTTGATGACATCTTGGTCTTCAGTAAGACCTAGGAGGAGCACTTACATCATCTGGAGGAGGTGTTATCTATTTTGGAGAGAGAGTCATTGTATGCCAAGGAATCTAAATGTGAGTTTGGCATGACTGAGCTCCTTTACCTTGGGCATATCATTAGTGCAGATGGCGTTCGGGTTGATCCCGAAAAGATTAGAGCTATTGTAGAGTGGCCTACTCCCAAAAACCTTACACAGCTTAAGGTATTCTTTGGTTTATGTGGTTTTTATAGGAGGTTTTTTAAGGGATTCTCATAGATTTCTACACCCTTGACAGATCTTACCAGGAAAGGAGCCTTCGTGTGGACAAGGGCAGCACAGAGGTGTTTTGAGCATTTCAAGTAAGTAATGTCATCATGTCCAGTTCTAGCTCTACTGGATTTCACAAAGCCTTTTGAGCTTCATTGTGATGCATTAGGTGATGGGATTGGAGCAGTATTGATACAGGAGAAGCATCCCATTGCATTCGAGAGTAGGAAGCTTCGGGGAGTTGAGAAGAGTTATTATGTCTATGACTGGGAGATGTTGGCCATAATGCATGCATTGGCCAAATTTTGATCATATTTGGTAGGTGGACATTTTGTGATCAAGACTGATCACAACAGTATTAAATACTTCATGAGTCAGTGTGATCTTAATGACATGCAACAAAAATGGGTGACTAAATTGCAAGCTTATGACTTTGACATAGAGTTTGTTAAAGGTAAGAAAAATGTGGTGGCCGATGCCTTATCTCAGAGACCTCACTTATGTGCTCTGGCAGAGATTTCAAGAGATTGGAGAGATCGGATTATAGTAGAGTATGTTGAAGATGCTTGGGCTTTTGGATTGATTTCAGGTACCATACAGGACGATCGCTATGAGGTGATAGATGGATTGATTAGAGTTTAGGACAGAGTTTATTTGATTCCGTCATCACATTTGAGAGAGGCGATACTGAAGGCATTTCATGATGCACCCACAGCTGGACATCTAGGGGTCTTCAAGACCTACAGGCAGATCCGAGAGCAGTTTTCATGGAAAGGGCTCAAGGATGATGTTCAGAGGTATGTCAGGGAGTGTGTGGTTTGTCAACAGAATAAGGGAGAGCACACATTTCCTGCAGGTTTATTACAACCCTTGCCAATTCCTGATAGGAAATGGGAAAGTATTTCGATGGACTTCATCACTGGTTTACCGCGAGTGCAGGGAAGGGATTGCGTCTATGTGGTTGTGGACCGTTTGACAAAGTTTGCTCACTTCTTTGCTATTCCGTCCACTTACACAGCAACACAAGTAGTAGATCTTTTCTTTAGAGAGATATTCAGGTTACATGGGCTGCCTAGATTCATTATCAGTGACCAGGATAGTAAGTTTATGAGTGTTTTTTGGCAAGAGTTGTTTAGGTTGTGTGGTACAGATCTTACACCTAGCACTAGTTATCATCCGCAAACAGATGGGCAAATAGAGATTGTGAATAAATGGGTGGAAGGATATTTGAGAAACTATGTAACTGCACAACAAAAGGCTTGGATCAGATGGTTGCATATGGGAGAGTATTGTTATAACACCACTTATCATATGTCCATCAAGATGACTCCTTTCATGGCACTCTATGGTTATGAAGCACCTAGCTTCATGGATTTAGTTTTGGGGGACAGTAGAGTGCCCAAAGCCAAAAACTTATTGCAGGATAGTCAGGACATCTTGAAAGTGCTCAAAGAGAATATACAACAGGCCCAGAATCAACATAAATTGTATGTTGATCAGCACCGAATAGAGTGTAGCTTCAAGGTAGGGGATATGGTTTACTTGAGGCTACAACCATATAGATAGTCATCGCTCAAGAAGAGCAGAGTTGAAAAGTTGAAACCTAGATTTTATGGTCCCTACAGGGTGATTTGCAAAGTGGGCAAAGCCGCCTATGAGCTTGAGCTTCCAGAGGGCAATCGAGTGCACAATGTGTTTCATGTGTCTAGGCTTAAGAAAGCCATTGGTCAAAGTGTAGTACCTTCTACAGATTTACCCCCTTTGGATGAGGAGGGGAAGCTTGTGTTAGTACCTAAGGCTATTTTGGACACCAGAGAGAGGAAGCTTAGAAACAGGATAGTGAAGGAGTATTTGGTAAGATGGAAAGACCTACCGAAGGAAGATTCTACATGGGAGAGTGAGCAGGTTATTCAACAAGCTGGACTGAGATTGCTTGAGGACAAGCAATTTCAAGGGAGGCGGATTGTAATGTTCCCATTTTAGCAGTTGACCAAGTGTGTGTGCGTTAGCATTGTTCTACATGGTCTCGAGGGCTAACGAAGGGTTTAATGGGATCTTGGAGTGTTTTGGCCTAGTCATTTCCAGTTTGGGCCAAAACGAAGTTGATTTACTCATTCAAGCATACTTACTATTTTTAGTAAGTCGACATAACACAGTGTAGGTCAATTTTGGTGATTGGATTTGATTCTCCTTGGTGAGATCTTTCCGTTGAGCTATCAATCGCATTATTCGGAGTCCGATTGCTAATACATTTTAATGCCTGAAGTTTTATTAAAGTAACATCTAATTTAATTGTAAAATATTAAAGTGTTACTCTAATATTTATTTTATGGGGATGTGTACCCAAGGGAGACATAAGGGGTATTTTAATATATGTTTTATATATTACACATCTTTTATCCCACATTGCCCATATGAGTTGAGCGGACCCTTGGAAATAGAATAAAAGGAAGCATTTGTGGCTTCATTAGACAGGTTGAATCGAAAAAATTGGTGTGTGAGTTGCAGCTCCGTTCTTGGCATTTGATGACGTTTATCCTCTCTTGTAACATTCTAGACGTCATTCCCTTGGGGTTTGGCCTTTGGAATTCTTTGTTATCGACTTCATTATTAGGCAGTTTAGTTGCATTTCCAGCTACAGGCAGATTTGGTATTTTTCTCATATCTTCTTCACTACTTGTCCGACGCTTATGCCACTTTGAGGGAATGATATTATGAAAGTAGTGGACTAATTGAAGGACAAAGTACTGTAGCAGCACTATTCATGTGGCACTGTAGTAGCAAGTTCGAAAGCATGGGCTGGAGTATTATGTCAATAATGCTGAAGTAATTAGTGAGTTGATAAATCTGCCATGTATTTGGTTTTATGAATTTTGAAAATAACATTTTATTAACAACAGTTCATTTCCACTTTGCATATTATTGTAGTTTATTTCTTGTTTATGTTGTATGATACCAATTCCATGCACAAAACACAACAAACAAATAAACGTTTAATTTCCGGAGTTATAAGGGGTTTAAAACATTAAACGGAGAAATAAGAGGTTGAATGCAAACTGTTTGACATAATTCCTTTCAGCAATTTGGTTTATTTTTTTGGGACATTCAGGGGTGCCCATTACAGGATATGTGATATTAATCTAGAGCGGCGACAGATTCAATAAAGATACATTACAGATAAATCAAGCCTTTCACAGGAGCTTATTGATTTTAAAATATTTAAAATAGTAAACAAATTATAATGAAAGGGTGCGATTTATTTTTGTAAAAGAAATGACTTTTGAGTTTGAAAAGTCACATTTCTTTAGATATTAAAATATAAATAGTGAAATATTAGAGGGGATTCAAGGAATTCATCATTGTAAAACATTCGAACATTCATATTTAGAAGAGGCATTTCATATTTATATTTTATTGTATGGAGGAATAAGGGTTCAATATGATTTTATAATAAAATTCCACTATTTTATTATTATAAAATTATTTTATTTTAATAATAAAATAAAAAATGTTCTTTGTTTATTATTAATGGCATAGAGATTTAAACTACAGGCGAATCGTCCTTGATAATTATATTTTAAAATTCTGTATATGATTTTGTTATTAGATAAGTGGACATGGTCAATTAGCATTTTAAATTTGATCATCGCAGGTGTTGTGAAATATTTAATTGTTTCCACAACTATGTCCAGTTTGTCTCAGTGGAGTTAAAATTCAATCTGGACTAATTTAAGATTGCGTCATAATTGGTCTGTCGCATCTAGATTATCAAAATTATTGGTAATACAAATGCATTGAACATTATGAAGTTGTATGTAAAAATTCTCTGAAGTTGACTCTATCGCCCGAATGAGCAAAGGCACTAGTCTTTTTAATGAAATCAAAAAATCTATATATTCCTCTTGCAAGCATCAAATTTATTATTATTCAATTATTCAAAACATTTAACCATTATCCAACGTTTCAATTTCATTTTGATCGAGTTCAAGGACCTTGTCAGCCAAGGAACTTGCAAAGTTTAAATTCGCTATAGAAAACCTTTGAATTGCATAGTTAGTGTTCAAGGTGAAGGTTTACCCGCCTGGGTGTAGCGGAGCTCGAAGTGCAGGGGAATCTTAGTGATTTCCGTTCGTTGGCCAAAATTTGATTGAGAGATCCTACCAAAAAAGTGGCAAGCTCTTGGATTTCCAATTTGCGGTTTTGGGAACCAACACGGTGTCTTACATTTGGCAATCCTTATATTTTCTTTTAGCAGTTTCTCCATAATTCCCATAACTACCTCCTTAGGTCTTTCCTCTTCTCGAAAGATTCTATTGTTTCTTTCTTTCCATATGTGCCAACAAATATATGGTGGGATAATTCTCCATAAGAATACCAACTTGGGATGATAAAAGTGATAGTCCCAGTTTTCCATAAATTGACTTAAGTTCTCCTTCAACCCCCAACATAGTTCAAACTTCTCCCACACCAACGACCAGATCTTTAGGGAATATGGGCATTCAAGGAAAAGGTGAGAGATATTCTCCTCTTTTTCTTTGCATAGATAACATCTATTTATGATAAAAAAGCCCATTTTTTCAGATTGTCTAGTGATAGTATTTTACTATGTTGAATAGTCCACCAGAAGAAATTTATTTTGGGTAGAAGATTACTAATCTAAACTTTACACCATATTGTGGGACAAATTCTGAAGAGATGTTTGTAAGCCGATTTGATAGTAAAATTATCAGTAGGAGTTAAATCCTATATCACTTTATCCCCTTGAACAAGAATTGGGAGTCTTTGTGCTTCAATCAGCTCTTCCAGTTCTTTAAGAAGTTGGATATTCTCCTGGGAACATGTATCATTTTGCAATTTCTTCCACTTCCTTCCAGGGTCAATATAATCCCCCACTCTCAGCCTCATCTTTGTCTTCAATTTATCCATTAGTCTTCTAAATTTTTTGTAAACCAGTGGTTTCCCCCTCATCCAATTATCCTCCCAAAACCTGATGTTCCACCCATTTCCCATAATGCACCTTACCCCTTCCCTTAGCATACCTCTGCTTCTGACAATATTCATCCATATTTTGGATCCTCTTGGGAGGTCATTGTTAAAAAGATTATGAGTGAATAGGGAGTTAGATAGGTATTTTTCTTTAATGATATTGCTCCAATCTATATTGTTTTCTCCCAGTCTCCATCCAATTTTAGTAGAGGGCTTTATTTAGATCTCTAAGCCTTCTCACTCCCAAACACCCCCTTTCCTTTGGTTTGGAAACATCCTCCTAGTTGACTAGATTTAATTTTCTCTTTTTCTCTATACCTAACCAAAGAAAATTCCTCTATATTCTCTCAATTCTATCTGCCATGTTTTGATTTATTTTAAAAAGGGATAGAAAGTAGATTGGAATGCCCTAGAGAACCGCAAAGAGTAGCTATAGTTTACCGGCATTACTAAGGATTTTCCTCTCCATCTTGCCTACTTCTTTTGGATTTGTTCAACAATGGTATTCCAAAAATCATTAGTCACCTCCTTAGTGGTTAACGGTAGGCCAAGATAAGTATCTGGGAGGTTGGCCGACTAATAGCCTAAGATGTTCCTAATCTTCCTCTGCATAAGAGCATCAATGTTAAAAAAATAAAGTTTACTTTTAAAGTAGTTTATTTGCTGACCTAAGTTGTCTTCATAGTTTCTAAGTATACTCTTCCATACCTTAGCTTCCATAATAGAGGACTCTCCAAAGAGAAAGGTATCATCAAAAAATTGTTGTAACACTTCAGTTTCAACAGTAGTAGTAGGTTCAATTCCTTTAACACATCCTGTATTTACCAATTTGGAAAATGATCTCACCAACACCTCTGCCACCATAATAAAGACGTAGAAGGATAGTGGCTCTCCTTGCCTTAATCCTCTCTCTGCTTCAAAATTACCCCAAGAAGAGCCATTCAGTAGGACCACATACTAGACATTACCTGCCATCATCCTAATAAGGTTTATGACTTTATCATTAAACCTCACTCTTTTAAGCACATCATAAAGGAAGTCCCACTTTACCTTATCATATGCCTTAGAGATATCCAGCTTGAAGGCCATACCAGGTCTTTTATTTTTCTCCATGGAATGTATGATCTCATGAGTAGTTATCGCAACATCTAGAATTTGTCTTCCCAACGCAAACCCCTTTTGTGGTGCTCCCATGATGCTCTCAAGGAAAGGCTTAATCCTATTGACCAAAACCTTAGCAAGAATTTTATAAACTATGTTACAAAGGCTTATAGGTCTAAAGTCTAGGAGACTCGTGGGTGTCGAAGTCTTAGGGACCAAAGCAATAAAGGTCTTATTTATCCTTTTTAGCATCTTCCCCATTCTAAAGAAATCCCTAGTAGCCCAAATTAGCTAATTTTTAATGACCTCCCAAAAATGCTAGAAAAATGCTAGGGGGAAACCATCAGGTCCAAGGGCCTTGTAAGCTTTCATGGAAAATACAGCCCTTTTCACTTCCTCCACTGTGATGTTTCCTAGAATGCTATTATTTTCCACTTCTCCAAGCACTTGTGGGATTGTATTTATCAAACTTCTTCTTATAATCTGATTTCCTATTCTAATATTCTTTTTATAAGCCTTGCTAAAGTAATCCACCACATGTCTTCCCATCTCCTCCTGATCCTTATATTCTCTTCCCCCTTCTCCTTCCAACCTATTGATCGTGTTTCTTCTTTCATGATTTGAAGTTGACCTATGGAAAAAGGTGGTATTCCTATCTCCCTCAATTAACCATTGAACACTTCATCTTTGCTTCCAAAATATTCCCTCCCTCAAAATGATGTCTTTCCATTTTTTTCTATACTTTTCTTCTTCTTGAGTAGCTTCTTCCAAATTATTTTTGTCAGCAATCTCCCCTTGTAGCTTCTTAAGTTTTTCCTCCACTTCTCTTTTGACTTTGAACAAATCTCCAAAGGAGCTCTTAGCCCAGCCCTTAACATTTATTCTTATATTATCCAACTTTTGAGTTAGTTTGTACATAGTAGTACCATCAATCCTTATATTCCACCATTTTTGAATTTAATCTTTGAATTTTGGGTGGGATTGCCACATTATTTCATGCTTGAAAGGTTTTGGACCACCTTTTATACCATCCTTCCAATGAAAGATTAAAGGGGAATGGTCTGAAGCAATTCTTGTGAGGTTCTCGAAGAGGGAATTACTCAATTGATTCCAATTCCCCATCACCATCAGTCTATCTAGTCTTACTTAAATGAGATCACCTCCTTTTCTATTATTAGTCCATGTGAATGGGTTCCCTCTCAGGTCAATCAATTAAATCCATTTTTCCCATAAAATCATGAAGATCTTGTAAGCTTTTAGGGCAGTCTCTATTTCCACCTAACTTTTTTGAATGATAGAGTGGGGTATTAAAATCTCCCATACATAGTAACTGTTTATCCCTCATAGTTTCTATTATCCTTTCCAGGTTTCCATAAGTATCTTTTCTCCTTATCTTATTATTAGAAGCATAGATATTGATAAGCCCCCATCTTTGATTACTAGTTTGGAACTCCGTTATTACAAAAAAGGTGTCCCTCCATATCTCAACCCTCGTCGTAGAACCTGGGTTCCACATGGTGGCGATACCCCTTGAGGCTCCATCAAAATCCATATGCATGAAGGTAACCCCGGGCCAAACATGACTCACTAATTTATCAAAATTAGCATTGGACATTTTTTTTTTCTTGGATTAACACACAATCAACCTTCTCTTGAAATATACACTATTTTGAAGCATATTGTTTCTAGGGGTTATTTAACCCCCTTAAGTTCTAAGAGAGGAATTTCATTTCTTACCTCTTGTTACAGTCTCCATTGTAAGTTGTTTACCATTGGCCATGTCCCTTGCTACTTGTTTTGTCCTGGTTGCTCTGCTAGTTGGTCTTCTAGCTGAACCACATGTTCCTGCATTTGGTTCTCCCCCCTCCCCCCCCACCATTTCTTCCTTTTCTGGACTTCCCATTCCTCATTATCACTCGCTTGTGGGGAGGTGGGGCTTAGTTCCTTTTTAGCTATATCCAAACTTGCCATCACTTTTGCTGCTATCTCTGCTAGAGAGGCCTTCCTCATTCTTAGAGGGGTGTATAACCTTTCGTGAGTAGCACAGTCTGCAACCATATTTTCTTGTAAGCCCTTACCTCTCAGACTTGCTAGAGTACTAGGAAGGGAGTGTTGTGCCACTATTTCACCTTCATAATTTCTCTTTCCTTAAGTCCCTCCAAAGGTGACCATAGTAATTCCTCTATTTCCCTTCTAAATGGATACTCTTCCATTTTCTTCTTTTCCTCTAAAGCTTCCCCCACTTTGGGTTCACTTTGCCCCCCAGAACCTTTGAAAAGGGTATCCTATATCATGTTAGCTTCCAAGTTTTGGTCAACTGCAACCACCTCCTCCAATGTTGGGGCTTCTGAGGGTTCCCTAAATGCTTATTTTACAATTTTTGAGGATCCTTCTTTCTGTTTCTCCTTCTGCAGCTGGGCTTTATAGTCAACTATAACATGCCCAAATTGTCCACACTTTTGAAAGAAAAGTCTCATGTTCTCATATTCTATGGGTTGGTATCTCTCTCCCTATTTAGTTTTTAGAATGACCACAGTTAAGAGAGCCCAATTTATTGCCACATTCACACATAATCTGACATACACCAGTTTGGATTTCTGCATTGTCACTGTGTCCGTAGTAACAAAATGACCAAAGGAATTCCCTATCCGCCTTAGAATCTTCTCATCCTAGAATTCTAGAGGTAAATTAGGTAACCTTACCCATATAGGAGCTAGCTTGTTGAGCTCTACACTAGCATTGAAGCCCAGGTGCCACCTTGTTAAGGCAAGATAGTGCTTGCCATAATACCATGTTCTCTAGAGTATTAGATTTATATCCTCCTTCGACATGAATTTAAAACAAAAAAGGCTACTTGGAATCAAAGAGATACTAACACTACCCTTAATCTTCCATTTTGAATGACCCACTTCTAGACCATCTCTAGATGAAGTTGTTGTTGTCCAAAGGAAGGATATAAATAAATTTGAGGTTCTCGTATACTCTTGGTGCCTTGGTGTCCTACTCCCTTGGTAAATGTAGAACCTGCTGGTGAGCTGATGGAAGGTGGGAAAAAACTAACTAATGGGACCCTTAGAGGTTGAAAGAATGCACTTGTGGGTTCCTAGGTGGCTAGAGATTCAGTGGAGGATCCCAAGATTGTTCACGGTGAAAATGGGCCTATGATCTCCCTCTTGAATCTACCCACAACGCATAGTTTGAGGCCAGAGGTAGCGTTGTCCACCAAAGTATTCAGGAGGGAGATCATAGGCCCATTTTCACTGTGAACAATCTTGGGATCCTCCACTGAATCTCTAGCCACCCAGGAACCCACAATTGTATTCTTTCAACCTCTAAGGGTCCCATTAGTTAGTTTTTTTCCACCTTCCATCGGGTCACCAGCAGGTTCTAAATTAACCAAGGGAGTAGGACACCAAGCACCAAGACTATATGAGAACCTCAAATTTATTTATATCCTTCCTTTGGACAACAACAACTTCATCTACTAATTAGTAGTGAGGAATTGAAAGAGTTCCTTATAAGAACTTCCTCTTGCATCGTTATTATTATGCATTTCTTGTTGAAGAAGGAATAGAGTAATGATGGATGAATGCATCACTTTCAACACAAAGTGAGAAACCTATGAGAAGCTCTCATCCAACATTTCCACCTTTGTTTTGAGTTTTTGGATTTCAATCCTATTTGTTGGACAAAATCCACAAGCCTCAAGTAGTACGATATTTTTCCTCAAGTCCAGTCGTATGGTCTTTTGTGTTAATTTTTTCCCCTTTTTCCTTGAAGGTGTAAGGAAGGGAAGTGCCAGTCAATGGAGAGGCATTCTTACTTTCATCCTCCTTATAGTTTGTGAGGTACAAGGTTTCCATTTTGATACTATCAGAGACATGAGTGGAACTAAAGCTATTCTTGGAGGTATCTTAATCATAACCAATTTTAATGATGATTTTGCTTCTGGATTTGATGTTTGATTGTGGAAACCTAATATTATTAATAACCAATTTTATCGGACTCATTCTCTCCACTCTCCTCTTAGTCTTTGGTGTCATTCTCTATTGCATCTTTTCCCGTGGTAGCTTTCTCCTTCATCCTAGGTTTGGCAACAATCCTAGTTTATCTACAAGGGGTTTCTTTGACTTCCATATCATACTACACCAAGCGGATTCTAGGCTCAATCTTTCATTTTTTTCCAGTTTTAGCCTTGGTCTTCCTAGGGATTCTATTTTTGACTCTTTACTATTTTTCAACTAGGACCCAAAGACAGGGGAATCTTGGGATTTGCAAAGTGTGGTCTTTGGCCTCTTCAAACCCTTCTTTCTACCATGTAGGCCAATCATTTCACCAATGGGAGGACTCAGGGATGAAGGGGCACTTTGAACCAAAATATTTTAGAGGCAAGGGGGGGTGTGGAACACAGGGCAATACAAAAATTACAACAATTTTTCCCCCTACATTCTCTACCCTCTTTCACCATAGACTCAAGGGAATGAAGAAAAAAAAGGAAAGGAAACCAAATCATGGTATCTAAAGTGGTTAAGAAGGGGGAAATGGTAGTAATAATTGTGTGCTAAAATGTTGACACACTTTAATGAGTCATTATATCCAAAATTTCTCAAGAATGAGGTCTCAAATGGTGGCTCATAGCTCTCTATTCCTGGAGTGCACTGGTTTGTAATGGAGGCCTTTAGTTTGACCTAGTTTTTGCCCATGCAAGTACACCATAAAATGAGAGATTCAAATATCAAAATATGAATGCAAATAAAGATGCAAGCTAATCTAAATGATAAAAATGCAAAGCAATGCAAGAAAAGAAATTTAATCTATGAAAGGAAATAACAATGTAAGATTAATCTATGAAAGAAAATATGGATCTAAGTTAATATGAAAATGTGAGGATGGATCATGATGATGGAAGCCATGGATGCATGAGAAAAGAAGACAAGAAGATAGAAGTTCTCCACAAAAAAGCTTTAATGCTCAAACTCCTCCAAAAATCCCTTTCCAAACCTGTAGCATAACAATATCATAATTGTGGATGTCAAAAATGAGGAGAGGGCTCTCCCTTATAAAGAAGAATGGACGAATAAGATTAAAAGGCAATAAGATTTAATCAAAGGTGAAGAAAGAATGATCCCTATGAGACAAAATTCCACCAATGAGAAAAGAGGAGGAAAATTAAATGGAATCCCACTTAAAAATATGTGCATTTAAATGTAGACGAAAATAATAATTTTTATTTATTTTATTTCCTTTTTCAAGTGGGATTTTATTTAATTAAAAGGAGCAAGTTCTTTTAATTAAATAGGAAATATTTAATTAAATTAAAAGAGTGGTTTTTCTCTTAATTAAGTAAATGTGGATTAATTCTTTAATTAAAAGAGAGGTTTTTTTAATTAAATAAGAGTTAGGATAAAATGATCAAACCTTAGGAAATATTGAAAAAATTAAATTAATTACAATTTTATCAAAGAAATTGATTTGAATTGATTTAATAAAATATTGCAAACCATTGATTCAGGAAATTTGATAAATTGAATAATGGGGGCCCATAGTCCAGGCAACCATTTTAGGGTGCACACATTTGCCCCTCTTTGACTGATTCTAAACAATTTGGGAACACATGTAGTCAAAAAATGAAATTGAAGTGTGAGATCGATTTGGGATCACAAAACAACCCAAATGTGTGGTCGATTCAGGAGCACATCAAGACAAAGAATACAAATAAATTTTGACTTAAAAGAGTCAAGGATAAAATTGATAAAACTCAATGAAGGATTGAAGTTTATAGGTACTACCCCCTCGTGATTAAAATTGAAATGAAATATTATCAAGCATGAAATATTATGCCCCAAAGTTAGATCATCAAGCATGAAATATTATGCCCCAAAGTTGAATTAGAAGAAAAGAAGTGGGGTGAAAGTGAATGGAAGGTAAAAATTTGGAAGATATGTAAAGAAACAGAAAGAAGAAAAGAATATTTTTTCGTAAGAAATAGAATGCCCCTAAATCAATCAACTATTTAAGATAGAAATTTCAATTGAGATCATGAAAGAAGATAAGGAAATGAAGATCAAAACATGATTGTGGTTGACTAAAAGTTCACAAGAAAGAAGGGAAAACATTCTCAAACTCATAATGCAGCCTAAAAATGCAAACTAACATGAAGTCTAATAATGCAAGCTACATGAAAATGCAAAGGTGTACTTGCAATATGGAAAATTTAATATAAGATTTTTTGTTCATCATTCATTAGAGAATGTTAAAGAACTTATTTTCATCATTGGGCCATTTTTAACAAACATCAAAAAATCACACAAGCATCACTAGTCACAAGTGCAACTATGAAGATATGAATGTGATTTATATCAGATTGGAATGTGGAAAGATTCTAACATAAGCATCAAAGACATAAAGGTCAAGATGAATTCGATGTTAGCTTACCCAATTCAATGTAGAAAAACCATGCTCGCATCAAGGCATAGATGTCAGGATGACCGTAAGAACAGTTGTGCAAAAATAGTCAAGTATGATGCCTCTAATCTCCTAATCGTTTCAAGGGGACAATAAGAGACACTCTAGAGTTTCAAGACCACTCCCATAAGTAGAAAACAAATTAAAAAATTCCCCATGCCCCAAGTCCTCTAGCTATGCATCCAAGAGAGACTTATCAAACAAGGACACTCAACGAAAATCAATAACAATCAACACACAAACAAAAGATCATGGCATAGGTCAAGCATTAAGTGTTTGTACTTAAAAATTTAAGTGTGTTAATTGATACTGAGCTTAGAGGAAAAGGATTGAATGCTTGCAAGTAGGTAAGATCACATGATGAAACTAGGTAAGACCAAACCAATAAGTGTTGAAAAACACTTGATGTAAGGGGTTGTATTGAAAAATATAGTTGGGGTGGTGTTGAAAAATACCATTTGCGAGGTGTCCTGAAGAATAACACAACCAAGAGACCAAAGCTAAGACATTTATGCCCCCTAGACAAAGAACAATTCCAAACCAAGGTAATAAAGACAAGGCATGATGGAGAAAGGCCAAATGTTAAGGACGCGTGATAAGAAATAGGGGCGCAAAGGCTTCAAGTAGCTCCCATTTCTAGGTTTTCACTTGGATTTTTTTCTTTGGAATATATAATTTTTTTAAAGATACATTAAACTGATGATAATTTTTTCAGGACATTTTCCAATTTTTAGACTTTTGATAGTATATCATTTTTTGTATTTTTGAAATATACTTTAAAAAAAAAAAATAGGACCAATAAATATGTACAAAGATGCCCCTAGACAGAATGGGCATCATGATAGAACTTTTTTAGGTGCAAGACATTGATAGGATCAGGGAGCTACTCTCCCTCTGCTGTAGACAATAAATAGGCACTAGACCCAAAGTTGTTGTAATAATGTAAGGTCCAAGCCAATTAGGTTCAAATTTACCCTTTTGATCTCTATTCTATTGATTCTTAGAATTTTCACGTAGGATAAGATCTCCCACCTAGAATTCTCTAGGGTGAACCTTTTTGTTGAACGCTTTTGACATGCACTTTTGATAGACCCTCATATGGTCAAATGATGCTTGGTGTTTCACATTTAGAAGTTCTAACTCTTGAAGTCTCATGGTGCGGTAGTCTTCATCTGTAACTAGACCTTTGAGGGAAACTCTGAGTGAAGGAATCTCAACCTCTACAAGTAACACTTCTTCAACACCATATATAAGGGAAAAAGGAGTAGCCTTAGTAGGAGTACGAATACTCATTCTATAGGCCCACAAAGCTAGATTTATCTGTAAGTGCCAAACTCTACCGTTCTTATGAATTGTTCTATGTAAGATTTTGAGAATTGTTTTATTTCATGCTTCTTCTTGACCATTTCCTTGTGGGAAGTAAATGGAGGACTAATGCTATTTTATCTTGAATTTCTTACAGAGTTGTTTAAGGTCCTTATTTTTTAATTGGCCTCTATTGTCAATGATAATCTCGGAAGGAACTCCATATCTACAAATAATTTGATCAGAATAAACAGAGAAATTGTCTTGCCCAAGGCAACAAAAAGTGGGACAACTTCTACCCACTTAGTGAAGTAATCAGTAGCAGTGATAATAAACTTGTGTCCAGATGATGAGTTGGGCTGAATCTACCCAACAAGATCAAAGGCCTAATGCTACAATGACCAATGAGAGATAGAAGGAATGAGCTTTCTACCTAGAGCATGTATCAAGTTACCATGTTTTTGACACTTTTCATATGACTTTGCAAAAGCTACTACATTAATCTACATCATGGGCCAATAGTACCTCACCCTAAGAAACCTTTGAGCCATGGAAAGACAATTGGAATGTCCCTCATAGATGCCCTCATGGATGTCAACTAACACTTGATCAGATTCTTTCTTTTCTAAGCATCTAAGAAGTGTTCCATCTAGACCCCTACTATAAAAATCTCTAGAGATAAGGGAATGGCGAGAGGCATTTCGAATAAGGTTTTTGCGTTCAGATAGGTTAAAGGTTTCGAGTATAATGTCATCACAAAGGTATGAATAAATGGCACCATTTGCCATTTTGAATAAGGTTTTTGCATTAAGATAGGTTAAAGGTTTCAGGTATAATGTCATCATAAAGGTATGAATAAATGGCACCATAATGGGATAACTCATGACCAACAAGGGTACAAATAACATGACTTTATTGGGAATCATAGATAGGGTGATGTAGCTCTTCCACCAAGAATTCAAATCCTGATTCATGTTGCTCTAATTGAAGAAGTGAAGCAAGTTTAGCCATAGCATCAACTGCTTTGTTTTCTTCTCTAGGGATTTTTTGAAATAAGACAAATGTGAAGTAGTGTCTTGTTAGTGAACAGATTGTCCTTTCAACAATTTTAATAAATTTACTCTATGCCCAAGATTCAAAAATTACAAAATGTCCATAATAGTTGAGAAAATCTCATATTACTTGACTTTCTCTCTGAATTTTTTTTAGAGGTATAGCTCCCTTATTAGATTTGCAAAGAATTCAAATTATCTTTTGCACTTTTACCCGAAAGTGCGTAAGGATCTCTCAACTAATCTTAGGTAGTGAGGTAAAAATCAATTCAAAAATCTCAAAGAAATATCCATTTGAATATACTTATACAGAAAATCTCCTTCAAAAGAATGAAAAACACTATAAACTGATATCAATCATCCAAACACCTTAATTGAAGTGAACTTACAATAAAAACAACAATCAAATATCTCGAACCAATAAACCAGAGTTCACAATGTAACAGTGGTCTATACACTTTGAGCACCAAGTTTCCAAGCTGAATTAAAGATTATATATATATATATATATATATATATATATATATATATATGTTAAACCTTCTGCATGCACATAGTCATTCAAAAGCAAAACATCCATATACTATCCTTTGATCACTGTATAAAAGTATCTACTTATTAGAGTTTCTAGCTATCTATTTTCTAACTATCTATTGCTAACCTTAAACCAGTTCAATGCCCCAACATTTATAGTTTTTCCATACAAATATGAAAGGCCTCTATCAAAACCTAGTTGTTTTGGTTAGAATAAGAAACAGCTACAAAACAAGAAAGCAATTTAAAAATGAGCACCAACAAAAGGAACTGAAAGCAACAGTTCAGTTCAAGTGTCATCGCCAATTTTCTCCTCCTCGCCAACAGTCTAATGTAATAGCTTCCAGGTTCAAAAATTATTCATAAACTCTTGAATCACATGGGAGTGTGGATTCTTTAGGCTCAACAATCGGGCCCTACATGTATCCTTCTGCCATTTGAATTCTTTTATCTTTAAACTCTGATGTAGTGTCAGGTTCTTGTTGAGACACAACATCGATTCAATACTTGCCAACGCAGTGAAATCATTGGCACTTGGTGCTTCACCATCCCTAATTTTTTACACAGCTTCATTGAAGCTCTTCATTAGTTTCTCAACATCCATGATCTTTTCATCAAACTGTAGGATCCCTATAGGATTAACTACCTTCATATCCTTACGGAGCTCTTCGTGCATCTTAGTAATTTTATTTTCTATGCCCTGCACTTCTTTAATTGTCTCCTTGTAAAATGACTCCTTCCATCCCATGTTGTTCTTCATAATGAACAACATGCAGGGATCCATATTTTTCATTGGGTTCTCATTTAGGAACTTGAGGACCCCGAACCTTTCGACTTCAACCACTTGAAAAAAAATAGCTTGAAATCGACCTAGCTTTGTTTTCCAAGCTAGAACTAAAGTTTGGATCTCTCCCAGAAATGATTCTCCCTCAGCATAAACATTAATAAGTTTTGAAATAAATTTATTACCTTCTTTTATGATGATGTCCACCCAATCCTTCACGGCATCAGCTAACAGCTTCCCTTTTTGCATCTGCTTCATCAATTGTTGACTTCCTGCCGAATTAGGATCAAAGGGCTGTGGGGCTTGAACAATTGGAAATGCACCAAGGTTCATCAGAGAATTGATATATGTAGCCATTTTCATTACCATGCCTTTTAGATCCTTTTTCTCTATTCTATCCTTCTCAAATTGTGTCAACATATGATCAACAGAGAATTTAAAGAAGTGATTACCGATGCTCTTGTTAATGGTCCCTAGTTCAATAGAGGTAACCTTGAAACTTTCATCATCAATATCCCTGGATTCCTTCTTTTGCTTGTAGGTAGCTATTTCAGTAGTGATTTTTCCTATTATGGGGTCTTTGGTAAGGTGAGCATCTATTTTCAACTTCTTTGCCTTCAAACCCCTATCCGCATATTTAGTGATGATGTCTTTCACCGGCGTGGACACTAGTTGCAAATTCCTTTTCTTGTTGATTGTGTTAGATAGCCAGGAAGAAATAGTAGAACTCATAGACACCACCTGGGCATCTCTAGTAGGAGTTAGGAATCTAGGTTGATCTACCTTAGGGGCCCCAATGAACCGAACATTTCCATTCACGCCATTTGAGAAACTGAGGCCATCATTCGGGTCCTACCCCTGAGTCAACATTCTCTCCTTCTGAACTTTATGTTGCTTCAGGGCTTTAGATTTAGATTTAGATCTAGTCTTTGGACTTGTAGTTTGCAAATGAAGGGGCATCTTCTTCTATTTATCCTAAGCCAATATACTACCTACAACAGGGGAAAGTAAGATGTCAGATGGAGATGGTTTAGAAAAAAAAACCACCCCTAAAGGGGGTTCATTGATAATTCCTTTGCTTTTTTTCTTTAACCAGTCATCTGTGAAGGTAAGTATAAATCTAGCCCTTAGGTTGATATCATCTTCCTCATCTTTATTCTAGTCAACTTTCAGAGACTTCAATTCATTAGGTTCTTCCCAGCCAAGTTCAATTATATTTGAGCCATCTTCAACCACTCCCTTTATTTTGAACTTCAATTTGAAGGAATCAATTTTCTTCAAAGTTAGCCTTCAATGATCTTTTCTCAAAACTTCTCCTTCATCCTTATAATCTTGCCATAGGTCTTCCAACTATGGAGTTGTAGGCAGGTGAACTTCAAGGCTGAGAATCTGGACTTCATACCCTTTACTGTCGAAGTTCCTTCTACTATGGTAAGAGCCAAAATTGTACCCAAACAAATTACTTCCAATAATAGAAGCATTGGTCATGCTACTACAAACCAACCAACCCAACTTGATAGGAAAAGTTGTTTCCCAATCCTCTTGCGGTAAATTATCCTTTATAATAGAGAAGAGTTGCCTACATATATTGGCCAAAACAAAAGAGTCCAAAGCATACCATGGAAACTTTGTTGGTTCTTCTTCGAATCTGCCTATCCTCAAGTAAGTGAACCTAGGGAACTGTATGAAGTGACTTCCATATTTTTGAATTAATTATTGGGCTTTAGGAGACAACCAAGGCATCGACACTTTCTAAAGAGACATATAAACATTCTCCATTAACAGGTCGTGAACTTTCCTAAAATCTTCCAAGACTTTATCTCTTTATAGTAGAGGAAAATACTAAAAAAATGTTATTTCCTCACTCCATACTCCATGAGAAAGAGGGGTAAGATCAAAAGTATAGGTAATGCAATAAGTTAAATAGGAAGCCATATAAAAATCCTCCTGGAATTCTTTAGCACATTTGAGTTGAGACCTCAATGAACTAGCAATAATCTCTACCCAATCCATCCATTGTTCACCCTTCAAGATAATTTCTATGTATCTATACATCCATTCTTCAAAAAGAAACACATTGGCTAAACCTTTGACTCTATGAAACAACACCACTAGGTCATGAATGTGGGGTTTTAGGTGGTCCTTAGTGATGACCTTGGGTAGCCTGGAACCTCCTCCATACATGGTCTCAATCCATTTCCTAGCCAGGGTATTACAAAATTGATTTGGGGTTTCTTGATATTTGGCCTGAGCTTGAATAGGGGAAAATGCAACAAAGGTATTCTCTTGCAAATGTAGTATAGAGGTAATAGTGTCTCTTGAAATTGAGATTATCGTGTTACCATTTTTACTTACAATACTCTTGCTTTTGAAATTGTAGTGATCAATACAAACTTGAAGAAGTTTAGGACTCACAAAGGTTGGGGGAAAAAAAACAACCTCAATTAACCCATTGGTTAGGACCTCCATACACCCATTCACCTCATTAGCATATTCGAGAAAATTTGCCTGTAAATTCTCCAACTTCACCCCTTGCAAATTCGTATCACAAAAGAATGGTTTTCTATGTTATAAACTTGTGACATTACTGAAGAAATGCAATACAAACCTCATTCTTAATCAAACAACAAGGCTTCAAACATATATGATGGAAAACAAAGATTTGTTGAACAAAACAAGAATTGTTAAGTTCTCACCTGTATTCTGCTGAAAAATCAACAATTTTCTTTGTCTCCTTTAACAACTTCTTCTCCACACTTTCAGTTCTTCGCATGACAAATAGAAAAAAAAAGTCAAGCAAATTTTAAAGGGAAAGTACTTACGTGCAAAAGTACAGGCTTATTATAAGGCATTAATGACACATCACTCCTTGTTAACATTTGCACGTTCGAAAGCCTTGTTGCATAAACTTTCCATTTAATGAGTTCCTTTTTGGATGTATTGGTAATGATTAATTTTAATGTGACATCCAATCTCTTTCTCAGTTGAAGATTTCCCACTTTCCCCATAATGATGACTTTTCACATTGGGAATAGAAATGTCCTTTTTTTCATTATTCTCTAGAATGACCATAAATTGCCTTGCAGGATGATGGCATGTTGTACACTAGAATTTAATATTGCTGAAACACCTCCATCATTGAACAACTTTGAACTAATTTGAACCGAGGTTTGTAGTGTTTCAAAGTGATTCAAAAGAAATCTGTGCCAAGATGACGCATATTACCTGCTAGAAAAACCGCTAGTATAGAACCCTTGGTTGAATTGCTTTGAACTACTTTGAACTGAGGTTCAAAGTGGTTCAAAGTGGTTCAAGGGAAGAGGTATTGACCAAGGACAAAAAGGGGATTCAAATCAGCACTTTGAGAGATGGTGAATACGTGAAGCAACAAGGGAAAGACTTGAATAAGTAGATGGGCAAAAATGAAGGAAAGACCTTTGAAATAAAATGGTGACTCAAAGAACTACTAACACGTCTCAAGGAATCAACCATTTGTCTGCAAGGTACCAATTTGTCATTTTTTGTTAAATAATTGTCATTGACTTACTTGATTATCAGTTGTGAATCCCCATAGATGTGTAAATCTATAATTCTCCATTCTATAGCCATCTTAAGTCCATTTGTTAAAGCTTCATACTCAGCAATGTTATTTGTACATGGAAATAATAACTTGTAAGATTTAGGAATCGTGTACCCATGAGGAGAAACAAACAACACACCAACTCTAGAACCATTTTGCATAAAAGATCCATCAAAGAACATCTTCCATGTTCTTTCAATCATATACATGAGGTGTTCATCTGGGAAATCAACTTGAATAGGTGCATCATCTTGTAGTGGGAAATCAATCTTCTTTTCTCGTTAGAACTTAATGTAGGTTGCTTTTTCTTGTGATGACAAAGACTGAGCCAAATGTACCATTTGTGGAGCTTCATCCGTACCCAAGTTAACTGCTTGTATTAGTTCGATAAGCATTGAAGATCTATCTTGAAAATAATTAGGGAGACGATCAAGTACCTCATCCTCAAGCACCTTGGACTGGTTTTCACCCTCAAATACATCTTTTCTTTTTACTTTTTTCAGTTCTAACACCACCACATAGTGGTTTTTGTTGTCAGAACTCCTATTCTTTTTATTTTATTTTCTTTTTATTTTTCAACTAAGGTACTTGATGTCTGGCTATGTCATGTTGGTAGCTGGTTCACTGGTGGAAAAAACTATGGGTTCAATTGCATTCAAATAGCAAGCTATCTCATAATCATTTTGAAACATTAAAAGCTTAGGTTCATGATTGTGTTGGGACCAATCAATCAAATTAGGATGAATAAGGAGTAAATCAATGATTGGTTCAAGGTTATGAATATGAATGATATCTTTGGTGACCAAAGAGTCAAAGTCTATCACGTAACTTCCTAAACCACCCAAATTAGGATTTTTCCTAACAAGTGAAGAATCGTCCACTAAGGTAACATGTGAGTTCAAATCACTTGTTCCTGCACATGAATTGTCAACTAACTCAAGTTGAGAACTATATGTATGAACAACGTCAATGTCCATATCAACTATAGAAGGCTTTGAGCAGGAGTCTCATTCATACTAATTGGAATCTATTTCTGAATCTCAACTAGGATGCTTACACCATGAAGGCTTGGGATGCCTAGACATGGAAGCCTCAATATCATCAAGGATCACACTCTCTTGTTCTAAATTTTCAATTGTCTCATGATATATTGGACTATCTAAATCACCCCAAAGGAGATTAGTAGAAGGGACCCAATCTTCACAATTATCTTGTTGATTTTCCAAATTAGGTATGTACTCTTATTCTTCTTCACTATCTGACTTATCAAGGATACGAGCAACATTATTATGATTCGCATATCTTAGGCTAGCTGGCTTCTTCGACTTGTGTCTAAAAAGACCATGATCAAGGGGTTTGGCTCTAGCATCCAATCTATTACTAAGAGGGCCATGTCTAGGATAGTCCATCTTCTTGACAAAAGTATACCCTTTTCCAAAAGCTTTAGGAGAGGGAGTGAAGTTCTCATTGTGCATATACTTCTCTTCTCTATAAATCCAATCTCTAACAACCGCATCTTCTTTCTCATCTTGAATAGGCATTGACGACTGTACAAATGTGTTAAACAATGTCATAGCTAAAGAGGAAGATTTCTTCTCTTCTGAAGGTTTACCATAAGACCTAGGTGAAACTAGTAATGCTGCAAGGGAGTTGAGTTGATATCCCCCCATACCAAGGTCTATGGATTTGAACTTGTCTTTACATTCAGTTGAAGTTGTAGCAAAATCATCTCCTTCTCTATTGAGGGGTACATGAGTACTTACTGAAATTGAGTTAATAAACAAAGTATTATCCCCAGGTGTACAAACCTCTATTCCATTGTAAGGGAACTTAACACACTAATGATAGGTAGATGAAATTGCTTGCATATCATGAATCCATGGTCTACCAAATAAAATATTGTATGCAAGGGGTCCAACATCAACTATTTGGAATAAAATATATTTTTCAACAAGACCAATCCTAATGGGAAGGAAGGCCACCCCCTTTGAACTTCTCTCTACCTCATCATAGGCTTTGATAATAATCTTCTTTATGGTATCAATAATTTTTTTAGAATAACCTAATGTCTTTAAAAGACTCAAAGAAAAAATAATAAGCCCAACACCCTCATCTATCAATACGTGCCTAACATAGGTTCTATGGATCATGACCTCAATATGAATGGAAAGATTGTGTGGATGGATCAAAGATTTATCATCTTCCTCTAAAAGGGAAAGGTAATGAGGGCTAGCAATATGATTAACCATTCTTTGGAATTGATCAGCATCTAAATTGTTGGGGACATTTTCCATGTGCAAAGGTCAAAGATCAAAATTTGAGCAGGGGTTCTTTGGAATTGATCAAAAAGATTATAATTTGACCTAGGATTAACCACTAGTTTTGAAGGAACATACTTGGATTGCACTTGTTTTGACTTACTTGGTTGGTTTGAACTAGGTCCTTCGACGACAAGGGGACCTTGACTTCACATAAAAATATTGAGACTTTGGGAAGATACTTGCTTAGGTTTACTTGAGTAGTTTGAATTGTATCCTCTAATGACAAGGGGACCTTGAGATGACTCTAGAGTGAGCACCCCTAAGCACCAAAATAGGATTTTCACCAAGGATAGGAGAGCTCAAATTTAAATCATAACAACTGGGATCTTTATCTTCCATCATGTTGACACTTTCTTCTACAACCTCAAGCATATTGACAACATTGTTTGCATTTTCATAAGTGTAATTGTTTGTAGCCTTGCCATTCTTAGGTTAGGAAGCTTCCCCTTTCTCATACTTGGGAAAACACTATTTGAATGTTGTGTGATCAGCATTGGTATTTAATCCATCTATTTTAAGTTTTCCATTCTCCATAAGATCTTAAACAATATTCTTAAATCTCCCACAGCTTTTCATATTGCGTCCAATGCCATTGTGAAGCTTGAAATAGGCCTTCTCATCCCACCACCATGGATTAACTTCAGGTATGTGAAACTTTGCGGCATCATAAGGGTGCACAAGATTATGAGCAAGACACTTCGTGAATATCTCTTCATATGACTCACCTGATTGTGTAAAGTTACGTTTCTCTCCTTTAGACCTTTCTTGATATCTTGGCTTGTTACTTTGGTGGTTGGCACTAGCCAAATGGAGAGAAGCTTGATCTTTAGGCTTAGAGGAATCCACAACTCCATTATTAACCACTTTTTTATTCTTATTCCAATATGTGTTTTTTCCTTTATCCTTATTGTTTTTATTGTTATTCTGACCATTGTTGTTGTTGTTTCCATTTTTTTTCAAAATACCTTGCTCTCTCGAAACATCCTCAATTCTAAATGTGGCTTCAACCATGGTATCAAAAGACTCAAAAACTACTTAACTTCGTACTTCATCTTAGGAACCATGTTACTAATGAGGATTTCAATCTTTTCTTTCTCAAGAATAGTCCTAGAATAGTGAGAGTGTTGTTTTCTTTGTGTCACATAAGTCCAATAGCGAGACAGATCATGAAAGATTGTATGCAAAGTGTTGAACAAATCTCTAAATTAACTCAAGGAACATCTTAATAGGAGGAGTTCTATTGGTAAACCATTCCATTGCTTGACCCTTAAGACTCCTTGGAAATAATCTTATAAGGTATGAGTCCTCATGATGAAACTCAAAACTCATAGTATAGAACTGACGCACATGATCATTCAGATCCCCATTTTCATCATATTTTTCATATTGACGGATCTCAATTTTTCTTGAAAAATCTTTCATTTCAGCACTCTTATCAAAAGGATTAGGACAAACTGAATCAAGTGAAAAAGAACTCTTGGGTGTTAATATTTGCTTCAGTTGCTTCTTCAAATGGTCAATTTCTTCTTTCATAGAGGGATCATTCTTTTGAATCTTTTTGTCTACATCAAAGTTGTAAGGAACCTTAGTGCCCTTGTTGATTAAATGTTGAAAGCATGCATCTTTATTTTGTTCCATACATGCTTCCATATGTTGCTGAAAATATGGGTCTAGTTGCATAGCCATGAAATCATAAGAATTACAGTCAAAGTTTGAGCTATCACCTCTATATTGTGAACCGTGATGAGCTTGTTGCGAAGGTTGTCTTTAAACTCTAGGAGGTGTTGGTCTCCTATAATAATCATGATTTGAATCTCTCCTTCCTCTAGGGCTAGGAGATTTTGAAGGAGATCATGAGTGTCTTCCACTTCATGGAGTCTTAGGAGGGGTGGATGGAGGAGAGTTGTTTCCACCACTAATGTCTACATTGTTGAATTGATTGTCAAGTTGTGAAGCCACGAGAATGTCGTGTGCTTCTTGATGGGCTTTCCTTTTTATCTCAATCATAACTTGCCTTTCTTCCTCTAGGAATCTAAATTGTTCTTCCTTCTTAGCTTGTTCTTCTAGAAGAGCTTTTCTCCCATGCTCAAGTACTTTAAGTCTTCTCCTCACATAACCTAAAGGTGTCATGAGCGGCGTACATGGTCTTGACTATCTAAACTAGTTACCAGTAAATGTTGCATTCACACGAGCACTAGAAGGCTCACTAATTAGATCATCATATTGAGATTTCTCTTCTTGATAGGAATAATGCTTACCTTTCTCGGCCCTTTAGTGTGCATCACAATATCTATCCTCAATATGGGCTGAGGTTGGTCTATTTTTACAAACGAGGCCACCACTCAAAAGGTCAACATAGTATTCACCACTTTGATTCTTCTTTTGTGGAGCCATGGTAAAATCCATATCCATATTCGAGTGAGATGATGCTAATGGTGTACTCAACTCAAAAAGGTCACTACTATGGTCAAACAAAGCTTTTGGAATATTCTCAGGCAATTGAACAAATAGATGTGCTAAGATAGAATTTTGTAATAGGCATAACCAACACTACCACAGAGGTGCCCACAACTTTGGGTGAATGCCCTAGCACATATGGACCAGGAGGATGATTTACCAAAATTATAAATAATTAAAATTGAATTTTTATCAAAGTGGATGGACAAGAGATTACTAAGACTCTCCAAGAATAAATTCTCAACAAGCACGGTCTCTAACTCAATGACTCCAAACAAGGTCACTTGTGAAATCAAAGATCACTAATTCAAGGGGTCAAAGCATGATAACCCAAGGTGCAAACAAGCTTCTAACAACAGGTTAAGTAGCCTAATCTAAACCAGATCAACCTAGGGAGATTCAAAATAAAAAGATAGCCAAGTATTTTGATCATAAAGTCTCAATTCAGGAACTCAACTTTTATTTTTTTTAAATATCCAACTAGGTGTGATAAATTTTGAATCGTAAACCAGGCACTCAAGACAAAAATTAGGAATTTTAAGAAAATATCTTCAAACAATGAGCATGGGGCAAAGCAACCTTGTACATGAACAAGAATAGTGTCATAGTATCAGTCTAATTCCTAGAACCACCACTGTGTATGTTCTCAAAATGTTTTCCAATCATGCACATAGTCCTAGAAAAGAAAATTTGGCAGCACTATGGTTCTTAGTAATGTTCAACTCTGTAGCTTTTGCAATCTAGAGTGGATGAAATCCAATCCCAGTGCACCACGGTTTTGACATATTCTGAGAATTTAATCAATCTCAGATATTGAGGAGATCTACGAACCCAAAAAAATATTACATGTGTAAGGATTTCCCCCATAAGGACATTTATATAGCGGTTGCTACTGCCACGTCAAAAATGGCTATTACTGCTTGAAGTTCCATCCACGTGGTTGACCCAATAAAAGGAATTTCCACTATGGTTAACCCTCTCTAATCAAGGAAGAATCAAAAAGTTGTACCACATAGAGACTTGGTTTGGATTCAAGGGTTCCAAGTTTCTGATGTGCCCAAAAGAGAATAGAGGATACTCCTCTAGCCTCTTCACCTTACCCAAACATAGAAAACACCATTCTTTGACATGCTAATTTGAAATCACCTCACCAAAGTTTTGGAAAAGCCAACAACAAACACCACCAATCTCAAAAGAGAAAGTACTAATGGATGTTGAGGACGAACCCAAGTAGAATAGTGAGATAATAACAAATATTCTTCTCTACCTACAAAGGGAGCTATCGTTGAGAAGTGCTTCACATGTAAGGAAAGCAAATGAAGCACATTCCCTCAAGAAATCTACAAATAGTATTCATAGGGCCTAATTACTATGTGAAATACATATGCATTAAAGTAAATCTAGATTCAATTTTAGAGCACCAAATGAATGTAAATCTGTGAAAGCATGTAAAAGCACTCAAGCCAAACAAATGAAAGGATTCATTTTACTTCCAAATCCAAATGTTATATAGATCCAAAAAAAAACCTAGTAATCCTTGCAACGCATCTTTTCTTATTGTACCTTTCATTTACGTTTGAACACTTGCTTGCAATGAATAAATCAACAAGAAAAACAAGCAAACACAAGATATGCAATATATATCCAGCTTATCCAAAACTAGGGTTAGATCTAAAAATCTAATTTTTAAGAGTGATAATAACTAGAAAATAACCCAAATAAAAACTCACATTATGCACTAATCCATGTGAAAATTAAATGCAAGCTATTCATTAAATGCCTTTTTTAATATTGATTTTTGGCCCTAGTCAACAAGATTGGACCTATATGATATGAATTTGGATCCAAAACCCTAAATACAAAAAAGAAGCCCCTATAAAAAATCAGAGAGATTTCCAAAAATGTAAGAATTTTGAAAAGATATTTACATGTGTGCCCTAGTGAGCCACTTTGTCAAAATGAACCAGTTTTTGCAAATCAAATTATTGAGCCTTAATATGTTCTCTAAAATTAAACAGAAAGAACCAATCCTATTTAGAATTTAGAGAACTTTCCAAAAAATGTAGACATTTCCAAAAAACTTCACTAATTTGTACCCTAAAGTTATTTTCATGAAAAATCAAGAAAAAATTGAAAATATGTTAGAAAAATCTAAAATTTTCACTAAAGCTTCTTAGATATGTCACCACCCTACAAAAACAAACTTAGACAAAAAAACCAAGCAGTTTGGGAGATATGATCAAATATTTCAGATCTAGGGTTTTTTGTCTCCAAACAAATCCACATAAGGGGGCTAGCTCCAAAAATATCTAAAACCAAAAAGTAAAGGTGGGTTGCCCCATGGTGGGTACCAAAGATGTGTGATAAAATGTTGACACACTTCTATGAGTCATTATATCTAAGATTGCTCAAGAATGAGGTCTCGAATGGCACCTCATAGCTCTCTATTCATGAAGTGCAAGGGTTTATAATGGAGGCTCACAATTTGACCTATTTTGTGTCCATGCAAGTGCACCATAAAATGAGAGATTCAAAGATCAAAATATGAATGCAAATAAAAGTGTAAGCTAATCTAAATGATAACAATGCAAAGCAATGCAAGAAAGGAAATCTAATCTATGAAAGTAAATAACAATGCAAGATTAATCTATGAAAGCAAATATGGACCTAAGCTAATATGAAAATGCAAGGATGGATCATGATGATGGAAGCCATGGATGCGTGAGAGAAGAAGAGAAAAAGATAGAAGTTCTCCACACAAAAAAGCTTTAATGCTCAAACTCTTCCAAAAATTTGTCTCCACACCTGCAACATACCAATAACATAATCGTGGATGTCAAAAATGAGGAGAGGGCTCTCCCATGTAAAGAAGAATGGATGATTAAGATTAAGAGGCAATAAGATTTAATCAAGCGTGGAGAAATAATGATTAGTCTAAGACAAAATTCTACCAATGAGAAAAGAGGAGGAAAATTAAATGGAATCCCACTTAGAAATATGTGCATTTAAGTGTAGAGGAGAAAAGAATTTATTTAATTTTTATTTATTTTATTTCCTTTTTCAAGTGAGATTTTATTTACTTAAAAGGGAGAAAGTTCTTTTAATTAAATAGGAAATATTTAATTAAATTAAAAGAGGGGTTTTTCTCTTAATTAATTATATGTTGATTAATTCTTTAATTAAAAGAGAGGTTTTGTTTTAATTAAATAAGACTTAGGATAAATGATCAAACCTTAGGAAATATTGAAATAATTAAATTAATTACAATTTGATCAAAGAAATTGATTTGAATTAATTTAATAAAATATTGTAAACTATTGATTCAAGAAATTTGATAAACTGAATAATGGGGGCCCATAGTCTAAGCAACCATTTTAGGGTGCATACAATAATAGACGCCAAAATGCCCTTCTAAACTAATATGTTTTATAAGTATCATACACACCTTGTCTTAGGGATCTAGGAGCGCTTCCCTATCAAAACCATCATGGAGTTCAACTAGATCCTCCCCTTTCTGAAATAATATATTAAGGCTTTCTTCATCTAGTACATGAATAAATTTCTTCAACTTTTGGCCTTTTTCTTAAAAGGCTAGTATCTTGGGAGATAATCACCTCATTGACTTCAAAAGAGATACCACCTATTGTAACCTTCCTATCATTTCTACTAATATCATACTAAAGGGAACACCATTCATTAAAGTCAATCAAGGTTTCCATGAACAAGATAAGACCCCCTCATCCAAAACTATCAAAGTTTTGGATCATTATAATTTCTTTTTTCTATCTTATGTTTTTTAACATAGACCTTGTCTCCACCTATTTCTTTCTCCTCCAAATTGCTAAGACCAATCTTTTTCTCAACAACACTCTTGCAAAACCAAAAGATCTTAATACTGCTATTAATAAAAATGTTAAGATAAAAAGCCATGAAAGAGTGAGATTATTATTATGAATGGCCCTTCCAGAGGCAAGTACAATCCAACCCAGTGAGGCATGTGGAATGTCTTTCAGCTTGAATTCAACCTTATCAAGTAATAATCCATAACTATGAAATTAAATTTGTATCCAAGTAAAAAATATCAAGTAATCAACATGTTTTACCACTATCACTTCATTCCCATACTTAAAGGTTGTGAGGCCAATACCACTACATCATTTTTTATAGTCACATAGTTGTTACTCATAGTATGATTGAACATATCAATGTCCATAATGACAACATTTTAATTTAAAGTTATATATAAAGTATCTCTCATTTGTTCCAAAATGAGTTAAATAAGCCAATATCCTTTCCAACAAAGATAGACTCTCTTCTACCAACCTAAAGTTCCCTACAATGTCTTTTATGTGTTTTGGGAGGTTGGAGATTTTCCTCCAACATAGTAGGCCAATTTTTATAAGCCCAGGGTAGCCAATGAGTCTACTAATGACTTTCCTTCCCTAATTGTATGTTGAATAAGAAAGCCATCCAACCCTCTTAACATAATTTTGACATTGTTGAGAATATTTCTAATTCTCCAACCCTTATCCATATTCCCTTTTATAGATTAAATGATAATTTTAGGGTCTCCTTCTATAACAAGACTTTTAATGCCAATGGAGAGGTCCAAGTTAAGTCCTCGATAAAGAGTCATATCTTATTATTGATTAGATGAAAATGAATCAATATAAATAAGCACCATGTCACCATTATGATCCCTTAGAACACATCCTCCATCCAGCAAATCTTATCTCACTGCATGGTCAAAATTTAGCTTCCTCCAATAGTGTTGAGAGACAAATGTGAGGTATTTAATCTACCCTACTTTTTGAATTATCAAATTTGTAAAAAGAGTTAGGTTTTTCCACCTTCATGCTAGATTACAATCCCCTATAGAAGGGCATTAGGTGGGTTTTTTTTTCATTTAGAAGTACCCACATTCTCCATTGAGCTTTCCCTGCCTCTAAAAATATGATTATTCCTTTCCTTCCACAAGCTCCAACTAACATGAGGGGGAATTATCTTCCATATTTTCATAATAATATTATGTCTAGATGGAAATTTAGGATTATAAATGAACTATTATAGACCCTCCTTGAATATCCATAAAATGTTAAATCTCTCAATCATTCTATACCATACAACACAAGCAAAGGAATACTGAATGAGGAGGGGGTTAATACTTTCTTTTCATCGGTTTCATATAATATACCATCTCACCAATTGGATGCCCCTTTCATAAGGTTATCTTGGGTTAGTATTTCCCCATGAAGGGTCGTCCACTAGAAGAAATTGACCTTCGATAGGAGCTTGGGATTCCAAACTCTTCTACAACAAGAAGAATCTATAGCACAATTAATAAGTTGAAGATAAGCTGATTTGACTAAGAATATTCATGAAATTCTCTTGGTCTATATAGTCTTATCTTCTCTAGGGAACAATGGAATACAAAATCCATTTAATGTTTTGTCAAAAATTAATGTCCACATCTCACAATTATAGGGATGAAGGGGTAAATTAGTTATTCAAAAATATAATTATTTCCAAACTTATAAAGTGGATCATCAACAATTAAAATAAAAAAGCATGATAACAAGAAGACATACACCATAATGCACTTATTTTTTTTCTCAAGCAAAAGCCTTGATTAGAGGGAAAACTCGTGGCGAGGATGGTATCTATGAAATTAGGTATTAATATATAAGTTTGTTGTAAAAGAATGTGAACCTATTAGAAGTCAAATATAGTGTATTTAGTATAACGGCCCATGTTAAAAGACAAACCCCTTTAAGTGGACCTTGAGCCCTTGTTAGAAGGTCCTAACCCTATTAGGAATCGATAAGAACAAAGTGCTCACTACCTAAGATCACCGCTCAAAGGATAAAAGGTAAACCACCTTTATGGTAGGATAATAGATCCAATAACATGAATTGATTGATATGTAACTTACTTGCCAAAATAATTCCTTTGAAATCCATTGGGAATAATATATTGCACTCATACCTCTTCCCAAAGCACCTGACAACTTCTTAGTCTTCTCTAATAGTCCAACATCAAAGCTCACATCTATAATTTGTTGGAAATTTGGCTAGTATGGGTGCATGAATGTTTCTTTTATAGAAACACTATATAAGGTAAGGTCACATGGAGTTAAATTATAGGTTTGATTTTTTTTTGATAAATAAATTGCCTAAGTAGAATAGAGGAATATTGTTAACAAAAGTACAATTTTAGTCAGTGAGCTTCACTGGATTAATAAGATTGGCTATAATGTTGGATTATGGTAGAATGAAGTCTGTACATGACGTAATTATGTTTACTAGTGTTATGATATCATTTGGGATGTGTTTTGGTTAGAAAAATCGGAAGGCAAGTTAGTATTGCAGAATCAAAGTATAGGGCAAAGATCAACATTTTTTCCTAAGGAATTAAATTGCCTTATCTATTCAATTACTTGTAAATGTAGGTATGGCATCTTAGATGCTAACCCTTGGTTAGAAATTTTTGATAATATGTTTTGGATAATTTTTTAACTTGTTTCATCATGAAGGTCGATTGGACAAAATGATTAGATGGGTATATAAGAAGACATTTTGGGTATGCAAAGATGAACGACGCTATTATTATATTATGCAAGATTTATATATGATGAGATATTGATATTTCAATGTTCATATGTGATCAATTGATGCATGGGCATTATTAGATGCAATAGACACAAAAGGAATAATCAAATATTAAAGATATCAGTAAAGTCATTTTTGGTATAGTATATATAACTCTTGCGTAGATTGTATATCATTGTATAAGCAATGAGCTCCATTGTAATAAAAATTCTAACAAGGTTAAAAATTCTAATAGGGTCTAGTCCTATAATAATTACTCATGTACTAAATATATGTAATAGACTCCTAACAAAATCAACTTTCCTTACAGAGATTTTTCATATTAGTGTATTATCTTGTGGGTACCATCCCCACTAGAGTTTTATATTGGTCAAGGTTTCCCTAGTTAATAATCATGATGTTATGATTTTAATTGTTTTATGTACTTTACATTTTAGTTTACTCACTTATGAAAGTATATGGTTGAGTGTTGAAATATATAGTTATGGAAAAGTGTTGGAATACTAATTCACCACTCCCCACCCCCCTCTTAGTATTCCTTATTTCTAACAATTGGTTTGAAATCTTAATTACTCAAAATAAGCTTAACAACTTGAGAAAGATCCCAATGGATTCTAAAAATTTGCAAAACAACTATGAAGCAACACTTGAGGAATTGGATTAAGAAAATGACAAGAAGGAAATACTAAAAACAAAACTCAAGGATGCACAGGATTACATTGATGTTCAAGGAATAATAGGAAAGACCTAGTCAAGAAGATCAAGGAACTAGACTTGGTTATTAAACTCAAGAAATAAAATCAAGCACTCAAGCATGAACTTGAAGTTATATCACTTAAATTGGTCAAGATACCATATGAGAGAAAATCAAAGAAAGACAAACTTGAAGTAGATATGAAATTTAAAACTAGTGAATGCAATAATTTGCGCACTTAGCTTACAAAGATAAAATCTAAACTTGATGAGTCAAATCTTAAGTACAAGGGACTTGAGAATTATAATAATATTGTGAAAGGTGAGATTGTTGAGACAAAGTTACATCTTGATAATTTATACTCAAGTACTAATAAACTTGATGAGAAATTGATGCTGCAAAATCCTAAGTGATATATGACAGGGATTAGATATACAAAAGGAGAATGTCTAAGGAATCTAAAAACTTGGTTGACTAGAAATCTGAGTAAGATCAAAATCATATATCAAACCAAATTGATGAACCTAACGAACAAAGGATATCATTAAAAGGAAAATTTTATGCTTGCAACAAGTATGGGCACATAAAGCAATGTTTCAAAGGTATTATTGATGCAAAACCTTTTGTTGGATATTGATTCAATTGTTGGCTTTTGTATGCTAAAAGAAGTGACCTGTAGAGAGCATGAATCAACAAGCAAACATTAGTTTTAAATCAAATATGTATTGAACAATCATCAAAATAAAAGAAACTTAACTAATGTTTACTTGAATTTTGCAACTCATAGCATCCAACAAACCAAATCCACAAGAAACCTCAAATAGCTCAACAAAGGCACCCATGAGAGGCCTTGTTGGTGTGTTAATATTGGAGGTACGCTTGGTGTTCTCTCCCAAACACAACTAAAGTTTGAATGTCTTGAATGTGGAAGTACAAATGTGAGTGATAATGAAACTATGAAACCTAAGCTATATGAAATGTAGAATACCTCAAACAATGTCAATGGAGAAAGCCATGTTCAAAGGCATTCAAGGTGAAGATGTGAAATGGAACAAAAGAAACCACACTAATATGTAAGTTACACTAACATGCAAATGAAATGGGGATGCAAATGCATAAGCAAACTAGACTAATAATGCAACTACAATCTAAAAACCAGCTACCAATCTAGCAATCACTATGAAATCTCTAGCATAAAAACTCAAAACTCAAAATGACATGATAAAAATGCAATTACGGGAGATGAAAATGCTTGAGACAAGGGCTCTATTTATAGGCTTGAGGGAGACCTTGGGTGAGGTGGCATCTATGTGGCATCACATAGTGCCACAAGGAGACACATAAGCAAACCATGCAAGTGGTCAACATTTCAAAGTTTTCTCACATATATGTGAGTAAACTTGGAGAGAAGAGTGGGGGACAAATCTTGCAAGAGGGAGTTGTCTCACACATGTGTGAGCACAAACTTAGGCTTAAAAAGGGATTTACAAGATGATTAAGGTATTTAAGTGGGATTAGAGAGTGGATAGGCTTAGGAGGATGAAAAGGATGGGTGTAGACTAGGTTTTAGGCTAGGTTTAAGATTAAATTAAACCATAGGTTTAGAAGAATGAATGAGATGGAGGGATTTAAATAAATATAATTTATTTAAAAGGGGGATTAATGGAGGATCATGTATTAAATAAATTTAACACATTATGGCTAGAGGTATTTAAATTAAGTTTAAATACCTTAGGAAAATGAACCTATTTAATTAAATAAATTTAATTAAATAGGTAGAAGGACATAAAAAATATAATTAATTAATAAAAAACTAATTATAATGTCAAGGGCAATATTAAATAAATTAATATAGTCTTTTGGAACAATTTTAAGCGTCTATATTTTGTCCATATTTGATGTGATGTTGGGATGACATCATATTAAAGAAAAATATATATAGATTGCCCTAGAGAAGTAGGAGTCCTAAGAGCGATAACAGAGAAGGAGGGTGCTCCCTCCTAAAAATAGCACAAAAAATAAATTTTGGGCAATTTTCATGAAAAAGGTCTTTGGAAGGAGGAAAAACAAAAGAAAAAGGGAATAAATGAAGACATTGCATGACTTACAAGAAAACAGGGGATGAACGTAGCTTAGGAAAGAGACGAGGTCAAACAGGGTCCTCGGGGGGCCTATATAGGCCTCCAAGAGGCTCAAAGAAGGTCATTTTCACACCTCAAGAGTAGAGCATCTAGAGAAAACATGGACTCCATCAATCATTTGTAGCTTGGTGAGCATGTTCAGAAGTACCAACAGTCAGCTGAGATGGGCCCACTGGTAAGTCATCTGATCCTCTTCATCATTTGGTAGGTTAGATTAGGCTAGGTGCATTTATTAGGCAATAAATGTGGTGAAAATTCTATCAAGGTGGAGATGATAGTCTCCACCCTATCGTCTACATAGATGACAAAGTGGTGACCATAATGTCTGCAAAGATGATAGGATTGATCTTATCATCTACACAGACACTAGGAAAAGGGATAGGGGCTCCACAAAGATGACAGGGTTCAACCTATCATCTTCGTGGATGGCATAAGTGGGATAACGATAGTAGAGACAATGATCTATGGGTTGTCATCTCTATAGATGATAAAAGACATGTCATCTATGCTAATCGACTTGTGTGTCGGTCAGCATCTCTGTGGATCGACATCTGCGTCGATCAACATCTCTGCATATTGACATTTGCATTGATTAATGGCTCTACTGATTGGGAAAAATTGGTAGAGGACTAAGGTAGATGCCCCATTCTGGGGATGACATGGGCAAAAAGGACTGACTCTCTGCATGTCTATGCTACAGGAAGACACAGTGGTATTTAGGTTGAGGAAGCACTACCTGCTGACCATGGCAATATAAAAAAGACTTACAAATGCAGACTGGGGGCATGTGTGACTATGTGGACTAGAGCATGTGCATAAGTGGCCCAAATTGAGGGCACACTCAGTGCAACTATCGACGCTCATCAAGCGATGGCACACACCCACAAGGAGTTTTCACCTTCCTACAAGAGAGGCTACAATCACACTACTGGATGTGTGGTGTATCCTATGAGTTTTGATTTGGGGTGCGTATCTAGAGTATGTACTGGAGGGATCAGATTCATTCTTAAGGGAGTGCTTTGGTAGATGAAAGTAGAGGCTGCCCATTCAGCGATCATGGCTATCATGGAGAGGAGCGTTGGACTAGAGACTACCGAGGTTAGCATTATATCTAGCCTCACTGATATGGAGGATGCTACCAAACCATGTGGGGCATGGTTGGCCTATCGACTGGGCGTGAGTGCTAAGCACCCTTCTACAGGATGATAGGGAGGTCTATTGCTGGAGTCAGACTATCTTAGTAGAGCTATACCACGATTTGCACATGTGTGCATATCAGACACAATGGACTGTTGGACCTCAACTGATGCTACTAATGGTCTGGTTATGGGAGCACATCGGAGTCACACGGTCGATTACTAGGTAGGAGACTAGATGTCTTGGTGAGCTATTCACCTACAGATACTAGCCTCTCATCTAGTACACCTCCACAGAGTTTGTGGAATTTTGGTGGTGATGTCTTGATGAGATTATCATGTTTGATTGGACTCCATACGATGGGGTAGAGCAGTGGGGTACAACTTTGCATATAGGTGGAGAGGATGACTCAGAGGATCAAATGTATCTCCATTTTACATAGACTGATTGCTAGATCATTGGATTCTCTATTCACATGGTGATGTGTTTGTCATGTCCCCTTTTCAAATAATTAAAAAATAATAAACTTTGCTAAGGCAGGCAAGCTCCAAAAAGGTGAAGTTTCGGAAAAAGGGGCTAATATTTGGAAACCAATGGACTAATAAATAAAAATTATTATTAAATTATATTTTATTAACCCCTCTTGGACGTGAGTTAGGGTTAAGCCCTCTTTTAAGGGGTTTGGAGGCATTTTGGGCTCATTCCAAAACTTGATTTTTGCTCATTTCTTTGTTGTTCTTCAGAGGCTGCCAAACCTGTGGAGAAGTAGACCCAAGAACAAGAGTTTTCAGGTTTCTAGGAAGGCTAAGGATGGGAGTTTGAATCCATTCCATGTGCATGCTCATACAGAGTTTGCCTTTGTGCTGAACAGTGCAGATTTGTGGGTTTTTGGGTGTGTTTTTTGTATGAGTTTGGTGTTTCCAGTTGAGTATTTCATATCAGTTTGGGTTGCTGCTGTATTTCAAACTTTAAGATATTAAAATAGAGCTGAATATATGTATTGGGATGTGATTAAAATTTTGAGGTAGATTATTAGTGTTTTTGTGGTGTTTTCGAGCATTTTTGTGTTAATTTCGGGAGCCCGATGAGCATAGTTTTTGTCCTACATTTGTGAACTGTTGTGTAAAGGCTTTACAGATCTAGAAATGAAATTTTGTAGGCTGTTATGCTGCTGAAATTTCTGTAAAAATTTCCATTTTCAGATTTATTAATAATTTGTGAAGTTGTGAAGTTTTTAGCACTATTTTGGACATACCCGATTTGGGTTTTATTGAGAAATTGGTGGATCTTTGTAATATTGGATTGTTTAATTTTAAAGATCTGATTTGAGACTTGAAATATCATACAAAATCAGTAAAGGGACATTTCAGTGGTATCAGAGCCATGATCTTGCCAGTCTGAGGGTTTGTAGAAGTTTGCATGTCAGTTTTAACAACTACCCAGATCTAGCATGTCAGTTTTGACAACTACCCAGATCTTGCATGTCAGTTTTGACAACTACCCAGATCTTGCATGTCATATTTTATGGTCGCATGTTGCTTCTAATCAGTTACATGTCAAAATTTATGGTCGCATGCAACTAAGTGAAAGAGAAAAAAGATATTTGCAGCGAGAAAAGAATAAAGAAATTTTGATCAAACCTCCAGTTGAAGGCCAAAGTACAAAATCCAAGGAAGGAAAAAGTATGGCTGATCCAGATGTGATGGAAAAGAAATTATTCCAAGAGATCCAAAATACTCAGAAGCAAACAACGGATAGTTTGGCAAAAACTAGAGAGGCTTTGTGAATATTGACAGAAAGACTACAAGGAGTTGCATCTATTAATGAGAAAGGGAGCACTTCAGAGGAGCTAAGAAATCTGAAATCCACACCATCTAAATCAACCAAAACTATTTTCTTGCTTGTAGATGAGCCATCAGTACCAAATCCAACCATTAATCCCGTGGAAGAGGTTACATGTAACTTGATTTCATTAAGAGCTACTTATAATGGCTTAGATGATGACTTTCGTAGTTTGGTTCTTTTTAGAGAATATGTGGATATGATGAACACTTTTATTCCCAAGAAAGAGAATAGGAGGGAGCATAACATAAGTGGAAGAGAGCTCAAAAATAAAATAAGCAAGTTTACAGCACCTACTTTTGATGGAACAAATAAAATTTCAGCTAGAGCATGGCTAGAAATATTACAGACTTTCTTCACACTTAACCCCATGAAGGAGATTGATGTTGTTCAATTTGCAATTCTACACTTGGAAGATGTAGCCTATGATTGGTGGTATCATGGAATGACTACTCAAGTTCATGATCAGGTAACTACATTTGATGATTTCAGTCAAAGATGATAGATAGATTTGACCTCAAAAATGATGAAGAGTACTTTAAAGAATTGTCAAAGTTGAAGCAAACCAAATCAGTTAATGAATATATAGAAGAGTTTCAAAAAGTGGCTATTATGGTACCTGATATGAGTGAAAAGAGGATTGTTTATCTTTTTCTTGATGGTTTAGAAGATTCTGTTAAGGGTTTGGTTAACGCTTTCTCACCCTCAACCTTACAGGAAGCTATCAAAAGAAGCTTGCAACTTGAAACTTGCGTGCCTATGAAATCAATCACTAATCAAAAACCCCCAAATCTTTGGCAACATAAGGGAAATTTTTAGAAAAAGACTTTCCCCACACTACCACCAAAAGATGTGATAAATGTGGCAAAAAAGAAGGTAGATGAAGAGACTAGGAGTGAATTACGAAGGAAAAAGCTTTGTTTTACTTGTAGAGAACCATGGGTTCCAGGAAATAGATGTTTGGGGAAAGGTCAAGTGCACTATATTGAAGTTGCTTCATAATCTGATTCAGATGAGTATGAGGAATTTCATGATACTAAGGAGGAGGTAGAAGAAGAGAAAGAAAAAGAAATCAGCAAGGATGGCACTTTAGTAGCATTATCGGGAGTCCCAAGATACCATCCCTTTCGAATTCGAGGGGTACTAGCAGGGCAAAGGTTGACAGTTCTTCTTGATAGTGGGGCAACTCACAATTTTATTGATGAGGGATTTGTCATGAAAAAAGGGCTCAAAGCAGAAGATTTTGAGGGATTCAATGTTACGGTAGCTGATGGATTCACTATGCCTTGCACACGGGTGGTGAAACAACTCAAGATGACCTTAGGAGATTATGAGTTATGTGATGACTTCTATGTGGTTGGTATTGGGAAGACAAATCTTGTATTGGGTGTTCAATGGTTGCACTCTATCGGAGGTTATTACATGAACCATCAAACTATGGAGTTTAAATTTCATTCCAATGGGAAAGAAGTCATATTGAGAGGTTTATCGAATGGAGCACCTAAGGAGGTCTCTACAAAGAGGATGGAGAGGACTTTTCAAAGAGGACAAGTAACATGGGCAGTAGGAGCCATAATCCATCCAACAAGCTCTCAATAGAATCAAGGTAATTTCCATTTTGAAATTCAAAATATTCTTGATAAGCATAGTATAGTTTTCAATGATTTGCCTCTAGGATTACCACCAGATAGAGGTTTTGAGCATGTTATAGAGTTAGAACAGGGTGCCAAACCAGTTATAACAACCCCATACCGCCATCCAAGAGGTTATAAGGAAGAAATTGAAAAAACTATTAAAGAACTCCTGGACATGGGATTCATAGGGCCTAGCTCTAGTCCATTTGCATCATCTGTGGTACTTGTCAAGAAAAAGGGTGGTACAATGAGAATGTGTATAGACTACAGGGCTCTAAACAAGAAGACCATAAAAAATAGGTATCCCATACCACACATAGATGAACTCATTGATGAGTTACATGGTGCTGTATACTTCTCAAAAATTGACTTAAGATCAGGGTACCATCAAATCCGAATGAGGAGTGAAGATGTGGAAAAGACTGCTTTTAGATGTCACTATGGGCACTTTGAATTTCTTGTTATGCCATTTGGCCTCACTAATGCACCTGCAACATTCCAATCTTGTATGAATAAGGTATTCAGCCAGCATCTTTGAAAATTTGTTTTGGTATTTTTTGATGATATCTTGATTTACAGTAAAACATGGGAAGAGCATCTAAAGCACATAGACACTGTTTTGGGAATCTTGGAGCAACAATCTTTCTATGCTAAGCTATCTAAATGTGAGTTTGGTTTGACAGAGATCCTATATTTGGGACATATTATAAGTTCTAAAGGAGTACAGGTTGATCAACAAAAAATCTAGGCAATTTTGGATTGGCCTCCACCCACTAATCTTACACAGTTGAGAGGTTTCTTCAGGTTGTGTAGCTACTATAGGAGATTTGCCAAGGGATTTTCTCAGCTTGCTGCCCCATTGACTGATTTGACAAAGGAATGAGCTTTTTTTTGGATAGAAGAGGCACAAAAAATATTTGATAAGCTTAAGGAGGTAATGAGTTCATGCCCTGTGCTTGCAATTCCAGATTTCTCTTTACCTTTTGTTGTTGAATGTGATGCTTCTGGAGAAGGTATAGGGGCTATCCTAACTCAAAGGGGACATCCAATAGCATTTGAGAGTAGAAAATTAAATCAATCAGAGAAAGGTTACTCCATCTATGATAAGGAAATGTTGGCAATCATGCATGCACTTCATAAGTTTAGACAATATTTGGTATGTGGGAGATTCATTGTTAAGATAGACCATAATAGCCTCAGGTTCTTCTTGAACCAAAGGGATTTGAATGACCGTCAACAAAAATGGGTAAGAAAATTGCAAGCTTATGATTTTGATATTGAATACATGAAAGGAAAGAATAATGTGGTTGTTGATGCTCTCTCAAGAAAGCCCATTTTTTGTTCCTTATCATCTATCTCTGCTGATTGGAAAGTCTCCATAATTTTAGAGTATGCTAAAGATTCCTTTGCCACCAAGATTTTGGATAAGTTAGTGGATGATAACAGGTACAAGGTTGTTGATGAATTGATTTATTACAAGAACAGGATCTTCTTAGTGCCAGGGTCAAAAATTAAGGAGATGATATTGAGGGCCTTTCATGACACACCTTTGGCTGGTCATCAGGGATACTTCAAGACATACAGGCGAATTTGAGAGTGGGTTTCATGGAAGGGTATGAAGGAGGATGTCCTTAAACACATTAAGGAATGTATGGTATGCCAACAAAGCAAGAGTGAGCAAAATTTTCCTGCAGGGTTGTTGCAGCCACTTCCTATTCCCGAACAAAAATGGGAAAGTATTTCCATGGACTTCATCACTGGGTTGCCCAAGGTTCAAGGTAAGGATTTCATATATGTGGTGGTAGATAGACTAACTAACTATGCACATTTCTTTCCTATCACATCTGATTTCAAGGCATCACAAGTGGCCGAATTGTTCTTCAAGGAAATTTTTAGATTACATGGTTTGCCTAGAAACATTGTTAGTGACCGGGACAGTAGATTCCTTAGCTCTTTTTGGAAGGAGCTCTTTCATTTGGCAAGAAATGAACTCACTCGCAGTACTAGCTATCACCCTCAAACAGATGGACAAACAGAGATAGTTAATAAAAGGATAGAGGGATATTTGAGGAACTATGTTTCAAATCAACAACATGCTTGGGTGAAATGGTTACACCTAGGGGAGTATTGTTACAATAAATTGCATCACATGTCTATTGGTATGCCTCCTTTTCATGCTCTTTATGGTTATGATGCCCTTTCCTTTGTTGATCTAATACTTTTCGATAGCAGAGTACTTGCAGCAAGTGATTTCGTCAAGCAAAGCCAAGACATAATAAGGTCCCTCAAGGATAATCTACAACATGCATAGAACCAACAAAAGATATATGCTGACAGGAAAAAGATTGAAAGATCTTTTGAGGTGGAAGATTTGGTATTTGTTAGGTTGTATCCATATAAGAAAAGCACCTTGAAGAGGAGTGGGGCAGAGAAACTCAAGCCAAGGTTCTATGGGCCTTATAAAATCATCAAGAAGGTAGGAGAGGTAGCTTATGAATTGGAGCTCCCACCAAATAGCAAAATACATAATATTTTTCATGTATCTTGCCTAAAGAAGGTTCTAGGCCAGAAAACCATAGTATCTATAGAATTACCACCTCTTGATGATGAAAGGAAATTAGTTTTGATACCAGAAGAGATTTTGGATACAAGAGAGAAAAAATTGAGAAACAGGAGCATCATAGAGCATTTGGTCAAATGGAAAGGATTACCACTAGAGGATGCAACTTGGGAAGGAGCAAATATTCTTGAGAATTCCAACCTTCATTGCTTGAGGACAAGCAATATTTGGGAGGGGAGGACTTGTCATGTCCCCTTTTCAAATAATTAAAAAATAATAAACTTTGCTAAGGCAGGCAAGCTCCAAAAAGGTGAAGTTTTGGAAAAAGGGGCTAATATTTGGAAACCAATGGACTAATAAATAAAAATTATTATTAAATTATATTTTATTAACCCCTCTTGGACGTGAGTTAGGGTTATGCCCTCTTTTAAGGGGTTTGGAGGCATTTTGGGCTCATTCCAAAACTTGATTTTTGCTCATTTCCTTGTTGTTCTTCAGAGGCTGCCAAACCTGTGGAGAAGGAGACCCAAGAATGGGAGTTTGTAGGTTTCTAGGAAGGCTAAGGAAGAGATTTTGAAGCCATTCCATGTGCATGCTCGTACAGAGTTTTCCTTTGTGCTTAACAGTGCAGATTTGTGGGTTTTTGGGTGTGTTTTTTGTATGAGTTTGGTGTTTCCAGTTGAGTATTTCATATCAGTTTGGGTTGCTGCTGTATTTCAGACTTAAAGATATTAAAATAGAGCTGAATATATGTATTGGGACATGATTAAAATTTTGAGGTAGATTATTAGTTTTTTTGTGGTGTTTCTGAGCATTTTTGTGTTAATTTCGAGAGCCCGATGAACATAGTTTTTGTCCTACATTTGTGAACTGTTGTGTAAAGGATTTACAGATCTGGAAATGTCATTTTTTAGGCTGTTATGCTGCTGAAATTTTTGTAAAAATGTCCATTTTCAAGTTTATTAATAATTTTTGAAGTTGTGAAGTTTTTGGCACTATTTTGCACATACCCGATTTGGGTTTTATTGAGAAATTGGTATATTGGATTGTTTAATTTTAAAGATCTGATTTGAGACTTGAAATATCATACAAAATTAGTAAAGGGAAATTTCAGTGTTATATGCCTTCGAGGGTACATCGACAGTTTGGGAGAGTGCAAGATGTTGTTCTAGACAGGTTTTTAATACCCATTTGTATTGCGAGAGTACGAAAGACTTTGGGATCATGGGACCATGCTATGGTTAGCACGAAGCTCATGGTTACAAATGCATCTAGTGCCCTAGGCATACAGGCAGGATCATGGGGATGCAGGCATGACAGCGACATTTGTACAATGGTGGGTAGCACACCAGTGGGATAGGCTCACAATGCCTGGGGCACCTCTATCGGTAGAGTAGGCACAGGGGGGATGGAGACAGTGCAAGGGATGGGGGACAAGTGGCTATGATGCTGCCTCTGGCATAGGGGGCATAGCAAGGACCGCATAGGTGTAGAGCTAGTGCAAAGAGGGGTAGAGGGCTAGTACCAGTACAGGCACCACCATGGGTAGCACCATATGCACTGCCATAGGTGTAGGCATAGGTACAGGGACAGGCATCAATAGAGGACCTAGACATGGTCAGGGCCGAGAGGGACAGTCTGTGTGCAGAGGTAGCCTTCCTCTAGGGTGTAGCCCAGATAGAGGAGGCTTGAGTAGAGAGTGTACAACAAGCCTTGATAGCCATACAAGTAGAGCTATAGGTACAAAGGGCTAGGGTAGACAGTGCACAGGAGGCACTAGCAGCCCTACAGGAATGGGAGGAGGCAGGTGAGTTCACAAGTATGGAGATCTATGTAGATGCCAAGGAGTTGGCAAAGCTAGAGAGACTCCGAGGGGAGGTGGCCTCATTATGAGCAGAGTGGGCTACCCATCAAGCACAGTTGGACGAATACTACAGGCAGAGGGACATAGTGAGATAGATGCTATAGCTTGGGGAAGCTGTCATAGTTATGCAAGAGGCTATCTCAGCCAACTAAGTAGAGGCATGAGCCATACAAGAGGCAACACACTATAGATCATTATATCATGAGGCCATGCCTATCGATTGGCGACAGCTAGATTTTGAGAGGGGTATCAATTCATTGATCTTAGGGGGCAGAGCTAGATCAGAGTAGTCCATAGGATAGAAGAGATCTCCTCAAGGGGGGGATACAGGGGGGGTGGGCCCTCACAACCAGTAGCTTGATTTTTTACAGTGATCAATTTTTTGACAGATATGTATAGATGCAATGACTTTTTGATGATGCATTTGTACTACATGACACTGCAGGATTTGTATACGGATTGTACAAACATTATTTTTTGATATATACATGACATGATTCGATGGCCCTATGTGTATATGGATTATGTGATGCATATGATATCTATGATGTAGATAATGACACTTATGATGTAGGATGTGATGCTATGTGATGTTCTTATGGTGTATATGTATATGTATATGATGCCTAACAGGTGGATGATGCAGGTTTGTTGGCGATTATGAGATGTATGCATTGTTTTATTTTACATGCATGGATGCATTTATGAGATGTTTTATGATGTATATGCCCCTAGATGTGATGACTAAAATGGATGCATGTAACTAATGAACCAATGATGCAACCTAATAAAATGAACAAAATGCCTACTAAACACTAATGAATGAAACCTAAAATGGAAATGTAAAATGATTGAACCTAATGAATAGTGATCTGTCAAAACTTGTCACTCATAGAAACCAAGTAGCGTAGCATAGGAGGGAGGGGAAATAAATAGAACCCTTGTATTGAGCATGGCTAAATGACACCCTATATTACATGAAACCTAAATACATGATATCAAGAGATTCAGTTGTGTTTATATGAAAGAGCACACCTTAATTTGATTTTGCAAATGAGTTTTTCCTATAGAAGCATAAATAACATGACTCTTTTGCGTAGATTAGAGACTTTAGAACTATAGGTGTAGTTTACATAGTCATGATGGACCAAATGTCATATATGCACTAGAGAGGTCTAGGTACACCCAAAGTCTTTTTAGGGAGCTTTGGTAGAACATGTATGAACCTGTTGCCCCCAGTGTGCAATACATTAACATAACTTTAAACTGACACATATGTAGCAAAGCCTCAAAAATAGATCATACCACGAACAACATGTGTAGTCAATGAAAGTAATTCAAGTACAACCAAAATATGGAAGATCAAGGTGCACCATAAATGGCTTCCATTAACACACAAAATGAAATCAACCAAAAAGAGACCTCGTGACCAAGTAGTCATTCAATCCACAATTCCTGTCAAGAACCTTAGATCTAGAAGTGAATGTCATAATACCATCTATAGGAAGGATTCATCCTATGAAATTTTTTTTTTTGTGACACCAAGTATCGTAAATCATTTGTTTGTTTTTGGAAAGTTTTGTGAAAAGAACAAGTTTCTTGAATCGTTAAGTCTCAAATGGTGATTTTTTTTTTAAGTCTTTTTGTGGTCACTGTGGTGGAAAAAAAGCTCAGTGTAATGGGATTGGAACAAGCACTTGACAAAAAATTTCCTCACGAACTAGAGGTCTTTCAAAAGATGGAGATGAAATGAAGCCTCGCAGACAAGAGGTCTTTTATTGGATTCATGAAAAGCCTAAGCTAAATAAGACTTTGCACAATGGAAATGGAGCAGTGGAATGGAGTGAAGGGAAATGAGCCTTATAGATAATGGATCAAAATGCCTTTTTTCAGGAACTTTTTCTTCTTTTTAGAATTTTTTAAGGAATATTTTACAATTTTTTTTGGATTTTTCTAATTTTTCTAATTTTTTTGGATTTTTGAGAGACTATAAGAACATTGTATAGGAACTGCAAACTCAAACATAGAACCACTTGAAGTGTTGAATATTTATAGGCTTAGGGAGCGGATCTCCCTCTAGAGTTACAATCTGATATGCCCAAGAACCATATTTGGCTATAATGATAAATGGACCAAGCCAATTAGCCTCAAATTTTCCTTTCTTTTTATGGTTCTAGAGATTCCTCATATTATGCTGCAAAACTAAGTCACCCACTTCAAAATTTCTATGGCTTGACTTTCTTGTGATACTGAAGTTGAAGGCAATTTTAATACATGCAGAGATAGTTTAGGGCATTAAGGCGTCTCTCATCAAGGAGTTGAAGCTCTTACAAGCGAGCAACTCTATATTCTTCTTTGGACATTAGATTCTTGAGAGAGATTCTGAGGGAAGGGAGCTCAATTTTGATGGGTAAGATAACCTTAGTACCATAAAAAAGGGAAAATGGAGTGGCTTCTATGGGGATATGGATGGAGGTACAGTAGGCCCAAAGGGCAGGAGCAAGATGGAGGTACCAATCACAACTAGCTACATCAACGATTTTCTTTAAAATTTTGAAAATGGTTTTATTAGTAGCTTCAGCTTGGCCATTGCCTTGGGGGTAGTATTTAGTAGAAAAATGCTGGGTAATTCTGAAGTTTCTACACAATGTGGAAACTTCCTAATTTTTGAAAGGGGTTCCATTATCAATCATAATATCTTGAGGTATACTAAAACAAAAAATAATGTAGTTCAAGATAAACTTCAAAATTTGTTTTCCAGTGGTGTAGGTTAATGGAATAGCCTCAACCCACTTTGTGAAGTATTCAGTGGTGGAAATAATATACTTATGGCCATTTGAGGAATTTGGGTATAATTGACCAACAAGATCGGATCCCCAATGGGAAGAGGGCCATGGAGTGATGGTGGGTTGGAGGTCTTGGGTGGGAGTGTGTATCAAATTACCATGCTACTAATAAGGAACACATCTTTTCACAAAATGATATGCATCTACTTCCATAGTGGGCCAATAATAACTTGTCCTAAGAAGATTTTTCACTAACATAAGGCCACTAGAGTGGGCACCACAAATCCCTTGGTGGACCTCTTCTAACATCGTTCTGGCTTCATCTGAATTGAGACATTTGAGGAGGGTTCCATCAAAATGTTCTCCAAAAATTGTGTCACCTAGGATGGTATATTAGGCTGTGCGACGAATGAAGGTTTTGCTTTGATTTGGGGTGAGAGTTATAGAAATAGTATTGTGACATAAATAGGCAAAAATGTCAGCATACCATGGAGACTTAGGACCAAAAATCTCACACACCAACTCTGAATCAGTTTGCTCATAAGTAGTAGTAAAAAGATTCTCAACAAGAAACTCACATTTAGGACTATGTTCTGCCATGGCAATCATGGAGGCAATAGTAGCCATGGCATCTGCTGCTTTTTTATTAGCCCTTGGGATCTATTGAAAAACTAGCTCTATGAAATGTTGTTTAAGATCCTCAACTATCCTGCGATATGGCAAAAATTTCTCATCCTTAGTGTGGTATTCATCTATAACTTGGTTAATGACCAATTGTGAGTCTTCGAAGACAAAAAGGCTTTTGATGTTCCATCTAATAGCTTGATGCAACCCTATGACTAATCCTTCATACTCAGCTATATTTTTTGTGCAAGGGAATGATATATTGTAAGACTTAGGAATGAGATCTCCTTACATTGTCACAAACAAAACTCTTGCCCCTGATCCCTTTTATGTGAATGATCCATCAAAAAATAGTTCCCATGGTGTAGTGTGGGTAACAGTCATAATGGTGTCATCTGGAAAATCTGCTACTATGGGACGATCTCCTGGAAGAGGAGCTTCAACAAGTTGATCTACAATTACTTGTCCCTTAATGGCTTTGCATTCTTTATAAAAAATGTCAAACTCACTCAAAATCAAGACCCACTTTGTAGCTCAACTAGTAAGGGAGGTTTTTGATAGAAAATATTTGAGTGGATCTATCTTGGCAATGAGATGTGTAGTATGATTAAGCATGTAATGGCATAGCTTCTATGTGCAAAAGACTACTGCCAAACAAGCTCTCTCAATAGCAGTGTAGTTTAACTCAAAACCAACTAATGTTTGACTGAGATAGTATATAGCTTGCTCATTACCATTTTCATCTAATTGTGCCCAAAAAGCACCTAAGGCAACTGAAGTGGCTGAAATGTATAGGATCAATGGTTGTCCTACAATTGGAGGAATTAGAACTAGAGGATTAGCCAAGTATGCCTTAATTTGTTCAAATTCTTTCTGACATAGACAATCCCACTGAAACTTAGTGTCCTTACAAAGCAAATGTTGAAGTGGGTGAACCTTATCTACCAACTAGGCCATAAATTATTTGATGGACTATAACTTTCCTTGAAGACTGTGGAGTTGTTTCAATGTGGTGGGTGGATGCATGTCCATGATGGCTTTTACTTTAGAGGGATCTACCTCAATACCTCTTCTTGAAACAATGTAGACTAATAACTTTCCTGATTTGACCCAAAACACACATTTCTTAGGATTTAGGCACACTTTATATTTCTCCAAACTCTCAAAAATGGTGGTGAGTACATCAATGTGGGACTCACGTGTCTTTGATTTTCCTAGGATGTCATCCACACAGTCCTCCATTGTGACATGTAAAAGATCATGAAATATTGTAGTCATTGCTGTTGATAAGTGGCACCAACATTCTTCAAGCCAAAATGCATGACTTGGTAACAAAAGATTCCCCATGGGGTGGTAAATGTCATTTTATGTTGATCTTCTTCTTCAATTTTGATTTGATTATGACCATAGAAACCATCCATCAAAGACAACATCTCATGTCCAGCAGTCAAATCCACTATGATGTCTATGTTAGGAAGTGAAAAATCATCTTTAGGACATACAAGGTTTAAATCTTGAAAATCTAAACAAACACGGATGCCTCCAGATGCTTTTCCTATAGGAACAATGTTGGAGACCCAATCAGGGCAATCAATAGGGTAGATGAACTTTGCTTCTAACATTTTCTATAACTCTGCTTTGACTAAAAGTGCTACCTTAGGATGGATTTTGCTTAAGTTTTGCTTCACTGGTTTAATCTTGGGATCTACTATCAAGTGATGCGCAACCAAATCTGTGTCTAAACTAGGCACATCGCTATAGGTTCATGAAAAACTGATCATACCCTTTCTCAAGAATTTAGTCATTGCCTTTTTATCTTCAGGACTTAGGGTGGTTGCAATGTAGGTGATTTGTGGATTATCCTCTATACCCAAGTTGACTGGAATTGTGTCCTTATTCAAAATAGATGACTTTTTCTGGTGGTAAAGATCTGAATGGCAAGTGAATCTCTCCCTCTTTTGGCACCTCTAAGAGATTTTCACCAGAAGATGCGTCCTTTATTTTATCTTTTTCTTCATCCAAAAGTTCCCTAGAAGAGTTTTCACTAGAGGATGTTTCTTTTATTTTTCCTTTTTTAAAAAATTTTTCACTTTTGTGACTAAGAGAGCTAACTTGGCTCCCAAATTAGGCTTCCTCATTGTATTGGATCTCATGTTCGTAATCTTGGAGTTTCTTAAGGCCAAAGAGTGTCATTGCTACCTCATCAGACTTACAGATATCGAGAGCTGGTGGTGAGTCCTGAAGGTCCTAGTCTATCATATCAAGGTTGGTGAGAGGTAGGTCAGTGGATGAAAGGTCAGCTATGGTAATAGCATGAACATAGGTTTCTAGGTCATCCTCAATATATTGGAAGGGTATTTTGAAGAATTCCTCCTTGTCAGTCTCAGAAATAGATTCAACCGTACAATAGTTGTCAACAAAGGATACCTTAGGTTTAATGGAGCCCAAACCACATCCTTTAGGATAGCTATTAGCTTCTAGGGGTTGTCTCATTCCGTCTTCTTTAATTCCAAGGCTAGTACCATGATATCCCATGTTTTTGATGATGGGAGGGGCCTTAACATACTTATCCTTGGGGAAATCCACAAGTTCATCGTTTCCATCATAGTATAGCCAATCTAGAATATTAGATTCCATATGCTCATCACTAAGTGAACTCCAATGTTCAAATGTTGTCTTGTTAATATGCATAGTCTCTTTGTTGGTAGGAGGTGGTAATTATGAAGGTTTTCCAAAGGAACGAGGGGAGAGTGGTAATTTTCCAACACACAAGGTTTTCCCAAACTTATACTCTCCCATTCCTAAATCAATAAAAGTAACCTTCTTCCCTGTAGTATTGACCTTCATATCTTTCACCTTTTCTTTTCCTTTGTGGTAATTGGAATAATTATTGGCTAACTCTGGCACAATTGTGGAAGGTGATTCTATTATGGTGAGAGGCTTAGGTATAACTTTGGCAAACTCACTGATTGGACAAAAATTTGCTAGTGCACCTTCCAATCTTTTACAAAAGGCAAAAGGTGTGGGATCTCTTGGAATTGTGACCTCTCTTCTTTGGTGGGGGGATTTCAAGCATTAATGATAGGTAGATGGGATAGCCTTTAGTGTATGTATCCAAGGTTGACCAAGCAAAATGTTATATGGAAATTCCAAGTCTAGGACATGGCATTCAGTATTTATGATGGCTGGTCCAACCTTTAGTGGAAACATGATAACTCATGTTGATTCTCTTTCCCTCTCATCATAGGCTTAGATTGTTATCCTTTTATTGACATCTAGGAAGTCTTCTGGAAGTCCCAAGAAATGAATCATCTTCAATGTGCATAGGTTCAAATCGGATCCATTATCTATTAGTATTCTTTTAATCTTACGTCACTGTATAAGGACTTCAATGTGGAGCAAAAAATTATCGTGGGGATCAGGACCTTGGAAATCTTTATCTGTGAAGACAAGGTGTTGTTGGGTGGAAAGGTTTCCAATCATGGTGGTGAATTGGGAAGCATTAATGTTTTCAGGAACATGAAACTCTAAAGGAGCCTTCTCCAAGATTTCTTTGTGGATGGGTGATGTGGTTAGGAGCTCAAGAATGGATATTCATAGCGAGAAGTGGGCCTTTGTGAAGTGGATGACATAGTAGGCACATGTGGAACTAATGGATTAGTGTGATTAGGAGTGGAAGCTTGCAAAGTAAGTCTTCCCCATCGAGTGGTTGCATCACAATTGGTTGCTTGTAGGACAAGGGTATTCACATGAGTGTCTACCTCTTCAATGCAACCACACATGGAGTCAAATCCACATATATCATTGGTTTCTATTTTACCACACAAGGAGTCAAATCCTGATATGTGGTTAGTAGAATAGTCATAAGGTAATGTATTTGATGTGGAAGCTCAATTTGAATTTTTCATATTCTTGTTTCCATTGTTGTTATTTTCATTGTTGTGATTAGGAAATGGTTTTTCAAATATCTTTAGCTTAGCATTTTTAGAGGATGGTCCTCCTTCTACCTCAATTTCTCCATCATCGACAAGATTTTGGATGAAGACTTTGAGTTTTATACACTTTTTTATGTCATGTCCTTTGATGTGATGGTATTTTCAATATTCATTTTCCCTATACCATTTTGATTTGGGTTGGTTCTCATCAAAGGGTCGTTTGTTAGGAAATACCATCAAATTGTGATCCACTAATTTTTGAAATATGGCTTCCAAAGGTTCACGAAAGTTAGTGAAATTTCTATTGCAATCATAGTCACGGTTGTAGTTGTTGTTATTGTGAGGGAAAATTTGTGTTTGATTGCGAGATTACTGATTATCATTGTTCGAATTGTTGTTTCGGTTATGATAGTTGTTGTTGTTTCCTCCTTGAAGGTTTTGCACATTTTTAACATCAGTGACACCATCATGTGTGACACTTTTGTTCTTGGACCAAAATTTAGGTTTGCTATTGTTGTTTGCGTCAATTTTTTAGGATGACGAGCTATATTGTTTGATGGTACCTTTGTCTAAAAGCCCATTTTCAATGCTCTTGCCCTTCTTGACTAATGTAGTGAAATCTTCAGGACTAGCCATCTTCATGTGAAAAGACATCTCTAGTATCAAGTTTTTGATAAATATATCCACAAGGTGGGAATCCTCAATTTTGTAAGGCATGCAGTTAGCAAGATGCCTCCAACATTGTAGAAAGTTGGAAAATGTTTCACTGTTTCGTTGTTTTGTGTTGCACAAATCACTTAATGAGGCATGGTGTTCAATGTTGTAGGAGTATTGTGCTACAAATTTTTCTGTTAAGTCATTGAAAGAATTAATGGAACCATTGGGTAAGTTCATGAGCCATTCTAGTGCGGGGCCCCCAAGACTTTGTGTGAAGAGCCTCTTAAGATAATTATCATTACAGGCTACTTCTTGACACAACACCAAGAACTCCTTGAGATGTGTAATAGGACATGTTTCTCCCATATATTTGTCGAATTTAGGAATCTCAAAGTTTGGTAGGAATGGTACCATGCTAATAGATCTATCAAATGGAAAGGGACAAACTTCCTCAAACGAGAAATCTTTCACCCCCTTGTTGTTCATGTTAAGGACCAAATTTCACAATTCTTGGAATTTTTGGGCTAAATCTTGGTTTGGTTGCACTTGTGATTGTTGGGAGTTCATAAATCAACCTCCTAAATTGTAGGGAGTTCTAAATGAAGTGTGAGGTGGTGGAAGTACTCCAATTTGGCCAATGTATTGATATGCAATTGTTGGAATTGGCACAGATGTCATTACCATACTTGTTGGCATTTGCAAATAAGATGAGTACATTGGTTGTGTTGGAATTTACATTGGTTTAGTAGGCAGTTTCCCAAAGTTTAAGCATCCCATAGTTGGACCTGTCAAGGTGGATTGTGGGATACTAGCATGTGTGGTAGCATTGGGCATAACACTAATGATTTGTTGAATATTTTATGCACTCAATTGAAATGTTGGTTGTGTTGAAGTGCTAGATGTGGGCAAAGCACTAGCTGTTACCATGGTTTCTTTCCATTTGCTAGATGTTGGAGCTTTGTTTGAAGTGGGCAATCCAGGAGCATCACCTTTTATAATTTGTCTAAACAAGATGCTCTCATCAAAGCTGGTGGGAACATTAACACCATCTTTGACCAAACTTAGGAATATCTCAGTCTTATTTGTCCTAATGGATTTCTCCATCATTTCCAAATTGTAAGGATCTACAAGGAATTTTCTAACATCATTAGGGATATCATTAGGGTCAATAGGGTCTTCATATTGGTATACTTCTTCATCATTACCTCCAAAAGTGGTGTTACAAAAGGGATCTTCTAGTTCTTGCATGGATGTTAAGTTAGGCATGCCAAGATTTGAACTGGAGGGAAGTGTACCCCCTAATGAAGTTGTGTGTGGAGGAAAAGGATTCTCCATCTTGGATTGCCTTAATGATTCTAACATATGTGACATAGGATTAAATGTGAACCTGCCTGATCATGTGTGTGCCATACAATGGTGACCAAATCAATGGGTGGAAGATTATGGGAGAAAGAGAAAATGAGGATGAGAGCTATTAACCTTATGTGATAAAAAGGGGTAACTACCCAAGTGTGAACAAAAAACCTCAGTTTAGAAAACAAATTTTGATTGGAGGATAATAATACCTTTCTCCTACCAAAGATAGTCATGTGATCTTTAGGCAAGATAGGACACCAAATTGATTACTCACTAGTTGGATGTGGACTTGTGATCCCTAAATAAGTAAGTATAATTGAAATAAATGTTTGCTTATGGATAAAAGGTCTAGTGCTACAATTTCAAAAGATGTTTTACGCCAAATTTTTTGGGTTCAAGCTCTCTTAGAAGAAAATTCAAAAATGGAAGACTAGAAATTTGGAAAATGGAGATATTATGGTCACTTATGCGGTTAAATCATTCCTCGTTCACTAGAAACAAAAACCTTGGGTTTACTCCTAGGAAGGCAGACCAATTTTGAAGTTTTCCATTGTATTCAATTCTATCATAACAGTCTTGTCTAGCTTCTTCCTTTTGGATGTCTTTGATAGCATATCATAATTGTTTGTCACCGTGTGTTAGGTTCTTCCTTTCCCTATAGATAGGTGGTTTGGACAATTTCACTTTCTTATGTTTGACTTGGTTGACTTTATCGATCATGGTAGGAATAAAAAAAGACCCAAATTTCAAGCACCCAAGTTTTTGCAACAAGTGGTAACTAGACCCAACCAGTTTCAGATGTAGACTCAATGTAGGACCATTGAAAATAACCATGAGTCAAGAGGACCTCACTTACCACTGTTTCACTCAATGAAAGGTTACCTCACAATTTCAATTGTTTCAAATCTTGTTTGAAGTTTGACTTTGGTTTTGAATGTTTGAACAAGCATACTGAACATGCCAACAATCCTAATAAGGCTGCCACTAGGATGAATAAGGCTTATCTAAAAGGCATCCTCGATATACACAAGGTACATGAGGCCCAAATCTATAGATGAAAGGAAATACTGTCACACAGTTGGGGGAGGAAAGTAACCCAAATCTCTTCCTTCACTTTCTAAAGGTATAAAGTTCTTTGGGGCTTAGCCAAGAGTGAATATATTTCACTTCCAAGAGAGGTGTCTTTCGATTCACCTCCTACTATTTATACTCCGCCAGAACACTGGAGTTGAGGTCATCCCAAGGGGTGATGAAATCTCCAACCAGGCCTCTTAAAAAGAAAAACAAGACCACCTATTTCTTGTGCACCCAAGATCACCCAAAGGCGCAAGGGGAGAGAATATGTAAGTGGCCTTGGGGTTTAAAAGACATTTGTTCTTTTCCCAATGAAGCTTTAGGTTTTCTATTTACTTTGAAGACACTCGTGATTAAAACATACAATATTCTTTCCAACTTGAAATGTTGCCAATGTAAATAAAAAAAATATGAATTCATCAACATGAAAGTAAATCGAGCATACGTGAATAAAATGTTGGAAATGAAAGATGCTAAAAATAAAATCAATTTCTTTTAGGGCATTCAAGAGTGTGTGACTTCATTTTAAATACTAATTCCAAATGTTTACTAGCCTAGGCATACATGTCAATTGTCCTTTAGGCATTCAAGAGGGTATGAATTCTTTTTAAGCACTAAGTCCAAATATTTGCTACCCTATGCATACATGTCCATTGTCCCTTAAGGCATTTAAGAGAGTGTGAGTTCTTTTTAAGCACCAAGTCCAAATGTTTGCTACCCTAAACATGCATTACAACAAAAGTATGAATATTCAAAAAAGGTTTCCTTTAAGCACTCAAGAGTGTGTTAAGGGTTTACTGGTTAATTTGTATCATACATTCAGATGAAAATGATAAAGTCATACAAGTTCTTTAACCTTTAAATCTAAAGTGATAAAAATCACTACAAATTCTCTTAGTGATAAAAATCACTAATGCTTTGTTTTAAGTTTTTTAAGGTTAATTCCCTACATGAAGAACTAGCTAGCAAATAATAATATTTCAAAGCTACACAACTCTATCAAAAAGTGAAAACGACAAATCTTAGGCACAGACGATAGAAAGTTAAGACGCCAAAAAATACAGACGCCAAAACTTGGAGATGCCAAAAATGCAGACGACAAAAGACAACAATGTACAGTTTGCAGTCAGATGGTACTGTTTGTTAGGTGTAGATGACAGTTGAAGCTCAGAGACACTAAAATGTAGACAACAAAAGGACATCCAACACACAATGCAGATAACAATATGAAGATAGATGACAAAATATTACACGTAGACAACAGATTGACTTTTTGAAATTTTAAAACCCATCCCCAACATAGACAATAGAATATTCTACGTAGACACTAGAACTATGTCCCCAAATGCAAAGTGGCTAAATGATGCACAGATGTTGAAATGCATAGATGCTGGTTTGAAAAGACTATAAAATGCAGATGACATTGCGTTCGACACAAACGACAATGCAAGATTTTTTGTGATGGATTGCAAATTCTTGATAGATTTCTGAAATGAAAATAGGGACGTAGATCCCACCAAGCATGCCAAAATGCATGCTAAAAGAAGTGACTTGTAGGGAACATGAATCAACAAGAAAACATTAGTTTTCAATCAAACATGTATCAAACACTCATCAAAATTAAAGAAACTTAACTAATGCTTTCTTGAGTTTTGCAACTCATAGTAGCCAACAAACCAAATCTTCAAGCAACCTCAAACAGTTTAACAAAGGCACCCATGAGAGGCCTTATTGGTGTGTTAAGATTGGAGGTATGTTTGGTGTGCTCTCCCAAACACAACTAAAGTTTGAATCTCTTGAATGTGGAAGTGCAAATGTGAGTGATAATGAAACTATGAAACCTAAGCTATATGAAATGGAGAATACCTCAAACAATGGCTATGGAGAAATTCATATTCAAAGACATTGAAGGTGAATATGTGAAATGAAACAAAAGAAAATACACTAATATGTAAGCTACACTAACATGCAAATGCATAAGCAAACTAGACTAATAATGCAACTACAATCTAAAAACCAGCTACCAAGAGTTAGTAAGCAATGTAGAAATTACTATGAAAGCTCTAGCATGAAAATTCAAAACTCAAATGACATGATAACAATACAATTATTATAGGAGATGAAAATGCTTGAGACAAGGGCTCTATTTATAGGCTTGAGGGAGACCTTGGGTGAGGTGGCATCTATGTGGCATCACATAGTGCCACAAGGAGACACATAAGCAAGCCATACAAGTAGTTAACATTTCAAAGTTTGCTCACACATGTGTGATTAAACTTGGAGAGAAGAGTGGGGGACAAATCTTGCAAGAGGGAGTTGTCTCACACATGTGTGAGCACACACTTAGGCTTAAGAAGGGATTAACAAGATGATTAAAGAATTTAAGTGGGATTAAAGGGTGGATAGGCTTAGGACAATGAAAGGGATGGGTGTAGACTAGGTTTTAGGCTAGGTTTAAGATTAAATTAAATAAGATTTAATTTAACCATAGGTTTAGAGGAATTAATGAGATGGAGAGATTTAAATAAATATAATTTATTTAAAAGGGGGATTAATAGAGGATCATCTATTAAATAAATTTAACAAATTAAGGCTAGAGGCATTTAAATTAATTTTAAATACCTTAGGAAAATAATAATTAATAAATAACTAATTATAATGTCAAGGGTGATATTAAATAAATTAATATAGTCTTTTGGGATGATTTTAAGCATCTACAACTTTATGGAAATAAATCACATGAATGCAAGAAACCTAATCAATTATCTAGTGGAAGAAAAAATGGGAGAACTAGCATGAAAACAAGAAGACCTTTGAAAATAATAAATACTATAAATAGTGTTGTGATATGCTACAAATGTAACAACTTTAGACACATAGCCAGAGATTGCAAAATACAAGTTAATCAAAATGGACCAAGGTATGGAAATTATGTTGTTACATGTTACAATGTAATGATTTGGGACACACATCTTGTTGATTGGAAAATCTTAAACATGGTTATTGATGAATATTTTGAATCATAGTTGTCACTGTTGGAAAATCATAAAAGAGGTAACATCATTATTGAGAAGATACACCAAGAGGTAAATAGAGTAATATAACAAGTAAACAAAAATACCTTATTGGTATAAAGCAAGAAATAGGTACAATGAGCACTATTAGTAAAAATGATGGATAGGTAAAGACAAACAAGCAATGCACTATCGATAAACTAGAATATATGAACTATGAATACAAAGGAGAAAAGTCTATTATCCATAAACAAAGAATGAAATGAACAAGTAAAATTAATAACAATGTATATGAAATTGATGTGCAATCACAAAGGAGCAAGAATCATTGAATATCAAAATATGAAATGTGTTACACAGATCAAAAAATCAAAGCAAGTAATTTATAGAGATTTTTGAAAGGATCTAAATGATGAATTTGAGAAAGTTTTAGCAAATGGAAATAAAGTTAGTAACCACCTTGGGTATGACATATTAGATCAAGTATAGCTGACAATTGAGAGAAAGTTTGAGATTGAGGAAGATTCCAAAAGACGCTAAGGGAGATTTTAAAACCCTAATTAGGTTTTACATGTGAAGGTAAGATCATAATAAATGAAGATCAAGAAAAGTCAAGAGGTCAAAAAGAGAGCGATAAGTTAATGAGATTGAATATGCAAAATCAAGGATCGGTCATAGAGTAGATCAAAAAAATAGTTATAGAAGGATTAGAGAGATAGGGATAAAACATAGAGGACCTAACAAGATTTTGGATAAAGTGATTATAGGTCATACCCTTGTTATTTTTACTTAACAATTTGCAAAAATTTAGTAAAATCCTTTAATAGGGTAGTTCTCAATAGGAGTGAAAGTATTGCTAAAAAAGTAATTGCAAATCCTTTAACAAGATGACCACTATAATAATTGGATTGTAGGGCTGGAAATGTGATTCAAGGATAAAATTCTAAGTTCATCACATAATTGACACATACATATACATATAGAGGGAGGAAAAATCAAGGAAAATAGTCCTTTCAATCCCAATTCTAGAGAACTAGGTCTAGATAGATTAGTGGTAACCAAATAAGTAAGAAATACTAATTCAAACTAGGTCTAGGAAGAATTAGGGAAATGTATCCAAGTCCTTGAGAACTCTAGATGAATAAAAGATGCTAGAGATAGATACAAGTAAATGTGTGTTGTGATGTGGAGCCAAATCAGACTTGGAGGTTATTTTTTCCCACTTTATTTGGCGTGGTTTCCCCTCGAGTTTTTTACTCTAGGGGTTTTGTGGTAGTACCCCTGAGATGGGGTCAAGGGGAAGCTTATTCTAAAGATGTCAACTGCTACTTTTCTATTGGATGACTTAGACTAGCTCTAATTTTGTATGTGGCAAAGAGCTTGTATAAAATGGCTTAGGGTTAGGGATTTCATAAGGTATGATGAGATTGTATCTTCTTGTGGTAGTATTGAGCTGTAAGGGATCATGGATTGTATTCATTAGATAATAATAGTATTGGAATTATTATTGATGGCCATATCTCAAAGTTTGGGCGAGCTATGCTAAATATTTGTCTTGTGTTCTTTCATGTATGATTTATCATTTTTTGATATTGCTTATGTATGCATGTAATTGAACTATTTATTTCTATGGCTAATCCTAACAAGTGGTATTAGAGTGAGGTCTATTTTTTTAACTGTCCTTTACATGAAGCTCTCACAATTGAGTGGGAGTCGCACGGTTGAGTGTGAGAAATGCTAGACAAGGTAAGCTGAAGGTTGAGAAATTTAATGGGTAGAATTTTCAGTTATGGAAAATCGAAATGGAGGACTATCTTTATCAAAATGTTTTATGGTATTCATTGGAAGGAAAATCCAAGAAACTAATTATTATCTTAGATGAGGACTAAAATATTTTGGATTGAAAGAAACTTGGAATTATTTGATTATTCTTCACACAATCAATGGCATTTAATCTTACAAATGTTAGTGTAGTTTTTTATTTTTCCTTTTTGCTAGGTTTTTCCTACACTTTTTAATAATCTCGCTTAGGTTAATAAAGCATATCTTATTAGGTGAATGGTTGTGAGGTGTCACCTTCCTACATGTGAGCATCCATTAGCTATCTTGGGAAGATACTTTACTATCTTTAGTCCGATAGATGGTTGCTCCTCATTGGTTGGTGTTGTCACCTCCTCCCTATTCCTAGCCTATATAAGCATGCTACCTGGCTTGTATTTGCATCTATTGTTTTTGCATCCTCTTAATGCTATTTTGCTTCCAGCATTTGCATTACTCTCTTGGAGACTAACTCTATGATGCTATTTTGATTTTGTATCATTTGCATTCATAGTTTAGATATTTACTCTTTGCACTAGTTTTTTGGGTTATTAATCTTATCAGATTCTAACAACAAAAACAAAGATGATGAAAGAGTTTATGCAAACCCTAGCAAGGTTGTATGAAAAGCCCTCTACTTCAAACAAGGTATTTCTCACAAAGCATTTATTCAATATGAAGATGGTAGAAGGTGGATCTGTTGCAGATCATTTAAATGAGTTTAATATAGTTAATATTCAATTATCCTCTAGAAATGTTAACTTTGATGAAGAAATTAGGGCTCTCTTGATTTTGTGTTCTTTGCTTGAAAGCTAGAATGGCTTGGTAATGACTGCGCATAATTCTATTGATGGATCTAATACCCTAAAATTTGATGATGTAATTAGTGTTATTCTGAGTGAGGAAACTCATAGGAAAAGCTTAGGTTGATCTACATAGAGAAGTGTTTTGAACTCACAAAGCAGAGGTTGAATGAATGAAAGAGGAAACAATTCTAGAGATCATGGGAAATCAAGAGGAAAATCAAAGGAAAAGAGGTCTCAATCTAGAGGACCAAGAGATTGTTGATACTATGGGAAACAAGGGCATAAGAAGAAATATTATTGGACTCAAAAGAATATAAGGAGACAAAAAGAAGGGAATAAGGAGGAAAATGTGGTAAGTAATAAATTCAAAGAGGATTCTTTACTTCTTTCTTTAGACAGTGTTGATGATTCATGGGTTTTGGATTTTGGAGCTTCATTTTATGCTACTCCCCATAGAGGTTATTTTCTTGATTATGTCTAAGGAGATTTTGGGCTTGTTTATTTGGGGGATAATGAACCCTGTTAGATTGTTGGATAGGGAAAAATTTAGATATAGTTGTAGAATGGGAATTACTGGCTACTACAAGAGGTAAGACATGTTCCAAGGCTAAGTTGGGATTTAATTTCAGCAAAGCAACTAGGTTATGAGGGTTGCACTACTACTTTTAGTGATAAAAATTGGAAGGTTTTAAAAGGTTTGTTGGAAGTAGAAAAATGTGTGAAAGCAGGCACCTTATATCTTTGTATAGGTTATATTGTTCCTTCTAGAAAATTGTTTGAGAGAAAAATGAATGTTCAAGAACAATTGCTACAGTTGAGCAGGGAGAACAAATAGTTGGTGTAGATTCTAATACAACACTATGACACAATAGACTTTGGTACATGAGTGAGAAAGGTATGAAGCTACTTCATCCAAAAACAATTACACCAGCTTTGAAATGTGTCAATATGGATTTTCGTGAAAGTTGAGTGTATGGAAAACAAAAGAGAGTGACTTTTGTGGAGAGTGGGAAGGAAAAGAAAAATGAGAAGTTAGAGCTTGTGCATATAGATGTATCGAGACCAAATCAGGTATATTCCCTTAGTTTCTCTCAATATTATGTTATATTTATTGATGATACAGCTAAGAAAGTATGAGTTTATTTTCTTAGATAGAAATCAAATGTATTTATAACTTTTAAGAAATGGAAATGCTTGGTTGAAAATAAGACTAGTAAAAGATTAAAATGTCTTAGATATGATAATGGTGGTGAATATTGCAGCAATGAATTTGAATATTATTATTCCACTAATTCTATTCATAGATAGAAAACTATTCAAAGGACTCCTAAGAAAATGAAATGGTTGAACACATGGGCATGACAATAATGGAGTGTGCAAGGAGTATGAGGTTGCGTTATGGGTTACCTTTAAATATGTGGAAAAATGTTGTCAATATTATTATATATTTTATTAATAGAGGTCCCTCTACTCTTTTGGGTTGTAGTGTTCTAGAGGAAGTGTGGACTAGTAAGAAAGTGAGTTATTCTTTTCTCAAAACTTTCGGTTGTGAAACATTTGCACATATAGATTCTAAAAATAGAACCAAGTTGGAAGCTAAATCTAAGAAGTTTATATTTGTTGGATATGGAATTAATGAATTTGGTTATACGCTTTGAGATTTTGAAAATTTTAAAATTGTAAGAAGCAAGGATGTTATATTCAATGAGAAAGTGTTGTTGAAAGATTTGTTGCAGAAGCATGAGAAGAAAGAAAATGATTATGAAGTGTTAGATCATACTCAAAAGGGTGATGTTTTGGTATTTCCTCATGCTCCATAACAATCAAAACAATAAATCTCACACACCCTAGTGATTTTTAGATAGTCAACAAGACTAAGTAGACCTCTAGAAATATTTTCTCCCTCTTTGTATTCTATTTTATTAATGGATGCTAGTGGGTTGAATGTTATGATGAAGTTGTGCAAGTGGATACAAAGATTCACTGGGAGTCTGCAATGACAAAAGAAATGGACTCCGTACTAAAAAATTGACTTGAGATTTATGCAAGTTTCTTGCAAATACAAGAGCTTTACAAAATAAATGGGGTTACAAGTTGAAAGAAGATGATGGAGGTAAGAAAAGATTTAAAGCTAGGCTAGTTATTAAAAGATTTTCACATAAAAAGAGCATTGATTTTGATGAGATATTTTCTCTTTTTATTAAAATGATTTCTATACTCATTGTTTTAAGTATTATGGCTACTTAAGATTTTCATTTGGAGTAGCCTGATGTTAAAGCAACCTTTCCTCATTGTGACTTGGATGAAGATATATATATATATATATATATATATATATATATATATATATATATATATATATGGTACAACCATAGGGATTTGAGGTGAAAGGTAAGGATAACTTAGTGTGCAAATTGAAGAAAAGTTTACATGGCTTGAAGCAAGCACCTCGATAATGGTACCTTAAATTTGATAGTTTTATGGATGAGCATGGATTCACTAGGTGTCATTCAGATCATTTTTATTTATTTTAAGAGGTTGGATGATAAAAAATGCATTATTTTATGGTTATATGTTGATGATGGGTCTAACATGGATCATATTAAGGGGTTGAAACAACAATTAGGATATTCATTTGATATGAAGGATTTGGGGCTAGCAAAAAAAATCTTTGGTATGAAAATTTGTAGAGATAGGAAGAACAAAAAATTGACATTATCTCTTGTTGATTATATTGAGAAGGTGTTGCAATATTTCTCTATGGAGAATGCCAAATAGGTTAACACACCTTTTCTTAGTCATTTGAAATTGACTAAGGAGATGTGTCCAAAGACACAAGAAGAGGAGGATAAGATGTCCAAGGTACCTTATGCTTTAGCTATAGGGAGATTAATTTATGTCATGGTATGTACTAGGCCAAATATTGCACATGCAGTGGGAGTTGTTAGTAGGTATATGAGTCATCATGGGATTGAGCACTGGAATGCAGTCAAATTAAATCTCTAATATTTGAGAGGATCATCAAATAAGTGTTTACATTTTGGGGGCTCTATTACTAATGTACAAGGCTATGTTGACTCATATTTTGAAAGGGATCTTGATACCAGATGGAGTACTACAAGATATGTATTTACTGTTGGTGGTTCAACAATGAGTTAGATTTCTCGGTTGCAGAAGGTTAATGTGTTATCCACTACAAAGGTAGAGTATGTTTCTACTATAGAGGTAGCCAAGGAGATGATATCGCTTCAATTCTTCATGGAAGAATTGGGACACCCATAGAATGATAATTATTTGTTTACAAATAGCTAGAGTGTCATTCATCTTGTGAAGAATTTTTTTCTCCATTCAAAGGCCAAGCACATATAGTTGCAGTACCATTTCATTCTGTTAGTTTTGGATGATGGATAGTTAAAGCTAGAGAAGATAAATATAGATGATAATCCAGTAGGTATGTTTACCAAGGTAGTGACAAGGGAGAGGTTGAACTCCTCTTTAGCTTCAGTTGGTCTTTTATACTAAACAAAATAAAAGAATAATAGAGTCCATGGTGGTTTGATATTCTAGTGGGAGCTATAGGTTTAGCACTACTATGATCAGTCTCCAAGTGGGAGGTTATTGTTATAGAGTCTGATCAATCTCTAAGTGGAAGATTGTTGTGATGTGGAGCCTAATCAGACTTTGTGGTTTCCCTTGAGTTTTTTACTCCAGGGGTTTGGGGGAAACACCCCCAAGATGGGCTTAAGGGGCAACTTATTCAAAAGGCATCGACTGCTATTTTTTCTATTAGACAACTTATTCTAGCCCTAATTTTGTAAGCGATAAAAACTTGTATTAAATGGCTTAAATTTAGGGATTTCATAATGTATGATGAGAATGTAGCTTCTTTCAATGGTATTGATTTGTAAGGGTTATAGATTGCAATAATCATTGGATAATAATACTATTGGACTTGTTGTTGGTGGATGTAGCCCATAGATTGACTGAACCATGTTAAATCTATGTGTCTTGTGTTCCCTTATGTGAAATTTATCATTCTCTGATATTGGTTATAATTGCATGTAATTGTTATTTATGTTTGTGGTTAATCCTAACAATCTATTGAAAGGACAAATAAAAGTAAAGAACACACATTTAAAGTCTATTTTATGCTTGTTGTTTTACTAAAAATGAGTGGAAATCATTTAATCTAGGCCTGAAACTATGCAAAGAAAAAACTCGTAAATCTTTTGGTGATTTTTTAGGGGTGAACTAAAGATTTTGACTTTGTAGTTTTTAAGAAATCCAAAAAGGGAACTCATATTTGCAACCTATTTTTTGATTCAGTATCCAAACTAGAAATAAAAAGGGTTTTTTATTGTTGATGGGAGGTTTTCCCTATTCAGATCCCTATTTAGGAATTAACCTTGAATTAAAATAACATGAATTTAAATTAAATGTATAACATTACCTTACAGTATCTAGATCTCTCGAACTGAATGCAATTTTCTTACTTTATCAATGGATTCTAACTAAGAAGATGAAGATGAATGGATGTAGAAGATGGAACAAAGGACCTTGAATGGATTGAAGAAGATATTGAAGATATTCTCATTCAATTTCTTGAATAATTGAATCCTTGATCTTCAATGGAGGAATGCTTGAAGATGTGAAAGCTTAAAAACTTGAATGCTTGAGAGCTTGAGTAAGTGGATGCTTGAACACTAGAAAATGATATGCTTGCATGTGAAGTTGATGGATATGAAAAATGAATCAAATGGAAGGGTTTATATAGAGCTTAGAATTGACTATCTCCTGTAGGCCAACCTTTATAGGAATTAACACCCTAAATGCATCTAGAAATGGGACCTAAAGAGGAGACCCAAAATAGGTCCTAATTAGGAGCACACTATGCCCTTGAAAACTACGTCCCATGATCTCTAAAATTCTTTTGGGATCCTAGAATAGTCCCCGGTTCTCCAAATTCAAGTGTAGAGTCTGACATATAGTCATTACTATGCAAGGATTTGATTCTAAGTGGATAGATGAAAGGAAGAGAGGACCTAGGAGGAATAGATCCTACCTCAAGATTAACACTATAAAAAAATGAGCTTTAAAGAGGATTTACTAGGTTTTATGCCAATTCCACCTGGGAGGAAGGATGAAAAAGGGAAGAAGGAATTAAAGACATAAGGATATTGATGACCTTGCATTAAATAGGTGGTAAACCTTCAGTAAATTTGAGTCTGTCCAATTCAAGATGATACAAGAATAAAATCTCTTAACATAGTAATTTTTAATAGGATTGTTATATACTTTTAACAAGGTGTCAATCACTCCAAATAGGGTGAGTCACTTAGAAGGTGACAACATTGTAGATCCTAGTAGGGAAACCTTATTACTGCAGTGATGAGTTGTAGGTACCATCCCAACCATAGTTTTTCCCTCTAACTAAGGGTTTTTTATGAGACTAAAAATTTGGTGTCATGTGCTATTGATTTTTTTTATGTCTACTTATTTATAGCTTCACATTCCAGTAATAGGTAAATTATCATTTTGTTATATAAAGATAAAAGGATCAAGTAAATCAATTATATGGTTTAAAAATTAAATTGGTGAGATAATTTGTAGTGTCAATTCAACCCCCTCCCCCACCCTCCCCCACCCATACCCCTTGGTGCCTATATTTCTAACTATTGGTATCAGAGCATTGGCTCTCTAGAGGGAAATTTTAAAAACTTGAGAGTAGATCTAGGATGCTAGAAAGTTACAAGTATCATAAGCACTTGGAAGAAACCTTAGAAGCTATAGATGAATAGATACAAGATCTTAAATACAAACTAGAGCCTTATTTTACAAAAGGAAGGAATCATCAATAACTATAGATAAGTCTTGACAACATTGAACAACTTTTTGAAGGGAATGTTAACTCTAAGGAAGTTGATGCTGCCATTGCAAATATGTTAAGAAAAAATATGCACTACTTGAAGAAATGACCAAAATAAAGAGAGAACAAGAAAGACAAGCCATAAGAATGATATAATTAATTTAAAAAATAAGAAATAATTGCATTACAAATGGAATCCTTGAATTAGAAAAGAGAAATGTTAAAGAGACCATCAAAATCAAAGATTCAATCCCATAAAGAAAACAATAGGGGATTCACACACTAAATAAATAGGTAAGAGGGATAAGTGATGGAAGCTTGTTGATACAAGTAGAGAATGAAAAACTGAAGGAAGCAAATGAAAAACTAAAAGATGGTCTAAAGATTGAAAAGAAAATCAATGAGAGACTCGCAAGGTTTCAGTGAAACATGAAAAAGATTAATGAGTAGTTAAAGAGTTAAAGGAAACCTAGTGATACAAATGTACTAGTATATACTAGTAACAACAAATTTAAAGTTGGAGAGTCATCTAAATATAGAAATAAACAACAAACATTGAACCATAAGGATCCTATCGTCATGCAAGGTAAGAAACCTAATAATCCTACTTGTTATAATTGTGGAAAATTTGGTCATACAAAAAATGTTTGTAGAAGAATATAGATGAACATTCAAAGAGGTGAATCATTAATGGTTATTGTTACAATTTTAATAATCACGGTCATAAATCCTGTGAGTGTAGATTTAGATCATATAGTAGATCATCTAGAGGAAGTTTTGATGGGTGTTGTCACACATGCAATAATTATAGACATAAGGTTGAGCAATGAATAACAATAGAAACACTATCAAGGAAATCCTACAAAATGGTAAACTATGTGAGAAAAGAGAGTAACAATCCTTTTATGCATTACATGTAGAAATTTTGTACATCTATCAATAAATTGTAGAATAGGAAACACCATAAATAATCCTAGAAATTGGAGAGTAACAAGAATGGTATGTTATATTTGTCAAACATTTGGACATTTGCATATAAATGTAGATATCAATTCTCTACCGATAGAGATAGAAAAGGTAAAGTAATTGTTGATCAAGAATAGGTTAGGAAAGAAATAAAAAAGTTTTGGTAAAGAATGAAGAAATGATTGCTACAACAGGTAAGCATTTATCCTCTGGCATAGGAGATTCATCTTCTAACTACGCAAGTAATTATTTTTTGAGGGACTTAGATTGTCATTGATTTATCTATTACTCCTTTAGAATGCCTAAGATACAACACCTACTAACATAATCAGATGCATTGGTGAGAATAGTCATATACCGCAATAATTGAGATAAAATTAGATACTTTAGAATCACAAATTGAAAGTACATATTCACACTTTTAGTTCAAAGGAGAGATAGTTATTGGCAAGAAGGTTATCATAACTAAATGGTGACTACTAACAAACGAAGAGTACCATTTAAACTATATTAAATGTTAAACTTGTCATTGAAACACTTATTGGTTGATAAATGCATGGTTATTCTATTTCATTACTACCTTACTACTTTAGAAGAGTGATTGTGTGGAGTATAAACTAAGTGCATATTATTTGTGCAAATCATTATTTAAGAAGAATTTGAGAAGCATCAATTTGAACAAGTCACAAACCCTAGCAAAGATAAGCAATAAAAATTATAGGAAATTGGAAGCATGGAAACTTGGGAATAAAACTTAAGAGATCACTATGGCTATACATATGGATACCCCAGTACTGATCAAGATTTCACAAGAGCCTGAACTAGAATATAAATTGCACCTATTAAAAGTGACTAAAAATTATAAAGTTGGTTCCCTATCATCTATTCCACCTTGAGTTCTTTTAACTAAGGATGTCAATATCTTCATACATTACAAAATGACTACATTAGGTGATACATATATAAACCAAGAATAGTAGAATATGTGTGACAAAAAATGAAAAAATGAAGGATAAATTCAAGCATTTTTAAATGAAAGTTTTAAGTCATATTGTTATCCTACCCAAAGTATTTAATGAATAATTGATTTGATTTGTGTTAAGAATATTCCATGATAAATACATTTGGCTAGAAGGTGATACATTGATCAAAGTAATGAAGGAATTCATTCATGTGATAATTGGATTGTATTGTAGGTAAAGAGTGTGTTCTAAAGGTAAACTCCATAGATGAAATTAAAGAACTTGAAAATTCTAAGAAGAAACGTAGAGCCATGATTATGAATGATATCAAAGATCAAATGGTGAAGTTTTCCTCAAGGATTATCGATTAAAAGTTTATCAATCAAGTTGGTTGAAAAATATACTTGGAGGAGCTATATAAGCTTCCTATGAGATAGTTACACTAGGAAAATGCTATGCTCTAGTAGATGGGGTTATGGGTCAATTATTGGTGAATTTAATGATAATTCAACCCAATATGAAGCAAGAAATAAAGTTTGCATCATTAGTGAAATATATGTTTTTCTATGTATAGAACTTATTTCTTTGTATATGTAATGTTGATTAGAAATCTAATAGGCATGTTATCTATCAAATGCATGAATACATTAATTCAATTAGGAGAAAACTATAATTCTGTAGTGTGGGGATATTTTAAGGAAATACAAGAGAAAATGCATAAGAGATATAGAATTATACCTCCTATTGTAGAGAATTATAGGGATACCTATATGTGAATTATGTGGATCTACAAAAATATCAACACACTTCAATAGAACATTATATTGTTAGTGAAATCATATAGAAATATAGAAAAGATAACATGAAATCACTATAAAAACCATCCTATTACTTTCTATCTATAAAGAGTATGAGAATGATTTAAATTCCCTCAAAATCAAAATCCTAATCAGTG